>CM055127.1:236826745-237426745 GCA_029206835.1 Rana muscosa | reverse complement strand
CCGCAGGGGCGATATGTCCTTCTCTCTGTTAAATTGTATGGTGAACCCTTCCTACTGCTGGCATTTTATGTACCTCCCCCATTTAGTTCTGCTATAGTTACAGAGGGCTTGCTGTAAATGACTCGTCATCCTTCGATTCAGGCCGTGTGGCTAGGGGATTTTAACGATATGCTAAATCCAGCATTAGACAAACTGTCACCCTCACCATTACCTACTACAGCTTCAACCCATACTAGATTCTCCCGACTCATCACCTCCTTTAATCTCACTGACACCTGGCGCCATAAGTTCCCGCTCAACCGAGCTTACTCCTGTTTCTCAGCCACTCATAACACCATGTCCCGCATAGACTTCATATTTATCTCCAACACCCTTGCCCCAGGATTACTGAGAGCTGAGTTCTCCCCTTGACTACTTTCAGACCATAGCCCATATTTGATTAGCCTCTCCGTCCCGCTTGACAAACCACCCCGTACGTGGCGCCTGAATCCATTTTGGCTCACCCTGCTATCGGAGGATGACGAGCTTGGTAACAGTTGGAGAACCTATTTTTCAGAGAATGACAGATCTGCATCCCCAGATATAGTATGGGAATCATTTAAATTACATGCACGCCTGACTCTGACCTCATGTATCAACAGGCTGAAGGCGAATTCAGCAGCCGCACTGGACGGGGCAATGCAGGATCTGTCCTCCTCTGAACAGGGGTACATGTTAGACCCCTCTCCTGCTGTGGCTGCCCAACTCAGGTTACAAACCAGGGTGGTCAACCAGCTACAGCATGAGACAGCTAGAAGAAAACTTTTCTTTGCCACACAAAAACAGTTTTAACATGGGGAGAGAGCGGGTAAGCTGTTGGGCTATCTAGCACACAGCGAGGATAGACCCCCAACTGTCATTTCACTTATTGGCCCTAGCGGGGAAAAGATTAGGGAGCCCCAAGCTGTCACTACTAAATTAGGGACTCCTTTACTCAGCTTTACACGTCCCAGGTTTCCACCACTGAAGCCCAATTGGAGGATCTACTAGTGGGAATCACCTTCCCACAGCTAAACGACACCCAAGTGGCTATGCTAGACGCACCTCTTGCACCCGATAAAATTACCACGACGATCGCGAGCTTCGCCAGATCCAAGGCCCCAGGTTCAGATGGGTTACCCATGGAATTTTACGCTCAATACAGTGAGATACTTACTCCCAAATTATTGTCCCTCTACAACCATTTATTCGACAGCTTCACCTTACCCCCATCGATGGACGAGGAGGTTATTATCCTCATACCTAAACCAGGCAAGGACCCAGGCCTCCCGGAATCTTATAGACCCATATCGCTCCTGCAAGTAGATATAAAGATTATGGGACATCGCCATTTAAATGTTAACAACCCCTAAATACAAGGACTATACCCCTTTATGGCACAATAAATTACTCTCAGAGTTTCTCTCGATCCCTGACACAGAGATTTGGAGCGAACATGATGTATATTACCTGCACCACATAATTTCCGATGGCACGCTTAAAAACTTTGAGGACCTCCAAAATGAGTTCCTGCTGCCCAATTCCATGCTCTTTACATTCTTCCAAGTGTGCCATGCAGCTCAAACTCAGTTTCCCCAACCTTTACCACAGTCAACCCCCAATGTCATCATGGCAACAGTCAAGGGTGTGGATCCACGAAGGCTGATTTCTGACTTTTATGTTATGCTCCTAACCCCCATCATCTACCACGCTAGCTTATAGCCTTTAACCAAGATGGGAAAGGGAGGGGGGTCCGCTGGAGGATGAGGAGTGGAGTGAAGCACTTGACTCATGCAAGACTGTACCCCCCAAACTTTCTGACAGGTTGACCCAATTGTATGTTGTACACGAGCATATTTTACCCCCCTAAGAGTCGCCCGCTTTAGGCGACAGTCTTCTACCTCGTGTACAATGTGTAACCAGACGACAGGCACATTTTTCCATTTAATTTGGGCGTGTCCGGTCCTCCAGGGTCTATGGAAGCAGCTTGTGGATTTCCTCCATGACGACATGGGATCCCCTTTGACCCTGGACCCTAAACAATGCCTACTGGGGATATTCCCCGATTCTGGATATACAAATTCACTAAAACATTCTTGCATGAAACATTGTTATCTGCTAAAAATTTTTATAGCCAGACAGTGGATGGGGCCCATTCCCCCAAGCTTCAACCACTGGAAAATAGATGTAAATAACACACTTCTCTACAAGAAGTTCATATACATTAACAGAGGTTGTCCAGATAAGTACAACAAAATCTGGGACAGGTGGCTTGCGTCCGCGGACACATGCACTGGTGGTTCTTAAAGCTATAACCCCTCCCAGTGTGGAATCTCATGAATAGACCTAAGGTTTCCCACCCATTTGATAGTCGCTGAGTCCATTGTTCAATCTGTATAAGTTCCTGCCTTGTTGTGTTTACATGTGTATAAGCCACATTTCCTTGTATGCATTTCTCCGGTATTGCCTTATAACTTGCAGAAATATGTTTAAAATGTAAATTGTTCAATAAAAACGTTTTCAATTAAAAAAATAAATAAACTAAATACTTGTGACCATGAAGAGGTCAAGAAATAAGAGGGGTTCCTGAAGAAGTACCCATTTATAGACCGAGCCATTTCCGGCCATTGCAAGACCTTAAGAGTCCCTATTGAGTATGTTACAGTATTTAACCACTTCTCTACCGCCCACCGTCAAATGACGGCGGGACGAAGAGCCTCTCGTTCTTGGCGGATGTCATATGACGTGATCTCCTTCCCGAGCCACTAGGGGGTGTGCGCGCGCCCGCCACGTCACTGGGGACCCGATGCGCGTCCCCGGCGGCCGTGATGTCCGCCGGGCACCCGCGATTGCCCAGTAACAGAGCAGGACTGTGGATCTTTGTGTGTAAGCACAGAGATCCACGTCCTGTCAGGGAGAGGAGACCGATGGTGTGTCCTTTGTACATAGGGACAACGATCGGTCACCTCCCCCAGTCTGTCCCCTCCCCCCACAGTCAGAATCACTCCCTAGCTAACACAATTAACCCCTTGATCGCCCCCTAGTGTTAACTCCTTCCCTGCCAGTCACATTTATACAGTAATCAATGCATTTTTATAGCACGGATCGCTGTATAAGTGTGAATGGTCCCAAAAATGTGTCAAAAGTGTCCAATATGTCCACCGCAATTTTGCAGTCACGATAAAAATCGTAGATCGCTGCCATTACTAGTAAAAAAAAAATAATGATAAAAATGCTGTAAATCTATCCCCTATTTTGTAGACGCTATAACTTTTGCGCAAACCAATCAATATACGCTTATTGCGTTTTTTTTTTTTTTTTAACCAAAAATATGTAAAAGAATACGTATCGCCCTAAATTGAGGAAAAAAAATGTTTTTTTAAATATTTTTTGGGGATATTTATTATAGCAAAAAGTAAAAAATATTGCTTTTTTTTTCAAAATTGTCGCTCTATTTTTGTTTATAGCGCAAAAAATAAAAACCGCAGAGGTGATCAAATACCACCAAAAGAAAGCTCTATTTGTGGGGAAAAATTATAAAAATTTAATTTGGGTACAGTTTTGCATGACCATGCAATTGTCATTCAAAGTGTGACCGCGCTGAAAGCTGAAAAATAGCTTGGGCAGAAAGGGGGTTTAAGTGCCCTGTATTGAAGTGGTTAAAGATCCAGTGGATGAAAGCTTACAAGCCCTTTCCAAGGTCATGTTCTCCATCCAACACCCTGCTATACAACCTGTGGTTGTGATCATGGCTGTCTGGTCCAAGGCTATGGCCCAGGACCCTGGATTCATACTAATGGACCCTTCTGACCTTCCAACAATTGGAGCGGTTGTTAATACCCCTGTGTTAATATGTTGATGAGATAGTGGATACATGTCACAGGGTGTCCAGTGTGGATCTCTTTTTGGCACATATGAGCAGGATCCTTTAGCTCAAATGTTGGTCTTCAGAACAGTCGTGCAAAAAGCATCTCATGCCGATGCCGTTTGATGGAGAACTTCCCTTTTCTCTTTCGTTCATGGACGGGCACAGCTTCAATCTTGACAAAGTGGGTATTAGCCTTCATTCAGGAGTGACTAGGCAGAAAAAGTGTTAACTTCAGAGCTGAACAGCCCCACCCAGGGGGCGGTCCTACTGGCTATATCCCCTCAGCCTGCACTAAGCAGACCAGTTCTCTTCTGCCTAGCATAGGAGAAGGACATGGTTCCCTTCGGGCCCATAGGTCCGAGGGTTTTTTTCTACGTTTTTTGTTCCTGCGATCTTCGATCAACTGCCGACTGGATGACAGGCTGGATCCCAGATCCTTGTAGTCTCCCCAGTTTTCGGCCATCGAGCGTGAGCCGACTTTAGCTATACGCTGGGTTTTCCACGACATGCCCGTTGCTCCACGGGTGGCCGATGAGCTTTGTGCTCCAGGGCATGCATATGACCGGTCTCTATGGCTGAATCACAGCATGCCGGGCCGACAGTCACCTCCGTAACGGCGCGGAAGATGGTCTGTCCAGAATGTTTTCCAGCATAATCCACGCAGGAAGGGTAAGAAGCTTCCGCTGCTTTGGCAGGAGGACTTGGCTGGACATTTCTGGAGAGATCAAGTAAGTGGTTTTACCCTTTCCTTCCTCTCTCCCTGCCTTCCCTCCTCCCTGGGCTCTGTCAGCTAGGCTGGCTGCTGGGGGTTCACCTGGGGGGCTCCATCTGGAGCGGGAACTGTGCTGTATGGCTGTCATTGGAAATGTCAGTTTTTCTGCTTACCTGTGTGTTTCTCTTTCCATGCTGTCGGCGGCCATTTTCTTTTGGTCCACACCTGTTTTGGCCTCTACCTATCGCTCGGCTGCCATTTTCTTGTGGTCTGTGCCTGCTAGCTCTATCTGCCGCTCGGTGGCCATTTTCTTGTGGTCCGTGCCCGTTTTGGGCTCTACCGCTCGGCGGACATTTTCTTGTGGTCCACGCCGTTCTTCAGCACTTTGTGGATGTTTTTGGCCTCTAGGGTGCATTCTACAGGTGCACAATATACAGACACACGCTGACGGAGGATCAGACTGACACAGGCAGCTGTGGGAGAGCATCTCAAGAGGGAGCAGACGGCAATGGTAACAGTGACCGTTCTAAGGGTGGTGAGTCCTCTGGGAGACCCTGCAACTCTGTAGCAGCTAGGAGGGTGTGCTGTTGATACCTTGCCTGGAGTCCCTGTGGGTGTCAAGCGCTTGGGTCAGCATGACGTCAGAAGCAGACGTCTTCTTCCTTGAAACACCTGAGTTGGCAACTGGTGCCCCTGCTATATCAGTGGACGCTATGTCGGCGATCCTGGGGGCTTTTGTTGCCAAGGTGGGAACACGGGGGGTAGGAAGCGCCCCCCTTCCCCGCCATCTTCTGGGGGTAATTCTGATGCAGAGCCAGGCCCAGCTGTGGCTCATGGCCCTGATTCTGATGCATCAGAGACTGCGGACCGTGACCGGTCGGACAGTGAGAATGACTCCAGGTCTGGGTCAGCACGCGAAAAGGCTTGGTATCTATCACCGCAGTGTGGGTTATGCTGAAGTTGGAGAATTCTGCAGAAGCAGCAGAGACGGTGGTTCCCTTTGGGTTTCCATAAGCCGGCCCGCACTGTCAAGGTGTTTTCTTGTATGTCTTATCTTGATAAACTTTTATACAAGGAGTGGGAAAAACCACTGAAGGCTATTTCGGCCCCAAAAAATTTGGCGGCCCGGTACCCCTTTGAGGAGAGTTTCCTGAAAAAATGGACCTCTCCCCCCTGATAGTGGACCCCCCTGTGTCCAGACTTATCCAAGTAACCACGAGTCCAGTGGAAGGGGCTCCTGTCTTCAGGGACCCTGTGGACAATCGCTCGCTACCTATACACAGTGGCTCAGCGGTGCGTCCAGCAATGCTACTCCAGGGGTTAAAGACACGGGAGGCTCCTCCAGACAAGGTAGCTTTGGCTGACCAGTTGGTACAGGGCCTTAAGTTTGTCTGCGAGTCAGACATGGATTCTATCCCCTTGCTGTCCAGAGCCTCGGTTTATGCGGTGGTGTTACGCCACCTGGTTTGGCTAAATGCTGGTCTACGGACCAAAAAACTTCCAAGAAGGCCTTATTGGACCTGCCCTTTAAGGGTGACAGTCTTTTTGGAGCCTCTGTGGATGACATCATTAAGGATGCCACAGGAGGTAAGAGCATGCTGCTCCCGCAATCCAGAAAGGGGTAAGGAGCCATGCCATAGGCACAGGGCCCTCTTTCACCACGCACAAGCAGTTCTTTCGTCCGCCTAGTGTGGCAAGTAAACGGCCCCAGGCCGATAAAGTGCCTGCTGAGGGACTGAAGCATCCCTGGTTTCGCAAGCCCAACCTCACTTGCCTACCGAACAGATTTTTTTCCCTCTAAACCACCAGCTTCAGCCGACTCGTCGGGGAGCCCTATATGGGGCAGTTCAAGGCCTGATGATACGCAGGGTGGTCCTTCCTGTTTCAGTACAGGAACAGGTTCAGGGGTTCTACTCAAATCTGTTCATAGTGCTGAAGAAGGAGGGGGTTCATCCAATCTTGGATCTCAGGGCCCTCAATTGCTTTGTGAATGTACAAAGATTCCGGAAGGAGTTGATTCGCTCTGTTGTCGCTGCCCTCCATCCGGGGCATTTTCCGGCATCCTTGGACTTCAAGGATGCATGCTTGCATGTCCCCGTATGCACCAGGCATCAGAGATGTCTGCGCTTTGCAGCCGGGGAAGACCACTACCAATTGGTGGCTCTCCCCTTTGGCCTGGCATCGGCACGAAGGGTGTGCACCAAGGTGCTTGTCCCGATTCTGGTCCTACTAAGACAGCGTGGCATCGCTATCATGGTCAACTTGGACGATCTTCTTCTGAGGGCCACTTCAAACTCAAAATTAGAGGTGAGCGTGTCTATAACCTGTCAGACCCTCCGATACTTGGTTGGGTGCTGAACACTCAGAAGTCAATATTGGTACCGCCTCAACTCCTAGTGTATCTAGGGTTGATTCTGGACTCCTCAGAGGCGAAAGTTTTGTTTTTTTCTCCCTGTGGGAAAGTTGCAGACCCTTCGGGCTGCAGTGCGGCAGTTGACATGCCAAAGATGGTCGTCACGCCACTTTTTCAGGCAAGTCCTGGGCCTCATGGTAGCCTCCTTTGAGGCGGTACCATATGCACTATTTCACACGCGAGTGTTACAGAAGGTAATTCTGTCCAGAAGGGTCAAGTGCCCTTCATCCCTGGATTGTCAAAATCCGGGTGAGCCACCTAGTCAGGACCTCCCTAGTTGGTGGCCGACATCACCGGCACTTCTGTCTGGGAAGTCGTTCCTTCCATTTTACTGGATGGTAGTCACAGTGGATGCCTTTCTTACCAGTTGGAGAGGAGTCTGGGGGGCTCAGTCAACCTGGGTCGCTGGACTCCGGAGGAATCCCACTTGCCGATCATTGTCCTGGAACTCCGGGCGATCTGGCTTTGCCTCTCCACGTGGTCTGAGGCTACAGGGGCGTCCAGTCAGAATCCAGTTGGACAAACACCACAGAGGTGGCGTATGTCAATCATCAAGGAGGGAAAAGCAGCTCAGCTGCAGCATCGGAGGTCGCTCACCTCCTAAGGTGGGAAGAAAGTATTATACCGGCCCTTTCGGCCATATACATTCCGGGTGTGGGAAACTGGCAGGCGGACTACCTGAGTCGCCAGATGCTGGACCAAGGAGAATGGTCTTTACACCGGGAGGCCATTCAGCTCCTTTGCCAGAGGGGAGGCACACCAGACGTAGATCTCCTGGCTTCTCGACTCAATCGGAAGGTATTGAGGTTTGTGGCCAGGTCAAGAGACCCATGGGCAAACACGACAGATGCGTTGGTGGCACCGTGGAATCAGTACCGGTGTTCTGCCGAGCTGGTTCCTCCTATCGATATGGTTCCGAGCTCGACTGCGCAGGCGCAAACCGAGGCTACGGAAATCTCTGAGGTGTAACAGCTGTTCTGTAGCTGCAGACGCGCTTACTCCCGTTGCTTAGTTACACACGCCGCTTTCTTCTACATGCCGCTGTATACAGCAAGGGGCGGATAAGATGTGATGAAATTGAGCAGTGCGATTAGTTTGTTTATACACTACGCTCTATACAGCAAGAGGCTGTATAGAGCGTCGTGTATAAACAAATCGCACTGCTCAATATCACATCTGATCCGCTCCTTGCTGTATAGAGCGGCATGAAGAAGAAAGTGGCGTGTGTAATGAAGCATCGGGGGCGAGCGCGTCCACAGCTGCCGAGCCTATGGTTCCTCCTATCGATCTGGTTCCCTCTTGACTGCGCAGGCGCAAGCCGAGCATACGGAAATCTCCGAGCTTTAGCAGCTGTTCGGCAGCGCCTGCGCAGTCGAGCCCGGAACCATATCGATAGGAGAACCAGCTTGACAAGACACCGGCTGATCTATGCCTTTCCTCCTCTGAAGCTCCTTCCTCATCTGCTTCGCAGACTGGAGGCAGAGAGGATTCCAATGGTCCCAATTGCTCTGGATTGGCCTTGGCGTCCTTGGTACGCCGATCTAGTGCGTCTGGTAGCAGACGCCTCTTGGCGTCTACCGCTAAGAAAGGACCTGCTGTCGCAAGGTCTCATACGCCATCCTGTTTTTACAGTCACTGGCTTAACGGCATGGCTTGAGAGCCAGGTGCTAAGAGACCGGGGCCTGTCAGACGCGGTGATCTCTACAATGAGGAGCGCTCGGAAATCATCCTCTAGGAAGATTTACCATCGCACTTGGAAGACCTACATATCCATTTGTGAGGAAATGAGGTGGTATCCACGTACTTATTTGGTTCCAGTGTCCTGCTGTTCTTACAGCGTGGGGCGGACCAAAATTTTTTGCTTTAAGTACAATTAAGGGGCAGATATCTGCCCTGGCTGTCCTTTTTTCAACAACCCCTGGTGGCTCACTCTCTAGTGAGAACGTTTGTACAGGGGGTTCGGCAGGCAGCCCCTCCCGTCTACCCTCCACTACCTCTGTGGGGCTTGTGTAGCAGACGTCCTTCTGGCATCTACCGCTACGAGAGGACCTGCTGGCGCAGGGTCCCATATGCCATCCTGCTTACAGTCAATGGCTTTAACGGCATGGCCTCTAGGTGCCTCAGAAACCACCATTTGAGAACATCAGGGAGATTCCCTTGTTGGCACTTTTTCTCAGAAAGTGGTCCTTTTGGTGGCTGTTATGTCAGTTAAGACGGGTTTCTGAGCTGGCAGCCTTGTCAGCCAAGGCTCCCTATCTGATCTTCCACAAGGATAAGGTGGTGCTGCTTCCACAGCCTTCTTTTCTTCCTAAGGTTGTTTCGACCTTTCATCTCAAGGAAGACATTGTACTGCCATCCTTGTGTCCTCATCCGTCGAATCCTAAGGAGACGACGTTACATTCCTTGGACGTTGTCCGAGCTCTGAGAGTATACTTGTATGTTACTGCTCCGTTCCGGAGTTCAGACTCACTGTTTGTTTCGGTGGCTGGTCCCAAGAAGGGCCCAGCGGTCTCGTCGGTCGCCATCTCTAGGTGGATCCGACAGATCGTGATCAGGCTTACGCCATGAAGGGTCAGGCGCCTCCCTTTCCCAGCGCATTCGACCAGGCCAAGAGGTGCCTCTTGGGCTTTTTCTGACGTCAAGCATCTGTTTCCCAGGTGTGTAAGGCGGCGACTTGGTCGTCCGTTCACACTTTCACTAAACTTTAAAAAGTTGATGTATGTGCATCTTCGGATGCTTCTTTCGGCCGCAAGGCGGCTGTTTAGAGTTGCAACTCCTCCGTTGAGGAGCTCTGTTTTGTTTTTGGGTGAAGTTGTTTTAATGCTGTTCCCACCCCTCGTTTTTGACACTGCTTTGGGACGTCCCACTTTGTCAAGATTGAAGCTGTGTCCGTCCATGAACGAAAGAGAAAATAGGATTTTTGTACTCACTGTAAAATCCTTTTTCTCTGAGTTCATGGACGGACACAGCACCCACCCCTCGTTTTTAAGTTTGTACTGCTTCTTGACGAACTGATCTGCTTAGTGCAGGCTGAGGGGATATAGCCAGTAGGACCACCCCCTGGGTGGGGCTGTTCAGCTCTGAAGTTAACACTTTTTCTGCCTAGTCACTCCTGAATGAAGGCTAATACCCACTTTCTCAAGATTGAAGCTGTGTCCATTCATGAACTCAGAGAAAAGGACTTTACGGTGAGTACAAAAATCCTATTTTTTGGTGAATCCATGGACCTTATCACAGAAGTCATAGGGGAAGGGAAGTGCTTATTTGCCATAGGAAAAGAAGGCAAAGACTCCAGTTGTTGCTCCTGTAACAGAAAACTGTGCATATTGTTTCTCTTAGGCCTCCGAGGCCAAGTCTAAGCCTGTAACTTGGTTCTGACATGCAGCCTGGATCCCAAAAGCTGCCAAGTTTGAAGTCCTTCTCTTGGTTAGGGAGTGATCCCACTTGTCAACCTTTGCAGCCCTCTGGTCCCAGGACATTTCAGATGCTTGGGACCAGAAAGTTGTATTCAGGGCTTTAAACTCAAACTTCTGTCTCTGCCTCCACCATACTTCATGTTGTCAAACTTTCCAACATTTCCGTAAAGGCAGGCCTTTATTAATTAATTAATTATTAATTCACACGCCTCCTGAGCAGCTCAGCTCTCAAGTGGTCATATTGTTGCCGGCAACGATCCCAGGATTCTTATTCAAACTTGTTTACTGTCTCTAAAGCAAAAAGAATCATCCACGCCATACTGAATCTAAAGATTCTCAACAGATTCCTAGGTGATAGCTCTTGTTCTCCCTCTGCGATGGAACAGTTGGCTCAGACTCTGACAGAAATGTTTTAATGGGCAGTGCAGACCATGCAGAGATTAGGATGGATCCTAAATCTCCAGATATCAGTGCTGGATCGGACTCATTGCCTTTCTGGGCCTGATCAGGGTCTTTCTTCCTCCAGGCTATCTCCAGTCTCTTAGTGCTCCCACGTATGAGCCATATGGTTCAGGAACTGCCCAACCACTCACTTTTGCATGAGGGCTCTGGGCCTAATAGTGGCTTCCTTTGAGGCAGACCTGTATGTCTAGTTTTACTGCAGAATGTTGCAACTCAGCATTCTGGCAACATGGGACAAGCAGACTCAGTCACTGTATTGTCCATTGGCATTGTGGACTTCAAATCCAAAGCTGGGATCCGATAAAATGGTGGTTTGAAAGGTGCTCATCAACATATGTTAGCCTTGGGAGTTGTCATGGACACACTATTGCGGCCGTCACCAAATGGCGGTCCGAGTCCAGACCGAGTGACGCTTCTACCCGGAACGCCAGGCCGCCAGTATAATCATAAATGTCCGCAACCGTTTGTTTGCTGGGACCACGGGTTTCCCCGGCAACCAGTGAGGCTGCGTGCGTGTGCCCACCCCCTGCTCCTCACCGCAGGTCTCAGAAATGAAAAGCTTGCACGGCCGCGAGTAGGGGCGTGACGTCATGTGCGCACCCCGCCCCCTGCTGCTCGTGGTTCCCGGTGTTCTGACGAGATGAACCCTGGTCCTGACTCTCCTTGCGAGTAGGGGTGTGACGTCATGTGCGCGCCCTGCTACTCGCAGTTCCCAAGTTCTGGCTCTCCTTATCTTGCAGCTTCCGCCCCTTCAGTTGTGCCCTCGTTCAAGGTATGTGGGCCACATGTTAGCTAGTGATCACTAATAGGCATATTTATATTGTGCACACTGCTGGGCATATTTTTTTTTTTTATGTTAAGGGACACTCTGATGGACAAATTTTATTTTAAGGGGCACACTGATGGGTATATTTTTAATGTGCACACTGATGGGCATATTTTATTAAGGGGCACACTGATGGACACATTTTGTTGTGCCAATCAGAGTGCACCTTAACCTAAAATGTGCCCATCAGTGTGCACATTAAAAATATACCCATCAGCGTGCCCCTTAAAATAAAATGTGCCCATCAGAGTGCCCCTTAACATAAAAAAAATATGCCCAGCAGTGTGAGTGTGCACAATATAAATATGCCCATTAGTGATCTCTAGCTAACATGTGGCCCACATACCTTAACATATTTTATTTTAAGAGCAACACTGATGGGCACATTTTGAATTAAGGGGCACTCTGATGGGCATATTTTACATTAAGGGGCACGTTTTGTTGTGCCCATCAGAGTGTCCCTTAACATAAAATGTGCCCATCAGCGTGTCCCTTATTTTATGTTAAGGGAGACTCTGATGGGGACATCTGATGTAAGGAGGCACTCTGTAAAAGTGTGAATATATACTGCGCTGTCTAAATGGTGAAATACCACTCATAAATTAAATTAAAATGAATACTGATAATGAACAATAGGCTGCAACTTAAATGTGAGACACACACAGTAAAGATAATATTAAAAAGAAAAAGCTGCGCACATATGAAGAACACTGCCACTGTGGGTTCAGAAACAGAATATCAATAGCTCAATCTCTATTGCCAAAAACAATCAAGAAACTCCTGATAATGTGGAGAACAAAGTCCCTTGAATGAATGAACAAAGTCCTATGAATAAATGAGGTAATAGTAACCCCTTGAAAAACAAAACAAAATGATGTGGATAAGAATCTCCTTGTTGGAACATAAGTAACTTCAAACATCAAACACCCAATGAATAGTGCTATGTCCTTGATAGAGAGAGGTTCCACCACTAGGGATGAGCTTCGAGTTCGAGTCGAACTCATGTTCGACTCGAACATTGCCTGTTCGCCCGTTCGCCGAACAGCCAACAAATTGGGGTGTTCGCGGCAAATTCGAAAAGTCTATGGGAGAAATCTAAAGTGCTAATTATAAAGGCTTATATGCAAGTTATTGTCATAAAAAGTGGTTGGGGACCTGGGTCCTGCCCCAGGGGACATGTGTCAATGCAAAAAAAAGTTTTAAAAAATGACTTTTTTTGGGAGCAGTGATTTTAATAATGCTTAAAGTGAAACAATAACAGTGAAATAATCCTTTAAATTTCGTATCTAGGGGGTGTGTATGATATGCATGTAAAGTGGCACATGTTTCCCGTGCTTAGAACTGTCCCTGCATAAAATGTCATTTTTGAAGGAAAAAGTCATTTAAAACTCACTCGCGGCTATTAATGAATTGTCGGCTCCCGGCAATACATAGAAAAGTCATTGATAAAAAAAAAAAAAAGTGTGGGGGTACCCCAGAATTCAATTACCAGGCCCTTCAGGTCTGGTATAGATATTAAGGGGAACCCCGCCGCAAATTTAAAAAAAAATGCGTGCGGTTCCCCCAAATATCCATACCAGGCCCTTCAGATCTGGCATGGATTTTAAGGGGAACTCCAACCCAAATAAAAAAAAAAAATGGCGTGGAGTCCCCCCAAAAATCCATACCAGACCCTTATCCGAGCACGCAACCTGGCAGGCCGCAAGAAAAGAGGGGGGGACGAGAGAGCGCCCCCCCTCCTGAACCGTATCAGGCCACATGCCCTCAACATGGGGAGGATGTCCCCATGTTGATGGGGACAAGGGCCTCATCCCCACAACTAGGGATGTCCCGATACCGATACTAGTATCGGTATCGGCACCGATACCGAGCATTTGCCTGAGTACTTGTACTCGGGCAAATGCTCCCGATGCTTCACCCGATACTTGTGATCAGCAGTGATCAGTGCGGTGGGGGAAGTTACCAGCACCGATCACCGCTGTATATATTTAAAAGTAGTTTCTCCGAGTCCACTTCTCTCTCTCTCCCCCCCTCGCGCGGGTATCAGCTGCTTTAAAATCAGTGGGGATCGGTGCTTGTAGCTCCCCCACACACGATCACCGCTGATTGTCCCCGTATCCTCCTCCAGCCCCCTCCGTTTTGCTGCTGTCCCCCTCCGTGTGTCCCTCCGTGCTGCCGTCCCCCTCCGTGTGTCCCTCCGTGCTGCCGTCCCAATCCGTGTGTCCCTCCGTGCTGCCGTCCCAATCCGTGTGTCCCTCCGTGCTGCCGTCCCAATCCGTGTCCTCCTCCGTGCCGCCGTCCCAATCCGTGTCCTCCTCCGTGCCGCCGTCCCAATCCGTGTCCCCCTCCGTGCTGCCGTCCCAATCCGTGTCCTCCTCCGTGCCGCCGTCCCAATCCGTGTCCCCCTCCGTGCTGCCGTCCCAATCCGTGTCCCCCTCCGTGCTGCCATCCCCCTCTGTTCTCCTCCTCCACCCCCTCGATCTGTCAGGATGGAGAGCGGAGGTAGGAGCCGGTAAATCTGGCTCCTTACTGTTCGGAATGTACAGAGTCAGTGATCACTGACTCTGTCCATTCACATAACTGAAACATCGTAAACTGTGTTTACAATGTTTTAGTTTATGAATGAAGAGAAGCCGCGGTCTTCTCTCCATTCATTTTCAGCGCAGCAGAGGCTGCTGAGAAAGGGACTGGGGAGTCTGTCCCTAGTCCCTTTCTCTGTCTCAAAGGGGAGATGTCAGAGGTCTGTTAAGACCCCTGATATCTCACCAAAGCCCCCCAACAGGGCTGATAAAAAAATAAAAAATGTAATAAAAAAATAAATAATAAAGAAATGAATTGTAAAAAATAAATAAAATGAAATAGAAGAAAAAACACACTGACACTGTCCACCCCCCACCCCTTAAAAAAAGAAAACATTATAAAAAATCAATCAATAAATAAATAAAAAAAATTGTAAAAAAAAAAAAAAAAAATTGTAAAAAAAAAAATTTTTTTTTTTTAAAAGTGATAAAAAAAAAAGTATCGGTATTCGGTATCGGCGAGTACTTGGAAAAAAGTATCGGTACTTGTACTCGGTCTTAAAAAAGTGCTATCGGGACAACCCTACCCACAACCCTTGCGTGGTTGTGGGGGTCTGCGGGCGGGGGGCTTATCGGAATCTGGAAGACCCCTTTAACAAAGGGGACCCCCAGATCCCGGCCCCCCCTATGTGAATTGGTAAGGGGTACATTGTACCCCTACCATTTCACGAAGAAAGTGTCAAAAATGTAAAAAAAAAAACACCAACACCTTGGAAAAGTCCTTTATTAAAAAAAAAAAAACATTCCAGCGGTGAAATCCAGTGTCCCGCGGCAATCCGATGTCCAGCGCTGTCCGTCATTGGCTGAGCCTGAGCGGACCTGATGGGGAACTTCCTCCGCAGTCTATTACATGTATAGACCCGCCCCTTCTAAAGTTCCCCATCAGGTCCGCTCAGCCAATGACTAGGTGTAAGGCTGAGGACCTGATGCGGAACATGAGAAGGGGTGGGTCTATTCATGAATTACACAGTGAAGGAAGTTCCCCATCAGGTCTGCCCCCTCGGTATGTCAGACCGCGCCTACGTCATTGGCCTGAGCGGACCTGATGGGGAACTTCCTTCACTGTGTAAATTACACAGTGAAGGAAGTTCCCCGCTCAGGCCAATGACGTAGGCGGGGTCTGACATACCGAGGGGGCGGTTTGTATGTCGGTGACGTCAGCACGCTGCTCCTCCCTACGTCGTTTCGTCACAGATGACGTCGTCCTGGGGCACGGGCGGCGTGCTGACCCACCGCCATATACACTCATAAATACACTAGGAACGCCCAGGTCTGATCTCTCAGCGTTCCTGCCAGGTAAATCGCCATGTTGACTGTGGGCAAACATGCCCTTTTGTCAACAAACAGCTATAAGAATATGATCTGTAATCCTGGTCACAATTTCATACGTCCTAAACAGAGTATTAACTTCTTATATAGAAACGGGAAATTGGGCAAAGGTTGAGGAAGAAGGCATCTCCTGTCCGTCAGTAGTGTGCACCGCGGGCTGGTGGTGCTGCGCGATGCACACTAAAGGCAGACCAGATTGTACATGCCTACCCTTCTCCAACAATACAAGAATTGTGCTTAGATCGCACAAAACCTATTACATTGTTTAAGATAATAAAATAAAAATATATATCTATCCCAGATTGCAATGAAAAAAAGGGAGCCCTCTGGTGGTCATATTCAACACCACATATATATAATATGGTGTTGGATCCTAACATGGGCTAGGTAAACATGGACCTACCTAAATGTAAATTGCTATAAAAAATTATGCACTGTGCAGATGTACAATGTACATACAGTCCAGAAAATGCATGAACATTGCCAGCTATATCCAGTGCCATTTAAGGAAGAATGGAACTCAAAAATAGGGTAATCCCTATATAGTAGAAACATCCCCATGGGATAAATCCCTTATAGTAAATGGATCTCACTATGATGTCTAAACCCCTCAACCCACACCATATAGATTGAAAAAATGTGACATCACATCGTCATCAAAATACATGGACTTGAAGATGTGGCGGTTTATATGATATACCAAAAAGGAGGGACACTCCATCATAGTGGGATAAGAGAGCCAAGAGATCTCTCAAGCTCTATCCCATACGTCTAGATTTAAACAGCCTTGCATATATAAGGCTGTTTACACAACAAATGGAATTTATAGGCCATGACAACTGAGAAATCAGATCCGATTCACATATTACCCAGGTCACAATATTGCAAAGGAATAAAGGGGAGGAAAAATATCAGAACAGAAAGAGGGGTGTGCCCTAAGCATTGTTAATAAATGCGTTCACATCTATATCGATGTTCAAGCCATGGGGAGTGTAACAACGAACCCTATAAATCCATGACATTTCCATCCTAGATATTTCTCTAACCAGAGACCCTCCCCTCCAGTGTGGGCTGTACCTATCTATGCCCAAGAATAATGTGCCCGCTGGGTTGCGTTGATGGTGCAAATCATAATGTCTTGAAACAGAGTGATCTTTAAATCCACTCTTAATGTTTGCAATATGCTCACCCAAGCGTACCTGCATAGATCTTTTAGTTCTGCCGATGTATTGCATCCTGCATGGACATTCCAGCAAGTATACAATACCGGTAGAACTACAGGTCACAAAGGTCTCAATTTTATGTTCTCTGGAGGTACTAGTTGATCTAAACGAGATGGTTTTCTTTGACTTAATTTTACTTCTTGAGAATGAGACGGAACTGCTCGGATACATCTGACTATGTTTTTCAATCTAACATACTGAAGAAAAGACTGATGGATAAAGGGTATAATGTAAACTTTCTGGAAACAACAATGAAAGAAGTTGAAAAAATTGAGAGATCAGCCTTGTTAGATGTAAATCCTAAAAACAAACGAGAGGAACCACTGATACCATTAATTACCACCTACTCTACCCAACACTATGTAGTGAAGAAGATTTTACGCAAGCACTGGCAGATTTTGAAGAGTGATCAAATTATTAATACATTTTTGCCAGCAGCTCCACAGGTCATCTTTAGGTGTGTCCCCTCATTGAGGGATAGGATAGCGCCAAATGTGGTGGATCCACCTCCAAGGAAAGTCTCCTTCTTCCAAAATATTTCAGGCTACCACCAATGTCGCAGGTGCCAAGTGTGTGCACTAAATAAAATTAAGTCTAAGAAAACCATCTCGTTTAGATCAACTAGTACCTCCAGAGAACATAAAATTGAGACCTTTTGTGACCTGTAGTTCTACCGGTATTGTATACTTGTTGGAATGTCCATGCGGGATGCAATACATCGGCAGAACTAAACGATCTATGCAGGTACGCTTGGGTGAGCATATTGCAAACATTAAGAGTGGATTTAAAGAACACTCTGTTTCAAGACATTATAATTTGCACCATCAACGCAACCCAGTGGGCACATTATTCTTGGGCATAGATAGGTACAGCCCACACTGGAGGGGAGGGTCTCTGGTTAGAGAAATATCTAGGATGGAAATGTCATGGATTTATAGGGTTCGTTGTTACACCCCCCATGGCTTGAACATCGATATAGATGTGAACGCATTTAATAACAATGCTTAGGGCACACCCCTCTTTCTGTTCTGATATTTTTCCTCCCCTTTATTCGTTTGCAATATTGTGACCTGTGTAATATGTGAATCGGATCTGATTTCTCAGTTGTCATGGCCTATAAATTCCATTTGTTGTGTAAACAGCCTTATATATGCAAGGCTGTTTAAATCTAGACGTATGGGATATAGAGCTTGAGAGATCTCTTGGCTCTCTTATCCCACTATGATGGAGTGTCCCTCCTTTTTGGTATATCATATAAACCGCCACATCTTCAAGTCCATGTATTTTGATGACGATGTGATGTCACATTTTTTCAATCTATATGGTGTGGGTTGAGGGGTTTAGACATTATAGTGAGATCCATTTACTATAAGGGATTTATCCCATGGGGATGTTTCTACTATATAGGGATTACCCCATTTTTGAGTTCCATTCTTCCTTAAATGGCACTGGATATAGCTTGCAATGTTCATGCAGTTTCTGGACTGTATGTACATTGTACATCTGCACAGTGCATCATTTTTTATAGCAATTTACATTTAGGTAGGTCCATGTTTACTATTGCACAGAACCCACATCCTCCTGGGTGGGTTCTGTGCAATAAAGATCACCACAATCCTGTAAAGTACATGAGGAAAGAATTTTATATGGTAAGTGGTACCTCTGTTAAATTGAAGATGCCCTCACCTATTGCTCTTTTGATAATATGTTTCCCTTTACCTGCGCTACACCCTCTCTTTTTATACGGCTTTTTCTCCTCCTTGTGTCCTACCATCTTCTTAGAGGGTGATATTCCATGCCCCTCTCTAAAAAATTATGAATACAGGCAACAGGAAAGGAGCCCTGGCCCCCATAACTATTATGGTATAAGAGATGGAAGAGGCCGACTGCCTGTAGCACAGAGACCACGTGACAGGAGTCCTGTCCATACCTACAATTACTATGCCCCACTGAGAGATCTTCGTGACACAGAAAGGGATTTTAGACCACAACAGGAGTATCGACACGAATGAGGTTACAATAAATCTTTTTTAGAGAGGGGCATGGAATATCACCCTAGGTGAGGGCATCTTCAATTTAACAGAGGTACCACTTACCAGAGAAGAATTACTAGTTCTTGATAGGGGCCTTAAAAAAGTGCCTGTCAAGAATCTAGACAAATTTCAGACGTACATCAGCATTCAGAAATATGTGAGGAAACTTAATATTAAAAAATACCTGACAGAAAATCCAATAAATGCAAGGATGAGGGAAGAGAATTTAGTGGTACACAGCAATCTGAGGAATAAATCCACCTTCAACCCTAATCTCAAAGATAATAAACATCTAGAAGTGTTTAAACATTTGGTAACAGAAGAGGTGAAGAATTTAAAGCCCTGTACACACGACCGGTTTTACCGATGAAAACCGTCCGATGGATTGTTTGCATCAGACAAACCGATCGTGTATGGGACCCATCGGTCTTTCTTTCTCGTACATCACGGGACACAGAGCGGCATAGTCATTACTATGTGGGTTATATAGATACCTTCAGGTGCTGGCACTGGCAACTTCCAAAACCGGAAGTACCCTCCCCTATATAAGCCCCTCCCATCCGGGAGTACCTCAGTTTTTTGCCAGTGTCTAAGGTGTTAGCCAAGAAGTAACATGTGTTTTTCACTGAGCTTGCGTACAGGTTCTTTTGGGCCTCAGTAAGCTATTCCGGATCCGACCAAAAAAGCTTCATAGCTAAACGGTCGGTACCCGGGCCTTGCAAAGAGAAGAGCAAGGTTTTGCCTGTAATGCCTCTCTTAGGAGGGCTGGACCCTGGGATCCAGAGCTCTGGTCATACCCACGACCAAGATGTTTTCTGTGCAGGGTGCTATACAGGTCCAGGGGAGTGGAATCCTTGGGAACCCGGTCCCTGAAGGTTTAATTACAATGCCTGCCATGATAGGTGAAGTTTGGGCTTCTGTGGACCAAACAGAGTCCTGCGGCGAGGAAAAGGTAAGTGGGGGCCCTCAGGAACTTGGTTCTATTGGGGGACCCCCAAGCCTATTTTGTCTTTCTGCCTGTTACCTAAGGTATTCCCGCTAATATTCTGTGCATGCCTATTACTACTGAGAAAATGTAAAAAATTTAATAGTAGGCAAGAAAAAAAAAAAAATGTAAGACCGCGGTACCTGTGTTAAACACTAGAGGCCGCTATGGTTCTTTTTCTTGTAATGTGGATTTTTTTCTTCCAAAATCAAATCCAGGCAGTTGGTAAGTTCTCTGCTGGGAAGCTGTCTCCTCTGCCCTGTTGCTGCGCTCATCCATCCCCGGGCCCTGCGGCAGGGACCCTGGCTCCCATCTAGCTCCTTATTTTTTTCAAAAAAGAGCGCCGAAGGCGCACGTGCCTCTATATATAGAGGCGATCTGGAAAAAGGGGCGGAGCGGGTGGATGACGCTCAGTGTGCGCCGCGGCGCTACTGCGCATGTGCGGGCGTCCAGCGTGTTTAAAAGCACAATCACAGCTGGCTATTGAAGTGCACAGACAGAGCTAGCAACAGTAAAAAGGCACACACAGGCGGTTGATGCAGGCATCCCCTAGAAAGGCACTTTAGTAGACACCAACTGTTATATAGCAGCAAATTGTGCTAGACTATTATCAGTAAAAGTGGTGTATTACGGCTGGAATACCTCAGCTTTGGGCTTAGGAATATGCCGTCCAGAAGCTCCGGAACTAAATCTTCCAGGAAGCGAAGGGGGTCTCCATCGGGCTCTGAGGATCTTGGGCATGCTTCTGTTGCACCAGTCTCGCCTGAAAATTCAGAGGTTAGTGACCGTAGAGACCCCGCAGGAGTACCTGGTACTGTGGCTGTCCTCAGTTCACCTGCTCCTGTGTATGTAACAGAGGAGGTTTTTTCCTCAGCTCTGGGAGGATTGGAAGAGAGATTGTCAACATTGATCGCTGCCTCCCTGTCACAGGGAAAGCACGCCCGATCTCCGTCTCCTCCTTCAGAGTACCTGTTAGCGGAGCAACAGTCCCATACAGGGATCGACCTGCCTGAAGGGGATCAGGATGAGGTTGATTCTGTTATAGAGGAATCAACAGTGGAGGAACCTTTCTCAGCATCTCAAGCTGAAAGATTATGGGTTCAGTCTCTGACTAACATGGTCCGATCAGCATTTAAAATGCACCTTGCGGAACCATCAACCACTACTGTCTCCTCGCTGGGGTCGCTAAAAGCTCCCCAGACTGTCTGTTCCTTTCCACTTCACCCTTTACTGGAAGGGCTCATTTACCAGGATTGGGAACATCCTGATAAAATATTTACTCCCCCCAAGAGATTTCCGGTGGTCTATCCCATTGAGGATAAGTTCATCAAAAAATGGAGGGTCCCTACAGTGGACGCAGCCATCTCTTATGTGAATAAATCATTGACATGTCCAGTGGATAATGTCCAAATGTTCAAGGACCCAATAGATAAAAAATTGGAGTCCTTATTAAAATCTGCTTTTTCTACAGCAAGCTTGGTGACACAACCAGCAGTAGCAGCTATTGGGGTCTGCCAAGCAGTGAAGGATCAGTTGAAACAGGTCTTAAGGGACTTGCCAGATCAGCAGGCCCTTGCCCTAGCTGATCTACCTAGAGCCTTATGCTTTGCGGTTGACGCCATAAAGGATTCAATCCATCAGGCCTCCCGCCTTACGCTGTCTGTAGTACATATGCGCAGGCTTCTATGGCTCAAAAACTGGTCTGCTGAAGCTCCCTGTAAAAAATTGCTGGTTAGCTTCCCATTTCATGGTGAACGCTTATTCGGGGAAGACCTGGACAAATATATCCAGAAAATTTCCAGCGGTAAAAGTACACTCTTGCCGGTTAAAAACAGAGTTAGAGGTCCCTCTTTTAAGAGGCCTGCTTCTCCAGTCCCTGGGGCATCGGCTGTGAAACAGTTCCGACAGCCTCCTCGGTCAAATCCCGGGGGTAAAAATCAGGGACAATCGCAGGGTAACAAGAAGCCCTGGGTCAGGAGAGGTACAAAACCTCCCCCAAAGTCAAATGCATGAAGGGTTGCCCCCACTCAATCGGGTGGGGGGAAGACTCCAGTTGTTCGCAGAGACCTGGCGGGACACGATCAGAGACAGATGGGTGCTCTCCGCAGTAAGTCTGGGATACAGATTGGAGTTAAAAGACTCTCCTCCTTCCCATTTTATGTGGTCAAACGTGCCAAGGGATCCCCGGAAGAGAGAGTCCCTCCTGTTGGCACTAGAACAACTATTGCTCCAAGGAGTAATTATGGAGGTTCCCCTGGAAGAATGGGGGTTCGGGTTTTACTCAAACCTCTTTACAGTCCCGAAGCCAAACGGGGACGTGAGGCCCATATTAAATCTAAAAGGGCTAAACAAATTCCTGCATATCAGGACTTTCCGGATGGAGTCGATCCGATCGGTGGCCACTGCCCTACAAGGGGAGGAATGGTTAGCCTCGATCGACATCAAAGATGCTTATTTGCACGTTCCCATCTTTCCAGTCCACCAAAAATTTCTACGTTTTGCAGTAGAAGGGCGCCGTTTTCAGTTCAGAGCCTTACCCTTCGGTCTGGCCACAGCACCACGAGTGTTCACAAAAATTCTGGCCCCATTATTGGCCAATCTAAGAACACAAGGTGTAACGATAATGGCATATCTAGACGACTTGTTGCTGATAGACCACTCAGTGAAAAAACTAGAAGTGGTCGTTCACAAGACTATCAAGTATCTGGAATCTCACGGTTGGATTATCAACCGAGACAAGTCAGCCCTAAAACCAGTCAAAAGTCTGGAATACTTGGGGCTAAGGCTAGATTCAGGCCAGAGGAAAATATTCTTGCCTCGAAAAAAGGTGTTGTCTTTGAGAGATTTAATCCACTTAGTGGGTACAAAAAGACAGCCGTCCATACGCCTGTGCATGAGGCTGCTGGGAAAAATGGTGGCATCATTCGAAGCAGTACCCTACGGTCAATTCCATTCAAGGAATTTGCAAAGGGCCATACTGTCAGCCTGGAACAAGAAAGTTCAGGCCCTAGACTTACCAATGTCCTTGTCCCCTTCCGTTCGCAAGAGCCTCCGTTGGTGGTTGGTTCCCCAGAATCTGGAAAAAGGGAAATCCTTCAGTCCGATTTCTTGGAAGGTGGTCACTACAGATGCCAGCCTTATAGGCTGGGGAGCAGTACTGGAGCAATGGTCTCTCCAGGGCAGATGGTCGGATGCAGAAAAGGCCCTGCCCATCAATCTCTTAGAGATACGAGCAGCCCGGTATGCCCTAGTAGCATGGACATCCAAACTCCAAGGGTCCCCTGTCAGAATTCAATCGGACAATGCCACGGCAGTGGCATATATCAATCATCAGGGTGGCACCAGGAGTCGTGCAGCCCAGAGGGAAGTAAATTGCATCCTGAAATGGGCAGAAAGATATGTCCCAGCCATATCCGCGGTATTCATTCCAGGAGTGGAGAATTGGAAGGCGGACTTTCTAAGTCACCAACAATTATGCCCAGGGGAATGGTCCCTTCACCCCGAGGTTTTTCGGACAATATGTCAGCGGTGGGGAACACCGGATGTAGATCTGCTAGCATCCAGATTCAACGCAAATGTGGACAGGTTTGTCTCTTGGACAAGGGAACCCCTAGCTTGCGGCTCGGATGCCCTAGTGTTCCCTTGGGATCAGTTCAAGCTGATATATGCATTCCCACCGCCACAATTGTTACCTCGATTACTCCGCAGAATCAGGGTAGAAAAGAAACCAGTGATTCTGGTGGCTCCAGCGTGGCCCCGAAGAGCATGGTACGCGGAGATTGTAAAAATGTCTGTGGGGAGTCCTTGGACCCTCCCACATCGTCCGGACCTGCTTTCGCAAGGACCGATATACCACCCTTCCTTACCAGCCCTAGGTTTGACGGCCTGGCTATTGAAGCCCACATTCTAAAAAAGAGAGGTCTCTCTAATCCTGTGGTATCTACCATGATCAATGCCAGGAAGCCGGTATCCAGGCAGATCTACTAGAGAATCTGGAAGGCGTACATCGCCTGGTGTGAGGCCAAGAAATGGCATCCACGAAAGTACGTAATAGGTAGGATTCTGGACTTCCTACAGTGGGCTGTAGATAGGAAGCTTGCCTTGAGTACTATCAAAGGTCAGTTTTCGGCCTTGTCAATATTTTTTCAAAGGCCCTTGGCTTCGCATTCACTAGTCAAAGCCTTTAGATAAGGAGTGATGCGTATTAGTCCTCCGGTTAATATTCCCATATGTCCATGGGATCTTAACCTGGTTCTGTCGGTTCTACAGAAACAACCATTTGAACCATTACAGCATAGTTCCTTGGTTCTTCTCACCAGGTAATTGTTTTTTCTAGTAGCCATTTGTTCGGCTAAAAGAGTGTCGGAATTAGCAGCTGTGTCCTGTAAAGAGCCATATCTGGTTATCCATAAGGACAGAGTAGTGTTACGTCCTCATCCAGCCTTTCTTCCTAAGGTGGTATCAAGGTTTTCATTTGAACCAAGATGTGGTTCTTCCTTCTTTTTTCCCCAAACCTAGTTCGGTAGAGGAAAAGTTATTGCATTCTTTGGATGTAGTAAGAGCAGTTAAAGCTTATCTAAAAGCCACTGCTCAGATTTGCAGAACGGATTCTTTGTTTATTCTGCCGGAAGGCCCCAGAAAGGGTCAGGCAGCGTCAAAATCTACTTTAGCCAAGTGGATTCGACAGGTCATAATGCAAGCCTATGGCTTGAGAAGGAGACCGCCTCCGTTCAAAGTTAGGGCGCACTCCACGAGAGCAGTTGGAACTTCATGGGCAGTGCATCACCAGGCCTCCCTGGCTCAAATCTGTAAGGCCGCAACATGGTCTTCATTACACACGTTTACTAGGTTCTACCAGGTGGACGTTAGAAGTCAGGAGGATGTCGCCTTTGGGCGCAGTGTGTTGCAGGCCGCAAAAGATCCTCATGTCTGATAGCGCTCAGCTTATGTATGGTGTATCCCCCCCTCATTGGGCATTGCTTTAGGACATCCCACATAGTAATGACTATGCCGCTCTGTGTCCCGTGATGTACGAGAAAGAAAATAGGATTTTTATAACAGCTTACCTGTAAAATCCTTTTCTTGGAGTACATCACGGGACACAGAGCTCCCACCCCTCTTTTGGGGACACTTATTGCTTTGCTACAAAACTGAGGTACTCCCGGATGGGAGGGGCTTATATAGGGGAGGGTACTTCCGGTTTTGGAAGTTGCCAGTGCCAGCACCTGAAGGTATCTATATAACCCACATAGTAATGACTATGCCGCTCTGTGTCCCGTGATGTACTCCAAGAAAAGGATTTTACAGGTAAGCTGTTATAAAAATCCTATTTTTTTCCATCGGTTTTAAAAAATAGAACATGTTTTAAATTTTTCCGATGGTTAAAAAAACGATCGAAAACTCCGATCGTCTATGGGCAAGTCCATCGGATAAAAAACCCACGCATGCTCAGAATCAAGTCGACGCATGCTCAGAAGCATTGAACTTCATTTTTCTCGGCTCATCTGAGTGTTTTACGTCACCGCGTTTGGAACGGTCGGTTTATTTGACTGATGGTGTGTAGGCAAGTCTGATGGAAGTCAGCTTCATCGGATTTCCGATGGACAAAACCATCGGATTAGAATCCATAGGATATCCGATTGTGTGTACGAGGCTTTACAGTTAAGAAAAGAGAAGAACCAAGAGACTGGAATTCAGAAACTTATAAAAAGAAAAGATCTTGTGATTAGGCCTTCGGACAAAGGTGGTGGAATAGTTATCCAAACGACAGAACAATACCATGATGGGATAAAAAACTGTTGGAAGATTACAATATTTACTGTAAAATATTAAGTAATCCCATTTTTAAATGGAAAAAAGAGCTCCAACAGGTAGTGCATTTAGGTTTGAAGAAGGGAGTCCTTGATAAAAAAGAGGCTAAATATTTAATACCAGAGGCGTGCAGGACCCCCATCATGTATGCACTACCTAAAATCCATACGGATAAAACGGACTACCCTTTAGACCTATAGTTTTTTTAAATCAGATATTTTTTATTAAAGACAAATACAAAAACAAAAAAGACAGGACATTTTCTAATTTTTTTCCCTTTTACATTCCACACATTTAGTAATATTGGAGGGGACACCGAAGCAAACCATAGGATAATTACACATTTCCAGATAAGGTAAAGCATATATTCCTAGGATAATACCTGAAAACTCAATTTTCAGAAGTATATATATGACCTTATATGTAACCAACAGTGTGTTCGAAACCCGGACTCCCCGGGCATCCCCAATATCTTCCATTTGTTACATTGTCCTCATATGCTCCCCGCCCAACCTGGGTCCCAGAGCAGATCAGGGGCCCGTCATCCCCCAAACAGCGAGGGGCAACGTGCATTAAGGTCTGAAAGTACCTGACCTACGACACACAAACCCAGAGAAAAACAAAAAACACAGAAAACAAAACATAACAATCTCCGCAGGGCCCCTCTTACCTATAGTAGACTCATAACGGATCCACCATGTAAACAAATCAGAAATATCTCCGCCTCTCTCCGGACTGGCCATTCTCCTCTAGCGTTGACCTCTAATGTGATACATCTGCTGCTGAGGTTCTGTAAGTGAGCTGTTCTCTAACAAGTGATTCATTAACAGACGTGATCCATTCGGCAAGTGTGGGGGCTGATGTAGAAAGACACTTTCTGGCTATTAGCTTCCTAGCCAGGAACAGCATTCTAAGGATGGCCATATATGTATGCAGTGTATAGAGTTCATCATCTAGCCACCCCAGCAAGCAAAGTTAAGGTTCAGTTGTTAGTTGAAGATTCCATATGCTGTTGATAGTGTTTAGCACTGCTGCCCAATACCTTTGCAGTTTCGGACATCTCCACAGCATATGGACCAGTGTGCCGTTATCAACAAGACAACGGGGACAAAGCGGATCATCCGGTTTGTGCCACTTATGCAGCTTTTCCAGGGTACGATAAGTACGGTGTATAATGAATAATTGGGTAAGCCTTTGCGAAGAGGATAGGGACACCTTAAGTACATTTTCAAGTATTGTGTTCCATTCCTCATCGTAAACACGGCCTATATCATCCCCCACAACCAGTTCTACAAGGTAAAGTCATTGCTCTAGAGACATGCCCAAGAAGGAAACTATATAGAAAGGAAATCTGCCCTTTCCTAGATGAGGACATAGTTTATCGGGTAAGCACTGTGGGTCTAACTAGTTCCCAGGTTGAGGTCGCCGCTTGCGCCGCGATAGCATGGCAAAGTTGCCAATATTGATAGAACGCGGTGTTAGGTAGGCCAAACTCCTCTCGCAGGGATTGGAAGTCACGGAGTGTTCCTCCACAATATAATTGCGGAATATAGTTTATTCCACTTCTAGACCAGGTAGTGAAATTCTGCAACTTGCGTAATTGTAAATAGCTCCTGTTGTTCCAGATACGCAATCAGCTTGTGTACCCCATGTAGTGTAGATGCTGTTTAGTTTTATTCCAAATCTTGTCAATAAGTATCAGCGTGGGGTATTGAGTCAGGTCCCCCAGTTCGCCAGCCTCCACGCACTCCACCGCCAGACAGCTGCGTCTCCAGCACCCTCCTGATGGGATCAGAGGTCTCCAGAGAGAGCCAACCAGTCAGGTGCTGCAACTGGGCCGCCAGAAAATAATAGAATGGGTTCAGCACTGCCAACCCACCTGATTCCTTGGCCTCTTGTAAGGTTTCCAGTTTTATTCTCGAAACCTGTTTCCTCCATATCAGTGCACGGTATATGGTATTACACCTCCTGAACACATGAATAGGTATCCAGATGGGGGAATTGTGGAGTGCATACAGTATTTGAGGATTCCATATCATCTTGACCAGGTTGCAGTGGCCCACAACAGACAGCGGCAATCTGATCCAACTGGTTGTTTTTTCTTGAAACTTTTTAAGAAGTGGGTCTATATTCAGCTTGACGTATTGATCTAAATTAGGGTGAATTACAATGCCTAGGTATTTAAAGCTATCCACTACTTTATTTGCTCAGCCATCTGTGGTAAGGGCCCCACCAGTGGGTCTAAGGGCAGGATCGTGGATTTATCCCAATTGATCCGGAATCCGGAAAAGGTTCCAAAAATCTGGATCAATTCCATGAGATTAACTAAGGAGGCGGAGGTATCTCCTAGAAACAAAAGTGCATCATCAGCATACAATGCCAATTTGTCCTCCCCTCCCCCCGCCGAAACCCGACTATTCCGGGGTGGCCCTGTATGGCTGCGGCCAGGGGTTCAATGGCCAGGGCAAAAAGCAGTGGGGAGAGGGGACAGCCCTGCCTAGTTCCCCGGTGTAAATCAAAGGGGGGCGAAAGAGTGTTATTTATTCTAATGCAGGCTTTTGGTGCTTTGTATAACAATTTAATCCAAGAGATTATATTGTCTCCCAAGTTAAGTTTTTCCAATACCCTCCATAGAAAGTCCCACTCTACACTATCAAACGCCTTAGCGGCGTCCAGCGAAAGGATAGCTCTCTGTCCCTGATTGTCAGTGGGTATTTGCATGTTAATATAGAGGCGACGTAGATTGTTCGCCGTGGACCTGTTCGGAAGGAAGCCGGACTGGTCTGGGTGTACTAGTTTAGTAACTACTTTAGAGAGTCTCATAGCGATGACCTTAGTAAGGAGCTTCAAGTCTGTTTTAAGAAGCGAGATGGGTCTATAAGACTCAGGTTTATCAGGTTCCTTCCCTGGCTTAAGGATAACCACAATCACTGCCTCATACATTGATCTAGGCAAGGAGTCCGAGCCAAATGCCTCCGTAAGTGTATGAAGTAAGTCCGGTAGGAGAACTCCTCCAAACTTTTTATATAGCTCAATTGGGAGTCCGTCAGTACCCGGGGCCTTTGAGTTTGGGAAGGTGGCTAGGGCCAGCTGTAATTCCTCCAAGGTGCATTTAAAAGTTCCCTATCTGCATCTTGAAGCTGAGGCAGGGTGATAGAGTCCAGAAACTGAGTCAACTCATCTGCAGGGTAGGCTACCTTGGAGGAGTACAAGTCCTGATAAAAGAGACCAAATTTAATATGGAGGGCATGTTAGTACCAGTTAGTGCCGTTGTTGTGGTAATACTATATATCACATGTGGTGGTTGTTGTGCCCTGGCTATCATGGCTAACATGTGGCCAGTCTTTTCCCCCTCCTCAAAATGAGTTTGAGATAAAAAATCATTTGTCTGCCTGTTGTAAATGCACTGTGCGGTAAATTTTTTGTGCATCTGCCCATCGCCTTTCATTGTCAGGCATGGGAGCCCGCAGATACAGGTCCTCTGCGTCCTCCACCACTCGACCGGCATCTTTAGGCCACTGCCTACTATTGGTTTTAATCGTATTCATTTCCTTAATGCACATTCCCCTGATAAAGGCCTGCAGCGTATCCCAGACCACCCCAGGCGCAGCTGACGGTTTATTAGTTTCCAGAAAGTATTCAATATGCAATTGCATACCTTCCGAGTCAGTAAACAACTGGATCCAAAAAGGATTCATCTTCCAGTGTACCGGCAGGCGTGTTTTTTGAAAATTCAGACTAAGCTGCACCGGGGAGTGATCGGAGAGAACCCTAGCCAGGTACGTCATTATAGGATCGTAACGGGACGTAAGGTCATTTCCCAGAGTCAGGTCTATGCGGGACAATGTAGAATGTGATAGTGAATGACAGGAGAACTGGGCCCGGAGAGGAGATTTACATCTCCAAAGGTCTACCAGTCCCAGCTCGTTTACTAACCTGGCCAGGGGAGTTTGCACCCTGGGGCCCTGCGGGCAGAATTTCTTATGTATATCAAGAGACACATCCATTGCGCTATTAAAGTCCCCCAGTACATACACCGGGATCTGAGGGTGTTTAGCCAGGAATCTAGCCAGACACTGTAACACAGTCAATGAGAAAGGCGGAAGTACATATATGTTGGCAATAACACAAACATGTTATTCCCACATCCCAATTAGAAAAATAAACCTCCCCTCAGGGTCAATATGTACATCATGTTTAGTAAAGGTAGTAGTCCTAGAAAACAAAATGCTGACTCCCCTAGAGTATCTAGTATGTACCGAGTGGTACTGCAAAGGGTACTTGAGCATGCGCAGCAATTGGGTAGTGTCATTGGTTAGGTGGGATTCCTGCAAGCATATGACAGTAGGGTTCTGTTGTGACAGGAAAGTGAATAGGGCAGTCCTCTTTGTAGAGTCATGTAGACCCCTGATATTCCATGAAAGGATCGTGCCCAACTGTTTACCCATTGGGACAAAAGGGGTGTAATGTCAGGCTTCCCCGCTGCCGGAGAAGTAGGCCATACAAAGGGTAGTGACGCTTCCACTTCAAAATGTTACCTTGATATCCATGTGGTAAGGTGCAAAGTCTCTTGGCAGTCCTAAGTTGTCCACTCCGGGAAAGAGGGATGGAGAGCATAGTCACAGAACACGGGTACCTGCAGAGATACAGCCCTTCAAACATGGGCTGAAAAACAACAAAAACACAAAAAAGATTGATAATACACAGTCTGCCTATAACAGTTGTAGGCGCAGCAGTCCAAAGCTGATGCAATTTCATCAGCCGCTGCCGTGAGTGCCCCGCAGGGCTAGGTGAGGGGTAATAACGAGGGCCAGGACCCCGTGTCTTCAGTGTCAAAGTACATGGGTTGCTGGTGTAAACTGGGGGGTAACAAAAATAGAAAATTTGTACGTCTCTCTGTGCTCCTTGCAGTCAGAAGAAAATGAGCGATAGGATGTCACTTTAAGCTGTTAGCATGGTAATGTCAGGCAGGATCATGTCTCTCAAGCCAGTTAGCGGCCATGTTTGGGCTATCAAAAAAGTGAACTGAGCCATCTGCCACGACCTGGAGTTTGGCCGGGTATAACATGGAGTACATCAGTGGTATTGCGCGCATTCGCTTTTTCACTTCCGTGAATCTTGCTCTCTGCTTTTGTACATCAGCCGAAAAATCTGGATAAATTGATATTTTAGAGCCCTGTATCACCATGTCGGCTTTCTGCCTGGCCAAGCAGAGTATAATGTCCCTATCCTTATAGTGCAGAAGTTTCAACAAAAATGGTTGATCATGGCCCCCTGGTGGCGGTGGCCGAGAAGGCTCCCTGTGAGCCCTTTCTACTGAGAAAAATGGCGTCAGGTTGTTTTTCCCAAAAGTGTCAGCCAGCCATGCTTCAATAAATTCTGCGGGATGTTTCCCTTCGGATTTTTCAGGCATACCAACTATTCTGATGTTTGACCTCCTCAATCTATTCTCCATATCTTCCACCCTGGCTGCCGTTTAATCAGCCCTGGATGCTGTAGCATGTAGTTCCTGGGTGAGGGAGTAGGTCATCCTCAATAGAGCTCACCCGTCCCTCTAATGCAGTGGCCCTCTCCCTCATTTTCTGCATATCTTGTCTAATATGCAGCAGGCCCTCCTTCATACTTTTAACTTCTGTGGACAGATCGGTAATAAGAGGGCCATACGTGTGAATTGCAGTGAGAATATCCTGTAGGGAAGGCTCAGCAGTGTCTATGTCAGAGGGGTCGGCAGTGTCCTGTGTAGGGAGAGGGGAGGGTGAGGTACTCACTGTGTGACCTGAGGCTTCAGGCGCCATTTTCCCAGGCACAAGTTGTTCTGGAGAAGGCCTCCCCGGGGGGTCCATGTTTGACCGTTTTGGTGTGGCTGAGTTGTTGAGCAGCCTGGGCGGTCTTAGGGCTGCCGGGGTTGTGTGCAAACTGGCCCAGTTTCGCCGCCGCCGCGGCGGCAGCATAAGAGTCTTTTGCTGTGCGCTGCTGGAGCGGGAGTCCGCCATTTTGGGCAGCGCGGTCCGCGGGTATGGTGTCATCCTTTCTATTAGACATCTTTATGTCTGATTTAGGCCGACCGGGTGTCTCTCTAGGGTTGGCTCCACGCCGGGAGCGAAGTACCCGGTCTATTGCGGCGGTGTATAAGGCTCAATACAGGATTCTGTATGTCAAGATAACGGAGCTAGAGGGAGACACATCCTCTCACAGAGACATCCAAGCCACGCCCCCCTTAGACCTATAGTTAATGGAATTGAATCCATCACAGCAAGGTTGGGCCAATATATAGATCAATATCTACAGCCTGTGGTACAAAAGTCTAAAGTGTATCTTAAAGATACTAAAGAAATGCTACAACTGTTGGAAGAAAGAAATGACACTGGACCTCTACTAATGGCGACGGCTGATCTGTCGTCACTATACACTATTATACCTCATTATCTGGCATGTGAAGCGACCAAATGGGGACTTAAAAAATTCACCAAACTTCCTTGTATACAAAGAAAGTATATAGTTAAAAGTCTAGACTTCTGCCTTAAGCATAGCCATTTCTGGTATAGCAAGAAGACCGGAGTAGCTATGGGGGCCAAATTTGCCCCTAGCATTGCGGGACTATTTATGTCCAAATGGGAAGAAGAAGCTGTGTTCTCCGACCTGCCAGAAGGCCTCATTCTGTACAGATGCTACATAGACGATATTTTCTTAATTTGGAAAGGCGATCGAAACAATTTAATTTCATTTTTTGAAAAACTGAATGATAACCGCATGAATATTGTACTTACGTGCCAAATAGAAGAATCCACCATTTCATTTCTCGATCTGGAAATATCCTGTCTTAACCACTTGCCGCCTGCCCTATAGCGGATTGACGTCGGCAAAGTGGTTGCAAAATCCTGACAGGACGTCATATGATGTCCTCAGGATTTTGAGCCGCTGCGCGCCCCCGGGGGCGCGCATTGCGGCGATCGTTGCTGCGGGGTGTCAGTCTGACACCCCGCAACACCGATCTAGGTGAAGAGTCTCCGACGGAGACTCTTTACCACGTGATCAGCCGTGTCCAATCACGGCTGATCACAGTGTAAACAGGAAAAGCCGGTCATCTGCTTTTCCTCACTCGCGTCTGTCAGACGCGAGTAGAGGAGAGCCGATCGGCTGCTCCTCTGACAGGGGGGGTTTGTGCTGATCGATTATCAGCACAGCCCCCCCGAGGATGCCCACTGGACCACCAGGGATGCCACTAGACCACCAGGGATGCCACTAGACCACCAGGGATGCACACCATAAAGTTATATAAGGTATGCCACCCTAGACCACCAGGGATAATGGATGCCAATCAGTGCCCACAATGGGCACCACTGATTGGCAGGCATTGTTTGGCACTGATTGGCATCCATTAGTACAGTACAGTGCCACCTATCATTCCCCCCCATGCCACCTATCAGTGCCCACCCATGCCACCTATCAATGCCCACCCGTGCTACCTATCAATGCCCACCCGTGCCACCTATCCATTCCGCTTATCTGTGCCCACCCGTGCCGCCTATCTGTGCCCACCCGTGCCGCCTATCTGTGCCCACCCGTGCTGCCTATCTGTGCCCATCCGTGCCACCGATCGTTGCCCATCCGTGCCACCTCATCGGTGCCCATCCGTGCCGCCTTATCCGTGCCCGTCAGTGCAGCCCCATCAGTGCCCATCAGTGAAGGAGAAAACTAACTTATTTACAAAGTTTTGTAACTGAAACCCCAAAAAAACTTTTTTTTTTCAAAATTTTCGGACTTTTTTTTTTTTTTTAGCAGAAAATAAAAATCACAGAGGTGATCAAATACCACCAAAAGAAAGCTCTATTTGTGGGAACAAAATGCAAAAAATTTAGTTTGGGTACAGTGTACCATGACCGCGCAATTGTCATTCAAAGTGCAACAGCGCAGAAAGCTGAAAATTGGTCTGGGCAGGAAGGTGTTTAAGTGCCCAGTATGGAAGTGGTTAATGATAAGTTTGTTACAAAGACCTTCTTCAAGAGTGTAGATCTTAACAGCTATCTGCCAATTAAAAGCTGCCACCATAGGAACTGGGTATACAACATTCCCAAAGGCCAGATGATGCGACTGCACCAAGGTAGAAGATTTCCATACACAAGCCAAGATGATTGGTGAGAGATTCATACAGAAAGGGTATGAGGAAAACTTTATAAAAGAGAAAATTGAAGAAGTGACCAATACACTAAGAGAAAGGTTGCTAGAAAATAAAAATATTGAACCTCAACCAGACCAGGTCCCTGTGGTGTTGGATTTTAATGTCCAACATAAGAAAATAGAAAAAATCATCTCACGCCACTGGCAAATCCTGCAATCTGATAGAATTCTCAAGACAGTGCTACCTGCCAGACCCAAATTTATATATAAGAGAGCCCCGACTCTTTGGGACCAGCTGGTCAAAAGTGTCATTGACCCTCCGAAAAAACAGTTCACCTTTTTCACGGGTAAAGGATTCTACCCTTGTAAAAGGTGTTATGCCTGTAAACGTACCAAACGGCCAAACGAAAAGAAAAGTTTCTTTCCAGTCCAACAGTTATGGCATGAAATATGATATCAAAGATTTTATTGGGGGCAACACTGAGGGAGCAGTCTATGTTTTGGAATGTAGTTGCGGCCTAAAATATGTCGGCCGCACGAAAAGGCTGCTTAGAATACGGATAAAAGAGCATGTCCAAAATATTCAATATGGTTTTTTGAAACACAGTGTCTCTCGGCATTTCTTAGAAGTCCATAATAAAGACCCCAATCATCTTAAATTTTGGGGTATAGTGCCATATACCAGACCCTGGTGGGGGGGGGGGGCATAAAGTGAGGTCTCTTCGTCAAGTTGAATCCAAATGGATTTTTTCTATGGATACTCTAGCCCCCAAAGGGCTTAACATAGAATTTGATTTGAACTGCTTCTTAAGTGACTTTTAGTATTTGCATCTTCTGCCATTATTGTTTCATTCTTCTTTATATTTAGTTTATCTAGTAATACAGGTTTACTTATTATTGCATATCTCTTGTCTCTCTATAGCAATACATTTTAGGATACCCTATCCCTGTATACCCTCTGTACTATATGTATGCATATGATTATTTGATTATGTCATTACTCCTTCCAGTCAGTAGTGGTATTTCTGGAGCTCCTATTTTTTAGCCATTCCCTCCCTTTTTTTTTTGTCTCATGTTATTCGATGTAGTTTATTCAGTCCCACCCTTGTGCTCGATTGTTTTAATTTTGTTTTGTATTCAATTTATCTTTGTATGACCCTCTTTCCAGTATAGGCAGCACAGCATGGCTACAGCCCAGCTATTTGTCTTATGTCCACCTATGTCACGGCTTGCAGCCCTTGTTATATTCAGCTCCCCGTATGACATCAACTGGCTATATGTTGGCGGCGTTTATATTGCTGTTCCTCGCTTTTATTGCCTGCATCTACCACTGCATTTGTCTCACTCGTCCATCAGCCTGTGACCAAGGCAAAATGGCGGCTGATCTATGTGTAGAACGGGCGTCAACAATATGGCTGACCGGTGCTCTGTATGTGGCTATGTAATGTAGTAGTCGTTCATACATGCAGTAGCCCTGTCTCAGCCCTTTGCCTAATACAGCTCGGTATTACTGTTAATATTGTCGGCCACCAGTACATATATGTATGTCGAGCACGCTATGTCCTGCATAATGCCTCATTCCATAGTAAGCAGTCTGCAAAATGGCGGACGGCTTGCGTGTTAACTGGCTTCAGCAAAATGGCAGAGGAACATTCAATTATGCAGACTATTTAAGCCTATACACTTTACCTAATGTTATCCTCTGATGAAGTCACGTGATATGATGATACGCGTCGGGATTGGAGCATTAGGGATACCAACATTCTGACAGAAGGAAGACGAGCTCGGCGCTCGTGGATACTCTGCACTATTTTATCTGCTAAATGTGAGTTTTACTTGTTTTATGATTGCAATAAATGTTTTATAAACGGGATTTCGCTATGTATGACCCCCCTCTATTTCTTATATCCTTTACCGAGTACTTATCCCACTGATGACCTGGCAATAGAAGGGGACCAACACAGAGCCATATATACACTGAGGGCTTACGAACTCTGCGTTCGTGAAGTTTTGCCCACGCTCCCTTTATTACCAAGTGAGTACAATACCGTGTGATTGGCGTCTGCCCCCATGTGGCTCCCTGCCTGTGGTGCGCTATGATTGCTCTCCCTTCTTTTATATCTTATGTACGGTTTCCATGAGAGGACTGCAGCAACATAAAGGAGACTGCCATACCGCTGCAAACATCATCCTTAGACCTTGCGGTCTGCATATGCTGTTTGTCTAACAGCAGTGAGGTGAGCTGCTTGCAAACACTGAGGTGTATCACTGAAGAATTCTGCAGCACTGTGTGTGTATTACTATCATTTCTCTGTAGTGGGAATCACTTAAAACATGTGAACTTTATTTATTTTATTACCACTTTCTTTGGACTATTTATTTACTGGACTTTTATTTACTGTGCATTGATGTTCACCATGTGCACCATTTGAAGATATATATATATATATATATATATATATATATATATATATATATATATATATTGTGAATGAAAAGTGATTTTGAATAACCAAAATAGTAGCGCTCAGTGTATTGCAACACACATCTAATTGTAAATTATATACACTCTGTGAACAAATGCATACATATAAATTTATCAATATACACCCTGTGAAAAAATGTGCATATAATAAACTCATCAAGTGTCCATAACGTTCAAAACAGTGTTTTTTTTTTAAATTGCTGCAAATTGTTTGAAAAGTAAGTCCATAAATAAAACTGCATCCAAATAGTGACTTCAAATCGAAATTGTGTAGATTATATTTTCATGTGTGTCCTTGAAAATCTTCACCACACCACCGTGCTCAGTGACTCCACTCCCTAAGGACTTGCACTCACCAATAGGATATGCCTCGCACTCTCATGCTCGGCTAATCAGCTTAATTACCCCCCAGGGTATCAGAAACAACTCCAAATGATGAAATTAGGTCAGTCAAGTCTCCCACGTGGAAAAAAACAAGTATCTCCAATAGTGAAGTATGTCACAACTTTAATTAGAATAGCACAGCACAAGTGACCTTCAATGGTTAAACTCACATTAGGCAGATAAAAATCAAGCACTTCAATAAAACTTCTCCAAACGCCAGGCAAGTATACAACAGGCAGCCGCAATGTATTGCGGTCTCGTCGGATCAAACAGCTATGTGTGTCTCACCCTCCTTCATGTAAGCTTGCCTCTCCACTGCAATCGAACCACCGCAAACTTCCGTCCAAAACCCCAAATTGTATATTCGACGAGTGGTCGAAAGATCCGAACGCTGCACACCAGGTGACTGTCGTGTAGCTCCTCCCAGACTAGTTTCGTCGTAAAAAGACTTCTTCCAATGGGATCAGTTACACGAACTCACACCTCCCTCTTTATACTTCGATCGTGATTGGTCACGGTCGTATTTCCTACTGCGCATGTGCGCGCTTGCCGTCCCCATGATCGCAATACATCGGGCATGACCCCAGTCATTACATACATGGAGGACAAATGTAAATAACACAATCTACATCTAATCTCTGTACACTGCAGATAATAATCATAATATATGAATATTATCTGCAGTGTACAGAGATTAGATGTAGATTGTGTTATTTACATTTGTCCTCCATGTATGTAATGACTGGGGTCATGCCCGATGTATTGCTATCATGGGGGCGGCAAGCGCGCACATGCACAGTAGGAAATACGACCGTGACCAATCACGATCGGAGTATAAAGAGGGAGGTGTGAGTTTGTGTAACTGATCCCATTGGAAGAAGTCTTTTTACGACGAAACTAGTCTGGGAGGAGCTACACGACAGTCACCTGGAGAGCAGCGTTTGGATCGTTCGACCGCTCGAATATACAATTTGGGGTTTTGGACGGAAGTTTGGGGTGGTTCGATTGCAGTGGAGAGGCAAGCTTACATGAGGGAGGGTGAGACACACATAGCTGTTTGATCCGACGAGACCGCAATACATCGCGGCTGCCTGTTGTATACTTGCCTGGCGTTTTGAGAAGTTTTATTGAAGTGCTTGATTTTTATCTGCCTAATGTGTGTTTAACCATTGAAGGTCACTTGTGCTGTGCTATTCGAATTAAAGTTGTGACATACTTCACTATTGGAGATACTTGTTTTTTTCCATGTGGGAGACTTGACTGACCTAATTTCATCATTTGGAGTAGTTTCTGATACCCTGGGGGGGTAATTAAGCTGTTTAGCCGAGCATGAGAGTGCGAGGCATATCCTATTGGTGAGTGCAAGTCCTTAGGGAGTGGAGTCACTGAGCACGGTGGTGTGGTGAAGATTTTCAAGGACACACATGAAAATATAATCTACACAATTTCGATTTGAAGTCACTATTTGGATGCAGTTTTATTTATGGACTTACTTTTCAAACAATTTGCAGCAATTTAAAAAAAAAAACACTGTTTTGAACGTTATGGACACTTGATGAGTTTATTATATGCACATTTTTTCACAGGGTGTATATTGATAAATTTATATGTATGCATTTGTTCACAGAGTATATAATTTACAATTAGATGTGTGTTGCAATACACTGAGCGCTACTAATTTGGTTATTCAAAATCACTTTTCATTTTCTATATTTTTAAAGTAGCAGCTGGTAGGGTTAATTGGTCCGGTACTTATCGGACGTCATTCCAAAGCGCAGTGGAGTGTATTAGGGAAAGAGGGCGATTTGTTTCTTATTACACTGTTATTTTCTTTTATATATATATATATATATATATATTGTAGCAGAGCGTCCCTGAGAGAGACAGGAAAAGTCCTGTTCGGGGTTTATACATCTCCCAGGCTCCTCTCTTATACGTTTAGGGATCTCTGATCCAGTATCCAGTCCAGGTGTTGGTCCTCTCTCCCAGGTCAATTAAAAGCTCACCTGAGCAGACAGCCTTGGCTCTGCCTGGAAAACACAGACAACACTGGTCTGTGAGAGCAAGAAGGTTTGTGAAAACTGTTAATCAGTTGATGTGGAAGCTGGCAAGCTGTAGGCTTGTTCAGCCTGGTAGTGAGGGCCTGTATATACCGTATAGTTAGAGCCGAGACACGGCTAGGGTTTTGTTTAACTATTTTTTGTTCTGTTTGTTTTCTGCACACTGTACAGCACCTAGCACCTGTCAATAGACTTTGTATATAGCACCAATAAACAACACTGTTTTTTCACTTATCCCATGGACTTGGTATCTGTGCCTGCTCATCCCACGGAGCTTTTGTACCTGCTACCTGTCCCCCAGGTTACATATGGTGGAGACTGCGGGCAGCTGTAGTAAGTTACTATTTAAAAGGCCAGTACCTAAAGTGACAACATGGAGGAAATCCTCAAACAAATGCTGTTATCCAACGCTGCACAACAACAAGCAAACGCTGCAGAACAGCAAACTAACACTGCACTGCAGCAAGCAAACGCTATTGCACAGGAGCAAACCAAGGTGCTGTGCCAACAGATTGGTGCTGTACAGGAGCAATCGCAGAGGCTGTTTGAACAGCTTGCCACTGCTGCAAAAGCGGATAGAAAAACCCTTACTGAGGTTGTGGAGACGCTAGCACAGGGGTCACCTGCGAAAATGAATAATATTGGAGACAAGCCCTCAGCCATCCATGTGGGTCGCTTTCTTTCTAAGATGACTGCAGATGATGATCCAGAGGCCTTCCTACTAACGTTTGAACGGACCGCTGAGAGGGAAGGTTGGCCTCAAACCCAGTGGGCAGGACTAATCGCCCCCTTGCTTTCTGGAGAATCGCAGAAGGCCTACTATGATCTGGAGTCAGCAGAAGCGGGAGACTATGAGAAGGTCAAGCGGGAAATCCTGGTACGACTCGTGTCACCTTGGCTGTTCGAGCTCAGCGGGTCCACAGCTGGTTTTTCCAAGAAGAGAGGCCCCCAAGATCGTTTTGATCTAATCCACCTGGTGCGGAAATGGCTACAGCCGGAGTCCCTGTCTGTGCCACAAATTGTGGATCGTGTGGTCATGGACCAATTCCTGAGATCACTGCCAATTCCCCTGCAAATTGGGTGAGTCAAGAAGACCCCAAGTCGGCAGACAACCTGGTGGAGCTCGTTGAGAGGTACTTTGCTGCAGAGAACCTGGTCACCACCCTTACAGCCGCACGGACTTTCCACCCAAAGCCACGGTCTCCCCAGGCAACCGGTAAGACTGTTCAAGGGGAAGTGGGTGGTAAGCATGGCAAGGAAATAGGGGGGAGGATTTTTGGTGCCAGGACTGAAGTTTGGCGTCCCAAACAAGGGAAGCCACTGCCTGTCAGCAAACTAAACTTGGGAAACATCAGGTGTTTTCGTTGCCAAGAACTGGGACATGTTGCAGCAAACTGTCCATTGACAGATGAACCAATGCAGTGTGATCTATCTATTAGAAGGCAGTCTATGTTTGCTGCTGTTTCATGCGCTGCAGTGCCAAATGTGGGAAAACACATGTGTCAAATGACTGATAATAATAAGCCTATTACGGGCTTGCTGGACTCTGGAAGTCTAGTTACTTTGGTTACAGTTGAAACTGTGAATTTTCATGCTAAAAAAGTTGCTGTGATCTGTGTACATGGGGATACCTGGGAGTATCCTATAGCCATTGTTCAGTTTAAAACGGGCTTAGGTACGGTGACCCATTCGGTCGGACTTGTGCCCCACTTGGTGCACGAGGCTATCATTGGTATGGACTTCCCTAAGTTTTGTGAACTGTGGGATCGTCCCGACCCAGTCGCAGTACCTGACTCAGTCGCAGAGCCAGAACTCCTGGCCGCTACTGACATTGTGGGTTCAGGGGACTCTTCTCAGGGCTCTCCGGGTTATCCTTTCTCAGTTATGGCAGGAGAGCTGGAGGAGCCTGAAGAAATCCCCACAACCAGTAGGGCTGGACAGCCGCCTGCTGAATCTGAGCCTACGTTGGAGTTTGTTGACCTTAATGTGCACAAGGAAAATTTTGGTACTGAGCAGAGAAAAGACCCTACCCTTGCCAGGGCCTGGGAAAATGTAATGGTGATTAATGATGTACCTGTCGAACTAGGGGACAGGCCCTGTTTTCCATATTTCTGCAGCAATGAGGATTTACTGTATCGTGTATGTAAAACTAATGATGAAGTGGTTGGTGGTCCCTAAGCCATACAGACGGGTGGTGTTGGAACTTGCCCATGGGCACTTGCTAGGAGGCCATTTAGGGGTTGAGAAAACCATTGAAAGGGTGTTGCGCAGGTTTTACTGGCCTGGGATACAGAAAAATATCGAGAATTCTTGTCAATCCTGTCCTGTGTGTCAGATGTCAGCCCCACAGCCGAAGTCCTTTAGTGCCCTTGCCCATTATTGAAGTGCCCTTTGAGAGGATTGCCATGGACCTTGTGGGTCCGCTCCCCAAATCTGCCCGCGGTCATCAGCATATCCTTGTGATCATGGATTACGCTACCCGTTACCCCGAGGCCGTTCCCTTACGCACTGCGTCTGCTAAAAACATTGCCAAAGAGCTGTTTATGGTGTTCAGTCGGGTTGGCGTCCCTAAAGAAGTCCTTACAGGCCAGGGCACCCCATTCATGTCACGAATAACTAGGGAGCTGTGCAAGTTATTTAAGGTGACGCAGTTGCGAACCTCGGTGTATCATCCTCAAACGGATGGCTTGGTGGAACGCTTCAATAAGACATTAAAGGGTATGTTAAAAAAGGTTGTTGACAAGGATGGGAAAAACTGGGACTTCCTGATACCATACTTGATGTTCGCCATCAGGGAAGTTCCCCAGTCCTCTACGGGGTACTCGCCATTTGAGCTGCTTTATGGGAGACACCCTCGGGGACTCTTAGACATAGCCAAGGAAACTTGGGAGGGGGAGCAAACACCCCACAAAAGTGTCATTGAGCATATCACTCAAATGCACAACAGGATTGCAGCAATCATGCCGGTGGTAAAAGAACACTTATTGCAGGCCCAAGCAGCCCAACAGAGAATATACAACAGGGGGCCCAACTCCGTGTTTTCTCACCTGGTGACAGGGTCCTCATGTTCCCACTGTTGAGAGCAAGTTCCTGGCTAAGTGGCAGGGTCCCTTTGAAGTAATTGAAAGAGTTGGGGAGGTCAATTACAAGGTCTATCAACCAGGTAAAAGGAAGCCCGAACAGATTTACCACATAAACCTGTTAAAGCCCTGGAAGGATAGACTGGTGTTAACTGTGAGGTCCCTCCCGGGAACGCCTAAGGGTACCGAGTCCCCTCTGGTCCCTGAGGTCACGATTCCAGACACCCTGTCATATTCCCAAAAACATGAAGCTAGAGAGTTCCTGATAAGGAATAGAAAGACATTTTCAGAGTTACCTGGCACGACTTCAGCAGTTCAGCATGATATTGTTACTGAACCTGGGGTCCGTGTCAAGCTCAAACCGTACCAAATTCCTGAAGCGAGGAAAAAGGACATCAGTGATGAAGTTAAAAGAATGTTGGAGCTAGATGTCATTGAGGAGTCCAATATTGACTGGTCTAGCCCCATCGTGTTAGTCCCAAAACCGGATGGTACTTGGAGATTCTGTAACGACTTCAGGAAGCTTAATGCAGTGACAAAGTTTGACACGTACCCAATGCCCAGGGTAGACTATCTTATAGACCGACTTGGCAAGGCTCGCTATCTGACCACTTTGGACTTGACAAAAGTCTATTGGCAAATACCCCTGACTGGAAGCGCCAAAGAGAAGACTGCATTTGTGACCCCGGGGGGTTACTTTCAATATAAAAAGATGCCTTTTGGCTGGCAAATTCCCCCTGCGACATTTCAGAGGGCCATGGACAGGACCCCAAGACCCCGCCGACAGTATGCAGCAGCCTATCTAGATGACATAGTGGTACATAGCACTGACTGGGAGTCTCACTTGTCCAGGCTGTCCTTTATTCCCTCTTCAAAGAAGGTTTTACGGCAAATCCAAAAAAATGTTCCATTGGTCTAGAGGAAGTCAAGTATTTGGGCTACATTTCTTGTGAAAAAAAAAGTATTTGGGCTATACTATTGGCCGTGGTGTCATAAAACCCCAGGTGAATAAAATAGAAGCCATCCAGGAGTGGCCACATCCTGCAAACAAGAAGCAGGTCAGGGCCTTTCTTGGGATTGCGGGATATTATAGAAGGTTTATCCCAAATTTTGCAACTGTAGCTGCCCCACTGACAGACCTTACGAAAGGGAAAGACTCTGTAATGGTGAAATGGTCCCCAGTAGCAGAGTCCTGAAGAAGGCTCTTTGTGCACAACCAGTATTGTACTCACCCGATTTCTCCAAATACTTTTTTGGTTCAAACGGATGCATCTGATGTTGGTATTAGGGCAGTACTATCACAGGTATACAGTGGGGAAAAACACCCTGTGGTCTACCTAAGTAGAAAGCTCAATGACCATGAGAAAAAGTATGCAGTCATTGAAAAGGAATGTTTAGCCATAAAGTGGTCTGTGGATGCGCTCAGGTACTACTTGTTAGGGCGCCAGTTCGAATTAATAACTAACCTTGCTCCCCTGAAATGGATGGCCCAAAAGAAGGAGACTAATAGACAGGTGAACCGGTGGTTTTTGGCTCTACAGGATTATTCCTTTTTTGTAAAACACAGGCCAGGTGTTGGGATGGGGAATGTAGATGCCCTGTCCCATGTTCACTCCTGTTGGGCCACAGGTGTTCCAACCCTGGGGTTGAAACAAGGGGGGAGGATGTGTAGCAGAGCATCCCTGAGAGAGACAGGAAAAGTCCTGTTCTGGGTTTATACATCTCCCAGGCTCCTCTCTTATACGTTTAGGGATCTCTGATCCAGTATTTAGTCCAGGTGTTGGTCCTCTCTCCCAAGTCAATTAAAAGCTCACCTGAGCAAGACAGCCTTGGCTCTGCCTGGGAAACAGACAACGCTGGTCTGTGAGAGCAAGAAGGTTGGTGAAAACAGTTGATGTGGAAGCTGGGAAGCTGTAGGCTTGTTCAGCCTGGTAGTGAGGGCCTGTATATACCATATAGTTAGAGCCTAGACACAGCTAGGGTTTTGTTTAACTATTTTTTGTTCTGTTTGTTTTCTGCACACTGTACAGCACCTGTCAATAGACTTTGTATATAGCACCAATAAACAACACTGTTTTTTCACTCATCCCATGGACTTGGTATCTGTGCCTGCTCATCCCAGGGAGCTTTTGTACCTGCTACCTGTCCCCCGGGTTACAATATATATATATTTTTTTTTTTGGGGGATTTGTCATATATATTTTATGTTATTCACTGTCACCACTCCATATTTTTTTCACACTCGTTCTACAGGCTATATTGCTAGTTCACATACTTTATTGATAATTTTTTGATTATTTACTTTTTCACTGGCTGTTTTATCAGTTACACTTTTTTCCACTCTCCCTGCCCCTTCACAGTGCAGACACCACCTTGTTTTTTCCTTTATTGCACAGAACCCACCCAGGGGGATGTGGTACTCAGATAAAGTGAAACTCCTGGCATACTCTCTGCGGGCCCCCCAGGATTATCCAGATCTTCTATATCGCTGTTATAATGGCTTGGCTGCTGAAGCCCAGGTCCTGAGGGACTGTGGCCTATCAGATTCGGTCATTCATACACTTGTAACAGCTAGAAGTTGACTTCTTGAAAGGTCCACAATCACACTTGGAAGGTGTACCTCGATTGGTGATAGGCATGGAAATTCCTTCCTAGAAAGTACTTCATGTGATGAATCCTATGTTTTCTGTAGTTGGGGTCAATTTGGTCAAGGGTCAATTGCATCCTTAATGTTTTTCTTTCTCAGAGACTGCTTGCCTTTCACCGCCTTTTGAGCTCATTGGTGATAGTCTTGTAGGCACCCTTAATAGCAAGGTTGCCTTTTTAATTGACATTACTTTCTGGCTACCTTGACCTGTAAAGAACCTTTCTGTCATGTACCTGGGTGTCATTGAACCGAGATGTTCCTGATTCCACAGCTCCAGCCTTACCTGTTGTGCCACGGGGAGCTCTGCAGTTGTCACAATGTTCTCTTAGCTTGATGCATTGCCTTGGACTCGCTAGCCCCACCTGCTGCCAGCTGCGGACAATGTACAATCAAGCACCCCATAAATCGCAGCACCTCCTGTTACGCAGTGCAGATTGTGTGGACTACCTCCCTGGGTGTATTGATAACTCTGTGATTCTGATTATCGTGTATGAACTTCTGCCTGAATTCTTGACTGTGACTCTAGCCTGCTGATTTTGTACTTCACCGGATTTTGATTGTGTACCGCTTTGCCTGATCTGTTGCCGGTCTGACCTGCCTACGTTTTTGCCTGAATCCTTAGCACCAAGCTCCACTTTGGACACTACCTACCAAAGGTAACTTACATTTCCTTGTGCTACACAAAGACAATTTTTTTTGAGGTTTAGGGCCCCTTTCTTTCTCAAGATGATTTCTTCTGTTCACCTTAACCAGGAGGTCTCATCTCCTGCATCTAAACATCCTGAGGAGATTTTGCTCTGTTGTTTTGAATGTGGTATGCACTATTAGAGTTTACTTTTCAGCCACATCTCATTGGATTTGACAACTCATCTTTCAAGTTTATTATGCCAAAGGCAAGTTTCCTCCACTACCAGTTAAGGTACACCCATTTAGATCTGTTAACACCTGCTGAAAAGCGGACCTGGTTCTGGCTTGTGGCAGAAATTCAGGTTGCAACCTTGACCTGAAGCATCCTACCTTGACCTGAAGCATCAAGCTTTTACAGGTATGACATTTTTTTTTTTTTTAGGCTGCAATCAAAGTAGCTCTTTTGCTGTGTTGGAAAATTTCTCTCAATAAAATAAAAAGGAATGTGCCTGTGCAAAAAGCAATAAAATAGTTATAATAAGCTCACACTCTGTGTACCACCCACAGAAAACAAATTGTTTAATAATAAAGTGCAGCACTGATATATGATTACCATATATAAAAATTAACACAACATATCCTAAAAATAAACGTCAAATTCAATAATCATCCATGTAATACATTCCCCTAATTTCCAAACCAATCAAGTGCAAACGAGGAGAAAAAATGCTTGATAAAGATAAAAAAGTTTCCATGTAAATCAACTCGATCTGCTCCACAGTTTGTAATAAATCAACAGCAGGTCTTCTACTTCAATCCATGTGAACACCTCTGTAATGGTTGTGCGCATTGAGCCTATGAAAAGCTGTATGTGACATCCATTTTGTCAGGTCTCAGCCATGTTTGTCATAATCTCAATGATCTTACCCCGTCCTTTCTCCTTCAATTCATGGAATCAATAGGCTTAACTTTTAACACACTTCAAAAGAGCCTGTTATCTCAACTTCGGGACAGCAGTAACCAGCACTTAGGCCTTTGCAGAGATGTAAACAACTAATCAAGTTCTGGCAGGATGTTTGTTAGTTCTGCTCACCAGACCTATAGTAAAACTATGACCAAATACATTAGAAATACATAGCATGCCATAAAATGTCTATCCAGAACCAATGGGGATCGTAAAAAGGAGTCAAGCTTTATGCGACCTCTCGGAGACCTCTGCCCAATTCAAAACTTAACAAAATCCATCCGATTCATAAATCCGATTAATAAAATCAGACAGGAACACAACTCGTTAATATTAAGTATATATTTGAATGAATGGGAAATATACTGAACAAATCGAGGTCATACTTGACTAAGCTTGCACATACAGAAGGGAAGATAGCAGTCTCCTGTCTCCGGGGTATGACAGGCTTATCTGAGATACCCTGTGTTTAGTATCCCTGGACACAAAGATCAATGCTGAACAATAATCTATCAGTTTCAAGAATGCAACCGGTACATAGTGAAAGATATTAACCACTTAAGGACCCAGCCTCTTTCTGAGATTTGGTGTTTACAAGTTAAAAACAGTTTTTTTTTTTGCTAGAAAATTACTTAAAACCCCCAAACATTATATATGTTTTTATTTTTCTAACACGCTAGAGAATAAAATGGTGGTTGTTGCAATACTTACTCTTTCGTTCATGGACGGACACAGCTTCCTATTGACAAGTGGGTATTATCCTTCATTTAGGAGTGACTAGGCAGAAAAACTTGTAAAAAGTGTAGCATCACACCTTCTACAGTACCTCTCTCTGCATCTTGCAGATCAGTTTTTTTCTGCCTAGTAAGGAAAAGGACATGGCTCCCTTCTTTGGGCCCACTGGTCCGGGGGGATTTTTATCTACCTTTTTTGTTTTGTTTTTTTGTTCCTGCGAACTTTGATCATCTGCCGACTGGGTGGCAGGCTGGATCCTCGATCCTTGTAGTCCCCCCAGTTTCGGCCATCGAGCGTGTGCTGACCCTAGCTAAGCGCTGGGTTTTTCACGACACGCCCGTCGCTGTACGGGGGGCCGGTGAGCCTACGCTCCAGGGCTTGCATCGGACCGCTCAGCTACGGCTGACCTTTACGGCCGAGTTGCAGTAGCTTGGCGGGTGATCTTGCGCTCCAGGGCATGCATACAATAGTTCCCTAGGGCTCAATCACAGCATGCCTGGCCGACAGACACCTCCGTGTGCGGATGATGATCTGTCCGGAATGTCTTCCTGCATGATCCACACAGGAAAGGTAAGTAGCTCCCCCGCTTTGGCAGGGTGACTTTGCTGGACATTCCTGGAGAGATCAAGTAAGTGGTTGTGGCCCTTTCTTTCCTCTCTCCCTGCCTTCCCTCCTTCCTGGGCTCTGAGCCAAGGCTGGTTGCTGGGTGCTGGGGGTCACCTAGGGGCTCCATCTGGAGCGGGGCTGCGTTGTAGCTGTTGTAGCGAGGTCCCCATATTTTGGGGTCGCTATATTCGAAATTTAGGCGGTAGTCTGAGCATTAGTTTGGCTCAGGCTGTTTGTTTTCTTTAGGATTGGACTCTGCTCTGCTGTGATGTTGTCTGGTCGTACAGTTCCCTTTGACCTGCAGGTGGCGATGTTGCCCAGGTTGAACCACAGGAAACATTGCAGCCTGATTGGGTGTCCTCTCTTGGCGGCCGTGCATTGGGCGTGGTCTGCCTGCTGTGCATGCCGGGATAGGGTACTTAAGGGGCAAACGCCATTTGTGCAGGGTCTTCATCCTTGGCACGTACCCCACCTTCGGTGGCCCTCATGGCCAGGGGTGCGTGTGAATGTGCTGGGTCCCGGGCACCTTTAGCCCGAGGCCCCATCGTTCCAGGTAGGCCCAGTACCTTTAACTGAGGCCTACAACCAAGCAGCGGTATCCCAGGGTGCCCGTGGGAGGGTGACCCACTCTGAAGGAGAGGCAACCAGGGGAGGACCTTTCTAAGGGGATCGGTGAAGGATGTTGCCGTCTCGGGAGAGGCCTGTTACCTTTCAGAGGGAAGGATTCTGTGATCTACCTTAAGCTCTTGTAACGTGCCCCATTGGCACCTATGGTCTTCAGTTACAAGTGCTGAAAAGTTCGGGACTTAGGAGCTAAAAGGTTCTGTGGCAGAGGATCTTCCTAACACGTCTCTAGCAGAAACAAAGCTAAAGTAATTGTCCGTGCTTCACTCCGGCTGCTAGGACCGTGAGAGGGAACTATCTGGGTGAGCAAAACCCACTCAGGCTTGAGTGGCTATGAGGGTAACTAAGTGTCGTGTGCCTGAACCTGCCTACCTATTCAACTCTATCTCTAGCTTCAACTTTTCCTACTAAGTTACTAGCAAAGAGAAAGTAAATTTGTCTGTTGGAGTGTAACACTGTCTGGACATTGGCCTTCTTATTAGAGAAAATAGACTTTTCCCTACACTCTAGGGATGAGAACCAACGGAACGAGGTAACTCGCTGCAGGACCCAAAAAACTGTTAACACCGCTCACCCTCTACACAATGGAGGATGCTGGGCATGTGGCATGGTGTGTCCTATCCTGTAAGAGGAGGTAAGCAGGACAGGGATCTGTTGTGCTACACTGTCCATGGACCGACACAGCTTCTCTATTGACAAAGTGGGTATTATCCGTTAATTAGGAGTGACTAGGCAGAAAACTTGTAAAAAGTGTTGCAACACACCTTCTACAGTACCGCCCAGGGGGCGGACTCTCTGGGTATTTCACCTCAGTCTGCATCTCGCAGATCAGTTTTTTTCTGTCTAGCAAGAAGTAGGACCATTGGTCCGGGGGAAAAATATATATATATTTTTTTGCTACATTTTTTTTTTGTTTCCTGCGATCTTCGATCAATTGCTGACTGGATGACAGGCTGGATCCTCGATCCTTGTAGTCTCCCCAGTTTTGTCCATCGAGCGTGTGCCGACCCTAGCTACGCGCTGGGTTTTCCACGACATGCCCGTCGCTCCACGGGTGGCCGGTGAGCCTACGCTCCAGGGCCTGCATCGGACCGTTAAGCTTCGGCTGACCTTACGGCCGAGTCGCAGCAGCCTGGCCGGTGAGCTTATGCTCCAAGGCTTGCATCGGACCGCTCGGCTTCGGCTGACCTTACAGCCGAGTCGCAGCAGCCTGTCCGGTGAGCATTGCACTCCAGGGCATACATATGATCGTCCCCTTGGGTCCAATCACAGCATGCCTGGCCAACAGTCACCTTCCGTGCGCGGACGATGATCTGTTTGAAATGTCTTCCAGCATAATACATGCAGGATAGGTAAGTAAACTCCCCTGCCTCGGCTGGGTGATTTGGCTGGACATTCCTGGAGAGACCAAGTAAGTGGTTGTGGCCCCTTTCTTCCCTCTCTCCTTGCCCTTCCCTCCTCCCTGGGCTTCTAGCTAAGGTTGCTGGGTGCTGGGGGTCAGCTAGGGGGTTCCACTGGAGCGGGGCTGGCTGTAACTAACATTTAAAAAGATATCATTTCTGCTTACCTGTGTGTGTGCTTCTTCCCCCTCCATGCTGTCGGCGGCCATTTTGCGGTGGTCAATGCCGGGTTTGGCCTCTAGTGACTGCCCGGCGGCCATCTTCCTGTGGTTTCGGCACCATTTTTTTTTTGTAGTTCCACACCCTCTGGCCTCTATCGACTGATCGGCGGCCATGTTTGTAATGATCCACGCTGTATGTATATATTGCCGTTCGGCGGCCATCTTTTTGTGGTCTACGGCTGCTTTGGCCTCTATCTTCGGCTTGGGGGCCCACATTATCTTCCATACAGACGTTTGGCGGCCATTTTGCGAGAGTCTCCGGCCTCTAGGGTGCATTACACTGGTGCGAGAAATTCACACAGGAAGCACTGATAAAAGAAGCAGACTGACACAGCAGCAGTGGGACAGCATCACAGGTGCAGCACGGCAGCATAGCGATACGATACCGATCCAAGGGTGGTGAGTCCTGTGGGTGACCCAGCATCTCTGCAGCACAGGAGGGTGGCCTATTGATATCTTGCTTGGAGCCCTGTGGGTGTCAGCGCGTGGTCTGCATGGCATCTGAGCCAGATGTCTTCTCCCCTGAAACACCAGATTTAGCAGCTGGTGCCCCTGAGGTGTCTATGGACGCTATGACGGCAATCCTAGAGGCGTTTGCTGCCAGGGTGGAAGCAGCACACGGGAATACAGGGGGTAGTAAACGCCCCCGTCCCCTGCAAGCTTCTGGGGATAATTCTGATGCAGAACCAGGTCCAGCTACGGCTCAGGGCCAAGATTCTGACGCATCAGAGACTGCAGACCGTGACCGGACAGTGAGGGTGACTCCAAGTCCAGGTCAGTACGCGAGAGACGGCTTTGGTATCTGATGTTATTACTGCAGTGCGGGATACGCTAAAGTTGGAAAATACTGCAGAAGCAGCAGAGACTCCGGTCCACTTTGGGTTTCATAAACCTGCCCGCACTGCTAAGGTGTTCCCTTGTGTGTCTTATTTTGATAAACTCTTATACAAGGAATGGTAGAACCCACTGAGGGTCTTTACAGCCCCAAAGAGGTTTGCGGTAGGGTACCCCTTTGAGGAGAGTTTTCTGAAGAAATGGACCTCTCCCCCTATAGTGGACGCTCCGGTGTCCAGACTTATTAGAGCCACCACAATTCCAGTAGAAGGGGCTCCTGTTTTCAAGGACCCTGTGGATAAGAAGGCTGAAGCACTCGCTCGCTACCTATACTCGGTGGTAGGCTCGGCAGTATGCCCGGCATTGGCGGGGGCCCTAGTGTCTCAGACACTTACTGAATGGGCAAGATTGCTACTCCAGGGGTTAAGGAGCGAGATGCTCCTCCTGATGAGATAACATTGGCCGACCAGTTGGTCCAGGGCCTTAGGTTTGTCTGCGAGTCAGACATGGATACTATTCCCCTGCTGTCAAAAGCTTTGGTTTATGCAGTAGCAATACGCCGCCTGATCTGGCTAAAGGGCTGGTCTGCGGACCAGACCTCCAAGAAAGCCCTGTTGGATCTGCCTTTTAAGGGCGACAGACTTTTTGGGGCCTCTATGGATGACATCATCAAGGATGCCACAGGAGGTAAAAGCACTTTGCTTCCTCAAACTAGCAAGGGTAGGGGCCACGCCAAGGGCAAGGGCCCTCCTTTACTGCACGCAAGCGTTTTTTTCGTCCCCCCAGGGCGACAGGGAAAAGACCCCAGGCCGACAAGGCGCCTGCCCAAGGACATAAGCGTCCTTGGTCCCGCAGACCCAACAAGCCTGCGGACAAATCTGCGCCCGCATGAAGGTCCGCCCCCACCCAGCTCTCGGGTGGGGGGACGTCTTCGCAAATTCGCGACTCAGTGGACAGCTCTAGTCTCCGACAGGTGGGTTTGCGAAGTAATCTCCTCAGGCTACAAGATAGAATTTCTATCTTGTCCACCCGACAGATTCGTCACCTCCAATCTCCAGCTACTACCGACCTGTCGGGAGGCCCTGTATGGGGGCGGTCCAGGGTCTACTGGAACGCGGGGTAGTTGTTCCAGAACAGGAATGGGGTCAGGGTTTTTACTCAAATCTGTTCATTGTGCCGAAGAAGGAGAGGGTTCGTCCAATCTTGGATCTCAGAGCCCTCAATTGCTTTGTGAAGGTACAAAGATTTCGGATGGAGTCGGTTCGATCTGTAGTCACGTCTCTCCATCCGGGGGACTTTCTGGCCTCCTTGGACATCAAGGACGCATACCTGCATGAACCCCATATACTCCAGACACCAGTGGTTTCTGCGATTTGCTATCGGGAAGAACCACTACCAGTTTGTGGCCCTCCCGTTTGGCCTTGCCTCAGCACCCAGGACGTTCACCAAGGTGCTCGCTCCGATTCTGGCACTTTTAAGACCGCGGGGTATCGCTATCATGGGCTACTTGGACGACCTTCTGCTGAAGGCCCCTTCAAGCTCAGAATTAGAGGTAAGTGTGTCCATTACCTGTCAGACTCTTCGAGACTGTGGTTGGATACTAAACACGCAAAAGTCAGTATTGGTGCCCACTCAACACCTAGTGTACCTGGGGTTGATTCTGGATTCCTCAGAGGCAAAGGTATTCCTCCCTGTGGAGAAGTTGCAGACCCTCCGGGCTGCAGTACGGCAGCTGACTTCCAGGAATTGGTCGTCACTCCGTTTTTGCATGCGAGTGTTAGGCCTCATGGTAGCCTCCTTCGAGGCGGTCCCATATGCTCAATACCACACTTGAGTGTTACAGAAGGAAGTTCTGTCCAGATGGAACAGATGTCCATTATCTCTGGATTATCAAATCCGAGTGAGCCACCTAGTCAGGAGATCCCTGGTATGGTGGCTGACAGCACCGGCTCTAATGGCCGGGAAGTCATTTCTTCTGATTTACTGGATAGTGATCACAACGGACGCCAGCCTTACAGGTTGGGGGGGGGGGAGTCTGGGGTGTTCAGTCGGCGCAAGATCGCTGGACCCCAGAGGAATCCCGCCTGCCGATCAATGTCCTGGAAATCCGGCCGATCAGGCTGTGCCTCTTCAAATGGTCTCAGAGGCTGCAAGGGCGTCCAGTCAGGATCCAGTCAGACAACGCCACAGCAGTGGCATATGTCAATCATCAAGGAGGAACAAGAAGCTCAGCTGCAGCATCGGAGGTCGCTCGCATCCTGAAGTGGGCAGAGAAGAGCGTACCGGCACTGACGTCCGTGTACATTCCGGGTGTGGAAAACTGGCAGGCGGACTACCTGAGCCGCCAGATGCTGGACCAGGGAAAATGGTCCTTACACCCGGAGGTGTTCCAACTCCTCTGCCAAAGATGGGGCACACCAGACGTAGATCTTCTGGCTTCCCGACTCAATCGGAAGGTATTGAGGTTTGTGGCCCGGTCAAGAGACCCATGAGCAGACGCAACGGACGCGTTGGTGGCATCATGGGGTCAGTATCGGCTAATCTATGCCTTCCCTCCCTTAAGGCTTCTTCCTCGTCTGCTCCGCAGAGTGGAGGCAGAGGGAATTCCAATGATCCTAATCGCTACAGATTGGCCTCAGCGTCCTTTGTACGCCGATCTAGTACGTCTGGTAGCAGATGTCCCCTGGCGCCTACCACTACGGAAGGACCTGCTATCGCAAGGTCCCATACTCCATCCTGCTTTACGGTCACTGGCTTTAACGGCATGGCTGTTGAGAACCAGGTACTGAGAGACCGGGGCCTGTCAGATTCAGTAATCTCTACTATGAGAAGTGCTCGGAAACCGTCCTCTAGGAAGGTTTATCACTGCACTTGGAAGGCCTACATCTCCATGTGTGATGAAATGAAATGGCATCCGCGTACTTATTTGGTTTCCAGAATCCTGCTATTTTTACAGCATGGAGTGGACCAAAGGCTTGCCCTTAGTACGATTTAAGGGACAGATATCTGCCCTGGCTGTCTTTTTTCAGCGACCCCCTGGCGACTCACTCTCTCGTGAGTACATTTGTGCAGGGGGTTCGACATGTGGCCCCTCCAGTCCGTCCCCGCTACCTCCATGGGACTTGAACCTGGTCCTCTCGGTACTTTAGAAGGCACCGTTTGAGAATATTAGAGATATTCCCCTGTTGACACTTTCTCAGAAAGTGGTCTTTTTGGTGGCTGTTACGTCAGTTAGACGAGTCTCTGAGCTGGCAGCCTTGTCCTGCAGGGCTCCCTATTTGATTTTCCACAAGGATAAGGTGGTGCTGCGGCCGCAGCCTTCCTTTCTTCCGAAGGTCGTTTCGGCTTTTCATCTCAACAAAGACATTGTACTTCCATCCTTGTGTCCTCATCCGTCGAATCCTAAGGAGTCGGCGTTGCATTCCTTGGACGTTGTCCGAGCTTTGAGAGTATACCCATCTGCTACTTCCCTGTTCCGGAAGTCAGACTCACTGTTTGTTTCGGTGGCTGGTCCCAAGAAGGGCCAAGCAGTCTCGTCGGCCACCATCTCTAGGTGGATCCGACAGATAGTAGTAATCCAGGCTTACGCCTTAAAGAGTCAAGCGCCCCCCTTTCCGGTCACGGCGCATTCGACCAGGGCAATAGGTGCCTCTTGGGCTTTCCGACATCAAGCGTCTGTTTCCCAATTATGTAAAGCGGCAACTTGGTCGTCCGCTCACACTTTCACAAAATTCTACAAAGTTGATGTAGGTGCATCTTCGGATGCCTCTTTCGGCCGCAAGGTTTTGCAAGCGGCTGTTTAGAGTTGCAACTCCTCTGTTGGAGGAGTGCTTTTTTGTGTTTGGGGTGAAGTTTATTCTTATGCTGTTACCACCCCTCGTTTTTTCTCTGACACTGCTTTGGGACGTCCCACTTTGTCAATAGAGAAGCTGTGTCGGTCCATGGACGAAATAGTAAATAGGATTTTTTACTCACCGTAAAATCCTTTTCTCTGAGTCCATGGACCGACACAGCACCCACCCCTCCTTTTAAGTTTGTACTGCTTTTTGACTAACTCATCTGCGAGATGCAGACTGAGGTGATATACCCAGAGGGTCCGCCCCCTGGGCGGTTCTGTAGAAGGTGTGATGCAACACTTTTTACAAGTTTTCTGCCTAGTCACTCCTAATTAACGGATAATACCCACTTTGTCAATAGAGAAGCTGTGTCGGTCCATGGACTCAGAGAAAAGGATTTTACGGTGAGTAAAAAATCCTATTTTTTCTGCTTACCTGCGTGTGCCTTCTCCCTCCATGCTGTCGGCGGCCATTTTGTGGTGGTCCACGCCTGTTTGGCCTCTGGTGACTGTCCGGCGGCCATTTTCTTGTGGTTCTCGCCCGCTTTAGCCTCTATCGACTGCTCGGCGGCCATGTTTCTCATAATTAACGTCTGTATGTATATACCGCCATCTTTTTGTGGCCCACGACTGCTTTTGCCTCTGACGGCTCGGCGGCCATTTTCTTAGGGCCCACATTGTTTTCAATACAGCCACTTGGCGGCCATTTTGCAGAAGTCTCCGGCCTCTAGGGTGCATTTCACTGGCGCGAATTTCACACAGGGAAATGCTGATGAGGATCAGACTGACACAGGCAGCGATGGGATAGCATCACAGGCGGAGCACACGGCAGCAATAGCGGTACCGTTTAAAGGGTGGTGAGTCCTCTGGGAGACCCTGCATCTCTGTAGCAGCTAGGAGGGTGGCCTATTGATGCCTTGCCTGGAGTCCCTGTGGGTGTCAGGCGTGTGGGTCATCATGGCGTCTGAAGCAGACGTTTTTTCCCCTGAAACACCTGAGTTGGTAGCTGGTGCCCCTGATGTATCTGTGGACGCTATGTCGGCAATCCTAGAGGCTTTTGTTGCCAGGGTGAAAGCGGCACACGGGAACACGGTGGGTAGTAATAGCCCCCGTCCCCTGCAATCTTCTGGGGATAATTCTGATGCAGAACCAGGCCCAGCTATGGCTCATGACCCGGATTCTGATGTTTCAGAGACAGCAGACAGTGACCGATCGGACAGTGAGGATGACTCCAAGTCCAGGTCAGCACGCAAAAAGGCTTTGGTATCTGACCTTATTACTGCAGTGAGGGATGCGGTAAAATTAGAGAAAGTGGCAGAAGCAGCAGAGACACCGGTCCCCTTTGGGTTCCGTAAACCGGCCCGCACTGCTAAGGTGTTTCCTTGTGTATCTTATTTTGATATAAGCTCTTGTACAAGGAGTGGAAAAACCCACTAAGGGTTTTTACAGCCCCAAAGAACTTTGCGGTGCGGTACCCCTTTGAGGAGAGTTTCCTGAAAAGATGGACCTCTCCCCCAATAGTGGACCCTCCGGTGTCCAGACTTAATATGGCTACCACAATTCCAGTGGAAGGGGCTCCTGTTTTCAAGGACCCTGTGGATAAGAAGGCTGAGGCACTCGCTCGCTACCTATACACAGTGGTAGGCTCAACGGTGCGCCCAGCATTGGCTGGGGCCTTAGTGTCTCAGACACTTACTGAATGGGCAAAGTTGCTACTCCAGGGGTTAAAGGAGCGAGAGGCTCCTCCTAATGAGGTAGCTTTGGCCGACCAGTTGGTACAGGGCCTTAAGTTTGTCTGCGAGTCAGACATGGATTCTATCCCCTTGCTGTCTAAAGCATCGGTTTATGCAGTAGCATTACGCCGCCTGATCTGGCTAAAAGGCTGGTCTGCGGACCAGTCTTCCAAGGAGGCCCTGTTGGATCTGCCCTTTAAGGGCGACAGACTTTTTGGGGCCTCTCTGGATGACATCATCAAGGATGCCACAGGAGGTAAGAGCATGTTGCTTCCTCAAACCAAAAAGGGTAAGGGGCCACGCCAGGGGCAAGGGCCCTCCTTTATTGCACGCAAGCGTTTTTTTCGTCCGCCCAGGGCGACAGGGAAAAGACCCCAGGCCGACAAGACGCCTGCTCAAGGACAAAAATGTCCTTGGTTCCGCAAGCCCAACAAGCCTGCGGATAAATCTGCGTCCGCATGAAGGTCCGCCCCCACCCATCTCTTGGATGGGGGGACGAATTCGCGACTCGGTGGACATCTCTGCTCCACCGACCGGTGGGTTTGCAAAGTGATCTCCTCAGGCTACAAGATAGGGTTCCTCTCTTGCCCACCGTACAGATTCTTTCCCTCCAACCTCCCACAACAGCCAACCCGTCGGGAGGCCCTGTACGGGGCGGTCCAGGGTCTGCTGGAACGCGGGGTGGTCATTCCTGTCCCAGAGCAGGAACGATTTCAGGGTTTTTACTCAAATCTGTTCATAGTGCCAAAGAAGGATGGGGTTTGTCCAATCTTGGATCTCAGGGCCCTCAATTGCTTTGTGAAAGTTCAAAGATACTGGATATAGTCGGTTCCATCTGTAGTCACTGCTCTCAATCCAGGGGACTTTCTGGCATCCTTAGACATCAAGGACGCATACTTATATGTTCCCATATACTCCAGACACCAGAGGTTTCTGCGATTCGCAGTCAGGGAGGACCACTATCAGTTTGTGGCCCTCCCGTTTGGCCTGGCTTCGGCACCCAGGACGTTCACCAAGGTGCTCGCCCCGATTCTGGCCCTTCTAAGACAGCGGGGCATCGCTATCGTGCGCTACTTGGACGACCACCTTCTGAGGGTCGCTTCAAGCTCAGAATTAGAGGTAAGCGTATCCATAACCTGTCAGACTCTCAGAGACTGTGGTTGGGTACTAAACGCGCAAAAGTCAGTATTGGTGCCGACTCAACGCCTAGTGTATCTGGGGTTGATTCTACATTCCTCAGAGGCAAGAGTCTTCCTCCCTGTGGAAAAGTTGCAGACCCTTAGAGTTGCAGTGCGGCAACTGACATCCAAGAGTTGGTCGTCACTCCGTTTTTGCATGCAAGTCTTTGGCCTCATGGTAGCCTCCTTTGAGGCGGTCCCATATGCTCAATATCACACTCAGGGGTTACAAAAAGAGATTCTGTTCAGATGGGACAGATGCCCATCATCCCTGGATTATGAAATCCGGGTAAGCCACCTAGTCAGGGCATCCCTGGTAGGGTGGCTGACATCACCGGCTCTTCTGGCCGGGAAGTCTTTTCTTCCTGTTCATTGGATGGTGATCAGGATGGACGCCAGCCTTACAGGTTGGGGGGGAGTCTGGGGTGTTCAGTCGACGCAAGGTCGCTGGACCCCGGAGGAATCCCGCCTGCCGATCAATGTCCTTGAACTACGGGTGATCTGGCTGTGCCTCTTCAAATAGTCTCAGAGGCTGGGCGACCAGTCAGACAACACCACAGCAGTGGCATATGTCAATCATCAAGGAGGAACAAGAAGCTCAGCTGCAGCATCAGAAGTCGCTTGCATCTTGAGGTGGGCAGAAAGGAGTGTACCGGCACTGTCGGCCGTGTACATTCCGGGTGTGGAGAACTGGCAGGTGGACTAACTGAGTCGCCAAATGCTGGACCAGGGAGAATGGTCCTTAAACCCGGAGGTGTTCCAGCTCCTCTGCCAAAGATGGGGCATGCCAGACGTAGATCTTCTGGCGTCCCGACTCAATCGGAAGGTATTGAGGTTTGTGGCCCGGTCAAAGGACCCATGGGCAGACGCAACGGACGCGTTGGTAGCACCGTGGGGTCAGTATCTGCTAATCTATGCCTTTCCTCCCATGAGACTCCTTCCTCATCTGCTTCGCAGAGTGGGGGCAGAGGGAATTCCAATGATCCTGATAGCTCCAGATTGGCCTCGGCGTCCTTGGTACACCGATCTAGTATGTCTGGTAGCAGACGTCCCCTGGCGCTTACCACTACGGGAGGACCTGCTGTCGCAAGGTCCCATACTCCATCCTGCTTTACGGTCACTGGCTTTAACGGCATGGCTATTGAGAACCAGGTACTGAGAGACCGGGGCCTGTCAGATTCAGTAATCTCTACTATGAGAAGTGCTCGGAAGCCGTCCTCTAGGAGGGTTTATCATCGCACTTGGAAGGCCTACATTTCCATGTGTGAGGAAATGAAATGGCATCCGCATAATTATTTGGTCTCCAGAATCCTGCTGTTTCTACAGCGTGGGGTGGACCAAAGGCTTGCCTTAAGTACGATTAAGGGACAGATATCTGCCCTGGCTGTCTTTTTTTCAGCGACCCCTGGTGGCTCACTCTCTCGTGAGTACATTTGTGCAAGGGGTTCGACATGTGGCTCCTCCGCTCCGTCCCCTGCTGCCTCCGTGGGACTTGAACCTGGTCCTCTCTGTGCTTCAAAGGTCACCGTTTGAGAATATTAGGGAAATTCCCTTGTTGACACTTTCTCAGAAAGTGGTCTTTTTGGTGGTTGTTACGTTAGTCGAGTTTCTGAGCTGGCAGCCTTATCATGCAAGGCTCCCTATCTGATCTTCCACAAGGATAAGGTGGTGCTGCGACCGCAGCCTTTCTTTCTTCCAAAGGTCGTTTCAGCTTTTCATATCAATGAGGACATTGTACTTACATCCTTGTGTCCTCATCCGTCGAATCCTAAGGAGTCGACGTTGCATTCCTTGGACGTTGTCCGAGCTTTGAGAGTATACCTATCTGCTACTACTTAGTTCTGGAAGTCATGGCGCATTCGACCAGGGCAATAGGTGCCTCTTGGGCTTTCCGACATCAAGCGTCTGTTTCCCAATTATGTAAAGCGGCGACTTGGTCATCCGCTCACACTTTCACTAAATTCTACAAGGTTGATGTAGGTGCATCTTCGGATGCCTCTTTTGGCCGCAAAGTTTTGCAGGCGGATGTTTAGAGTTGCAACTCCTCCGTTGGAGGAGCTCTGTTTTGTTTTGGGGTGAAGTTTACTTTATGCTGTTCCCACCCCTCGTTTTTTTTTTTTTTTTTGTTTGTTTTTTTTATAAATTCTTTATTTTTTAATCTTTACTTTCACACATACAGAGATACAGCATTTTGTACAGTACATCTTATATAACAATCGTAATCCATCTCTCCTTCACCTCTTCTTAATATTCTCATTGATCACTCTTTTTGATCTACCACCTCAAAGTTTTAAATTCACTTTCCTTTTTTCGTTCTTGTTGGTCTTATTTAACCATTTCTGTAGTGTACTGCTGTAAATCTCTATTATTTTCTCCTCCCCCCCCCCCTAGACCTCTCCCTCCCCACCTGTTTTCGAGGGCCTAGAGCCCCGGAATAGGCATAGCCCCATACAGAAAGAGCAAAAAAAAGGAAAAAAAAGAAAGTGTCACCCCCTCTCCCCCACCTCTCCTCCTATCCCCCCTGTTCTCTGAAGATGATATAGGGGGCCCAGGTTTGTCGATATTTGTCTTCCTGTTCCCTCATACTCATAGTGAGACTTTCCATTTGTTGGATTTCTGTTATTTTAGTGATCCATTGTGTTCTAGTTGGTGAAACTGGACTCTTCCAGAAAGCTGGAATAAATGCTTTCGCTGTTGTGAGTAAATGTCTCACCAATGATTTTTTGTACTTTCCTATTGACAACGGAATATCAAACAGGAGAAAAGTAGCTGGCATCTCTACAAGGGACACATTAGTAATTTATTTTGTTTCAGCAACCATCTTCCAAAAATCTTTTATTCCCGGGCACTCCCAGAAAATGTGTAACAAGGTGCCCTCAGCTCCTTGGCATCTCCAGCAAAGGTTAGATACCTGTGGATAGATTCGGTGCAGCACTGCTGGAGTTCTATACCACCTACTCAAAATCTTATAGCCCCCTTCTTGATATCTAGTTGCTACTGAGGACTTGTACGTGTATCTAAATATCTTATTTTTCTGGGTCTCCGAGAAGGTGACCCCCAGATCTGTTTCCCAGGCCTGTATGAAGCCCAGTTCTTGTGGGGCCTTTAACTCATTCACCATTGCGTACAACTTCGACAGCGCATGTGCCACTGCTTCCCCCTTAAGGCATACCTTCTCAAACTTAGTATGGTTATTTCTCTCATTTGCTTAGATATTGCCTGCAGAAAGGCATTCAGCTGCATCCGCCTGAATAGATCTAATTCCTCTGAGTTCTTGATCAATCTCCTCTCTAGACATCACTTGGTTATTTTTCAGAAAATGTATTAGTCTACTTCTACCCTGTTGCTTTAGTTTCATGAATTTTTTGTCTTTTAAACCCGGCACAAATCCCGGGTTGCCCACAATCGGGGTCATTGGACTCAGGGGACTATCCATTTTAATTTTTTTAAATGTCTTTTTTACCGAGTTCAGCGTGGCCCCCACTGTTGAGTGGTGCTTTACTGCCATCGGTATGATCGTATACGGAAGCCATGCCAACCCCTCTAGGGGTATCTCGGACATTGCCTGCTCCATCTGCACCCATGTTTTTTTTTGGAGACGTGCACTAATCCAGTACCCTTGTTAGATGCATTGCCTCTTATTTAACCCACTGGGTCAGGGAATCCCACCTCTCCTTGTTCCTTTGGTAGAGGTAAAATATCTCTCCGAATTCTGGCTGGTTTCCCGGCCCAAATAAAATTCCCCAACTTTATTCTCAGGTCCCTCAGAAATCCAGTGGGGATCCTAATGGGTAGGGTCTGGAGTAGGTATAGCAATCTAGGCATTATATTCATTTTTATGATATTAATTCTGCCAAACCACGTAAATACTTCCTTATCCCACCTCTGTAGATCCAGTTTTAGCTGTCTTACAAGTGGAGTAAAATTAAGTTTGAGTATTGTATTTAGTCTCTTTGGTATTTTTGTCCCCAGGTATCCTATATGGGATTCTGTCCATCTAAACGAGAAAAACGTAACTAACTGATGTTACAACGTGGTATTTAGCTCAATTCCCATTGCTTCTGATTTGTTATAATTGACTTTAAAGTTGGACAGTCTCCCATATTTACCAATCTCGCCCAGTAGTGAAGGCATAGATATTGCTGGGGAGGTTATGAAAAACAAAAGATCATCTGCGAAAGCAGACAGTTTCTGTTCCCCTCCTTTGACTACTATACCTCAATGTCTGAGTTCGCCCTTATTGTTCTTAAGAATGGTTACAGGGTTAAGATAAAGATAGTGGGTGATAATGGGCAGCCCTGCCGTGTTCCGTTATATATTGAAAAGGGTTCGGATAGTATGTCATTTACCCTGACTCTCGCTTTGGAAGAGGAGTACAAGCTCATAACCCAGTTCAACATCCCTCTCCTCAGTCCTATATGTTGCATAGTAGCTTTCAAAAAACTCCAGTCCACTCTATCGAATGCTTTTTCTGCATCAGCAGAAATAAGCACTAGTGGTTTTTGGTGGTGTTGCGCAAACTGTACCGCACTTATTACCCGTTGCGTGTTTTCCCTTCCTTCTCTCTCAGGTATAAACCCCACTTTATCTGGATGGATCAGGGCTGAGATATACAGCAATAATCTATTTGACAATATTTTCGTGAGAATCTTCAGATCTACGTTTAGTAGAGAAATTGGACGATAACACGCACATTGTGATAGATCTTTCCCCTCGGGTATTACAGTTATGTGTGCCATCAATGTTTCCGCGGGCATCATTTGCCCTTCTCGTATCGAGTTGAAAGCCTCCAAAAATCTTGGTGCCAGCTTATCCACAAAGGTTTTATAATAAAGTAAAGTGAACCCATCTGGGCCCGGGGCCTTCCCTGGTTTTAATGTTTGGAGGGCATCTGTAAATTCTTTCATAGTGATTGGGCCATCTATGTCTTCTGCTACTTCATCCGGCAATCTGGGCATTCCCGAGTCCTCTATGTACTCCTTGGCTTCCAATCCGCTAAGTATCCTTGGGGTCCGTTGCTGGTCCCCTAACTGATATAGGCTTTCATAGTAGTCTTTGAACACCCTTGCGATTGCCTGAGATGAATTAACTAATACATCTCCCTGTGTTATAATATGTTCAATATAATTTTGTGTTCTCGTTTCTCTGAGTGCATTCGCTAGCATCCTGCTCGGTTTATTGCCGTACTCATAGAAAGCTCTTCTGTGTCGGGTCCTTGTCGCTCTTGCTTTATCCATTAATATTAAATTTAGTTCCTCGCGCAGGCGAGTTAACTTTTCCTCTATCTGAGTCGCTTGTGATTTCTTATGTGTCATTTCCAGAGTACGGATATCCCAGAGCAAGGACTCTAGCTTAGCAACCATTCAGTGTTTTCTACGTGCCCCTAGTGATATCAGGATGCCTCTAATATAGCATTTATGTGTTTCCCATAAACATGTTGGTGTCACTTCTTCTGACTCATTTAATGAGAAAAAAGTTTCCAATTCCTGGGTGGATCCGACAGTAAACGCCTTAAAGGGTCAAGCGCCCCCCTTTCCTGTCATGGCACATTCAACCAGGGCAATAGGTGCCTCTTGGGCTTTCCGACATCAAGCGTCTGTTTCCCAATTATGTAAAGCGGCGACTTGGTCATCCGCTCACACTTTCACTAAATTCTACAAGGTGGATGTAGGTGCATCTTCGGATGCCTCTTTTGGCCACAAAGTTTTGCAGGCGGATGTATAGAGTTGAAACTCCTCCGTTGGAGGAGCTCTGTTTTGTTTTGGGGTGAAGTTTACTTTATGCTGTTCCCACCCCTCGGTTTTTTTTTTGGTTTTTTTTTGGTTTTTTTACACTGCTTTGGGACGTCCCACTTGTCAATAGGAAGCTGTGTCCGTCCATGAACGAAAGAGTAAATAGGATTTTTTTACTCACCGTAAAATCCTTTTCTCTGAGTTCATGGACTGACACAGCACCCACCCCTAGTTTTAAGTTTGTACTGCTTTTTGACGATCTGATCTGCAAGATGCAGAGAGAGGGGATCTACCCAAAGGGTCCGCCCCCTGGGCGGTACTGTAGAAGGGGTGATGCAAAACTTTTTACAAGTTTTTATGCCTAGTCACTCCTAAATGAAGGAGAATACCCACTTGTCAATAGGAAGCTGTGCCCGTCCATGAACTCAGAGAAAAGGATTTTACGGTGAGTAAAAAATCCTATTTTTTCTTACACAGTATTTGCACAGCGGTCTTACAAGCACACTGTTTTTGGAAAAAATTCACTTTTTTGAATACAAAAATAAGACAAAAGTAAAGTTAGCCCACTTTTTTTTTTATATTGTGAAAGATGATGTTATGCTGAGTAAATTAATACTCAACATGTCATGCTTCAAAGTTGCACCCGCTCGTGGTATGGAGACAAACTTTTACCCTTAAAAATCTCCATAGGCGACGTTTAAAAAATTCTACAGGTTGCATGTTTTGAGTTAGAGGAGGACTAGGGCTAGAATTATTGCTCCCGCTCTAATGATCGTGGCGATACCTCACATGTGTGGTTTGAACACCGTTTTAATATGCGGGCGCTACTCACGTATGCGTTTGCTTCTGCGCGCAAGCTCGTCGGGACAGGGGGCTTTAAAAAAATATTTTTTTTTTATTTATTTTACTTTTTTATTTTTTCACTGTCTTTTAAAAAAAAAAATTGGGTCACTTTTATTCCTATTACAAGGGATGTAATAGAAAAAAAGCATGACAGGACCTCTTAAATATGAGATATGGGGTCAAAAAGACCTCAGATCTCATATTTACACAAAAATGCAATAAAAAAAAAATGTAATGTCATTTAAAAAAAAAAAAAGAAGAAAAATATCCCTTTAAGAGCTATGGGCGGAAGTGAAGTTTTGACGTCGCTTCCGCCCTGCAATGATATGGAGATGGGTGGGGGCCATCTTCCCCTCACTCGTCTCCATGCCAAGTCAGGGACAGGACGCGATAGCCTCCGCCGCTGCCAGCGGCTTCAGTAAGCGGGGGAGGGCACCAGAGATCGGCGGGAGGGGAGCCCCCCTCTCCTGCCGCCTATAAAAGTGACCACTTTTATCTTGAAGCAAACCGCCCGCTAAAGAAGAGGATACTGGGGTTATGGCAGCTAGCTGCTGCCATAACAACGGTATTCCTCTTCAAAATACCGACATAAAATGACGCTGGGCGGTCCAAAAGTGGTTAATAGTAGTATAAAACCGTGTGTAAAGGAAGGGTCCTGATACAGTCATAAACACGATGGCCACTCCTCAGACACTTAATTGGTCAGATGGCCTCTGTCAACACCCCTTTGATCCCAGAGAAAAGAGGCATGCCAAGACAGTTTGACAGTTCTCATGTACCATGAAAAGGAACATCTGTCAAGTTTGAGAACCAACACCTTGCTCATCGACTAAACTCTGCTAAAACCAAGGACACTGCAAGTATTCTTACTTTTCAACTGTTTTTTTTATTTCCTGTTGCTTTTTTGTCTCTATTTCTTTGCACCTTTTTTCTGTAAATATTTTATTTGCACCAATTTGATCTTTTTCATTATTAAACCCTACTTTGAAAAGTGTTAACGAATCCCTTTCTCTTGAAGAGGGCTACTGTATAGTACACATCCTCTGAATACATCTGTCTGTGGTGACAGTGTGTGTTACAAATGTTTATTCTTAAATCATAATGGGTAATGCTAAGATTACCAGTTCCTCGTTTTTGTTCAAAAGGGGGTGGTGGAGAGCACGTGGCCGCGGTATGCACATGCAAAGACATGTTCTCTGTGAGCTTCGTGAGACCCGCTCTGATTACAGCACCTGCAACAGTCCCTGGGGAGAATTCGGCATTTCATTATGCCCCCTAAGCGGAGACCATCACCCCCACCACAGAAGACCCCTCTGAGCCGTTCTGGCTCGCTGGATGCCTATTTCACGGAGACCCGCAGGATCATCCAAGATGGCGTCGGGTGAGTGCGCTGCTCATGCAGCCTCTCCAATCCCCTCTCCACACCTGCCATCACTCACGCTTCCTCCCCCTCCTCTCCCTCCGGCTCAGACAGCCAGGAAAGACACCCTAATGTGGGAGAAGTCCTGGGGGATAAAGATTTGCGCTCCCATCTTCTCTCCCTCCCTATCAAAGCTGACCTGAAGCTATTTTCCAACAGAGTGGAGAAGGCCCTGAGACAGGACATTGAGGCCCTGCAGGCAGACATTGCACATATAGGGGGTAGAGTGGAAGCCCTGGAGTCACAGATGGAGGAAATTAGCCCTACCATACAGGCACTCACTGAGCACGGTCAATCACAGGACCAAAGGATTAATTCTTTACTGAATCAAATAGACGATTTTGAAAATAGAAGCCGCAGATTTAACATCCGTATCAGGGACTTGCCTGAAGCCACTGCAGCCCAGGAATATAGTCCCTACTCTCCTGGGTGTTTTTAAACAGATCCTCGGTCATAAGGCACCAGAACACATTGAAATTGATTGTGCTCATAAAGCTATCCATCCACCATCTGATGATCCGGACAAACCCAGAGACATCATTTGCAAACTCCATAAATACTCCTTGAAGGAATGCATTATGCTTCATGTTAGAGGAATTTGTCAGGTGGACTTTGATGGGGCTAAACTGTCCATTTTTCCAGATCTCTGGAGACGCACCCCGATGCATCGCTGTGCTCTCAAGCCGCTGCTGGAGGCCTTGCAGGACGCAAAGCTGATTTACAGATGGGGTTTTCCTTTCAGCCTATCAGTCACCAAAGATGGCTAGCAATTTACCTTACAGAACAAATATGGACAAACCGGATTAGAAATAGTCTCCGGAGATCCCGCTTCCGTCTCGTTCGCAGCCACAGCCTACGGTACGCCGCAGAAGATGTAATGGACCCCGTGTTGGCTCATCCCGTCAGGCTTCACAGTCGTCCTCTTCCCGGGGGACAACCTGACTGTATGCGTCCGTCCTTGCTGACTCTTATAGCTAACCATTGGGCTCTCCCTCCCCCTTTGGCTGTTGTGTAATTGACTATAATATTGTATATACTCGAGTATAAGCCGAGTTTTTCAGCACATTTTTTTGTGCTGAAAATGCCACCCTCGGCTTATACTCAAGTCCCTTTTTTGCGCCTGATCTCCCGGACTTTGGGGACCCGGTAACGGCCGGCCACAGGTCCCCTGAACTCCAAACTTGGCACACATATAGCCCCACTCTTCCTTTACAATTGTGCAAAGTTTTTTGTCTACGGCCGGGGAGAACAGGTTTTTCAAAGCCGGGCACCCCTTCCATAGACTCCCATGTTAAACGGTCATTTCTCCAGTAACTTTGGGGACTCGGTACTGGCCGGCCGTAGGTCCCCTGGACCCTAAACTTGGCACACATGTAGCCACAGGTCTCCTCTACAAGTGTGCAAAGTTTGCTGTCTGGGGGACCTAGGGCCAAGGGAGCACCGAATTTTCAAAGCCGGGCACCCCTTCCATATACTCCCATGTTAAATGTAAGTCTAGTCATGGACACAGTGAAGCATGGGCACAGTGAGGCATGCACATGGACACAGTGAGGCAAAGTGAGGCACAGTGAGGCATGCAGATGGACACCCTAGGCTTGTACTCGAGTCAATACGTTTTCCCATTTTTTGTGGTAAAATTAGGTGCCTCGGCTTATATTCGGGTCGGCTTATACTCGAGTATATACGGTACTTTAAGGTGCAGACCTGCACCATAGTTTGTAGCGGGTCCCACTTTGGACTTGCACCTGCTACCTTACCACCTAACCCCAGTAGTTCAAGTCCTCAGAGTTATGTCCCCTATTTGGGACTTTATGTTGCTCGCTGGCCTCTACTGTCTCCTTGACCCGAGGACTGAGTGGAGGCTCCTGACTAGCGATGTTGATGCATTTTGTTGTGCCCTTTGGGCTTTGTCCTTTTATGTTTTTTATGCTTTCCATATGCTATAAATTATTCTCTTTTTCTAGGTTCTTATCCTTGCTTTTTGTTTTCTTGGCACTCCCTGATTCTTGGTTCGATATGCTGTGTGTCTCTCTCTCCATCTGACAGGGCCCAGGGTGATCCCCTGCGTCCTCATTCACCATGGCCTCCCTGAAAATCGTATCGTACAATGTCCCGGGTCTGGGCTCCCCTTCGAAATGCAGTAAGTTGTGGCTTAAGATAAAATGTCTGGGGGCACGTGTACTATTTTTACAATAGACACACTTTTGCACTGACTAGGTCTCTCGTCTCCCTACCCGTTTATATAAGTTATGGTACCCAGGTAACTCGCCGCACCCTAAATCAGGGGGGTAGCCATAGCTATCCATAAACAGTGTCCTTTTGTCCCAATGGAACACCTGGCTGACCCTAATGGCAGGTATGTGTTCCTTAAAGTCACTATCTTTGACCGCAAATTCACCTTTGCAATTTTATACACCCCAAATACCTGGCAGCTTACCTTTCTGGACTCTGTCCTGGATTCCCTCTTCTCCTTCGGAGAGTGTCAGTTGATATTGGGAGGTGATTTTAATGTAAGCCCCGACCCACAAGTGGACACATCTTTGGGCCTTTCTGCCCATTCATTTGCCTTTTTAAAGTATTTCAGAAAATCCCCGCAAGCTCACTATTTAGTTGATTGCTGGAGGCTGCTCCATCCCACTGGGAAGGACTATAGTTACTAGTCAGCTACCTATAATGTTTATATCCGAATAGATCTTCTGTTGATGGATCAATTTTCCCTCAGATGTCTCTCTTGTGTGTCAATTGACTCCATAACGATCTTGTATCATGCTTCGGTTTCCATCTCTCTGCATCCATTGTCTTCTGATGCATGGCCATGGACCTGGCACCTGAACGAGAATATTTTGGATAATGCAGTGGCACTAAAACAAGTTTCAGACACCATCTCCTTGTATTATGCAGAAAACCGGACGGGCTAGTGGGGTTGGGCTCTGTCTGGGAGGGACAAAAAGCAGTGGTTCGGGGGGGAGCTTATTTCCCAGGGCTCTAGACTGAAAAGGGCATGCAAGACGGAACTGCAAACCCTCCTGACGAAAATTTGCTCGCAGAATTTACACATAAGCGTCATGTCACTCCAGAGTTGGCAACAGAAAAACAATCCCTCCGGCAGGAGCTGGCTAACCTGCTTGACATCTGGATTTGGGCTAGGCTGCGCCACGTCACCCATAAATTCTATGAATTTGGGAATAAGCGCGGGAGATGACTTGCGAGGGCTCTCAGGCGTCAACGCGCCTTGGGACATGTCCATAAGCTAAACACCACAACGGGTTATTCAGTGGTACACTCATCAAAGATAGCGGACACTTTTTGAGACTGATATACACAGCTTTACCACCTTCCCGATATCTACCTGGCTCCACAGAGGTCCAGAAAGTTGAGCGTATACTGCAGTACCTGGAGGAGGCCCAATCTCCGCCGCTCACCACCCCAATTAGTGACCAACTAGACACCCCTATTTCTCTGACTGAAATTGTGGCAGACATTAACTGGTTGCCGACCGGCTCCTGTACATATACGTCAGCAGAATGGCATGGCTGGGCAAAGTAAGGTATATATACGTCACTTTGAAATTCCCGCCGTGCGTGTGCCTGCGGCGCGTGCGTACCCCTGCCGCAAGCTCCGTGAACGTGCCCGCGGGACCCGCGGACTAGATGTCCGCCGGTGTCCCGCGATCGGGTCACAGAGCTGCAGAACGGGGAGAGACAAGAGTAAACAAGCATCTCCTCGTTCTACCTAGTGACACTGTCACTGATTGTCTGTTCCCTCAATGGGAAAATCGATCAGTGACGTGTCACTCGTAGCCACGCCCCCTAACAGAATCGCTCCCTAGGGGACACTTAACCCCTTCAGCGCCACCTAGTGGTTAACCCCTTCACTGTCAGTGTAATTTTCACAGTAATCAGTGCATATTTATAGTAAAAATTACAATGGTCCCAAAAATGGGTCTAAAGTGTGCGTTGTGTCCGCCATAAAGTCGCAGTCACAATAAAGATCGCTGCCATTACTAGTAAAAAATAAATAATAAAAATGCCATAAAACTATCCTCTATTTTGTAGACGCTATAACTTTTGCGCAAACCAATCAATATACGCTTATTGCGGGGTTTTTTTTACCAAAAATATGTAGAAGAATACGTATCGGCCTAATCTGTGGAAATGTATTTATTTTTTTATAGATTTTTTGGGGATATTTATTATAGCAAAAAGTTGTTCTATTTTTGTTTATAGCGCAAAAAATAAAAAACGCAGAGGCGATCAAATACCACCAAAAGAAAGCTCTATTTGTGGGAAAAAAGGACGTCAACTTTGTTTGGGAGCCACATCGCACGACTGCGCAATTGTCAGTTAAAGCGACACAGTGCCAAATCGCAAAAAATGCTCTGGTCTTTGGCCAGAGATATGATCCGGGGCTTAAGTGGTTAAAGACCTCCCGAAAGGGAAGAGTCCAGGACCCGACGGTTAAACAAATGTCTATTACAGTAAGTTTTGTTCGCTCCTCTCCTGCCCCATCTGTGCCTATTTCAATGCATTATCCTCAGGCACAATTGTGCTCAAAGAGGCGTTGATGGCCACCTTACGGTCATCCCTAAGGAAGGGAAGGACCATACTATTCATGGTAATTATAGGCCGATTTCGCTCTTGAACGCTGACATTAAAATCCTAGCAAAGGTTTTAGCCAATCGTATTAAGCCTATCCTTCCAACGATCATCCACCCTGACCAAACAGAGTTTATCGTGGGGAGGGAGACAAGGTACAATTCTAATTGAGCGATCCAGCTAATTAATTGGGCTGAGCTGCAAGCTGATTCCCCTCCTCATCTTCTGCTTTCCACGGATGCTGAAAAGGTGTTTGACAGGGTGGACTGTGTCTACCTCCGGACGGTTTTTGGCTAGACTGGGCTTAGGTCCTAACATGCTTTTGTGGATCTCTTCACTCTAGCGTTCCCCAGAAGCTAGGGTACAGGTGAATGGGGTATTATGGGACTCCTTCCCCATTCGCAATGGGATGTGGCAGGGATGCCCTCTGTCCCCCCTCATCTTTGCCCTTACCCTCGAACCACTGCTTAACAAAATATGCCTTAACGCCGCCATTAAGTACTTTATGGTAGGACCAACAGACCACAAACTATCTACCTACGCGGATGATGTCTTTTTTACATCTCAGACCCTCTGATTTCCCTCCTCAATGTCATGGCTGAACTGAAGGACTTTAATCTGCTCTCGAATTTTAAGATAAACTTTAACAAGTCAGAGATACTGCCTCTGAGTGTGTCCTTGGGACTGCATGACTAGCTGCAAGCCTCAGTCTCTTTTACCTGGTGTCAGACCTCTTTTAAAGTATTTGGGTGTCTATCTCCCAACTCATTGCTTCCAGATGTACAGTTGTAATTATGCCCCACTGCTTTCCATCATTCAAGCAGATTTTCAAAATTGGGACCATACCACCTTTTCTTGGATGGGCAGTCAGTGTCTTAAAGATTAATGTGTTGTTCCATATTGTTTCTTATTTACAAATGTTGCCTATTTCATTGCTTTTTTCTCAACCCTCAACAGTTTGTTTCTTTAAATACATCTGAAATGTCCCCACTTAGCCCTTTACATATTGCAGCACCCTAAATGAGGGGGGGGGGGGTATGGGTGTACCGGTTATTCATAAGTACTATAAATCAATAGCCCTACAACGGATCTTAGATTGGTACCACAGTGTGGCCACTAAGTTCTGGGTCTCTCTTAAAAAATTCTAAGCAGGTCATAATTTATCTCATGCAATCTGGCTCCCCCGGGAATGCCGATGACTGTCTGAATTTGTCTCTCCCACAGCCGCCCATGCCCTGGCACTCTGGTACGCATTAAATAAACAGGGACAGCTTGCCGCTCTGATTTCCCCCCTTGCTCCTCTGGTTCACTCCAGGGGAACATGCCTTCTTTTTCAGGTCTTGGGCAGCTGGCGGGGAGATGAGATGGCAGATTTATACAGGACCAAGGATTGTTGCACCTGGCTACTTTAAGAACACAATATGATTCCTTTCCTATGGATGACTGGCGCTATAGACAGCTCCAACATTTTGTTTGCAGCCAACCCCAGAATATCCGTTCCCCTACCACTGCCACCCCCTTTGAGAGGCTTTGTATGTCCACCTCTGCAATTCCACAAGCTATCTATGTGCTATCTGAGATGCTACAGTCGCTGGAGAACAGGGGAAAGCCTATCTACATACGAGAATGGGAGAGAGACCTACAGTATGTCTTTAATGAGTCACAATTAGACCACCTCTACCGTCTCACCCACACAAGCTCTGTGGATACGAGTAGTTTTAAAATACTTACCCGGTTATATAGGGTTCCCTCTAAGCTTGCTAGGATTTACCTGTCTGTGTCCGACGCTATTTGGAGGGAATGTGGCCTCAGAGACATGTTCCTACATGTTTAGTGGAAATGCCCTAAGATACAACCTTATTGGCAAGACATACGATCCCAAATCAAGGCTATTCTGGACATTGGTTTATAGAAACTACTGCGCTATCAAAAAGGAGCAGATAGCTGCTAACACTACAACATGGCAAGTTGTGAAAGAATATGGATACAAAAGTGCAGCGCTAAAAAATGTGCATGTAAACAAAATACAAACACAATGGTGTCAATAATGAATGAATAAACACTATTATGTACATGTTCCACTAATGAGATAAATCAAATGTACTTGATTAAAGTGCATATGAATTATACATCAACACAGTGAATGTGTGAAAAATAATGAAGTGCATAAGTGCTATAAAATTCACTAATTAGCCACAATGAACTGGACATTGATGTTCCGGATTCCCCATTGGAGCTACTGTTGCATGTCCCCACCATGCCTCTCAGCCATTACCACTAGTCAATATTGGCTCATCTGCTTAACACAGCTAGATGGTTAATTCCGGTGTACTGGAAAAGACCACAAACTCCTGTCCGGGCAGATTGTATTCACTTGGTGAATAATATAATGGCTGCTGAGGAATGGATGGTAACGTGTAAGGATTGCCATGATAAGTTTTATAGTATATGGGCCACTTGGATACATTATACTGGTAAGGCCACTCTAAGCTCTCAGATGACTATGCCTACTATAACCCCCATACCAGACAGGATTGGGGTTACTATAGCCCCTAGTCTTATCTGAGTGTTTTAGACTGATCCACCCTTGGCCACTGTATTCATGTACATATTTTCGGACTGGTTATATCATGGAGTGCTATTTTGTTAACCCCCCCCCTTTTTTTTTCACTCTAGTCTTTAGTCCATGTTAAAGGTTTTAAGTCATCATTGGCTTTGAGAAGTGATGGGTTACCTAGGGTGATATATTGTTGTTAATGTTCATCAGTTGAAGTACGGTATGCTGCCCAATTTGCCTAAACACCCCCTTATTCCCCTTATTTAGTCACTGTGATGTGAACTGTGAATGTTACCTATTTGGACCTGTTTGCTTTCTTTTGTCCTTATTATGTGTGTTTTGTTTTGTGATCTTTGTATACTAAAAGATGAAAACCTTAAATAAAGATTACACACAAAAAGGGGGTGGTGGTAGCTTAAAGGGTTAATTGCTTAATGTAACCCAGTGACAATCACTCTCAGGCTGCTGGCACCTAGATTGGGTCCTGCAAGCTGGAAAATATTTGCACCGGGTGCAGTTGAGAGTGGCTTTGTTTTGCAAGTGACAGTGTGGTATGAGATTTGCCAGTCCTTTGTCACAAGTTTATGAGGAGGGCAGGGATCTAAAACCCATGTTTGTCCCAACCTCCACCACATGCAGGTATGTGAATCTGCTCACCTTGGGTTTAATCTCAAAATCATAAGAGGTCAAACCTGGCATTCAACATTGAAATATCATATGGGGAAGCTCCACTTCTATGCCTTAAAATGGATTCTGGGATACCGCACAGGTCTTCCTCAGTCTTGTTAACCAAATGCAGCAAAATCCTCAAAATAATGGAATCACATCTAGTGCTCTTTGTTTTAGAAGGTTTATTAAAGCGGAACTTTACCCATAACAACGTGATAAAAAATAATGCTCTTTAGGAAGGAACACCGCTCTTATAACATTGCAAACCAATTTTGTGGCACCTCGTTTGTCCACCCATTCTCCGGGAACCCGTCTTCAAAAATAGGGTCGGTCCCCAGAGCGCTGGTGGGAATTACTGCTCCATACCTCCCCCTCCAGGCGAGTTCAGTTATTATCATTTTATTCTCTTCCTTCTATAATTTTTTTTTTTTTTTTTTTTTTTAGAGTATATTAGACCTGATAATCTAAGCTCTATTCCAGTCCTGATCATTCCACCTGCTCCATACTGGAGGTCTCTTTTCCCAATTATCTACTTGTATAAATTGTATATTCAATCTATTACAAAATTCCTTTATATCTTCTGGGAACTGTACATATGCTGAGACCCCCTGGTTTTTCACCAATAAGCAAGCTGGAAACCCCCACCTATAAGGAATATAATTTGCCTGTAAATGGCTTGTTAATGGCTTCAATGCCCTTTTACGTGCTAATGTCTCTGGTGCCAAGTCTGAAAAAATAAATAGTTTAATTCCTTTGTATTCCATAGGGATAGAGCTCCTTGTACTTTGGGAGACTTGATCTTTTTTGTTCATAATCATGAAATCTTACTATAGTGTCCCTTGGTAAATCCCTATGGGCATTATATGTCCTTAGTATTCTGTGTACCCTTTCAAAACGCATTGATGCCGTTGTTTCGCGCTTTAGAGCCGTATTAAATATCTTTCGTAACACATCTCCTAATTCTGTATCTTTGACCTCTTCAGGGAGTCCTCTAACCCGTAGGTTTTTCCTTCTACTACGGTTCTCTTGGTCCTCAAGTTTATACCGGGCATTCCTTATCTCTATCCAGTCCATATTGGCTCTTTCTCTTAGTTCTTTTATTGCGCTTTTATGTTCTTCTAGCTGTTCTTCTATTCCTTCCACTCTTTGAAGTACACTTTGTATATCTTTTCTTGTTGCGCCCATTTCACCCTTAATTGTTCGCTCTAAGCGCGATATCATTTCTATCATATCCATCATATCTTGCTTTGTTGGTGGGTCTTGTGGACCTTCACGAGATGTTTCAAGTTGTTGTTGTCTCTCAGGTGTCTTCTTGCCTTTTGTTTCTGGAGATCGGACCTTATTGGATTTACTTTTCCCTGGGGTCACCTCTTCCATCTGATCACTCTCTGGGTGCCCCTTATTATTTGCAGGTGTCGTTGGAACTGACTTCACTTTTTTACTGCGGCTCTCAGCCATTTGGTCTGACCCTTCCACAACGAGGTAGGACTATATTGTATTACGCCTTGTGCCCTCCCCCTGGTTCACTTTGGGGCCCTTTTTTCGCCATTTTCTCCTTACCAAAAGACCTTGGCTGCAGCAGGTTCTATAGTGTCAGGACTGGACCTTCAAGACCGTTGCGAATATAATTCAACTGGCTCTTTTTTAGTATATATTCAGAGGGCAATATATATAAATTCAATTAACATATGTCTTCTTTATCTATATTCAGATCTATACCCTGCTGATTTTACAGGCTGCCTGCATTTATCTTCAGATAAGTACTAGATAACCACTGTCAGCACTATTGTAGCAGGTTGACGGCAAATATTACACGCTCTCTGGGTGGCACTTTCTTCATTAAAGTGGTTGTAAACCCACTTTATAAACAAATACCTACAGGTAAGCCTAGATTAAGGCTTACCTGTAGGTGCATGAAATATCTCCTTAACCTACACGGTTAAGGAGATATTTGCATTTAAATGTGGCGACGCTGACGTCACGCGCATGCGCATGGGGTTAACCCCATTCACAAATTCGGCTAGGTCGCAACATTCGACGATGTAGCCGAATTTGACGGCTCAGGCGCGCATGTGCGGAGTCGCCTCTTCGCCGCTCCGGCCAATCACAGCATCGGAGCGGCGCTGTGATTGGCTGCAGCGGCGATACCCGGAAGTAACCTTCCGGCTATCGCCGCAGCGATGGATGCGGCTGAAGAGGGAGACGAGGACGGCTTCGGGGGCCCCGATCTAAGGTAAGTGATGCATAATGAGCTATTATGCTAGTCATATTAGCTCATTATGCCTTTCTCTTACAGGTCGATGGGAAAAAATAAATAAAAATAGTGGGTTTACAACCACTTTAACCCACAGTTAATGAAGGAAAGTATGATTCACAAATGATTGTCCTCCATCAGCAGTATGGTCAGAAATAGGAGAGCCAAAGGATAGGTCAATTAGTATATACAGTGTATATCGTTCCACTCAAAAAGAAAAAAAGACCCAGTATTATGTTCTTACAATGCCTATCAGGAACCAATCACTTTTGCATCTACACCGACCGTTTGAGCTTTCAGTCTGATGGGCATCTCCTATTTCTAATTCTAATTCTGTTTATTAATTAATTAATTTCTATTGATTGTACTTGATTATAGTTCTTTCCTTAATACCACTGTGTAACAACACATTCAATTTGGAGGATTTGGTAGATGGGAGACAAGTTCTCATATGCCTTACCCCTCTGCTGTCTCGATTCTTCCATGACTCCTGTTCCTCCTGTCTCGGCTTTTCCGCTTATGGGGACGTGGGTCTCTGCATTTGAATAATCTTTTACTAACGCCAGCACTAGTTGAGAGCCCTCTCCTCTCTCTCCGACTCACGGAAACCTCCGCTCCCCGTACGTCCAGACATCTGCTGCGGTGCTACGGTGTCCGACACGGTGTCACGTGGGAGCCCGGCAGTTTCCACAGCCTCCTCCGTTAACGCCAAACCCGACAATGGTCAGCTTCAGCCTCCGCCTCCTCTCAGGTCACGGCTGCTCTTCTCCATGCTGCCCACCGCTCCACATGCACCAGCAGTTTGGTTCCGAGGCTCGGGATTCGCACAGGTCCCTGTCTCTTGCTGTCGCGCTGTCTTTCCGGGAACTCAGGTAATGCGTGTAGTGGATCAGGACAGGTCAGACTGCTTCAAGGCTTAATTATGTGGGGAATCCATCCCTTCTGCTTACAGATCACCTGGAGGAGAGCATGGAGCCTGCTGTTGTACTACGGCGCCATGTTGTTATTCCGCTCTTTAGCAAGGAACATACATTCCACATTAATAATTATGCTACCCAAATTAGTTTGTGCTGTAAATTGCCTCCATCATTGCTCCTGTTTCTTCTTGCTGGAGGCTGCCATTTTGTTGAAGTCCAGAGCCACAGTAGTAAATCAGAAAGTATAACTAAACACATTGATCTAATAGTTTAAAAAAATTGTTACATTCCTGGAATCGCGAACTGTCATATTTGCTTGTGTCCTGAAGCAAACAGTTAAACCATCAAATGGCTGGTGTCATTACTATTCACATGAGCAGCACCATGGTAGTTGAAGATCAAACAGAAGCTGCTTCTTTGGCTGTAAAGGATAGGGGGTTTAATTCTGCTTTAAGTCTGTCAGCAAATCGGCCTTTGAAAACCCAGCAGTGTCCAAAAATGCCTAAAAAATAGAGAGTATCTAAGCATGTGCTGAGCAGGGTGAGACAGTGTATTATTAGATTTTAATGAATTGAAATCCATCAAAATTGCTGTACCAAAATCTTCATTTATCTTGTAAAGCAAAAGAAAAACAAACTAGCACATGCGCTGATCTTCATATCCCATCACAATTATAAGGTAAGTTATTTTGTGCCAAAAAAAGTTCTTAAACCCTTGACTACTGCAGCTCTGATAGATTTCTCTGGGTGCCAGGAACAATTCTGGATCAGCAAAACGAGAGAGGGTGCACACTTGCCCTAGTGTAAAATAATTTATTAAACTAGCAATAAAAAAAAGCTCAGCTTAATGCACATACATTAAGTAGCATAGAGCAGTCACATAACTAGGTTCCTGGTTGCCTCTCCTGGATGGTAATGCTTTTTGTCCATGGAGGGGATATCCATTAGTGCTGCACAGCAGCCTAGATGGCCCAACAATCCCGGGGAAGCTGCCGCCAAAAAAAGCCCAGCGTGCGGGACCTACTGCACATGCGTCTGAGAGACTAAAACGCTAATGCGCACACAAACGAAAAGGCAACTGTCAACAAAGGATGGTTGTTATGACAATGCATTTTAGAGGTGTGGTCTCATTTTTCAAGTCAAGAAATGCATCATAGCAATCATCCTGTGTTTCTGGGAGTTTTTGGATCATCTAGGCTGATGTGAAGCACACACGGTTATCCCCCCCCACAGACCAAGAGCGTTACCATCCAGGAAAGGGTGTTATGTTCCTGTCCATATTACTCACCTTCTGTTTCTCCTCCCTGTCATAACCTTTTTTTTTAATGAACCTTATCTGCTGGTTCCAAAAACACTTCTCTGTCTGTACAATTTCACCTAAGATGCATAATTTCCCTGGGAATAGTCAAAAGCCAAGTAGGATGATAGCAACTATCATTTGGTATATACACGTTCTATGTGTGGTTTTAAAAAAAGTTTTGTATTAAATGTACCATCTTCCATTATAATGGACAAATCTAAAAATTAATGTCCTTCGAGTCTACTTTCCACGATGATTCAATATTTCCATTAAGTTATTTAATTATTCTTCATCCCCCTCCATTTCATCAAAATATCAACTATAAAAAGTTTTTAAACCACCAGCTCATGTAGTTTATTGTCCTGAACACATTCAGCCTCTCATTTTCCCATAAAAATATTGGTAATACTTGGGGCAAATTTGGTTCCCATAGCAACTCTGGTATTTAGTTTATAATGCCTCTTCTTGTACAGAAATAGCTATGGCTCAGCTCGAAAGCCAAACACTCCAATAGAAAAAATGTATGCCTTCAAGAGAGTGTGGAATACTTTTACAAATACCATTTTTAAGACTTTCATTGCATGTTGATAGTCTGTAAAAGTGTACAATGATTTGTCATCTGCCGTCTATAAAAAACAAATTTCTAGACATGTGTAATAAATTATTAGTGTCCCAAAAGTATGCCTTTGTTGAGCAAGTGGTTGTTAAAAACATCCTCGGATAGAATAGATGCAGAGGTGAAGATTAAGAGAAAGAAAAACTATTTTGAGGCATTCTACAGATCATAGGGAGAATGAGGTTTATAAATGGCAGCTCAAAATAGAAAAAAAAGTTATTCCTTCTCAGATTACCACTCCAGAAAGCCTGAAAGGACAGATAATGGGCATTTAAAGTGGTTGTAAACCCTTTACAACCACTTTAACCTACAGATAAGCCTAGATTAAGGCTTTCCTGTGGGTGCTTGAAATATCTCCCGGACCTGCACGGTCTAGGAGATATTTGCAAATCGCCGGCGATTTATATTGTGCATGCGCCAGAGTTAGAAAGGGCACGCTGTGCCGTTTCTATCTCGGGTCATGCCGTTAAAGGCGACTCCCGCGCGCATGCGACGTCACGCGACTCCAGCCAGTCACAGAGCCGGAGTTTGCGGCCCCGGAAGGAAGAGGGGCGAAGAGTGGCCACTCGCTACTAGCAAGGAAGACGCGGACATAGCGGGCTTCTCCTGCAGGTAAGTGTCACATAACAAGCTACTATGCGATGCATAGTAGCCCATTATGCTTTACCTTTGCAGGGAAACAAAGAGGAAGTAACACCCATCAGGGTTTACTTCCTCTTTAAGAGATGACATGAGGTATAGCCCTAGACCTGATGATGGAAGAACTGAGAGATATAGAAAAGATCATCCTGGAATAGCAACCACAAGACCTTATCTTACAGGATATTCTGGGGGGTAATGAGGGTGGTTATCAGTTAAATAAATTAGATATAAGGCAGATCTTAACAAACTGGTCAAAAAGAGATGCATGAAAAAAAATGTAAAAAGGAAGTAGGGTATTTAGTCCCCTCTGCATGTAGGATCCATGTGATATATTACCTCCCAAAAATACATAAGGCTAAAGATAAACCTCCAGGGAGACCCATTGTAAATAATATTCTGCAAGACTGGGTCATTATTTGAATTACTTTAAACACTTCCCGCCAGTATGACGTCCTGGACTTGATGTGGCGATATTTGGATAATGACTACAGGCGGCATCCAGCTATGTTTATTCTCAGCCAGCGAATCCCTGAAATGTTAAAGCCACCCTAGTGGCTAATTAGCCGCTGGATTGCTTTTACAGGCAGTGGGAGGGAAGGTCCCCGTAGGCTTTAATCAGTGGCTCTTCTGTGTGATTGGAGAGCCCGGGATCTGATCCACAGGTTATCACAGAGCCGGCAGTGGACCGGCTCTGGCAGGTGTAAACACAGCAATTTTTTTCCTGGAAAGCACAGAGATCAATGTTTTGTTTTTTTTCTCATGCTTTCCAGGGTAGAGATGTCTCCATAAAGAAGACCTGTCATGCCTTCTTTCTATCACAAGGAATGTTTACATTTCTTGTGATAGGTATAAAAGTGAAAAAAAACAAAAACGCAAAAAAATTAAAAGGGCCGTGTAAAAATAACAATTTTTTTAAGTGTCCCTGTCCCCTCATGCTCAAACACGGAAACGTCCGCATACGTAGGTTGCGCCCTCATATGTAAACAGTGTTCACACCACACGTGAGGTATTGCCATGAACATTATAGTGAGAACAACAATTCTAGTGCTACCTTCTCTGTAACTAAACTGGTAACCTGTAAAAATGTTAAAGCATCGCCTATGGAGATTAAGTACAGTAGTTTTGCGCCATTTCACGAGCATGCACAATTTTAAAATTTGACATGTTGTGTAACTATTTACTTTGCGTAACATTAACTTTTATATTTTACCAAAAATTGGATTAAATATTGTGTTATTTTGCATTAAAATTCATTAAAGGGTACTTCTTCCAATAATGCTGCGTTTGGAAAAATTGCTGTGCAAATACCGTGTGACATAAAAAATTGCAACGACCACCTTTTTATTCTTTAGGGTCTCTGCTAAAACAAAAGTTTGTGTGTGTGTGTGTGTATATATATATATATATATATGTATGTAGATATAGTTTTATATATATATATATATATAGATCGTTATATACAGTGTCTCACAAAAGTTAGTACACCCCTCACATTTTTGAAAATATTTTATTATATCTTGTGACAACACTGAAGAAATTACACTTTGCTACAATGTAAAGTAGTGAGTGTATAGCAGTGTAAATTTTCTGTACCCTCACAATAGCTCAACACACAGCCTTTAATGTCTAAACCACTGGCAACAAAAGTGACTACACCCCTAAGTGAAAATGTCTAAATTGGGCTGCCCAAGGTGTCAATATTTTGTGTGGCCACCATTATTTTCCAGCACTGCCTTAACCTTCTTGGGCATGGAGTTCACCAGAGCTTCACAGGTTGCCACTGGAGTCCTCTTCCACTCCTCCATGACGACATCATGGAGCTGATGGATGTTAGAGATCTTGCGCTCTTCCACCTTCCGTTTGAGGATGCCCCACAGATTCTTAATAGGGTTTAGGTCTGGAGACATGCTTGGCTAGTCCATCACCTTTACCCTTCGCTTCTTTAGCAAGGCAGTGGTTGTCTTGGAGGTATGTTATCATGTTGGAATACTGCTCTGCGGCCCAGTCTCCGAAGGGAGGGGATCATGCTTTGCTTCAGTATGTCACAGTACATGTTGGTATTCATGGTTCCCTCAATGAACTGTAGCTCCCCAGTGCCGGCCGCACTAATGTAGCCCCAGACCATTACACTCCCACCACCATGCTTGACTGTAGGCAAGACACACTTGTCTTTGTACTCTTCACCTGGTTGCCACCACACACACTTGACACCATCTAAACCATATACGTTTATCTTGGTCTCATCAGACCACAGGACATGGTTCCAGTAATCCATATCCTTAGTCTGCTTGTCTTCAGAAAACTGTTTGCTTTCTTTAGAAGTGGCTTCCTTCTGGGACGACAGCAATGCAGACCATTTTATTGCAGTGTGCAGCGTATGGTTTGAACACTGACAGGCTGACCCCCCCCCCCACCCCTTCAACCTCTGCAGCAATGCTGGCAGCACTCATACGTCTATTTTCCAAAGACAACCTCTGGATATGACGCTGAGCACCCGCACTCTACTTCTTTGATCGACCATGGTGAGGCTTGTTCTGAGTGGAATCTGTCCTGTTAAACCGCTGTATGGTCTTGGCCACCATGCTGCAGCTCAGTTTCAGGGTTTTGGCAATCTTCTTATAGCCCAGACCATCTTTATGTAAGGCAACATTTTTTTTTTTTTCAGATCCTCAGAGTTTTTTGCCATGAGGTGCCATGTTGAACTTCCAGTGACCAGTATGAGAGAGTGAGAGCGATAACACCAAATTTAACAGACCTGCTCCCCATTCATACCTTAGACCTTGTAACACTAATATGTCACATGATATCGGGGAGGGAAAATGGCTATTTCTCCCAATTTGGACATTTTCGTTTAGGGGTGTACTCATTTTTGTTGCCAGCGGTTTAGAAATGAATGGCTGTGTGTTGTTATTTTGGGGGGACAGCAAGTTTACACTGTTATTCAAACTGTACACTCACTACTTTACATTGTAGAAAAGTGTAATTTCTTCAGTGTTGTCACATGAAAAGATATAATAAAATGTAGCGCCCTGCTCCCAATGACTGGGCGCTATGTTTCAATTTAGAGGATATCTGAGTCAATAGCTAGGCTCAGATGTAAATAATTGATGTTAAATTAGCCTCTGTTCCGGCTATGGCTGTGTTTGGAAAACTTCTCATTGTTGCCTGTAGGTGGCGTTACCACCTCAGGCCAATGTGGAAGATTGACAAACCAGAGTGTATTGGGTACCTTCCCCCGGGAACAGTTCAGTGGGCGTGGTCTACCCGCTGAGCATGCTGGGGAAGGGTATTTAAGAGGCAGACGCCATCTTTTGGGGTCTTCGTCCCCTCACGGCCCTCCCGGCGTGAGGGGTGTATTGTGTGATTCTTGGCCTCGGAACTATGCTGGTCCGAGGCCGCAACTCCAACAGGCAGGCCCAGTTATGCTGACTGGGTCTGCACTTTGAAGGTGATCTTGTGCTGTCTGTCCTGAGGGAGGAAGCCACTCAATGGAGGAAACCAGGGGAGGACCTGTCCTGGAAAAGACCAAGCGGAAGGCTGGTGTCTTGAGGAGGGCCTGGCAATTCTATTGGAGGATGCACCACAACCAAAGTTACCTTGCAGTCTGCCGGGTCGGCTTAAAGGCTCTTGACTGCTTGGCTGGAAGTTTGGGCGTTGAGTCCTGTGGCAGAGGGTCCCGGATTATCCAAATTCTGTGCACCGCCAGTCTGTGGCAGAGACTGGTCCTGACTTATCGTTCATGCATCATACCGGCTGCTAGGCCAGGTGAGAGGGGCCTATCCGGGTGAGCAATACCCACTCCAGGGAGAGTGGTGAGTGGCTGTATTTTTGAGGAGTTCTCCCCAGCGATCTGTACCGTGTGTCTGAACCTACCCCTTCCCTTCACCCTTTCAAATGTTTTATGCAAAAAAGGAAAATAAAGCCTAACTGCTTAAGGTTTTACATCTTGTGTGGACATTGGAGTTTCTGCAGACTTTCTTCCCCTAGACAATGAATACTGTAGATGTGGGAGGTGTCCCCTCCCGCCGCCTATAAGAACGATCAAGTGGTGGAACCGCTGCTATGATTGTTCTTATGGTGCACAGAATCGCCGGCAGAACAGAAGGATATCTGAATGATGCCTCTAGCTGCAGGCATCATTCAGATATTCCCCCACAAAGCCCAGGACGTCATATGATGTCCAACCAGGATGGGAGATCCCATCTGTGGACGTCATTTGACTATGGCTGGGTAGGGAAGTGGTTAAATGACCCACACACAAATTCTGATATTTTTTTGAAGCGCTGTTGGAGCATTAGCCTTAGGCCTTGTACACACGGCCGAGATTCTCGTTTTTTTCGACGAGATTCTTGGACAATTAACTTGTCCCGGCCGAGTGTACACACGCTCATTTCAAAGAACCCGCGGTTCTTTGAATGGAGCGTACGCGGTGACGTCATCGACTACGACGAGCATGCGCTCGTCACATTCGATGCCGTCGCCGCCATCTTGGTATACCCTACGTATGCCTATGAAGCTACTGCGCATGCGTCAAATTCATTTCGAACATGCGCGGGCTTCCGGGAGGACAGGTAAGTGTACACACACTCCCTTTTCTCGTCGAGAAACATGCCGAGGAGAATCTCGACGAGAAAATAGAGAGCAGGTTCTCTATTTTCTCGTCGAGGTTTCTTGTCGGTTTTCTCGACGAGAAACCCGATAGCTGCGTACACACGACCGATTTACTCGGCAAGACCTCTCTGCCAGCAAGTTTCTTGCTGGTTCTTGCCGAGAAAATCGGCCGTGTGTACGAGGCCTTAGTCGTGTATTGAGAACTAATAGATTGTTAATTCTAAATGTTAATATGTACTTTTTTACTATTTTCCTATAATAAATATCCCTAGTGTTTTACACTATCTACTCATGTGCCGTTTAAAGTCCAATTCTTAGTCCATTCAATATTCTTCCTGCTATATCGGGACGTTGGCACATTTTTACCAGTGCATCCACAGTGTCACCCTGTGAGGATGCACATTTAAGCAATTCCTTCAAATGGAGATGTAGACGTGGAATAGTTGAATCAAAGTGTGAGTCCAAATGCAAGAAATTTGCTCTACATGTTACACATAGAAATACACTTCTTCAGGAGCATATAGATAGATAGAACAATTTGTGTGAACAAATTTGCCACAGGACTTTGGGAGGATATCAGAAAACCAGCCAGTCCAGAATATAGGGTCATATAGGTATCAACCGCAGATGTTTGGCATTGTGATTTGCTGGTAAGCAAAGGATGTATAGATATGTCCAGCGAAAAGTATGGCCAGCACACACATCTAGGTAAAAGCATATGCTGGTAATGTAAGCCAGCATATGTTGATTATAAATATAGGGCTGTCCAACATTGTAGGAAAAAGTGATCTTAAAGCTCAAGTTAGCTGATACCTAAAGGTTGAAGCCGTGATATACGGCGTGTGTGCCTCCTGTAGTCCAATTGTAGTCTGTGAGGATACACGTTAAATCCATAATTTTTCTCATGTGTCTTATTAATCTTCCTTCCACGGAAAAGTTTTATCCCTATTGTGCGGTCACCAGTATGGTATCTGTAAATTAAAATCATATACCCTCTCAAGCGTCTCTTCTCCAGAGAGAATAAGTTCAGTGCTTGTAACCTTTCTTCATAACTAATATCCTCCAGTCCCTTTATTAGCTTTGTTGCCCTTCTCCAGTACATCCTTCCTGAGGACTGGTGCCCAGAACTGGACAGCATACTCCAGATGAGGCCAGATCAGAGTCTTGTAGAGTGGAAGAATTATCGCTTTATCTCTTGAGTTAATCCCCTTTTTAATGCATGCCAATATTCTGTTTGCTTTGTTAGCAGTAGCTTGGCATCGTATGCCATTGCTGAGCCTATTATCTACTAGGACTCCCGGGTCCTTTTCCATCCTTAATTCCCCCAAAGGTTCTCCCCCCAGTGAGTAGATAGCATTCATATTTTTGCTACCTAAATGCATTATTTTACATTTTTCCACATTAAACCTCATTTGCCAAGTAGTTGCCCACCCCATTAATTTGTTCAGATCTTCTTGCAATGTTTCCACATCTTGCAGAGAAGTTATTGCCCTGCTTAGCTTAGTATCGTCCGCAAATGCAGAGATTGAACTGTTTACCCCATCCTCCAGGTCGTTTATGAACAAATTTAAATAGGATTGGTCCAAGCACAAAACCCTGGGGGACCCCACTTCCCACCCCTGACCATTCCGAGTACTCCCCATTTATCACCACCCTCTGAACTCGCCCTTGTAGCCAGTTTTCAATCCATGTATTCACCCTATGGTCCATGCCAACGGACCTTATTTTGTACAGTAAACGTTTATGGGGATCTGTGTCAAATGTTTTTGCAAAATCCAGATACACCATGTCTACGGGCCTTCCTTTATCTAGATGGCAGCTCACCTCCTCATAGAATGTTAATAGATTGGTTTGGCAAGAACGATTCTTCATGAATCCATGCTGATTACTGCTAATGATACAGTTTTCATTACTAAAATCTTGTATATAGTCCCTTATCATCCCCTCCAAGAGCTTACTTACTATTGATGTTAGGCTAACTGGTCTGTAATTCCCAGGGATGTATTTTGGCCCTTTTTTAAATATTGGTGCTACATTGGCTTTTCTCCAATCAGCTGGTACAATTCCAGTCAGTAGACTGTCAGTAAAAATTAGGAACAATGGTCTGGCAATTACTTGACTGAGTTCCCTAAGGACCCTCGGGTGCAAGCCATCTGGTCCCGGTGACTTATTAATGTTAAGTTTTCCAAGTCTATTTCTAATTCTGTCCTCTGTTAGCCATGAGGGTGCTTCCTGTGATGTCATGAGGATAAACACTGCAGTTTTGGTTACTGAAGCCTCCCGATTCCCTCGTGAAGACTGAGGAGAAGAATAAATTCAATACCTTCGCCATCTCCCCATCCTTTGTAACCAGATTTCCTTCCTAATTCTTTATGGGGCCAATATGGTCTGTCCTCCATTTTTTTTTACTGTTTAAATACTTAAAGAATTTCTTGGGATTTTTTTTGCTCTCCTCCGCTATGTGTCTTTTGTGTTCTATCTTAGCCGCCCTAATTGCACCCTTACATTTCTTGTTGCATTCTTTGTAAAGTCTGAATGCTGATGATGATCCCTCAGCCTTGTATTTTTTGAAGGCCTTCTCCTTTGCTTTTATATGCATTTTTACGTGGGAGTTAAGCCATCCAGGACTTTTGTTTGCTCTTTTAAATGTATTTCTCAATAAATTGCCCTGGAAAATGCTCTTATTTAATATGCTCTTAAAGCAACCCAATCTCTCCTTTGCTTCCCCCCCACCCCCCACTCTCACTGAAGGAGTTCTTCCCCTGGCAGCTAGGAGAGTCCCTTAGCTCTAGCAGTGCTGGTCCATGACTGGTTTCACCAATGTCACTCAATGGAGTGTACTTATTGGGATGTTCCAGCCCAGGATTGGCCTCCCTGGCACTTCCCCTCTAACCTTCCTAACTGTCACCCATCTACGCTTTTCTAGTGCCTGCACCTCTTTGTCTCCACCCACCTCTGTGCTGGCCCCTGCCGGCACCTGCCGGGTACGTTCCCGGCTCTCCTTTAGTATGGAAGGTCTTCTCAGTGCTGACAGTTGCTTTCCTAGATTCAGAACCTGGGCTTCCAGGGAAACAATGTGCTTGCATTTTGCACAGCAGTATTCTCCCTCTATCAGATTTTTCAAGGCATGCATACATGCCACAAGATGTACACCGAGTCGCATCTCCACACCCGCCAGGCATCGTACTTACTAATTTAATGAGGATTGGGGATTATACCTTGTCCAAATTACAACTAACTAGCTTCCTGACATGAATACTCAACAATATACAGGTACTAGGTACTCAATACAATACACAGGTATTCGCAGCCCACGTGCCCTCGCAGTCCACAATACTCGTTTATGGGAAGGCTGGAGGAGTATTTAAACTAGAATTGAGGGGGGAGGGTGAACTAGAATTACAGACAGGTCAATTACTGGTCAGACATTAATGGAGGGTGGAATGGGGATAGAAGGGGGGAGGGTTATGGCAGGTGACAAGAAAGTTTCCATGTTGCAAACGGTCAATGGAAATTATAGTGCAATTTGTACTACTACAAAATATATGAAAAACACCAGAGCAAAATGTAATAATGCATTAAAGTGTTTGTTCACCAATGCTAGAAGTCTGCCAAGCAAAATAGGTGAGTTGGAAGCTCTGGTGCACGAGCAAAGCTATGATGTAATCAGTATTGCTGAAACTTGGCTTCATTCCTCACATGACTGGGCTATTAATATTTCTGGCTATGCACTCGTTCGAAGAGACGTGGTAAAAAGGAAAGGTGGCGGGGTCTGTCTCTATGTGAGAAGTGATCTCAAAGCAAATGTGAAAGAGGACCTGGTTGATGGAGAGTGTGATGAGTCTGAAGCACTATGGGTGGAATTGCATATAGATGTGCGTAGTTCAAAGTTAATCATTGGAGTTTGTTATAGACCTCCCAATGTTAATGAGGAGGTGGAGACTCAGTTCCTTGCACAGATGGAAAGGGCTGGGACGGTGATAATAATGGGGGATTTTAACTACCCAGAAATTGACTGGAGTAATGGCACTGCTGGGACAGTTAAAGGGCAAAAATGTATAAACCTATTACAGGACAATTTTATGGTCCAGTTTATTGAGGCCCCAACTAGGAATGATGCTCTGTTGGACCTGGTAATCTCAAACCATGCAGAGATTATTACTAATGTTCAGATAAAGGAACACCTGGGTAGCAGTGACCATAAAATGATTTTGATTGATGTTAGCTTTAAGCAAAGAACACATACGGAAAAGATAAAAACACTTAACTTCAAGAGAGCAAATTTTCCAAGGATGAGGACTGCTCTCCAGGACTTAGACTGGATGGGAATATTGGCATCATAGGTGTGCGCACGGGGTGTGCCCGGGCACACCCTAATCACCTGTGCAGTGTTTGTGTAGCCCCATGCCGGCTGTATCCCGAGATCTGCCGGGGCTGATGTGAAATGCTTTATCCAAGCAATGTGTACCCCGCGCTGCCTGTGAGACATTATCACATTGTGGTGATATTGGGGCTTGTAAGATCCCTCAGTGTGTGACACTGTTGTGTATTGTCACTGAGTGCAGAGAGAGAGGAACTGTCAGAATTCAGCAGTGATGTCGGGGGTGGGCGGGACCGAGCAGCTATCAAACACCAGCTAATGGGATGGGGTCTGGGCTGGCCGCTACATGTATGTTGCCCCGACCCATTTCTCAAGCTGCTCAATTATTAGCTGATGTTCAATAGCTGCTCGGTCCTGCCCACCCCCGACATCACTGCTGAATTCTGACAGCTCCTCTCTCTCTCTCTACATGCAGTTACAATACACGAAAGTGTCACACATTGAGGGATCTTACAAGCCCCAATATTGGCACAATGTGAAACCCCCCCTCTTCTGTCGGTGCTTCCAACTAATGCCACCTGTCTATGCCAGTCAGTGCCAATCAGTGCCACCTGTCAGTGCAGCTTTTCAGTGCCAATCAGTGCTTCCAATCAGTGATACCTGTCAGTGGCAGTGCTGCCTGTCAGTGCCAATTAGTACTTCCAATCAGTGCCACCTGTCAGTGCCAATGAGTATCAATCAGTGCTTCCAATCAGTGACACTTATCAGTGAAACATATCAGTGGTTCCTGTCAGTGCCAATTAGTGCTTCCAATAGGTGCCACCTGTCAGTGCCAATGAGTGCCAAGTGTTTCCAATCAGTGGCACCTGTCAGTGCCAATGAGTGCCACCTGTCAGTGCTTCCAATCAGTCCCACCTGTCAGTGCTAGTGCCACCAGTCAGTTCCAAACAGTGCCACCTGCCAGTGCTGCCTATCAGTGCTTCCAATCAGTGCCACATGTCAGTGCCGCCTGTCAGTGCCAATACCACCTGTCCGTGCCAATCAGTGCTTCCAATCCGTGCCACCTGTCAGTGCCAGTCAGTTCCACATCAGTGCAAATGAGTGCCACTTGTCAGTACCAATCAATGCCGCTTATCACTGCTGCTAATCAGTGCTGTTAATCAGTGCCGATCAGTGCACTGAGTGCAGGGATAGGGAGATGAACTCAGCAGCCAGGCACATTGTCCAAGGGGGTGCTGGCCTGGTGGAGCACAACTGAAATCTGTTGATGTTTATTAATGCCACATGCCAATCCTTTGTATATTAGGTAATCACCACACTACCATTTACTATAAACTACTGGAGGTAAAATAAAAAAGTGTCAGTAAACGGCCTGCCGCTAAGCACTGTTATGTGTTCCCACACCACAAAAAAAAGTGCAGCGCTATCTTACTGATCAATAACTTAACAATAATGGTAGAACCCTCTAATGTGTGGAAATCTAAAACGTCAATATTACCACAATACCTGTCTCTGTGATACGCAACTTCACATATAATACACATCAAGCTGAAAATAAGACATACTGTATAAAATAAAACTTAGCAGGGATGGTGGAAACCCCTCCTATAGATATTTACCATACATATTAATCTCAATTGCAACAACTTTTTAGTTGGGAGGTTCCCACCATTATAGCACTTTGGAATTTTAATTTTTTAGATTGTTACATTTAATTTTGTATGTTTTAGTTACTATTATAATGTGAATTTTTGCACTTGAAGGTAATTTTCCACCACCCTTGCCAAGTCCATGTCTTTATGGAACTTGCTTTGTGCACTGGTGTTCAGTCATGTTGGAACAGGAAGGGGCCATCCCCAAACTGTTCCCACAAAGTTGAAATTGTCCAAAATGTCTTGGTATGTTGACACCTTAAAGTGGATGTGAACCCAATTCATGAAATTTGAGCTGGGCACATATATCTGCAGTATTTTGTTATCTCTCTTCAGAGAGCTAAGTCCCGTAGCTCTCTCCTGGCCCGTTTTTCTGTTAGCATGATACAGTAACTCCTGACTAATTCTCTGACACATCAGATAAAAGCAGCCTAAAATTTCTGTCAGGGGAGGTTCCTAAAATAGATTAGCAGGATGCTGGCCCTGTTACAAAACACCTCTGAGAGTCTCTGCCTATGTGGAGAGGGGGTGTGTGCCTGTCCTCCAATCAGCAATTTTAGCTATCTTGGCTGTATGCCCAGACATCACACTTTGTGTTAAACAGAAAGAGAACATTTCCTAACACTATCTGAACTTTCTAAACAGTATATAAATGTGAAGACAGCCGATATGGATGTAAAACCTATGTAGGGAGATTTGGTTCATCTCTGTGTATCATCTGAGGCTGTTCACTTTGCTGGGTGTATGGAGGGTTTACATCCACTTTAAGAGTCCCCTTCACTGGAACTAAGGGGCCAAGCCTAACCCCTGAAAAAACAACCCCATGCCATAATCCCACCTCCACCAAATGATTTTGGACCAATGCACAGAGCAAGGTCCATAAAGACATGGATGAGCGAGTTTGGGGTGGAGGAACTTGACTGGCCTGCTCAGAGTCCTGACCTATACCCGATAGAACACCTTTGGGATGAATTACTGCGGAGACTGCGAGCCAGACCTTCTCTCCAACATCAGTGCCTGACCTCACAAATGCGCTTCTGGAAGAATGGTCAAACATTCTCATGGGCACGCTCCTAAACCTTGTGGACAGCCTTCCCAGAAGAGTTGAAGCTGTTATAGCTGCAAAGGGTGGACCAACTCAATATTGAACCCTACGGACTAAGACTGGGATCCCATTAAAGTTCATGTGCGTGTAAAGGCAGGCATCCCAATACTTTTGTCTGTTTGAGCTTCGGGGCGCACACCCTAATGCCATAGGCTGCGCACGCCTATGATTGGCATCGATAAACACAGAACAGAAATGGGAATTCTTCAAAAAGACGGTTTGTGAACTTACTGCAAAGTATATTCCCATGGGCAATATGTTTAAAAGACTAAAAATAAAACCTATGTGGCTCACGGCCAAAGTTAAAAAGCTATAAGAAAAGAGCTTTTAAAAAATATAAAAATGAAGGAAGACTAGTGTCGTTTAAATGTTACAAAGAATATAACAGAATATGTAAAAAGGAAATCAAGGATGCAAAAACTCAAAACGAAGGACAGATTGCAAAAGATAGGACAAACCCCCAAAAATTCTTCAAATATATTAATAGTTAAAAGGTCAAGTCTGAGCATGTAGGCCCTTAACAAAATAATCTGGAGTGGGTGACTGGTGACAAAGAGAAGGCAAACTTATAAACAAACTTTCTTCAGCTCTGTGTATACAAAGGAGCATGGGGGAGCTCATGTCCATAATGGGGGTGGTATTGACACAGCCCCAAATGATCCACAATGGCTCAAAAGTGATATGGTCCAGAAATATTTAGACAGAATAAAAGTGGATAAAGCACCTGGACCAGATGGCATCCACCCACGGATCCTGAAAGAATGGGCTCTGTAATTTCAAAGCCATTGTATCAAATTTTAAGGGACTCATTAATGACTGGAATGGTACCACTGGTACCACTGGATTGGTGCAGGGCCAATGTGGTGCCTATATTTAAAAAGAGAACAAAGTCTTTACCAATTAACTATAGACCTGTTAGTTTAACTTCTATAGTTGGGAAGATACTGGAGAGTTTAATAAAAGACCACATAGACGAGTTCTTGCTGGAAAAATAGATTTTAAGCAACAGACAGCATAGATTCATGAAAGACAAAAGTTGTCAGACAAACCTGATTTATTTTTATGAAGAGGTAAGTAAAACCTTGGACAGACGTGGTATACTTGGATTTTGCAAAAGCGTTCGATACAGTTCCCCACATATGGCTATTGTGTAAGGTAAAGTCTACAGGCTTGGAAATATCAGTTTGTAAATGGATAGAAACTGGCTAAAAGACAGAATTCAGAGAGTAGTGGTTAATGATTCTTACTCTGAATGGTCTAAGGTTATCAGTGGTGTACCCCAAGGTTCAGTGATGGAACCCCTACTTTTTAACCACTTAACGACCGCTCACTGTATATATACGTCAGCAGAATGGCACCGACAGGCAAAGTCACGTACCGGTACGTGACTGCCTTTGTATAGTTGGGGGGGGTCCAGTGGGACCCCCTTCTATACAGTGAGTGGTCGTTAGTTGTTCGGGAGCGATCCGTGATGAGGGGACGGCCGTTCGATTCCGGCCACCCCCTCGCGATTGCTCCCGGCGAATGAAAAGCTTCCTCTGCTGTGTAAATGTAAACACAGGCAGAGGAAGTGATGTCATCTCCCCTCGGTCTTTTCGTCCGCAGCGCCGAGGAGAGAAGACGCAGGTTAGTGCACCAACAGCCCACTGACACATAGGCACACATTTCACCCCCCAGTCACCCCCCAGCCCCCAGGCACAGTGTCACTGATTGCAGTGATCATTTATTTTACTGATCACTGCATTTAGTGTCATCTGTGACAGTAAAAAGTTGCAGGGCAGTTAGGTTTAGGCCCCTTTAGGTCCAGGGTAGCCCCCTAACCCCCCTAATAAAGGTTTAACCCCTTGATCGCCCCCCAGGTAACCCTTTCACCCCCTAACTCCAGCATCACTAAGCAATTGTTTTTCCGATCGCTGTATTCGTGTCGCTGGTGCCCTAGATAGCCAGTTATTTTTTTTTAGGTTCGCCGCAGGTTTTTATAGCGTCAGGTACCCCCATATATTATTTTAACCCCCTGATTGCCCCTAGAGTTAACCCTTTCACCAGTGATCACCGTATAAGCGTCGCTGGTGACACTGGTTAGCCAGTTAGTTATTTAGGTTACCCGTCAGGTTTTTATATAGCGTCAGGTACCCCCATATTTAACCTAATAAAGGTTTTAACCCCCTGATTGCCCCTAGTTAACCCTTTCACCAGTGATCACCATATAAAGGTTATGGGTGACGCTGGTTGGTTAGTTTGCTTTTTATAGCATCAGGGCACCAGCCGTATATAACCCAATAAAGGTTTAACCCCCTGATCGCCCGGCGGGTGATATCAATTAGGTTTTAGCGCCAGAGAGGGTCTGCGTCACCCCAGGCAGCGTTAGGTTAGTGCCAGTAACACTAACACCCACGCGCAAAGCATACACCTCCCTTAGTGGTATAGTATCTGAACAGATGAATACCTGATCTGATCAGATCTATACTAGCGTCCCCAGCGGTTTAGGGTTCCCAAAAACGTAGTGTTAGCGGGATCAGCCCAGATACCTGCTAGCACCTGCGTTTAGCCCCTCCGCCCAGCCCACCCAAGTACAGTATCGATCGATCACTGTCACTTACCAAACACATAACTGCAGCGTTCGCAGAGACAGTCCTGATCCCTGCGATCGCTAACAGTTTTTTTTTTGAAGCCTTTGATACATTTGCTGACAGTCAGGTGCTTTTTTACCTGTGAATCTTACTAGTGTACCCCTAAATTTAGAGCCCAAAATGGCAAATCGAAGGTACACTAGTAAAGAGGGCTACGAGATTCTGAGCATGACAGATAGTGAAGAGGAGGTCACGGATCTGTCAGATTCAGGCTCAGAATATCTTCCCGTAGAAGACAGTGAAGTCAGCGGCTCCACGTCAGATAGCTCTGACGACGAAAGTGAGGTCCCTGCTAAGGTCAGGCGTACCCGATCCCGATCTTCTGCTGTTGTTGAGGAGCAAGAACCGCAGGGCTCTCGTATCATGGAGCAGAGTAGTACTAGTGCCGCTATTCCTTCTGGTGAATTGGCAAGCACCAGCGGCCTAGTACAGCCTGGGCGTACATCCAGCACTGCAGTATCACTTGGTGACGTGGCAAGCACAAGTAGTGTCCCGCTGCCACCAAGAAGTAGACAAAGGCAGGCCCGTCGTGCCCATAGTGCCCTTCCTGCAGAATTTGCCTATCCTGATTGGGTCCCCACCACTTCTGCAGAACCCGTACTTCCCCCATTCACTGCCCAACCCGGTATTCAGGTGGAAACAGCTGATTTTAAGCCAATTGATTTTTATTTGCTGTTTTTCACAGAAGATCTCTATAGATCTATTGTGGACCAGAGTAATTTATATGCTGGTCAATTCATCGCCGCTAACCCCCAGTTGCCTTCCATTGCCAAAAATTGGAAACCAATTACGGTTTCCGAATTTAAAACCTTTCTGGGCTTTTCCCTCAACATGGGCACACATAAATTCCCGTCATTGCGTGTTTATTGGTCCACACACCCAATTGACCACATGCCCGTGTTCTCTGCCTCCATGCCCAGGACACGATACGAGCAGATATTGCGGTTCATGCACTTCAACGACAATGAACTTTGTTGTCCACGTGGAGACCCTGAATACGACCGGCTCTACAAAATTCGGCCCCTCATAAACCACTTCAACGAACGTTTTGCAGCCTTGTTTATTCCCGATCAAGTTGTCTGCGTTGATGAGTCCCTGATTAAATTTTCTGGCCGCTTGGCTTTCAAGCAGTACCTTCCCAGCAAGCGTGCCAAATACGGGGTCAAGCTCTATAAGTTCTGTGACAGGGCAACAGGCTATGTATGGAGCTTTACGGTTTATGAGGGAAAAGATAGACAGGTTGAGCCGATCAACTGCCCAGATTACATAGGGAGCGCTGGCAAGATAGTGTGGAAATTGGTGTCACCCTTATTCGGAAAGGGGTACCACTTGTATGTGGACAATTATTACACGAGCGTGCCACTGTTTAGTCACTTGTTTGATCATCAGATTGGAGCATGTGGCACCGTGCGACCTAATCGCCGGGGCTTTCCCCAGCGGCTTGTAGATGCCTGTCTTAGGATGGGGGAGAGAGCCTGCTTGAAGTGTAATAACTTGCTTGCTATGAAGTGGAGGGACAATAAGAATGTTTTCCTTCTTACCTCCCTTCATGCAGACACGACAGTCCAAATTCGTACAGCGACTGGTGTTGTGGAGAAACCCCTCTGTGTCCACGAATATAACCAAAATATGGGAGGGGTGGACCTCAACGACCAGTTGTTGGCGCCGTATCTAATTGCCCGTAAGGCAAGACGCTAGTACAAAAAAGTGTCTCTATCCTTATTCCAATTGGCTTTGCTGAACGCTCATATGCTATACAGAGCTTCAGGCGGGACGTTATCTCTTCTAAAATTCCAGAATGAGATAGTCACAGAACTCCTGTATCCAGGCGGTTCTGCACCTCACCATCCCTAACCAAATGCAGTAAGCCGGCTGCATGAGAGGCATTATCCGTATGTCCTCGAGAGTACCCCTACCCAACGAACCCCCCAAAAAAGATGTCGTGTCTGTAGCAAGCGTGGATTTAGGCGTGACACCCGGTATTTTTGTCCACTCTGTCCTGACAATCCTGGTCTTTGCATTGGTAAATGTTTTGAACGCTTCCACTCAAAAGTGAAGTTTTAGCGTAGGGTACAGCATTTCACAGACTAGGACACACTTACACAGGGTCTCCCAAGATGCCATCACATTTTGAGAGACCCGAACCATTACAGATGTTAAAGTTACAAAAAAAAAGTGTAAAAAAAAAACGTAAAAAACAAAACACAAAAAAATATAAAAGAAAAAAAACAAAAATAGTTGTCGTTTTTATTGTTCTCTCTCTCTCTCTCTCTATTTTCTCTCTATTGTTCTGCTCTTTTTTACTGTATTCTATTCTGCAATGTTTTATCATGCTTGCTTTTCAGGTATGTCATTTTTTGTTTTCAGGTACGCCATTCAACTGCAGCGCGGAATTATTTATCTTGACAGCAACAGTGTTTGCTCCCACGATACATAAAGCCGTGACTCCAGTGCTGTAGGAGGTGATTTCACCACCACAGTTAAAAAAAAAGAGCATATATGCCGAAGCATGGGGGCAGCAGGGGCGGAGGAGCGATTTTGCTCCTAATGCCCCGTACATACGGTCGAAATTCCGACGGAGGCTTGCCCGTGTAAAAGTCTGACCGTGTGTACGCAGCATAACTTTTTTGCGGGAGGATGCCCCCATGCTTCGGCATATATATATTTTAGGCACAGGTTGCGTTAAAAAAATGTTTTATTTTTTACTAGGTTTTGTTTTGGTATTTGCTTTGCAGGTATGGTATGGTAAGGTCTTACTGTTGTACTGTAATGTTACTTTGTTTTAATGTTAACCATCATTTGCTTATCAGGTACGCCATTCAGTTGCAGCGCGGATCTATTTATCTTGACAGCAACAGCGTTTGCTCCCACGATACATAAAGCCGTGACTCCAACGCTGTAGAAGGTGATTTCACCACCACAGTTAAAAAAAGAGCATATATGCCAATACATGGGGGCAGCAGGGGCGGAGGAGCGATTTTGCTCCTAATGGCGCGTACATACGGTTGAAATTCCGACGGAGGCTTGCCCGTGGAAAAGTCCGACCGTGTGTACGCGGCATAACCTTTTATGCCGCGTACATACGGTCAAAATTCCGACGGAGGCTTGCCCGTGGAAAAGTCCGACCGTGTGTACGCGGCATAAATTTTTTGCGGGAGGATGCCCCCATGCTTCGGCATATATAAATGGTGCATGTATGCCCATCATTAGAAGTGGGTGGATAAAGGGAGGTATTCTAATGGTGGGCATACCCACGATCCATCTCTTTTTTTCGTTCAGCCAACAGGCTGCATGAAAAAAAAGATTACAATACATGTCCAACAAGGACCAGCAACGTACTGGTATGTTGCTGGACTTTGAATGTTTATACCAGAATGATGCCTGCAGGTTTAGGTATCATCTTGGTATCATTCTTTTCAGCCAGTGGCCGGCTTTCATGTAAAAGCAATTCTAGCAGATAATTAGCCTCTAGACTGCTTTTACAAGCAGTGGGAGGGAATGGCCCCCCCCGGATATAAACAGCGCCATTGGGAAATTGGGAAAGCATTTTATCACACCGATCTTGGTGTAGTCAGATGCTTTGAGGGCAGAGGAAAGATCTAGGGTCTAACCCCCCAATTTTTTTCAAAAAAAGAGTACCTGTCACTACCTATTGCTATCATAGGGGATATATACATTCCTTGAGATAACAATAAAAATGGTAAAAAAAAAAAAAAAATATGGAAGGAACAGTTTAAAAAAAAAATAAAAAAGCAAAATAAATAATAAAAAAAAAAAAAACACTGCTGTCCCCCCCCTGCTCTTGCGCAAAGGCGAACGCAAGCGTCGGTCTATCGTCATATGTAAACAGCAATTGCACCATGCATGTGAGGTATAACCGCGAAGGTCAGATCGAGGGCAGTAATTTTAGCAGTAGACCTCCTCTGTAAATCTAACGTGGTAACCTGTAAAGGCTTTTAAAAATGAATGTAGTTTGTCGCCGCTGCGCGTTTGTGCGCAATTTTTTTTTTTTTTAAATTGTTTATAGTTTTTCAAAGCATACATAATAAGCCTGTAATCCAGACTCCAGCATACAGTCATACATGGTAAACATAAAAAGGCATAGAAAACAATGCAACAAAGATCTTGGATATACATCTCCAGGTATAGGACAGGAAGTGGTATAATCAGAACATACTCCAAAGGCACAAGTAGCGAATCGGAGGTCTAATGTGACTAGTGAATCATAGGTATATTTGTTGAGAGTGAACAAACATGGGACGGGTCAGAGGGAAGGTATAAAACCTTCCCTGTCGTATAATCATAGGGAACCCAGGAATAATATCCTGGAATCAGCAAGGGTTTGGATCCGGATCAGCACTGTATGTCGAGGAGTCCCAGCTGTCCCAAATGCATTCGAACTTGGGGAGGCTGTCAGCGACCACAGCGGTGAGGCGTTCCATCCTCCTAATGTCAGCCACAGCTACTAGAAAGTGTGCAAACGTGGGAGGGGCAGTATCTCGCCAACGTTGGGGGATAACTCGCTTGGCAGCTAACAAGAGAAAGGCCATCAACTTATGATGACATTTGGGCAATCTCGGGAGGGGAAGACCTAATAACATATGCAGGGGTTGGAAAGGGACAGAGACCCCAAGAAACTTTTCCAGACAAACATGGACTTGCGTCCAAAAGGGGATTAATATCGAACATTCCCAAAAAATGTGGATATGCGTGCCTGTTTCGGAACCACACCTCCAACACTGGCTGTGGGGGGTCAACTTCCGGGCTGCAAGGAACTCTGGGGTCCTATACCAAAACATAAGTATCTTATAAGTGGTTTCTTTGTGGGCCACACATCTGGAGACCTTAGATGCCGCGACCCATATTTTCCCCCAATCTAATAGTGATATAGGCCTGGCCAAAATGTCGGACCATTTTTTCATATATGAATGTATCTGTCCGGTGAGCGGGGGGGCTGAGTGTATGATTCGGTAAATAGTAGATATTTGATGTGGCTCATACGGTCCCTGGGAACACAGCCTTTCAAATGCAGTGGGGGGTTCCAATGTCAGGTTGGGGGCCTTGGAAGCAAAAAAATGTCTGATTTGAAGAAATGAGAAAAAAAGGGATTTCGGGACTTGGTGTTTGGACTGTATATCAGAAAACGAGAGAAGCTTACGTGTTACCGGGTGTACAAGATGGCGGATTTGAAAAATACCCGCCTGGGTCCATGGCAGCATAGATTCATATAAGAGGCTATCAGGGATGTCTGGATTAAAAAGCACATTTGTAAGGGGGGGGCATGGAGAAGACAGGGAATACCTACTGGAACACCTCTTCCAAATGGAGAGGGTAAAAAGCATAGGGTTCAAACATATTTTGCGCAGTTGAGGAGTATATTTATCAGAGGAAGGCCATAACATGGAGCATGGGTGAGCAGGGACAGTAATTCCCATCTCAATCTCCGACCACCTATTCAGAGCTTTTCTAGATGTCCATGAGGTTATAGCTCTCAGATGAGTGGCATAATAGTACTTTATGACATCTGGAGCCCCCAGACCGCCACGAGAGCGTGGAGCCAAAAGGACTGTGCTAGCTATTCTGTGGGAGGCATCATTCCAAATAAAATTGAGAAAATATCTATGGATGATTTTCAGCTGTGTGATCGGGATCGGGATGGGGAGAGTCTCAAAGAAATATAGTAATTTAGGGAGTATGGACATTTTGAGAACGTTTATCCTCCCAAGCAGAGACAGGGGTAGTTTTGTCCAGGACTTTAATAATCTATGTATTTCTGAGAACAATGAGGGGAAATTCACCTGGTATAAGGTAGAGTAGGAGGGAGATATGTGTATACCTAAGTATTTAAGGGATTGAGTGCACCAACGGTATCTAAAGGTGTTTTGTAGGTGAGTAAGTGTATCAGGTGGGATATTTATTGGCAAGGCTTCTGTTTTGGATGGATTTACTTTAAAACCCGAGAGGTTGCCAAATAGGTCAAGGAGTTTGTGGAGAGAGGGTAGAGATATGTGTAGGCGTGTGATGGTTAACAGAATATCATCTGCAAAGAGGGACAGCTTGTACTCCCTGTGTCTCAACGCCACCCCCCCTATATCGGGATGGAGTCTGATGGCAGTAGCTAAAGGTTCCAGGCTAAGGATAAACAATAAAGGGGATAAGGGGCAACCCTGTCTAGTCCCATTACTAAGGGGGAATGGCGAAGAGACAGAAGAAGACAGCTGGACCTGGGAAGTGGGGGTAGAGTATAATGCAGTAAGAGCTTGGATAAATGGACCCGAAAAACCATATGTTGACAGAGTAGCAAACATGAAGGACCAATTTAAACGATCGAATGCTTTTTGAGCATCCAAGCTCAATATCAGAGCTGGCTTACCAGTCTTGGTTAACAGGTCAATGAGATCTATAGTTCGTCTGGTATTATCCCCAGCATGTCTAGAAGGAACAAATCCCACCTGATCCTTGTGTATTAAAGTAGGGAGGAGAATGGATAACCTATTTGCCAATACCTTAGTGAATATTTTATAATCGGAATTTAAAAGGGCTATTGGGCGATAATTATCTGGTAGAGAGGGGTCCTTACCCGGCTTCGGGATAACCGTAATGTAGGCATGTAGAAATTGGGGGTGGGGGACTGTTCCGGCCATCAGAGATTCAAAAAGGGTCAGCATATGGGGGAGTAAAATTGGGAGAAACTTCTTGTAGTAGGAGTAAGGGAGACCATCTGGGCCTGGGGCTTTGTGTGTTGGGAGGTGCTTATTTATCTGGGAGATCTCTTCAGCTGTGATAGGTGAATTAAGTCCTTCACGGTCTGCTTGGGATAATTTAGGTAAATTTAGGGATTCGACAAAGGAATCATATTTCTCATGGGCGAACTGGGATCCAGATTCTGAGGAGATACAATTATAAAGTTTCCTATAATATGACTCAAAGACCCTGGTCATGGTTCTAGGGCAGTAAGTAGGTTCCCCGTCTGGCTGAATTATAAAATCCGGTATGGAATTGTTGGGACGAGGTTTTAGGCGATTGACCAGGATACTGTGGGGTTTATTAGCAAACTCATAATATTTTTGCTTTGACCAAAGCATTGATTTAGTGGTTGCACTCTTATCCAAAGATTTGATACGGTTTCTCAAAGATACCACTTTACGAAGGTTCCCCACTGTGGGATGTACAAGAAGGTCTTTTTCAGTCCTCACCAGGTCGGCTAAGAGGGTCGAGCGCTGTAGAGCACGATCCCTCTTAAGGCGGGATCCAGAGGCTATACATTCACCCCTGAAGACCGCCTTGTGAGCCTCCCAAAGGGTGGAGGTCTTTGAAACTGAACCAGCATTGAGTTGGAAAAATTCGATCAGGCTGCGTTCCAGGTGTGAGTGGGTTTCGGGGATACTCAGGAGAGATTGGTTAAGACGCCAGTGGCAGGTCCTAGGTGTGGGTGTGGACAGTATGAGATTTAGGGTAATAGGTGCATGATCAGACCATGTGATCGGGTGAATATTAGAGTCAACCAGATGTGTCACCAACGGTGGTGAAATAAAGAAATGATCCAATCTCGTGTATACCCTGTGTGGAGGTGAGAAAAAAGTGAATTGCTTAGCTATCGGATGTTTCACTCTCCAAGAGTCTAGCAACTTGTGGGTTCTAAGTAATCTACGAAATGCCGTAGAGGATTTTTGTACCCGTGTCGAGGGTGGATTTTTAAGCAGGGAGAGCCTATCTTTGGTTGGGGACATACACAAATTAAAGTCTCCACCTATTATCATGAAGGGTTGGGAGAAAGTCTGGAGCTTCTCAAAAAAAACTTCAAGGAACCCAATCTGATTCGAGTTGGGAGCATATATGTTTGCAAGTGTGAAGGATGTGTTCATGTGGTCACAGTCCAGGAGAATAAAACGACCATGTGGATCCAAAAATGAAGACTTGACCCGAATGGCCGAAGTCTTCCTAAACAGGATGGCCACCACTGCTTTACCAGAGGGGTCAGAGGCCACAAAAGTAGTGGGGAAGTGCTTAGATGCAAATTTAAATGAGCCATCAGCCTTAAAATGGGTCTCCTGGACCATGACCACATCCGCATCTGAAGATCTAAACTCCTTCAATGCCATCCAGCGTTTGGAAATGGAGCCCAGGCCCTTAACATTGTAAGATAATACATTTATGGCCATTCAGAGGTATGAACAGGAAAGCATATGTCATTGTTAAATACCATGTCGAGAGCACTAACCATGATGCAGTGGTACTAGAATCTGGGTCAGTAATTTCGTATTTTAGAAAAAAATGAAATGAGGTGGAAACACATCTGTGTTTCTTGGATAGGTCAAAAATGGACCTATAGACAGTTAGATAATACCAGGAACATAAACAATTAAATTTAAACAGTACAGATAGGATCCAACAACAATGAAGGAGGTAGTTAGAGTCCAAAAAAAAATGGACAAAAAATATAGAGCTCACGTGGTGTCCATGTAAAAATTGGACCAGGAGAAAATGGAAGCACAGAAAAAAGAAAACAAAAAACCAGCAACAACAAAAAAAAAAGAACCATAAAGGCATAGTGCCCGAAGGGGGAAAGTCCCCCTGGGGGTTATGATCACAGTCAAGGACCATGAAAAGTAGGTGAGGGCACGGCAGCCCGCAGGGACCATCCCACCAGCCCCAATCCCCCTCAGACATCATTGTCAGCATTAAAGGGAACTAAACGGGAGTTCGTCAACGTAGGACAATACAGGGACTATCAACTTAATGGAAGAAGACGCAATCAAACGTTCAAGCCTTAGGCCGCAGGTAATAAAAAAAATAAAAAAAATAAAAACTGAAAATATGGAAGTGATGACAGGAAAGGACAATCCAGGTATGGATCGAAATCTCTTTTCAAGAGAATATACAATTACATTTCAGCGTGGGTAAGATCAGAATGGACCTTTCAGTGAAGGAGCTCTCTGGGGGGTGAAAGTAGTATTGCGGGGTCTCCGGCGTGCAGGGGTCCATATCTTTCCGGGGGTGGAAAGGGGTCTGGATAGTGTTGATTGCGGTAGCAAATTCTCTTCAGGAATAGGGGGAAGACCCAGGCTTCTGATGAAAGGGTCACATTCCTGCAAATCTCTCAGAGAGTGTTGTGAGCCATCCATAGTAACAGTGAGACGGAATGGGAAACCCCAGCGATAGGGAACCTGGTGATTTTGTAGATGAGCTGTGACAGGTTTCAAAGCACGGCGTTTAGCCAGAGTGATGGGGGACAAATCACTAAACAGTTGAATCTTCGCTCCCTTAAAATCAATTCTTGATCTGTTGCGGGTGGCTACGGTCAGAGCTTCTTTACTTTCATAAAAATGGAAGCGCACTATTATATCTCTAGGGTTCGCTCCTTGGGGGGGTTTTGGAGCCAGAGACCTGTGTGCCCTGTCAAGCCTCCAGTCTATATCTGGTATGTCAGGGGCTAGATGGATGAATAGGGCCAGCAAATATGAACGGATGTCTTTGTCAGTAACTGCTTCTGGGACCCCACGTATTCTCAGGTTCTGTCTCCTTTCCCTGTTCTCGAGATCTTCTTGTTGCAATTGTAACTGCGCCACTGTATTTTTCAGGGAAGCATTCTCGTCTTCTATGACATGAACATAATTGATCATATCATCAAACTTAGTCTCTAGGGTGTTTGTACGTTCCCCTAGGTGATCTATCTCCCCTCTGAGCTCGTGGGCTAATTTGCTTACCGCCTTAGTAATGTTGTCCGTGAGGCCTTGGAGCAGGGCCTGGAGCCGGAGATCTAGTACTTCCACAGTCACCAGGGCTGTCATCGGAGGCTGTGATGAGATCTGCGGATGTTGCTGCACGGGCAGGGTAGGAGAAAGCTCACCCAATGGAGTTGCGTCCGGAATTTCCTCCGCGGTCGTCATATTACCTGAGGCCGGGGATTGAGGCCTATACGCGAAGCGATCCATGAGGGAAAGATGGAGTGCGGCCTGCGGCGCGGTCGTCTTGTAGAAGCGTCGCTGATCTCCGATCTTACCCATAAACGGGATCACTCGATGGCTGAGTAGTTCCCGGAGCTATTGAGACTGCTCCCGGGGCGAATGGCGCGGATGTAGCGGAACGGGAGTCATTTAGGGACGGGATGAGGCCGGAGCTCTGGTCCTACACGTCCACCATCTTCACGAGCCGCGCATGCGCCCCCGTTTGTGCGCAATTTTAAAGCATGACGTGTTTGGTATCCATGTACTCGGCCTAAGATCATCTTTTTTATTTCATCAAACATTTGGGCAATATAGTGTGTTTTAGTGCATTAAAAATTAAAAAAAAGTGTGTTTTTTCACCCAAAAATGCGTTTGAAAAATCGCTGCGCAAATACTGTGTGGAAAAAAAAAATGCAACACCCACTATTTTAATCTGTAGGGCCTTTGCTTTAAAAAAATATATAATGTTTGGGGGTTCAACATAATTTTCTTGCAAAAAAAAAAGTGTCAGAAAGGGCTTTGTCTTCAAGTGGTTAGAAGACTGGATGATGTGTGACATAAGCTTCCTAATGTTGTGCATAAAATGCCAGGACAGTTCAAAACCCCCCCAAATGACCCCATTTTGGAAAGTAGACACCTCAAGCTATTTGCTGAGAGGCATATTGAGCCCATTGAATATATTTTTTTGTCCCAAGTGATTGAATAATGACAAAAAGAAAAAAAAAAAAGTACAAAAAGTTGTCACTAAATGATATATTGCTCAGACATGCCATGGTTATATGTGGAATTGCACCCCAAAATACATTTTGCTGCTTCTCCTCACTATAGGGATACCACATGTGTGAGACATTTTGGGAGCCTAGCCGCATACAGGACCCCGAAAACCAAGCACCGCCTTCAGGATTTCTATGGGTGTAAATTTTTGATTTCACTCCTCACTGCCTATCACAGTTTCGGAGGCCATGGAATGCCCAGATGGCACAACCCCCCCCCCAAATGACCCCATTTTGGAAAGTAGACACCCCAAGCTATTTGCTGAGAGGTATGTTGAGTATTTTGCAGATCTCGCTTTTTGTCACAAAGTTTTGAAAATTAAAAAAAAAAATAATAATAATAAATGTCTTTCTTCATTTTCAAAAACAAATAAGAGCTGTAAAATACTCACCATGCCTCTCAGCAAATAGCTTGGGGTGTCTACTTTCCAAAATGGGGTCATTTGTGGGGGTTTTGTGCTATCTTGGCATTTTATGGCCTTCAAAACTGTGATAGGTAGTGAGGAGTGAAATCAAAAATTTGTGCCCTTAGAAATTCTGAAGGCGGTGCTTGGATTTCGGGGCCCCGTACGCGGCTAGGCTCTCAAAAAGTCCCACACATGTGGTATCCCCGTACTCAGGAGAAGCAGCAAAATGTATTTTGGGGTGTAATTCCACATATAACCATGGCATGTTTGAGCAATATATCATTTAGTGACAACTTTTTGTAAATTTTTTATTTTTATTTTTATTTTTGTCATTATTCAATCACTTGACAAAAAAAAAAAATATTCAATGGGCTCAACATGCCTCTCAGCAATTTCCTTGGGGTTTCTACTTTCCAAAATGGGGTCATTTTGGGGGGTTTTGTGCTATCTTGGCATTTTATGGCCTTCAAAACTGTGATAGGTAGTGAGGAGTGAAATCAAAAATTTATGCCCTTAGAAACCTTGAAGGCGGTGCTTGGTTTTTGGGGTTCCGTACGTGGCTAGGCTCCCAAAAAGTCCCACACATGTGGTATCCCCGTACTCAGGAGAAGCAGCAGAATGTATTTTGGGGTGTAATTTCACATATGCCCATGGCATGTGTGAGCAATATATCATTGTGCTATCATTGGGGTTTTGTGCTATTTTTGCATTTTATGGCCTTCAAAACTGTGATAGGGTAGTGAGGAGTGAAATCAAAAATTTGCGCCCTTAGAAATCCTGAAGGCGGTGCTTGGTTTCCCCGGTCCCGTACGTGGCTAGACTCCTAAAAAGTCCCACACATGTGGTATCCCCGTACTCAGGAGAAGCAGCAGAATGTATTTTGGAGTGCAATTCCACATATAACCATGGCATGTGTGAGCAATATATCATTTAGTGACAACTTTTTGTAATTTTTTATTTATTTTTGTCATTATTCAATCACTTGGGACAAAAAAAAAATATTCAATGAGCTCAACATGCCTCTCAGCAATTTCCTTGGGGTGTCTACTTTCCAAAATGGGGTCATTTGGGGGGGTTTTGTACTGCCCTGCCATTTTAGCACCTCAAGAAATGAGATAGGCAGTCATAAATTAAAAGCTGTGTAAATTCCAGAAAATGTACCCTAGTTTGTAAACGCTATAACTTTTGCGCAAACCAATAAATATACGCTTATTGACATTTTTTTTACTAAAGACATGTGGCTGAATACATTTTGGCCTAAATGTATCACTAAAATTGAGTTTATTCGATTTTTCTTATAACAAAAAGTAGAAAATATCATTTGTTTTCAAAATTTTCGGTATTTTTCCGTTTATATCGCAAAAAATAAAAATCGCAGAGGCAATCAAATACCATTAAAAGAAAGCTCTATTTGTGGGAAGAAAAGGACGCAAATTTCGTTTGGGTACAACATTGCATGTCCGCACAATTTACAGTTAAAGCAGCGCAGTGCAAAATTCTGAAAACACCTCTGGTCCTTTAGCTACAAAATGGTCCGGGGCTTAAGTGGTTAATATCTTTATAAATGATATTGGGTCTGGGATCAAAATTAACATTTCTGTCTTTGCAGATGACACTAAGCTATGCAGTGTAATAATGTCCTTAAAGGTTGTCTCCAATTTACAAGCCGACCTCAATGCACTGTCTAATTGGGCGACTATGTGGCAGATGAGGTTTAATGTTGATAAATGTAAAGTTATGCCCTTGGGGGCAAAGAATAATGCATGCATCATACATACTAGGGGGAGTACAACTGGGGGAATCCATTGTGAAGTAGGATTTGGGGGTTTTGGTAGATCATAAGCTTAATAATAGCATGCAATACCAATCTGCGGTTTCCAAAGCGAGCAAAGTCCTTTCTTGTATTGAGAGGTATGGACTCCAGAGAGAGAGATATCATTTTGTCCCTGTATAAATCATTAGTAAGACCTCATCTGGAATATGCAGTTCAGTTTTGGCCCCAGTTCTCAAAAAGGATATTGGGGAACTGGAGAAAGTGCAGAGAAGGACAACCAAACTGATAAGAGGCATGGAGGAACTCGGCTATGAGGAAAGATTAAAGGAACTTAATTTATTCACTCTTGAGAAGATGAGATTAAGGGGGGATATGATCACCATGCACAAATACATAGGGGGTCCATATAGTGAACTTGGTGTTGAGTTATTCACTTTACGGTCAACACAGAGGACAAGGAGGCACTCTTCACGTGATTTAATTTCCAAATACGGAAAGGTTTCTTCACAGTAAGAGCTGTGAAAATGTGGAATAGACTCCCTCCAGAGGTGGTTCTGGCCAGCTCAGTAGATTGCTTTAAGAAAGGTCTGGATACTTTCCCAAATGTACATAATATAACTGGGTACTAACATTTATAGGTAAAGTTGATTCAGGGAAAATTTGATTGCCTCTCGGGGGATCAGGAAGGAATTGTTCCCCTGCTGTAGCAAATTGGATCATGCTCTGCCTGGGTTTTTTATTCCTTTCTCTGGATCAACCGAGGGTATAGAATTGGGTATATGGGATTGTTTGATTTTTATTTATTTTTTTAAATCAAAGTCTGTTTTTATTGAACAAGAAGAAATAATACATACATTAGGTCATCATGACAAACATCAAGTATATTGTACAGAATCTCTTACTGGTATCATACTGCAACATTCCTCAATAATGTATGTTTTAACACGAGATAGCACAATTAGTAGCAATTACATTTGGTGATATTAAGGTGATATTTTACCTTGCCGCATAGGGACCCACCCCCTCCCCAAAATGTAACGTCATTCCAGGGTAACAAAAATAACACATGGGGATCAGAGTATACCATATCTGGTTAAATACAGGTTTCCGAGGCCTTGAGCCACCTGTCCCAAATTTTTTCGTATTTTGAGGGTCATCCTCTATGGGAGTATATACATTTCTTGTATGGTAGTACAGCATTAACTTCCGCTATCCAGTGGGAGATATTAGGAGGGTTGGGTCTCATCCATACTCTGTCTATGACTTTCCGTGCAGAAAAGGGTGTTTCATGGAGGAATAGCTAGGTAAATTTATTGAATTCTGGGTCCGTAAAGATTCCCAGGAGACAAGATTTAGGCTGGAGTGTTATGGGTGAACCCATTGTGTCATGCAGGAATCTCACCACCTGCATACAGAACACTTGGATTTTGGGACATTTCCACAAAAGGTGGAAGAATATGCCCACCTCCTGAGTGCACATAGGGCAGATACTGGGATGGCTGCTTTTATATTTTCAAATTCTTAGTGGTGTGAGATATGCTCTGTGTGTTATGAATATTTGGGTTAAAAGATCAGACAATTTGGGGGAAACCAATTTGCATGTGTCCAGGGCATCACTCCATTCATCATCCTCAATGGGGATAACCTCCCCCTCCCACCTAGACTTCAAGGCATACGCCGCCACGGTCGCCGAGGGAAGCGATAGCATAGTATAAAATTGAGAGATGAGCTTAGGGTCAGTCAGGGTATTTTATTGCTTCCATTAGAGAGTTATTGACTAGGGAGAGGTCATCCAAGGGGAATTGTGTACGGAAGGCATGGCAAAGCTGAATATATCTAAAAAACTTTGGTTAGGCAATGTAAATTCAGATTGCAGACGGTCAAATGACTGTAGCTTCCCATTATAGGTAATATGAGACAGGTAGAATACTCCCCTGGAGCTCCACATCTCACTATCAGGGATTATAATGAATTCAGGAAGGGCTGCATTATGCCACAAGGAGGTGAAGTCATGCAGGGAAGGTATATGTAACTTATCTGAGGCTATTGATATTTTTTATTTTATTTATTTTTATGGTTGAACTAGATGGACTTGTCTTTTTTTAACCTGACTAACTATGTAACTCAGGTACGCACACAACTTAGGTACTCACAATGCTCACCTCGACTACTGTAACTCCCTCCTCATTGGCTTACCTCTACATAGTCTATCCCCCTTCAATCCATCATGAATGCTGCTGCCAGACTAACCCACCTTACCAATCGCTTCGTGTCTGCTACTACTCTCTGTCAATCCCTCCACTGGCTTTCGTTCACACAACTAATTAAATTCAAAATACTAACAACTACTTACATAGCCATCCACAACTCTGCCCCCAGCTACATCACTGACCTAGTCTCAAAAAAACAACCTAATCGTTCTTTTAGTTTCTCCCAAGACCACCTGCTCTCTAGCTCCCACATCACCTCCTCCCATGCTCGCCTCCAGGACTTTTCCAGAGCCTCTCCAATCCTATGGAACTCCTTACCCCAATCTGTCAGATTATCTCCTACTCTATTAGCTTTTAGACGATCCCTAAAAACCCTTCTCTTTAGAGAATCCTATCCTACCCACACCTAACAACTTTATTTTCATTTTCTCCATCTGATTATCCCCCACAATTATTACCTTTTGTTTCACTTGACCCTCCCTTCTAGGTTGTAAGCTCTAACGAGCAGGGCTCTCTTATTCCCTCTTGAATCCCTATTGAATTGTATTGTATCTGTACTGTTTGTCCCCATGTTGTAAAAGCACTGCGCAAATTGTTGGCGCTATATAAACCCTGTATAATAATAATAATAATAATAAATACTCAGGTACACACAATATTTAGGTACTCACAATACTCAGGTACTCACATACATTGTCAGTCCGGTTTTGTAGTTTGTGTCTCTGTGTCACTCTGCACAACCTCCCCTTGTAATCTGACACTAGCAGTCAGTCAGTCACCTTCAGTGCCGCTGCATCACTGATCAGCCTCACACACTCTTCTCTGGTCTGCACTTGACTTACCCGCCGCCTCTCCCTGTCAGCCTTCCATCTCCCGGTCTCGCTGGATGTCCTCCCACCTCCTCTGTCCGCGTTTTTGGGGTGATTACTGTCCTCAGTACACCTGTTCCCACACCACGATGTCCCGATCTGCCGCCGCTGTAGGTCCCGGGTCACCTGCTGCCGCTCTCGGTCATGAGGGGGTGCAATCCGGTTTGGTCGTGGGGGGTCAATTATCAAAAAGATTGTCTTTTGGGACCTATACTTCCTGATATCCTGAATTTTATTTACAGGAAGGCACCTACACTTAGAGACTGGTCAAAAATGTGATTGATCTCCTGACAGAGCACATACACCTTTTTTGCTCAAAACGTTTTTTTATGCCTGTGGGAGGTGCTATACATGTATGGAAACAAAAGGGAACCTCAGGAGAGGAAAAAACTTTTCATATGCTGGTAAAATGCATAAGTTTTGTTATTTTATTTCTTGTAGCTCTGAAGGAGGGTGTATATATTGATGTGCCCTTGTGTTCATCCAATATGTACGGCGGATATTTAGGAGTCCAAGTGTGAGACTTAGAGCCCATTCACACAGGGGCAACACGACTTCCAGCGCGATTTTATGAGGCAACTCAGACACGACTTGAGTATGAATCACAGCGCGACCTGGAGCTACTTAAGGGGCAACTTCAAGTTGCCTGCAGGACAGGAGACATTCCAGTGGCCAATCAAACAAGAATCAGCTCTGTGGGAAGGAGGGGGGAGGGAGAGGTTTGCCTGGGAAATGTATGTTCTCTTCCTGGAGAGTTGCTCCTATTAAGACAGTGATCCGACTTCAGAGGCAACTCCCATTGAAATCAATGGGTACAGGTCGCCTAGAAGTCGGATTGAAGTAGTACAGGGACCTTTTTTGAAGTCGGAGCGACTGCAGTAGTGTGCATTAAGACGGCTCCATTAACTTACATTGATTTCCTCAGCCATCGCGACTTGAGGCAACTAGGGGCGACCTGGGGCGATTTGAAGTCTGATCCAAAGTTGCCCCTGTGTGAATGGGCTCTTAGAGAGCATGTTTATAAAACAAAAAAAAACACTTCCAGACTTATGCTGGTGACCCCAGGGGATTAAAATTTCTGCATAGAAAAAGGTCCCAGAGCGAAGAGGAAGGGTGATTACATTAGACAAATCAGAAATCATAAATTCTGGTGGATATACAGGTGAAACTCGAAAAATTTGAATATCGTGCAAAAGTTCATTTATTTCACTAATGCAACTTAAAAGGTGAAACTAATATATGAGATAGACTCATTACATGAAAAGCAAGATAATTCAAGCCGTGATTTGTCATAATTGTGACGATTATGGCTTACAGCTCATGAAAACCACAAATCCGCAATCTCAGACAATTTGAATATTACATGCAATCAATAAAATAAGGATTGTACATAGAACAATATCGGACCTCTGAAAAGTATAAGCATGCATATGTACTCAGTACTTGGTTTGGGCCCCTTTTGCAGCAATTACAGCCTCAATGTTGTGTGGCATGGAAGCGATTAGCCTGTGGCACTGCTGAGGTGTTATGGAAGACCAGGATGCTTCAATAGCGGCTTTCAGCTCTTTTGCATTGTTTGGTCTCATGGCTCTCATCTTTCTCTTGGCAATGCCCCATAGATTTTCTATGGGGTTCAGGTCAGGCGAGTTTGATGGCCAATCAAGCACAGTAATCCCACGGTCATTGAACCAGGTTTTGGTGCTTTTGGCAGTGTAGGCAGGTGCCAAGTCCTGCTGGAAAATGAAGTCAGCATCCCCATAGAGCTCGTCTACAGAAGGAAGCATGAAGTTCTCCAAAATCTCCTGGTAGACGACTGCGTTGACCCTGGACTTAATGAAGCACAGTGGACCAACACCAGCAGATGACATGGCTCTCCAAATCAACACAGACTGTGGAAACTTCACACTGGACTTCAAGCATCTTGCAGTGTATGCCTCTCCATTCTTCCTCCATCCTCTGGGTCCTTGGTTTCCAAATGAGATGCAAAATTTGCTCTTATCAGAAAAGAGGACTTTGGACCACTGAGCAACAGACCAGGTCTGTTTTTCATTAGCCCAGGTAAGACGCTTCTGACGTTGTTGTTTGTTCAGGAGTGGCTTGACAAGAGGAATACGACATTTGAAGCCCATGTCTGTGTGTGGTGGCTCTTGATGCACTGACTCCAGCCTCAGTCCACTCCTTGTGAAAGTCCCCAACACTTTTGAATGGCCCTTTCCTGACAATCCTCTCTAGGCTGAGGTCATCCCTGTTGCTTATGCATCTTTTTCTTCCACACTTTTCCCTTCCACATAACTTTCTATTAATGTGCTTTGATACAGCACTTTGGGAACATCCAACTTATTTTGCAATTACTGTTTGAGGCTTTCCCGGCTTATGGAGGGTGTCAATGATGGTTTTCTGCACAACTGTCAGGTCAACAGTCTTTCCTGTGATTGTGATTCCTACTGAACCAGACTGAGCGACGCGGCTCAGGAAACCTTTGCAGGTGTTATGTCTTAATTAGCTAATTAAAGTGGGACACTTTGAGCCTAGAATATTGCACCTTTTCACAATATTCAAATTTTCTGAGATTGTGGATTTGGGATTTTCATGGGCTGTAAGCCATAATCATCACAATTAGGACAATTCGCGGCTTGAACGATCTTGCTTTGCATGTAATGAGTCTATCTCGTATATTAGTGTAGCGGGGTCTCCGTTGAGGCCCCATGGACTACGTTACCCAGAACCCCGTTTGACCCCCAGGGTGCATTGGGCTGCCGCAGAGACTCATGGGTGGGTTATAAAAGGGGAGGGCGAGGCTAAGCCCGGCCTCTTTGGACACCGCACGGCTGGCAAGAGGACTTCCTGTGCGGACCTGCTGCGAGTGTAAGGCCCGAGGCCTGGGCCTTGCGCACTTCCAGAGGGCCTTCCACCTCGCTGCGGAGCCTGTGCAGCTGCAGACATCTACCTGCTTCGTGGACGTCAGTGGACCGGAGATCAGGCGGTGGCAGATCCTGTGTGTGTGGACACAGCGGTGGGAGTCCCGGACTGGGATCGAGTCCGGAGGGGTGAGAGAGCACCTGCTCACAACTATAACCGAGTACTTTATTAGGCCTATTGACTGCCTTGGCCGTCGGGTTACACTTTCCCTTTTCTCCTGTCAGGAGACTAGTTGGAGGACTGAGTTACATAGTCTCCGGGGAGTTGTTTCCATTACCTTAGACCTTGTTGGATTACAAATATTGTTCCTGTATGTGCACCACCGATCATCTGGCATGCGAAGATTCCTTCTCTAGAGACTGAGCTTTAACTGAGTCAGGCCTGACTGGGAGTTGATAGTACTGTTGGACGCCAGATTGCTAACGGGGACTCAAGCTATATGTTAGTGTGTGTTAGAACTAATTGCGCACTATAGTTAACTAGTGTTAGTATTACTGCAGGGCTCTGCATGCATGTGTTATATGTGATATTGATTGTTAACCCCTTTTATCTACAAGTAAACCTTTTACATTTTATCAATCTGGTATTGGAGTCCATATATATATATCTTATCACTAGAAGAAAGGTATTGTGGGATTGTGCATAAACTGGTATAGAGCTATATAGAAATACCAGCCCTAGACTAGCTGTGCCAGAGAAGGGCTGAGTAGATTGCCGGGGGTTGGCTGTGCTGTGTACAGGGCCCAAAACAGAACCAACGGCTCCCTTAGTTTGGGGGTATCACTACATTAGTTTCACCTTTTAAGTTACATTAGTGAAATAAATGAACTTTTGCACGATATTCAAATTTTTCGAGTTTCACCTGTATGCCACCCAGGCACATACACCTAAAGGTTTAACATTAAATTTGATAATGATTCATTAGTAATACATAATGTTTAGCCTCTTACGGCTGGGTTCACACTTATGTGAATTGGATGTGGGTTTCCCTGCATCCAATTCACATGACAAGAGACTGTGACCGGCTCTCAATGGAGCCGTTTCACACAGCTCCGGGGCACTCTGGAAAAGAGTCCTGTGCATTTTTGGCTCCGGTTCAGGCAAACATTTTGACCTAATTTGCACCTGAAATGGAGAACATTGGCACATCAGACCCCCTGCTGCGAGTCCTAGCCACAGCTAGTGTGAACTCGGCCTAAGAGAATGTTTTTTTTTTTTTTTAGTTTGTGTAGTTTAGATCCAGTTGTATAATCCTTTTTTTAATTAATTTTATTTTAATTTTTTGGAGCATTATGAACTAAGCTTTTGGGCTTTTTATTTCCACACCCCAATTTTTATAAAAGTTTTTTATTATATCTGATTACTTTTATACATATTTTACCTTTTTAAACTCAAACAAATTCTGCCTTGATAGATAAGAGTGTTTATGCAGGTGATTTTTAGTGGCCGGTTTTAAACATAATTGTTATTTACAGCGATACTTGTGTTTATGAATTAGGTGATCTGTGTCTGATTTTATTTATGGATTAAATTATTGCAATGTTTTTTTTTGCTTATTCATATTCACAAGTTTGTTGTACATGTAGCGGCCTCACCCCCTCTTTCTGGTCTAGGGGTATGTTGTAAATGAGGGTGAGATGCGCTACGGCCCATGTCCTCCCCATTGCTGTGGGTGAGGTGAAGGCCAGTACCTGTTATTCTCCTCGGGCCTGTGTGTCTCTTTAAGAACCAAGTCCTGCTGTACTGACACTCCCTTTTGCTCCCATTAACCAGAGTTCCACACACCGATAGAGGGTCCAACTCTTGTTTATTAACACACTCCAATAAACAGTCCTTTTCCAGCCAACTGGTTGAGACCCAATAAACAGTTCAATACGGTGGGGTGAGCAGGTCGAGGCACTATCCTGATAAGTAAACTAAACCACTGTGGATTCACCAGCGGTTGCTAAAGCCCATGGCTTGTGAAAGAACTTAAACCTTCAGGGTCTCTACCAGCGACCCCAGAGAACAGAAACAGGAGTACCTTCGATGCGTTGTGGCCCCTATCAGGGGGAAGATGTCCCTCCAAGAGAGTTACCGGAGGCCCCTCTGTCACCGGGTTGATGCTGCTCCGTTTCTTCAGAAGGGTGACCTCTCCGGCCTCCTAGCCTGATACGAGCCCCATCCACCTCAGGCACCCTCGGACAATCCCGCCCTTGCGGGACCCAGTCGAAGTCGCTGAGCCCCAGGCCTCGATGTAGTACCTCACCCCAGGCTTAAGGTGCCTGGGATGGACTCCAACACCGCTCCGGCCAGGCCATGGGCACCTAGGCCGGAACTCCGAACCGCCAGCACCCAGGCCTAAGGTGTCTGGGCGCTGGATGCAGAAGAAGACGACCTCGTGGCGAGGGTATCTCTCACCTTTTATATCCTCCCGTGACGCCACAGCAGGTTCCCCGCCCCGCTGTACCACCGCCGGTATGGGACAAAAAGGAGACAGCACTGTGGCAATGATTCTACCTTGACCCGCGGGAACATCGCCACCCACAGGTCAAGGAGAATAGCACACCACCAAGTCCTCCACAATTTGAATGGTGTAAATCCTTTCATAATTAGCACATCCTGGATCATACTACCACTCAGGTGTACCCCCTAAATTTAGACCCCCGCTACATACATATCACTTATTTACTGTTGGTAAGCTGTATGGTGTTTTTTGGTTATCAGTTCCCATGAAGACCAGGACCTTTTTTATATACAGTGTATATAAAAAATCTCCACGCCCCTGTTAAAATGTCAGGTTTCTGTGATGTAAAAAAATGAGACAAAGCTAAATCATTTCAGAACATTTTCCACCTTTTTATGTGACCTATAAACTATACAACTCAGTTGAACAACAAACTGAATTTTTTTAGGTAGAGGGAAGGAAAAATAAAAAAAATTGTCTTTTTGAGTATGAATCTATCAGCATGGCACATCTTGACTTGACAATATTTGTCCACTCTTCTTTGTAAAAACACTCCAATTCTGTCAGAATGCAAGGGCATCACCTGTGCACAGCCCTCTTCAGATCACCCCCACAGATTTTCAATTGGATTCAGGTCTGGGCTCTGGCTGGGCTATTCCAAAACTTTAATCTTCTTCTGGTGTAGCCCTTTCTTTTGTTGATTTGGATGTATGCTTTGGATCATTGTCATGCTGAAAGATGAAGTTCTGTAGAGGCGCATGGCCGGCGGTATTAACCCTTTTTCGGCCTCTAGCGGGTGTTAATACCGCACCGCTAGCGGCCGAATACCACTGCAATTCTGACGGTATAGCGGCGCTATACCGCCACCGCACCCACTGCCCCAGTGTGAAAGGGGCCTAAGGAAATGTCAGGAAAGACCTACTAGAACACCTGAACTTTATTTGTGGTTAATCAGAGGCACTTTAAATGATGGCAGGTGTGTACTGACTGCTATTTCTTTTTACAAGAAGAAATACTGACTCCTATTTAACATGAGTTTGAATGTGATTGCTTAATTCTGAACACAGCTACATCCCCAGTTATGAGGGTGTGCACACTTATGCAACCAAATTATTTTAGTTTTTAATTTTTACTCCACCCCTAAAAGATTTCAGTTTGTTTTTCAATTTAGTTGTACAGTTCATAGGTTACATTAAGGCCCCTTTCACACGGGACGGATCAGTAATGATCCGCCCCGTAAACCTCCGGTTGCTCAGCGGGGATCGCTCCGTTGATCTCCGCTGAGCCGGCGGATAACAGTGTGCAGGGACCGCCCTGTCAGATCTCCGCTCTCCCCTATGGGGGGATCGGATGAACACGGACCGTCTGTCCGTGTTCATCCGATTTGCTCCGCAGACGGATAGAAAAATAGGAATTTTTCTATCCAGAAAAACGGAGCATTGCGGACACAGAGGAGATCGGGTGTCAGCGGATGTTTCATCCGCTGACACCCGCGATCTCATAGGGACCAATGTATGTCTCTTTTTCATTTGTAAACGGATGGATGAAAAAGCAGACATACGTCTGTTCTCACTGTTTCCGATCTCGATCTCCAAGGAAATGATTGTCATTGCTATGCCAGTTATATTTATGGTATACTGATGTGAGTAGATTGCTATTTTTCATTAATAACCCGTTTTTGATGGAGAGCACCACATGTGGTTCTAGTATTGAGGATTTTGCTGAATTTGGTTAACAAGTTTAGGGAGGGCAAGCGTGATATCCCGGTATCCATTCTAAGATGTAGGAGTGGAGTTTCTAGTTTTGATATTTCAACATTCAGTGCCAGTTTTGACCTCTTATGATTTTGTGGTCAAACCCAAGGTGAGCAGATTCACACACCTGCTCGTGGAGGAGGTATTCACAGTGATTGAAGTAGAAGACCTACTGTTGGTTTATTACACACTGTGGTGCAGATTAGGTTGACTGACATACAGTGGCAGAATTTTCAGGGTCGCAACAATCGCAGTTGCGACTGGGCCCTGTAATTCCACCAAGTCCCAGGGGCCCGCCACCCGTCCGTGAGAGGAGCCCGACCGCCGCCCGCGTGAATGGCCCGCCGCCCACCTGATTGTCACTGGTGTCCTGGCCAGCGGCGGACGGACTGAGCACCTGAGCACTGCCCGAGATCCCGGGTCGGTGGGTGGCGCCATGTACTCTCCTCCCCTTCTGCCGGGCTCTGCGAATCTCCTGCCATGCATCGGCTGAGCAGCTCTCTGCTCTACTCTCTGGGATGGACGGCCTGTAATAGAGGACTTACCAGAGCTGGCGCGGCATAGAGGAGACAGTCTTCCCCAGCCTCAAGGTACTGCATGACACTCACAAGCTGTCACCATCCCGTGATATCACCTTCATCCTGACTGAGGGCACCCCAAAAATCACTGGTGTCAGCCGCACGTGACCTCACAGCCCTGAGTGATGTGCTGTATGCCATGATCCGGCAAATGATGCCACCTACTGACACCTTGTCACAGTCATTATTATCCTCTTCATCATCCCCCTGTTCCTGTCATCATATTTCCCACTGTCAGCTTCGTACCAACTTACCCCCTGTCACCATCTCTATCCTCATCATAATCCCCTGTGCCTGGCATCCTAATACCCCACCCCCTGTCATCTTCATCCCCCTCGCACCACTCTGCCAGCTCCTTCCGCCCACCCCCTGTCATCTTCATCCCCCTCGCACTGCTCTGTCTGCTCCTTCCACCCACCCCCAGGCATCTTCATCCCCCCGAACCACTCTGCCAGCTCCTTCCGCCCACCCCCTGTCATCTTCATTCCCCCACACCGCACTGCCAGCTCCTTCCGCCCACCCCCTGTCATCTTCATGCCCCGCATACCCCACCTCTGACATCCTACCACTCTGCCTCCTGTCATCAACATCCCTAGCATCCCCCTGTACTAAACGTTTAGCATCCACCACCCTACCCCTGTTATCATCATCTTTTACTTCATCCCCCTTTACCCCACTGACAGCTTCCTACCAACCTACATCCTGTCATCATTATCTCCATCCTCATCACCCCTGGTGTCCTACCACCCCACCCCCTGTCATCTTCACCCCCCTGTACCCCACTGCCAGCTTCCTACCACCCCACCCACTATCATCATCATCCCCATACCCCACCTCTCACATCCTACCACCCTCCCCCTGTCATCAACATTCCCATCACCCCCCTGTACCCCACCTCTAGCATCCAACCATCCTACCCCCATCATCATCATCCTCCCTGTAAAAGCTTCCTGACATTCTACTACCCCACCCATTGTCATCAACATCCCCATCATCCCTCTTTACCCCACCTTTGGCATCCTACCACCCCACTTCCCTGTCATCATCATGCCCCTGAACCCCACCTCTGGCATCCTACTACCCCACTCCCTGTCATCATTCCCTTATAACCCACCTCTGGCATCCTACCACCCCATTACCTGTCATCATCCCCCTGTACCCTGCCTCCTGTCATTATCATCCTCATCCCTCCTGTACCCCACGTCTGGCATTCTATCACCCTACCTCCTATCATTATGGGAGAGATATGATCTCAGCCTCTCACCCCAATGCTGCCACCATCATCCCAAACTGCATCCTGTCATCCAACCAACTGTACCCCAACAGTTGCATCACAGACCACAATACTGCCCTGCTACCCAGTGAGAGGTAATAATGTGCAGTAACCTCTAGCAACCAATCAATGTGCAGTAACCTCTAGGAACCAATCAATGAGTGGTAATGATGTGCAGTAACCTCCAGCAACCAATGGGTAGGCAGTAATGATGTACAGTAACCTCTAGCAACCAATTGGTGAGAGGTAGAAATGTGCAGTAACCTCTAGCACCAATCATTGAGTGGTAATATTGTGCAGTAACCTCTAGCAACCAATCAGTGAGCTTGGAGCAATCAGTGAGTGTGAATCAGATCTTTATGTATACATTATTAACCACTTAAGCCCCGGACCATTTGGTAGCTAAAGGACCAGAGGTGAATTCAGAATTTTGCACTGCGCTGCTTTAACTGTAAATTGTGCGGACATGCAATGTTGTATCCAAACGAAATTTGCGTCCTTTTCTTCCCACAAATAGAGCTTTCTTTTAATGGTATTTGATTGCCTCTGCGATTTTTATTTTTTGCGATATAAACGGAAAAAGACCGAAAATTTTGAAAAAAAATGATATTTTCTACTTTTTGTTATAAGAAAAATCGAATAAACTCAATTTTAGTCATACATTTAGGCCAAAATGTATTCAGCCACATGTCTTTAGTAAAAAAAATGTCAATAAGTGTATATTTATTGGTTTGCGCAAAAGTTATAGCGTTTACAAACTAGGGTACATTTTCTGGAATTTACACAGCTTTAAATTTATGACTGCCTATCTCATTTCTTGAGGTGCTAAAATGGCAGGGCAGTACAAAACCCCCCCAAATGACCCCATTTTGGAAAGTAGACACCCCAAGGAAATTGCTGAGAGGCATGTTGAGCCCATTGAATATTTTTTTTTTTTTGTCCCAAGTGATTGAATAATGACAAAAAATAAATTAAAAAAATTACAAAAAGTTGTCACTAAATGATATATTGCTCACACATGCCATGGTTATATGTGGAATTGCACCCCAAAATACATTCTGCTGCTTCTACTGAGTACGGGGATACCACATGTGTGGGACTTTTTAGGAGCCTAGCCACGTACGGGACCCCGGAAACCAAGCACCGCCTTCAGGATTTCTAAGGGCGCAAATTTTTGATTTCACTCCTCACTACCTATCACAGTTTTGAAGGCCATAAAATGCCAAGATAGCACAAAACCCCCCAAAATGACCCCATTTTGGAAAGTAGACACCCCAAGCTGTTTGCTGAGAGGCATGGTGAGTATTTTACAGCTCTCATTTGTTTTTGAAAATGAAGAAAGAAATTATTTTTTTTCTTTTTTTTTTTCAATTTTCAAAACTTTGTGACAAAAAGCGAGATCTGCAAAATACTCACAATACCTCTCAGCAAATAGCTTGGGGTGTCTACTTTCCAAAATTGGGTCATTTGGGGGGGGGGGTTTGTGCCATCTGGGAATTCCATGGCCTCCGAAACTGTGATAGGCAGTGAGAAGTGAAATCAAAAATTTACACCCTTAGAAAGCCTGAAGGCGGTGATTGGTTTTTGGGGTCCCGTACGCGGCTAGGCTCCCAAAAAGTCTCACACATGTGGTATCCCCGTTCTCAGGAGAAGCAACAGAATGTATTTTGGGGTGTAATTCCACATATGCCCATGGCATGTTTGAGCAATATATCATTTAGTGACAACTTTGTGCAAAAAAAAAAAAAAAAAAATTGTCTTTTTTCTGCAACTTGTGTCAACATATAAAATGTTCCATGGACTCGACATGCCTCTCAGTATATAGCTTGGGGTGTCTACTTTCCAAAATGTGGTCATTTGGGGGGGTTTTGAACTGTTCTGGCATTTTATACACAACATTAGGAAGCTTACATCCACTCTTCTATCCACTTGAAGACAAAGCCCTTTTTGACACTTTTTGTTTACATGAAAACATTTTTTTTTTTGCAGGAAAATTATGTTGAACCCCCAAACATTATATATATTTTTAAAGCAAAGGCCCTACAGAATAAAATGGTGGGTGTTGCATTTTTTTTTCTACACAGTATTTGCGCAGCGATTTTTCAAACGCATTTTTTGGGGAAAAAATACACTTTTTTTAATTTTAATGCACTAAAACACACTAGATTGCCCAAATGTTTGATGAAATAAAAAAGATGATCTTGGGCCGAGTACATAGATACCAAACACGACATGCTTTAAAATTTCGCACAAACGCGCATTGGCGACAAACTACATACATTTTTAAAAGCCTTTAAAAGCCTTTACAGGTTACCCTGTTAGATTTACAGAGGAGGTCTACTGCTAAAATTACTGCCCTCGATCTGACCTTCGCGGTGATACCTCACATGCATGGTGCAATTGCTGTTTACATATGACGCCAGACCGACGCTTGCGTTCGCCATTGGGCAAGAGCAGGGCAGGACAGGGGTGCTTTTTTTTTTTTAATATTAATTTTGCTTTTTTATTTTATTTTTAAATTGTTCCTTCCATATTTTTTTTTATTTTTATAATTTTTATTGTTATCTCAGGGAATGTAAATATCCCCTATGATAGCAATAGGTAGTGACAGGTACTCTCTTTTTGAAAAAACTGGGGTCTAGACCCTAGATCTTTCCTCTGCCCTCAAAGCATCTGACCACACCAAGATCGGTGGGATAAAATGCTTTCCCAATTTCCCAATGGCGCTTTTTATATCTGGGGGGGGGGGACATTCCCTCCCACTGCTTGTAAAAGCAGTCCAGAGGCTAATTAGCCACTAGGATTGCTTTTACATGAAAGCCGGCCGCTGGCTGAAAAGAATGATACCAAGATGATACCTAAACCCGCAGGCATTTTTCGCTTTTTTCCTCTCCCTATCAATCTGGTATAACCATTCAAAGTCCAGCAACATACCAGTACGTTGCTGGTCCTTGTTGGACATGTATTGTAATCTTTTTTTTTTCATGCAGCCAGGTGGCTGAACGAAAAAAGAGATTGATCGGTGGGTATGCCCACCATTAGAATACCGCCCTTCATCCACCCACTTCTAATGATGGGCATACATGCACCATTTATATATGCCGAAGCATGGGGGCATCCTCCCGCAAAAAAGTTATGCCGCACACACATGGTCGGACTTTTCCACGGGCAAGCCTCCGTCGGAATTTTGACCGTATGTACGCGGCATTAGGAGCAAAATCACTCCTCCGCTCCTGCTGCCCCAATGCTTCGGCATATTTGCTTTTTTTTTTTAACTGTGGTGGTGAAATCACCTCCTACAGCACTGTAGTCGCAGGGATCAGGCCTGTCTCTGCGAACGCTGCAGTTGTGTGTTGTGTTTTGTAAGTGACAGTGATCGATCAATACTGCACTTGGGTGGCCTGGGCTGGACGGAGGGGCAAAACGCAGGTGCTAGCAGGTATCTGGGCTGATCCCGCTAACACTGCGTTTTTTGGAACCCTAAACTGCTGGGGACGCTAGTATAGATCTGATCAGATCAGATATTGATCTGTTCAGATACTATACCACTAAGGGAGGTGTATGCTTCACGCGTGGGTGTTAGCGTTACTGGCACTAACCTGACGCTGCCTGGGGTGTGACGCAGACCCTCTCTGACGCTAAAACCTAATTGATATCACCCGCCGGGCGATCAGGGGGTTAAACCTTTATTGGGTTATATACGGCGGGTGCCCTGACACTATAAAAAGCAAACTAACTAACCAGCGTCACCCGTAACACTTATATGATGATCACTGGTGAAAGGGTTAACTAGGGGCAATTAGGGGGTTAAAACCTTTATTAGATAATATATGGGGGTACCTGACGCTATAAAAACCTGCGGCGAACCTAAAAAAAATTACTGGCTACCGATCTGCATCACCGACGCTAAGACAGCGATCAGAAAAATGATCGCTTAGCGACAGTGGTGATAGGGGGTGAAAGGGTTACCTGGGGGGCGATCAAGGGGGTTAAACCTTTATTAGATAATTTATGGGGGTACCTGACGCTATAAAAACCTGCGGCGAACCTAAAAAAAAAATACTGGCTACTGATCTGCATCACCGACGCTAAGACAGCGATCAGAAAAATTATCGCTTAGCGACAGTGGTGATAGGGGGTGAAAGGGTTACCTGGGACGTGATCAAGGGGGTTAAACCTTTATTAGATAATTTATGGAGGTACCTGACGCTATAAAAACCTGCGGCGAACCTAAAAAAAATTTACTGGCTACCGATCTGCATCACTGACGCTAAGACAGCGATCAGAAAAATGATCGCTTAGCGACAGTGGTGATAGGGGGTGAAAGGGTTACCTGGGGGGCGATCAAGGGGGTTAAACCTTTATTAGATAATTTATGGGGGTACCCGACGCTATAAAAACCTGCGGCGAACCTAAAAAAAAAATACTGGCTACCGATCTGCATCACCGACGCTAAGACATCGATCAGAAAAATGATCGCTTAGCGATAGTGGTGATAGGCGTGAAAGGGTTACCTGGGGGGCGATCAAGGGGGTTAAACCTTTATTAGATAATTTATGGGGGTACCCGACGCTATAAAAACCTGCGGCGAACCTAAAAAAAAATACTGGGTTACCGATCTGCATCACCGACGCTAAGACAGCGATCAGAAAAATGATCGCTTAGCGACGGCGGTGCTAGGGGGTGAAAGGGTTATCTGGGGGGTGATCAAGGGGTTAAACCTTTATTAGGGGGGGTTAGGGGGCTACACTGGACCTAAAACTAAATGTAGTGACACTTTTACAGTCACAAATGTCACCGATTGCAGTGATCAGTAAATAAATGGTCACTGCAATCAGTGACACTGTGACTGGGGGCTGGGGGGTGATCTGGGGGGGGGGCGATTTATGTGCCTATGTGTGCTGGTGTTAGTGTAGTGTAGTGTTTGTGCACTAACCTTGATGTCTTCTCTTGTACGGCGCTCGGTATATGTGAGCGCCGCACAGGAGATGACATCACTTCCTCCTGCTTCCTCTGTCTGTGTGTACATTCCACAGACAGAGGGGGCATTTCCATTCGCCGGGAGCGATTGCGGGGGGGTGGCCGGAATCGAACGGCCGTCCCCTCATGTCGGATCGCTCCCCAACGAATTCCGACCGCTCACTGTACAGAAGGGGGGTCCGATTGGACCCCCCAACTGTACAAAGGCAATCGCGTACACTCTATATATACAGTGAGCGGTCGTTAAGTGGTTAAAGTATCTATGTCCTTGTTTGTTTTTTGGGATATTGGGTGGAGAGCGATATTGCTAGGGGTGTGGGAGCCCAGGAAAATGTTTGCCCAGGGTCCAATGAATATTTCTAAAACAGATTTTATTGAGTTTGAAGTCAAGGTATACAGTAGAGCATTTAATTGCGGGCACAGCCGCCAAACAATGTAGCGGGCGCAGCCGCCAATTATGGCGAATATGGTGATCAAATGCGACAACGCCTGAGTATGGACTGCTACTACTTAATAGTTAAATGTAATGGGTAACAGTAAGCATTAACAGATGTCTAAATACAACTCTGAGAAGGTAGCTGAGAAATCAAATGAAGGTTAATCACCATGTAAAAAGTATGGTCATGTGGCGACATGGTGGTGTATGGTGAGTCGGGGATCTAAGGGGCGGGCGTGCAAAGTTGTAGGGGTAGGGAAGGGAGATATTAAAAAGGGTATATACAGTCATAGAAACCTAGTGGGGATCGGGTACCAGGAGGGTTGAACATTATCAGATAGTATCTAGAAAGGGCAATTCAGATAGAGAGAGTGGTACAGCATCAACAGGAGTGCGTACAGTTGGGAATGGGTTGGCAGGGAAGGGGAGGTCGGAGTGTGGGATCAGAGCGGGGTTGAGAACAGGACAGTAAGGAAGGCGAGAGAAGTTGGAAAAGGGGAGTCATAGTAGGACTCTTCCTCCCACCACGGCTCCCGGAGGGCCCCCATGCGACCCATCCTTTATAGTCGTCTGTAGTGATAAAGTGCAGCCAGCATGCCCAAGAACGTGTATATTTAGAGGGTGTATCATTGGCCTGATGTATTAAGTCCTCCATTTCTGCTATATTGTGTATGCGTTGGAACCATTCCGCAATTGAAGGTGGTTCCGGTGAACGCCATTTCCCTGGTATGCACAATTTTGCAGCGTTGACCATATGCATAGCCAAGGACTTCATGTATGTTCTTGGTGGTAGTTTGGAGTGGTGAAGTAGGAATTGCGCTGGGGTAAATTCTAGACAGTGCGCGGTGATGGAATTGATAAGACGGTGGACTTCTGTCCAGAATGGTTGGATTTTAGGGCATGTCCACCATATGTGTAACAGGGAGCCTATGTCCTTCCCGCATCTCCAGCAGAGCGGGGATTGGGAAGGGTACATGTGGTGTAGTCTGAGGGGGGGTCTTATACCATCTCGAGTAGACTTTGAACGCGTTTTCCTGTGTATGAACATTAACAGACCCTTTGTGCATGCAGGCATAGGCGTTTTCCCACTCTTGGTCCGAGAGGGTAATGTCGAGTTCACATTCCCATTTGTGGCTCGCCCAGTTCAGTTTCGGACGTTGGTCAGAATAAAAAAGTGCATAGGTGCTGGAGATCAGGTGAGTTAGTGGTGTAACATTGAGACAGAGTGATTCAAAGGGTGTGTGTCTCCGCGACAAATCCGGTTTCGGGCTGGGTTTTTCAAAAAAATTCCTAAGTTGGACGTAGGTCCAAAAGGGGAAGGAGCCCGTGATCATTTTAGAGGCCAGGTTTGTGTAAGAGAGCATGTGGTTATTTTCGAAGAAGTGTTCAGCTCGGATGTGACTATGTGGCCAGCAGTCTGAAAGAAAGGAGGATGTCAGTCCCGGTTCAAAGTCTGGATTAAGTCTTAGAGGGGTCATTGGGCCCAGAGTCGACGATATTCGATACTTTTTGCACGCTTCTCGGAAACATGTTAGTGTGGGTTGAATGAGCGGATGTTCCTTACAGGGGGTTGGGGTGTTTTTTGGCCCAATCCAAGGGGTCTGAGATAGCGGGACTGGTGAGAAGGAGTGTTCCAGTTGGACCCATGCTTTGGTCATCGCGTGAATGTTCCAGTCGACTATTCTAGCTAGGTGGCAGGCCTGGTGGTACTTGTGGAGATCTGGGAGCCCTATGCCCCCTCTAAGTTTAGGTATGGTGAGTTTGGCAAAACTAATTCGTGGTCTGAGTCTGCCCCAAACAAATTCCGTACATGCTCTCTTGTATGCAGCAAAAAAGGCTGGAGGGATCTTGATCGGGATTGTTTGTAGCAGGTAAAGGGTTCTAGGTAGGACATTCATTTTGACGATAGCCGCCCTTCCAAACCATGAAAAAAGTCCAACGGACCATCGCTGTAGATCTTTCCGTATGGACTGTAGTAGAGGGAGGTAGTTAGCGGAGTATAGGTCTTTCAGGGAAGAGGGAAGCTGAATGCCGAGGTACGTAATTGAGTGGTTGTCCCATTTAAATGGGAAGTTAACCTTACACTGTGAGCAAATGTCGGGGGTAGAGAGACATTTAGGGCAATGGATTTTCCGAAGTTAATTTGCAAGTTGGTCAGAGAGTTAAAGGTCTGGAAGTCTTTCAATAAGTTCGGTATAGTAGTGAGAGGTTCTGTCAGAAAGAGGAGGATGTCATCCGCAAAAGCAGCCAATTTGTGCACATGTTGATTTATGGGGACACCCTTGATGTCCGGGTTGGCTCTGATACGTCTCAGCAGTGGTTCAAGAGTAAGGACAAAGATAAGCGGGGAGAGGGGGCAGCCTTGTCGTGTACCATTGGACAAGGAGAAAGCCCTCGACAGGCGGCCGTTGACACGTACCCTAGCAGTGGGATTGGCATAAAGTGCAAGTATGAAATGGACCATGCGTTGGGGGAAACCCAAGAACTGCAAAACTTCCGTCATGTAATCCCAGGCCACCCTGTCGAAGGCCTTCTCCGCGTCAAGGGAAAGCATAAATCCCTGTCTACGCTTCGAGGTTAGGAAATGATGAATGTTAATCGCCTTTATCGTATTATCCCTTGCTTCTCTACCCGGGATGAAGCCTACCTGATCTAAGTCTATTAGTTGGGGCAGAAGGGGTACAAGACGGTTGGCAAGTATCTTGGCGTACCATTTCAGGTCTACATTTAGAAGGGATATGGGCCTATAGTTCGCTACTGAGGAATGATCCTTACCTGGTTTAGGTATCAGCGTTACATGTGCCGCTAGTAAGTCGCGCGGGGGTGTAATGGGATCCGAAAAAGAGTTAAACGCAGATAAAAAAAAGGGTGAAAGGAGGTCAGAGTAAGTCTTGTAGTAACCGGCTGGGAATCCGTCCGGGCCAGGACATTTACCCGGTTTCATTTGTTTAAGTGCGACGATCGCTTCTTCATTAGTCAGGGGGGGCGTCTAACTCCTGAGCTAAGGAGGCAGAGATTGGTTCGGGGCTATATTGCGTTAGTCTTTAATAGCCTGTTGTCTAGGTATACTGCCTGCAGGCGTGTCTGGGGGTTGCAAGTTATACAATCGTGAGTAGTAAGACACAAATTGTTCCGCTATGTCCGGTGTTGCGTTTACTTTGCGACCTCCAGAGTCAGTCAGGGAGTGTACCGTTGTGGACACTCTGTCTCGTAATGCTCTTGCTAGAAGCTTCCCTGATTTGTTGCTATATTCGTAGAATGTTCTCTGAGGGAGAATGAACTTACGTCTGATTTGTTTGCCCAGTAGTTCTAGCAATTCTGCTCTAGTTTGTAGAAGAGTCTGTAGGGTATCTAGAGCCTGTGAGTGTTTATGTACTCCCTCCAACCTTTGTATTTGAGTTGTGAGATCTAAAATGCGTGCCTGTCTCTCTCGATTACGCCTAGCCGCCGCCGCCAACAGGACACCCCGTATTACACATTTGTGTGCCTCCCATGTGATAAGAGGGGAGGTAACACTCGATTTGTTTTTCGCAAAGTATTGCTTAAGGCATAAATCGACGTCAGCTGCAACAGTCGGGTCTGTGAGTAGGGAAAGATCCAGTTTCCAAGAGGGAGGGCGGGGGGGTGCGCATGAGAATGTTATGGTCATTGAGACAGGATGGTGGTCAGAAAGAAACATGGGATCAATAGACACCTGTTGAAGAGTGTGTAGGTCAGTTTGGGAAAGGAATATGTAGTCGATCCTTGAGTATTTATTATGTGGGGCGGAAAAAAAGTATAATCTTTACCATTAGGATTAAGGGTGCGCCATGTGTCGTGTAGCAATAGAGTCTGGATTTGGGATTTGATGGCTTTGAGGGTGGCGTATGGGAACGAGGATGTGCCTGTAGAAGTGTCTAGGAGTGTATTGAGAGGGACATTGAAATCCCCACCTAAAATGAGGGTACCCTCTTGGAATATCATGAGAGCATTGGTAATGGCATGGAAAAATGGCACCTGTTGCGAGTTTGGGGCGTATATATTAGCAAACGTAACTTTACGACCGTAGAGTGTCCCCTTAAGGAAGATATAACGACCTTCTGTATCAGCTAAAGTATCAGTATGTTGGAAAGGGCAGTGTTTCGCCACAAGTATAGAGACCCCTTTTGACTTTGACGTGTCATTTGTAGCATGGAACGCGTTAGGATAGTAGTGATTCTGTAGCTTCGGAGTTGAGTCAGTGCGGAAGTGCGTTTCCTGTAGGAAGATCAGATCCGCTTTGTTACGATGCATAGTGAGAAGGAGCTGGGCCCGCCGTTCAGGGGTATTGAGACCCCGTACATTGAGGGATATGACCTTAGTAAGGATTTTGGCTGTATTCTGAGGATTGTCAGACATAATTAATGGACAGTAAAAGCTGCAGATCACAAAGTGAGGAGGCCCCGAGAGCCGCAGTGGGAATCGAGACAAGGTAGAAAAGAAACTCTAGGGCAATGGGTCAGAAAGTGAGATGTGGGGTAGCGGGATAGGGGTGGGTTAGGAATATATGAGGAGGGAGGGGGCAGGGGAGAAATTACGTATATATGTATGGGGCAATCAACAACGGGGAAGAGAGGGAGTATACCAGCTACAGGAGAGACCTAGCTCACCTGTCCAAGTAGGGGAGTAACCGCAGGTGCGGTCTCGCCGGGGTATTCCAGTGGTGAGTTGGAGAGAAAGTCTTGCGAGTGGATGCGGCTCAGTCTAGTACCACTGTGTGGGGAACGAGTTGTCGTGGAAGAGAAATATAAAGAGTATAGTACGGTGGACTGACAGACCTGCAACCATAAACATGTAGGAGTGATTGCTCGTGGGAACTAAAAAGTCGTGTGATACAACGGGAGCATATGGGGCAAGCATGGAGGAATCGTGTCAAGAATCCTGTAACTTGTATATGTCTATTTATGCTCACCAGATTAAGCGGTCGTCCCGACAGTAAGAGTAGTAAGTTACAAGTTCAGAATGTATGTAAAGGTGTCACATGTCGTGGTGATCATTGTGTGGCCAAGGCCTTCTCCTATAAGTGTAGGCATCTCAATAACATTCTAGCAGTGCATGGCAATAACAGTTTAGGACCCAGGCATAGACATTTTCTAATGCAGTTCCTTATAAAAAAAAAAAAAAAAAACTCGAACATACTCATATGAACAGGAAATCTATATATCATAACATAATAACCAAACAGTAGGAGGAAAATATGGAGGGTTGACAATTCAGCTAATCCCACGTATCAAGGCAACATTGAAGACATCTGTAGATGAAAGACAGGTGAAGATGCAGAAAGTATGCCAGACAGTCCCGGGAAGGTAGAGGGGCGGGTTAGGTTGCATGAAGTAGGGTCACTAATATCTGGGGTGTATATATGACTATGCAGGGCATCTGCGGAGTGTTTGTGTTACGGGTCGGGGCATAGCGGGCAGCGGGACATCCTGCAGCTTCATTAAATAGATGCAGCTAAAGAATTGGAAACCACATGGGTATGCAGCCAATGAGGAGTATGTGTGTTATTGTCAGGCGGTCTGAATGTTAGTTTGTATATAGGCAGCAGTGTAAAATACAATATCAATATGAGTACATCGTGACCCCAGGGGATAAGCAGGTGCAGATGAAGTTTGTGGTCAGTAGAGGGTGGTACAGGACAGCGAATGATTAAATTATTAGGCAGCAAGCTTAAAGAATTCCTGCCTCAGTAATCCGTGGTGTATGGTTCGATCTCACATGTATAACATGTTACATGTGAAAAAGAAGTTAGGCACAGAAATACTGGGGTGCATGTTAAACCGAGTTTGGGAGAATGAGATATTGGCCTAGGCATAAAAATGGCATGTATAAAACTTACAATGCTAGCCATCCTAGGGAACAGACCTGCACAAAACAAAATTGAACTGCAATTTACTTCACCGACCAGGAATAGCGTTAAGCAATCAGGGGTCCTCCGTTGTCTCGACAATTGCAACAATAACTTGATCCGTAACTACAGGGAGTGGAGTATGTCACCCGAAACCCCCTAGTTCGCTACGTGAGAGCGTGTGAAAGAGGCATCGTGGGCATGAGTAGCCGTTCGGACCTGGCGGGGTAAGTGTTCCATTGGGCAGAGCAAGGAACATGAGTGCGCTGGTCGGCGTGAAAACACCGCAGAACATGTGGGTGAAGAACCAAACATTGACCAGTCGTCACCTTGCAAAAAGATAAGTCCTTGGATACTCCGGTTGTTGGGACTACGTAGATGCTGAAGAAGGGATGGGGAATCGGAGCCCTGTAATGGGAGATCAAGTTTTACCACGGGGCGGCCTGGGTCTCCACTCCCTCATGTATTCTAGGGGCCACTGTGGGGGCGATCAGATTGGTGGGGTGGGAAGCAAGGTCCAAGTCAGAGAAGGATATGACCATTGCATTAATGGGTGGCAACGGGAAGGGGTGAGTGGAGCAAGGGCGTCATTGGACAGCGCAACCTACAGCCCCGTATACGAGGCATGCTGGGCACGGCGGGCATAGTGGAAAGCTGGTGTCAGGGGAAAGAGACATGGAATAGGAATGTAACGGTAGGTACTTAACTGTCTTTCCTGGGATCCCAAGTCCATGCACAATTACAATTTCAGTGGTCACGGCGAGCTCTACGGGGCAGAGGTGCCATGGCTATGTGTGGCTGCTGGTATCTGCTCTGTGAGCCCGGGTTAGATCTTGAAACGGATGGCGAGCGTTGTCTCCTGGTGCGTGAGGCTTGTGCATCCATCGGCTCTTCTCTGTCTCCGTGGGGTCCCCAGCTTGATATATCAAAGTCCGCATACCAATTCGGGAGCTCGGTGTACGGGATATCCAGCGTGCGGCAAAAGTCCTCCAACTCCTCAGGGACTCTCAGGAGGGCATTACAGCCAAGATGGAAAGCTGCGAGACCGAACGGAAACCTCCACCGATATTGGATCCCCTTGGCACGGAGGACTTCCAGCAAGGGGCGGAGATCTCTACGGTGCCTGAGAGTTATGGCTGACAGGTCCTGGTAAATTTGGATCGTCTTCCCTTCGTAGTTAATCTGGGCCTTTGTGCGCGCCTTTTTGAGGATTTCCTCCTTTATCTGGAACTCCGTAAGGCAGCAGACCACATCCCTAGGGGGGTCGGTGTCTCTTCCACGCGGTTTCAGGGCTCTATGGATGCGGACCATCGGAATAGGCGTTTGGTTTGGCCTCTCCAGAAGTTGATTGAAAATCTCCGTGACTGTAGGGAGGATGCCGTTCGGTTCAACCGATTCAGGTAGGCCCCTCACTCTTAGATTGCATCTACGACCGCGATTGTCCAGGTCCTCTACGTGTCTCTGGAGATCACGGAGTTGCATAGTGTGTGTGTCCATTTTGTTTGTTACATTCCGGAGCGCTGTGTGATGGCGGGATGTAGTGATTTCAATATCCTGTACCCTGCCCGTTATGGCTCTGATCTCCGTGCGTAGATCAGATATGGCCGCGAACAGGCTGTTCTTGATGTCCGCTGCAACCGTGTGTAGGTCGGTTAGGCTTAGCTGTTGTTGAGCCGTAGCCATCGAGGGGCCTTGTGCTGCGGGCTGAGTCCCGGTGAGTGTCAGAACAATCCCGTCGGGATCATGTGGAGGTGGTGAGGCTTGTGAGGGCGCTGAGGCCTGTGAAGATGCCGCCATGTTGGATCTCTGTGTCCGGAAGATATCCGGTATAGTTTGAGTCAACCGCCCGTCTGTGTCCCGCGGGGAGCGAGACCTCGATGCAGAAGAGTTGCGGGAAGAAGTTCCCATCATTCGTTGTCTTTAGAGAGCCCGATGTCCCCAATAAAAGTAGAGATATGGTCGCGGTCTGTCAGAGCGCAGGGTTTAAGCAGCCATCTTCCTCCACGGCAGACCACGCCCCCCCAATGAATATTAAATATGGCTCTGGGTGTCCCCAGGATGGTGGGGTGAGCAGGCCCGGCACACACTGGGGTAAAGCCATGGAGGTTCCAGCCATCTGTAACACTCTTATATCATGTCCGCAAGGCCAGTCTGAGGGGGGGGGGGGCGGCACTGATGTAAGGGGGGAGTGAATACAGTAAGTTAAGGAGGGAACTGATATAAAGGTTCCCCCTTATATCAGTAACCCCCCACCTTAGTGCATTCACTCTGTGGAAGGTGAGTCTCCTCACATTACAGTTCCCATTTTAAATGCAAGCTGGAACTCTGTGGACCCTGATGTAAAGTGGAATGCTGTGCACTCTGATGTAGCGGGGTGCTAAATTTAGGGGAAGTGTTTGAGTGGTAATTTACTCAAACACCCTAATTTGTCAGGGGTCTTGCAACCATTTTATCCACAGGAGTATCAGTGTACAGTTCCCTGTGGCCTATAGGTGGCACTGCCATGGTAGGCCAGGGTTGAACCACTGATACAGTGCTGTGCCTTGTGTGTCCCCTCTCGGCAACCGTGCAGTGGGGCGGAGTTTACCTGCTGTGCATGCTGGGAGAGGATATAAAAGGGGCAGACGCTGCCTGTTCGGGGTTTTTGTTTTGGCCTGCCCCGGGCACCTTAAGCCCGAGGGCAGGGTTGCTCTTGTATCTCCGGGGGTCCTACTTCCGGGGGTGCGTGTGTGGTTCCTGTTCCACCCTGGGCACCTTTAGCCCCAGGGTGAGGTACTACCTGCTGTTCCTGTCCGCCCTGGGTATGTAGGCCCAGGGGCTGCAGCAAAAGCCTGGGGCCCAGCACCTTCGGCTGGGGCCCACCGGGGATCGAGGAATCTCAGGGTGTCGCCTTGCGAGGGGACCCGTATCTGGGATGAGGAGGCCGGGGAGGAACTCTTCCGAAGAACCAGTGCAGCATCATGGTGACGGAAGGGTCCCGGTAACTTTCTGGAGGGATGTCTTCTCCTAAAAGGGGGCCATAGCTAGAAGAAGGAGACCAGCTTCACTAGGTCTGTGGCAGGGACCAACTTCACATGTCTGTGGCAGAGACTGTGCGCCTAGGTAAAATCTGTTTGAGAATCTGAGCAGAGATCTGTAACGTTTGTGCCTGGACCTCCTCCACACCTTGTACTGTCCTGTTTCTTGCTCCAACCTTTTCCTATCAGAGACTGTGTTATGGCTAAGAGAAAATAAACTCTTGTTGGAGTTTCAGCTGGTGTGGACATTCACTTTACTGGGGAAGTCAAGGACTTGTCTCTACTTAACATAGAGGTGAGAATCATTCTCTGGAGGTTTTCCTGTTTTGGCCGTGGAAGACCCGACAACAACACCGCTCAACCTCTTTACACAGGAGGGTACGGGCTGTTAGTGCGGTGTGCCTCTCTCTTCCTGCGAGGAGCCAACGTTAATGCAGGTAAGAGGGAGGTGGGTGCGCTACACTGATATAAGGTGATCTCTGGTCACCAGAGCCCCCCCCCCTTACATACACCAAAGTCTGCAGCATTCCCCCTTACATCATGATCCGCAACATTCACATAAAAGTACCCCTAGCACTGTAAGGGGGAATCCTGCAGACTCTGATGTAAGGGGGAACTATGTGATGGCTGGGTTATATTACCCTGACCTTCATGTAAATAGAGAAATATGTTTTTTGACCTTTGTTATAACTTAAACACATTACTAGTAACAGCTGCACAAATTTTATCTATATTTGTGTTTGTGTAATATATATCTACGTTTAATGATATTTGATTAACCACTTCAACATTGGGCTTTTTTTTACCACATCAATACCGGGCCTATTCTGGCACTTCTCTCCTACATGTACAAATCATCATTCTTTTGCTAGAAAATTGCTCAGAACCCCCAAACATTATATATGTTTTTTTAGCAGACACCCTAGGGAATAAAATGCCGGTCATTGCAATTTTTTTTCTTGCACGGTATTTGCGCAATAATTTTTCAAACGCCTTTTTTTGGGAAAAAAAATGGTTTCATGGATTAAAAAATAACAAAACCGTAAAGTTAGCCCAATTTCTGGGGAAAATATGAAAGATGATGTTACGCCGAGTAAATATATACCTAACACGTCACGCTTTAAAATTGCGCACACTCATGGAATGGCGCCAAACTTCGGTACTTAAAAATCTCCATAGGCGACGCTTTAATTTTTTTTACAGGTTACCAGGTTAGAGTTACAGAGGAGGTCTAGTGCTAGAATTGCTGCACGCGCTCTAACGCACGCGGCGATACCTCACATATGTGGTTTGAATGGCGTTTACATATGTGGGCAGGACTTGCGTGTGCATTCGCTTCTGATCGCGAGCTACCGGGGACAGGGGCGTTTTAATTATTTATTTATTTTTTACTTTTTTGTTTTTTTAACACTTTTTTTACTTTTTTTTTTTTTTTTGATCAATTATTTTCTTATTACAAGGAATGTAAACATCCCTTGTAATAGGAATGTGTGTGACAGGTCCTCTTTATTGAGAGATGCGGGGTTAATAAGACCCCACATCTCTCCTCCAGGCTGGAAAGCATGAGATCAGTGAAAATTTTTTCACTGATCTCATACTTACTAGCAGCAATGGCGGCTTTGTTTACATCTGAGAACCCGGGCGTGACGTCATAACATCGCGCCCGGGCCTCCGACGATCATAGAGATGACTGGTGACCATCTGGTCATCAGTCATCTCTATGCTCGTCACGTGACCCACCACCGGTGCCGGACGATTCTCTCCGGGTCCCCGATGGCACGGGAGAGCCCGGAGAAGCACCGGATGGCGGCAGGGGGGGGGGGGGGGAGTCCCCTCCCGCTGCCTGTAAGAACGATCAAGCGGCGGAACCGCCGCTATGATCATTCTTATGGTGTGCAGAATCGCCGGCACAAGAAAAGGATATCTGAATGATGCCTCTAGCTGCAGGCATCATTCAGCTATCCCCCCACAAAGCCGAGGAGATCCCATCTGTGGACGTCATATGACTATGGGCGGTAGGGAAGTGGTTAAAGAGTACTGGGTTAGAGAAAGTTTTATAAACTGTGAATTCATAGTTCATAGAATTTAGGCTCCTAATATATGCAATTTATATAGTTAATTTCTATCGCTTGAATTATTGTCCCCATTATGGGAGTGAATGGGGCCTCATGTCTAAGATTTGCCTAAGGCCTCAGAAAGCCTAGAGCCGCCTCTGTTGAGGGGGGTGGTAGCGGTGGTACTTGAGGGTGGTGGCAGTGGTGGTACCATCCTCTCCCACCACCACCTGTGCCTCTTACTGATCCCATCTTCCCACCACTAATCTCATCCCTATCCCCCCCCCATTACTTCTACAACAGAGGTGATGGGGGGGGGATAGGGATCAGTAAGAGGCACAGGTGGTGGTGGGAGACGATGGCACTGCCACCGCAGCCACCCCCCCCCCCTCAAGTACAGCCGCTGCCATCCCCCCCCCCCTCAACACCAGCACTTTCACTGATCCCATCCCTCCTCCCCACCAGCACTGTTACTGATCCCATTCCCCAGGTCAGATTTAATTGATCCTATGATTGCTTGATCAGCAACCAATGTATTGCTTCATTTATGTGAAATCCCTGGTGATAGGGCCAGTCCCTCTGCTTTTTTATTAAAAACTTACCACACTAGGCAGGAGCGCACAGCATGGTCAGTACTCTAGTTAGGCTGGTAACTCCGTGTGCTCTCCTCCAGTGATCAATACATTTTTTACTTTGTTGTACAGTGTAAAAAAAAATAAAGTATCAAAATCATGCTTTCTTGCACCGGGGCCCTGAAGTTTCTAGTTACGCCTCTGCTGACATAGACACTTTTTTTATTTTAATCATGCATTTTTTTTCCTTATTTGCACTTTTATATGCATTTGGATCTTTAGGAGAGAATATTACACGAATGTTTATTGAATTTCATGTTTATTTTTGAGTACTGTCTGATTTTTTGTTTGCACTAACATGCATTTTTTTCATGACAAGCTTTTGGGGTATGTCACCTTCTTCAAGGTACAAGCAGTACTGATTCACAAAGTTTTAGCAGATTGTTAAAAAAAGACAATCTCTGAGGGAGAAAAAAAAGAAAAAAAACACAAATAAATGTACACAGCAATGGTAATTAAACTAGGATAGCTAGTGAGATAAGACCAAGAAAGCTGGGGATTGACAGTCACAGAGGGGGTCATAAAACTGTTGGATAATGAGTAAGAAAACCCAAGTGTCAATTTAGTCCTTTATCTTTTGTGTCAAATAGAACAATTATTCATAGTTCAAACGTTTTCCTTTCATGAAAAGTTTTGAAATTCCTTTTGCGAATGAAGACACCATAGTGTGGTCTGGTTGTGAGAAATGTCCCACAGGTGTGCAGAACTCATCTTCTTTATGTTCTTTGATGGCGTGTCTGTGCAAATTTATCCTTGTTCACAACTTCTGTCCTGTTTCGCCAACATAAGATCCTTTGCTACATTTTATGCATTGGATGTGTTACATAACATTGCTTTAGGTGCAGTTGTATAATCCTGTGATATTGACATATATTTGTGTGTGTTTGTGTGTAACACCTCTTGATAGATTGATTTGGTTGCACAGTTTGCAGCATTTTTTATTGGAGGGTTAGCTTCTGTTATTTGTAACTTCATAATAGGAATGAAGTTTTCTGCTGATTAGTTTCTTTCTGTCTGAGGTTGGGTGGTTGTCTGAAAGCCAGTATTGAGGGTTGTTGGAATATTTCTTTCAGAGTTTCATCCTCTGTTATGGGTTGTAAATCTTTGATTATCTCTCCTATCCCTTCTAGAGCTGGATTGTATGTGGTTACTAGAGGGACATGGTTATTTGTTTTTTCTCTTTGTACTGGAGTAGATTTTCTCTTCAGGTTTTCAAGGCTGTGTTTAGGCTGGTGTTGATGGTAGGGGTTCACTTTTTTCGAAGTGTTGGTATTGGTCAAAAAACTGACCGATTATTACCGATATTGCTTCAAGGGGTTTTACCAGGGTGTGTCCCCCCCCCCACCGCCACTTGCCTGGGCTCTACCATCCAACCGGGAGGCCCGATCAACCAGCCGGTGGACATTTGCCGGCTGGCCTAAGACCCGAACAAAGCCGATGCTTCGTTCGGGTCTTGAATCTAGTAATCCCGAAGCGATGTCATGACATCACTTCCCGAATTACTGGCATCCTAAAGGCGCCAGTTTTAAAAAATAAAGTGTTAAAAAATGCTGATCTTGATCTCTCCATTAAGAGTACCTCTCACATGCCTATTACTGTCACAAGGGATGTTTACATTCCTTGTGTCAGCAATAACAGTGATAAAAAACGTAAAAAAATGAAAGTGACAGCGTAATTTTTTTTTTTTAAATGTAAAAAATATCGGCAAAAAATATCAGCTATCAGCAGGAGAGGTGGCCGAAATATCAGCACCAAAAAACGATGTTGGTTGATCCCTAGTTGATGGTTTTGTCCTTGTAACCTTTCTTATGGAAGGAGTCTGCTAGTTTTCTGAGATGTTTAGTCTGAACATATTCGGTGGTATCTGATTGCCTGGCCTTAGTATGATGGCCCATTTAGTGTGTTGGGGGTGAAAACTGGAACCTATGGAGATAGTTGCATCTGTCAGTGGGTTTCCTGTATATTGAGGTGTTAATCTTCTCATCCCTGATGTATACTGTGGTGTCTAGAAAGTTGACGTGTCTTTGAGTAATCCATTTTTAGTTTGATTGATGTGTGAAAAGTGTTGATCAATGAGTGAAATTGTTTTAGATTTTCTTCACCTTCTGTCCATATGATGAAAATATCATTGATCTAGCGAAAGTATCTGTATGGATTTGGTTGTATGCAGTTCAGGAATTTTTCCTCCGGGTCAGCCATAAATACGTTTGCATAAGGGGGTGCAATTTTACTTCCCATTGCAGTACCCATACACTGAAGATATACGCCATCATTGAAAGTGAAGTAGTTGTGTGTAAGAATGGATTCAATGAGCTGTGTAACATCCCTCCACAGTGTATTTATGGTTTGGTGAGGATAAGAATCTGTGACATGCAGCCAACACATCATTGTGGGGGATATTACTATACATAGATCCTACATCCCTGTGACTAGAAGTGTGTTTGGTGGCAATTGCTGTATATTGTTGATCTTGTTCAGAAAACGGAAAATTGTATACTTACCTTTCCGTAATTTTCCTTTCCTGGTGCCTACCATGGCAGCATACCAATGGTTAATAGCTCCGCCCCGATTAACCCACAGGACCACGTAACTCTATAAAAGAAAGAGTTACTCCCCTCTCAGGTATTCTTGTAACTAGTCTTCAGAACTTTAAGGATTATAGAAGGGAGGGTGTATGCTGCCATGGTAGGCACCAGAAAAGGAAAATTACGGAAAGGTAAGTATCTAAGGTGTTGGCCAAGAAGTAACATGTGTTTTTCACTGAGCTTGCGTACAGGTTCTTTTGGGCCTCAGTAAGCTATTCCGGATCCGACCAAAAAAGCTTCATAGCTAAACGGTCGGTACCCGGGCCTTGCAAGAGAAGAGCAAGGTTTTGCCTGTAATGCCTCTCTTAGGAGGGCTGGACCCTGGGATCCAGAGCTCTGGTCATACCCACGACCAAGATGTTTTCTGTGCAGGGTGCTATACAGGTCCAGGGGAGTGGAATCCTTGGGAACCCGGTCCCTGAAGGTTTGATTACAATGCCTGCCGTGATAGGTGAAGTTTGGGCTTCTGTGGACCAAACAGAGTCCTGCGGCGAGGAAAAGGTAAGTGGGGGCCCTCGGGAACTTGGTTCTATTGAGGGACCCCCAAGCCTATTTTGTTTTTCTGCCTGTTACCTAAGGTATTCCCGCTAATATTCTGTGTATGCCTGTTACTACTGAGAAAATGTAAAAATTTTAATAGTAGGCAAGAAAAAAAAAAAAATGTAAGACCGCGGTACCTGTGTTAGACACTAGAGGCCGCTATGGTTCTTTTTCTTGTAATGTGGATTTTTTTCTTCCAGAATCAAATCCAGGCAGTTGGTATGTTCTCTGCTGGGAAGCTGTCTCCTCTGCCCTGTTGCTGCGCTCATCCATCCCCGGGCCCTGCGGCAAAGGGACCCTGGCTCCCATCTAGCTCCTTATTGTTTTCAAAAAAGGCGCTGAAGGCGCACGTGCCCGCGCGCGAGCACGCGCCTCTATATATAGAGGCGATCTGGAAAAGGGGCGGAGCGGGTGGATGACGCTCAGGTGTGCGCCGCGGCGCATGTGCGGGCGTCCAGCGTGTTTTAAAGCACATTATAGCTGGCTATTGAAGTGCACAGACAGAGCTAGCAACAGTATAAAGGCACACAGAGGCGGTTGATGCAGGCATCCCCTAGAAAGGCACTTTAGTAGACACCAACTGTGATATAGCAGCAATTGTGCTAGACTATTCTCAGTAAAAGTGGTGTATTACGGCTGGAATACCTCAGCTTTAGGCTTAGGAATATGCCGTCCAGAAGCTCCGGAACTGAATCTTCCAGGAAGCGAAGGGGGTCTCATCGGGCTCTGAGGATCTTGGGCATGCTTCTGCTGCACCAGTCTCCCCTGAAGTTCAGAGGTAAGTGACCGTAGAGACCCCGCAGGGGTACTTGGTACTGTGGCTGTCCTCAGTTCACCTGCTCCTGGGTATGTAACAGAGGAGGTTTTTTCCTCAGCTCTGGGAGGATTAGAGAGAGATTGTCAACATTGATCGCTGCCTCCCTGTCAGGGAAAGCACGCCCGATCTCCGTCTCCTCCTTCAGAGTGCCTGTTAGCAGAGCAACAGTCCCATACAGGGATCGACCTGCCTGAAGGGGATCAAGATGAGGTTGATTCTGTTATAGAGGAATCAACAGTGGGGGAACCTTTTCTCAGCATCTCAAGCTGAAAGATTATGGGTTCAGTCTCTGACTAACATGGTCCGATCAGCATTTAAAAATGCACCTTGCGGAACCATCAACCACTACTGTATCCTCGTTGGGGTCGCTAGAAGCCCCCAGACTGTCTGTTCTTTTCCACTTCACCCTTTACTGAAAGGGCTCATTTACCAGGATTGGGAACGTCCTGAGAAAATATTTATTCCCCCAAGAGATTTCCGGTGGTCTATCCCATGGAGGATAAGTTCATCAAAAAATGGAAGGTCCCTACAGTGGACGCAGCCATCTCTTGTATGTATAAATTACTGACATGTCCAGTGGATAATGTCCAAATGTTCAAGAACCCAATAGATAAAAGATTGGAGTCCTTATGAAAGTCTGCTTCTTTCTACAGCAAGCTTGGTGACACAACCAGCAGTGAGGTCTGCTAAGCAGTGAAGGATCAGTTGAAACAGGTCTTGAGGGACTTGACAGATCAGCAGGCCTTGCCCTAGCTGATCTACCTAGAGCCTTAGGCTTTGCGGTTGACGCCATAAAGGATTCAGTCCATCAGGCCTCCCGCCTTACGCTGTCTATAGTACATATGCGTAGGCTTCTATGGCTCAAAAACTGGTCTGCTGAAGCTCCCTGTAAAGAATGGCTGGTTAGCGTCCCATTTCATGGTGAACGCTTATTCAGGGAAAACCTGGACAAATATATCCAGAAAATTTCCAGCGGTAAAAATACGCTCTTGCCGGTTAAAGGTCCCTCTTTAAGAGGCCTGCTTCTCCAGTCCCTGGGGCATCGGCTGTGTAACAGTTCCGACGGCCTCCTCGGTCAATTCCCGGGGGTAAAAAACAGGGACAATAGCAGGGTAATGAGAAACCCTGGGTCAGGGGAGGTACAAAACCTCCCCCAAAGTTAAATTCATTGAAGGGTTGCCCCCACTCAGTCGGGTGGGGGGAGGACTCCAGTTGTTCGCAAGAGACCTGGCGGGACACGATCAAAACAGATAGGTGCTCTCTGCAGTATGTTTGGGATACAGTTTGGAGTTAAGACTCTCCTCCTTCCCATTTTTGAGGTCAAACGTGCCAAGGGATCCCCGGAAGAGAGAGTCCCTCCTGTTGGCATTAGAACAACTATTGCTCCAAGGAGTAATTATGGAGGTTCCCCTGGAAGAATGAGGGTTCGGGTTCTACTCAAACCTCTTTACAGTCCCGAAGCAAACGCGGACGGGAGGCCCATATTAATTCTAAAAGGGCTATACAAATTCCTGTATATCAGGACTTTCCGATGGAGTCGATCCGATTGGTGGCCACTGCCCTACAAGGGGAGGATTGGTTAGCCGCGATCGACATCAAAGATGCTTATTTGCACATTCCCATCTTTCCAGTCCACCAAAAATTTCTACGCTTTGCAGTAGAAGGGCGCCATTTTCAGTTCAGAGCCTTACCCTTCGGTTTGGCCACAGCACCACGAGTGTTTACAAAAATTCTGGCCCTTTATTGGCCAATCTAAGAACACAAGGTGTAATGATAATGGCATATCTAGATGACTTGTTGCTGATAGACCACTCAGTGAAAAAACTAGACGTGGTCGTTCACAAGACAATCAAGTATCTGGAATCTCACGGTTGGATTATCAACCGAGACAAGTCAGCCCTAAAAACCAGTCAAAAGTCTGGAATACTTGGGGCTAAGGTTGGATTCAGGCCAGAGAAAAATATTCTTGCCTCGAGGAAAGGTGTTGTCTTTGAAAGATTTGATCCACTTAGTGGGTACAAAAAAGACAGCCGTCCATACGCCTGTGCATGAGGCTGCTGGGAAAAATGGTGGCATCATTCGAAGCAGTACCCTACGGTCAATTCCATTCAAGGAATTTGCAAGGGGCCATACTGTCAGCCTGGAACAAAAAAGTTCAGGCCCTAGACTTACAATGTCCTTGTCCCCTTCCGTTCGCAAGAGCCTCCGTTGGTGGTTGGTTCCCCAGAATCTGGAAAAAGGGAAATCCTTCAGTCCGATTTCTTGGAAGGTGGTCACTACAGATGCCAGCCTTATAGGCTGGGGAGCAGTACTGGAGCAATGGTCTCTCCAGGGCAGATGGTCGGATGCGGAAAAGGCCCTGCCCATCAATCTCTTAGAGATACGAGCAGCCCGGTATGCCCTAGTAGCATGGACATCCAAACTCCAAGGGTCCCCTGTCAGAATTCAATCAGACAATGCCACAGCAGTGGCATATATCAATCATCAGGGGGGCACCAGGAGTCGTGCAGCCCAGGGGGAAGTAAATTACATCCTGAAATGGGCAGAAAGATATGTCCCAGCCATATTTGCGGTATTCATTCCAGGAGTGGAGAATTGGAAGGCAGACTTTCTAAGTCGCCAACAATTATGCCCAGGGGAATGGTCCCTTCATCCCGAGGTTTTCCGGACAATATGTCAGCGGTGGGGAACACCGGATGTAGATCTTCTAGCATCCAGATTCAACGCAGAAGTGGACAGGTTTGTCTCTTGGACAAGGGATCCCCTAGCTTGCGGCTCGGATGCCCTAGTGTTCCCTTGGGATCAGTTCAAGCTAATATATGCATTCCCATCGCCACAATTGTTACCTCGATTACTCAGCAGAATCAGGGTAGAAAAGAAACCAGTGATTCTGGTGGCTCCAGCGTGGTCCCGAAGAGCATGGTACGCGGAGATTGTAAAGATGTCTGTGGGGAGTCCTTGGACCCTCCCACATCGTCCGGACCTGCTTTCGCAAGGACCGATATACCACCCTTCCTTACCAGCCCTAGGTTTGACGGCCTGGCTATTGAAGCCCACATTCTAAAAAAGAGAGGGCTCTCTAATGCTGTGGTATCTACCATGATCAATGCCAGGAAGCCGGTATCCAGGCAGATCTACTATAGAATCTGGAAGGCGTACATCGCGTGGTGTGAGGCCAAGAAATGGCATCCACGTAAGTACGTAATAGGTAGGAGTCTGGACTTCCTACAGTGGGCTGTAGATAGGAAGCTTGCCTTGAGTACTATCAAAGGTCAGTTTTCGGCCTTGTCAATATTTTTTCAAAGGCCCTTGGCTTCGCATTCACTAGTCAAAGCCTTTAGATAAGGAGTGATGCGTATTAGTCCTCCGGTTAATATTCCCATATGTCCATGGGATCTTAACCTGGTTCTGTCGGTTCTACAGAAACAACCATTTGAACCATTACAGCATAGTTCCTTGGTTCTTCTCACCAGGTAATTGTTTTTTCTAGTAGCCATTTGTTCGGCTAAAAGAGTGTCGGAATTAGCAGCTGTGTCCTGTAAAGAGCCATATCTGGTTATCCATAAGGACAGAGTAGTGTTACGTCCTCATCCAGCCTTTCTTCCTAAGGTGGTATCAAGGTTTTCATTTGAACCAAGATGTGGTTCTTCCTTCTTTTTTCCCCAAACCTAGTTCGGTAGAGGAAAAGTTATTGCATTCTTTGGATGTAGTAAGAGCAGTTAAAGCTTATCTAAAAGCCACTGCTCAGATTCGCAGAACGGATTCTTTGTTTATTCTGCCGGAAGGCCCCAGAAAGGGTCAGGCAGCGTCAAAATCTACTTTAGCCAAGTGGATTCAACAGGTCATTATGCAAGCCTATGGCTTGAGAGGGAGACCGCCTCCGTTCAAAGTTAGAGCGCACTCCACGAGAGCAGTTGGAACTTCATGGGCAGCGCATCACCAGGCCTCCCTGGCTCAAATCTGTAAGGCCGCAACATGGTCTTCAGTACACAGGTTTACTAGGTTCTACCAGGTGGACGTTAGAAGTCAGGAGGATGTCGCCTTTGGGCGCAGTGTGTTGCAGGCCGCAAAAGATCCTCATGTCTGATAGCGCTCAGCTTATGTATGGTGTATCCCCCCCCTCGTTGGGCATTGCTTTAGGACATCCCATTAGTAATGACTATGTCGCTCTGTGTCCCGTGATGTACGAGAAAGAAAATAGGATTTTTATAACAGCTTACCTGTAAAATCCTTTTCTTGGAGTACATCACGGGACACAGAGCTCCCACCCCTCTTTAGGGACACTTATTGCTTTGCTACAAAACTGAGGTGCTCCCGGATGGGAGGGGCTTATATAGGGGAGGGTACTTCCGGTTTTGGAAGTTGCCAGTGCCAGCACCTGAAGGTATCTATATAACCCATTAGTAATGACTATGTCGCTCTGTGTCCCGTGATGTACTCCAAGAAAAGGATTTTACAGGTAAGCTGTTATAAAAATCCTATTTTTTTATATCGCCGAATTGGTCCTTCCATCATATGCAATATCAGGATTGCATTGCAGATGGGTCCACTGACCATGGCTTTAGCCGAAATGCCCTTCTGGTCATGATGAAGTATAGCATGGCTCTGGGGGAGCACCCCAGGACATCGATGGCTGCATTCTTGGCTAGCCTCATGACCGACGCGCTCAAAGTCGGATCTGAATCAAGGAGCTGAGCATCTGCTTCTGAGACATTGATTGTAGGCGATGTGCTTTCCCCACTTTTCGCCTCTCGTTCTCCTGACCTCGTAAAGGTAACGGTCGAAGCTTTCTTTGTCAGGTGAGGGAAAAAACAATATATACTCCCGTTTGGACAGAGGATACCGGATCTTCCTCCCACTGACTCGCATCTTTAAACGCAATAACATGATAACAATATGATGCAATTTTACTAAACTGACATCAAAATGTTGATATGTTCTTTTTGGCTGCAATCGACTCGCCTTCTGAATCAGCTTCTGAACCAATCTGGAGAGAACATAGCGTGTTTTATTGCTCTTTCCTCCTTAGACGGACATTGGCCATACGCCAATTTTCCCAGTAGGGTTTGTTCCCACAAACTCAACAGGCTTTTCCCCTGGATGTGCAGAATTGCGCTGGGAGTCATGCCTGGTTGGGGTATGCTGGGGTGACCTCCATCACTGCGGGAGGTATTTCCCTTGAGAGAACCCCTGCGAGTGGCTCTCGGTGCGGGCTTGCGGAAATAAACAGAGAATGTTTACATATGCCCTGTGCTCTTTGAATGAAGGAACTTACCTGTTAGTTGCAGCCCTTACCTAGCGGTATGTTGAGGATCTTTATTGATGCGGCATTGTAATATCAGAGCGGCTAGGGCTAAGATTAAATCTAAATACGTAAAGGTATAGGAAGGGGATACTAATTAATACTACTATTAATTATTTACCAATATACTGATGTACATACACATCGATATACACCCATACACATATATGTGTGCGTGTGTGTGTGTGTATGTATATATATATATATATATGTATATATATATTGTGAGGGGGTTAGCTCGGCAGCGGGTGTGTGTGACCCCCGGGATGGGCTCCCCACACAAAAACAGGCCCAGCAGACGGAGGTTGTGGTTTTCAAAATCAAAAAGGTGCCGTTTATTTTCTATTTACAGTGACAAAAACACAGCAAAGCAAAAGAAACAAACAAAATAAATCCTGGTCAACTTGACCTCTGACTAAACATACAGGTTTCCTAACTAACAACTGGGATCAGCCTAGTGCTGTCCTAGTCCCTGGTTTTAAATGTCCAAGCAAAATATAGCCACACAGGCTTTCTCTCACCGCACAGGGGTTCACTCTCCCTAGACAGTCCACACAGGTCTGCTTCCAGGCATGAGCTAACATCTAATGAATCTGGGCTTTCTTATAGAGGCCTAAATGAGCTGACAAGGTTCAGCTGGACTCATCCACTCCCTGTCTGCACGACGCCCAGCCCTCTCCCTAGAGGTATGAGTCATCAATGAGCCCACTAGTCTCAGCTGGGCTTATACAACTCTCCACCTAGCTGTATAAATCGGCGTAAAGCCTGAATCTGGGCGAAATATATCTACCCCCCTGGATGCAACCAGGTGACTTTACCTTCCTGCTGTCACATACCCCCCCCCCTCTTGTTTTAACCTCGGGGTTGGAACACCAGCAATCAGGCATTCATGTACTCGAGACAAAGCATCCACATTCCCCATTTGAACGCCAGGGCGATGCTTTACTGTGAAGTTGAATTCCTGGAGGGCCAGGAACCACCTATTCACTCTTCTATTTGTTTCCTTGTTTTGAGCCATCCACTTTAACGGAGCGTGATCCGTAACCATGTCAAAGTGCCTACCTAGCAGGTAGTACCGAAGGGAATCTAGAGCCCACTTCACCGCTAAACACTCCTTTTCAACGGTGGCGTAATTTACCTCATGGGACTTCAACTTCCTGCTGAGGTAAATGACTGGGTGCTCTTCCCCGTTCCAGACCTGGGACAATACTGCTCCTAACCCCACATCTGACGCATCACTTTGTACGACAAAGTCTTTAGAGAAGTCGGGTGAGTACAACACTGGCTGGCTACATAAGGCTTGTTTCAAGAATTGGAATGCTGCCTCAGCCTCGGGGGTCCATTTAATCATGACCGACCCTTTCCCCTTCGTCAGGTTGGTTAGGGGCACAGCCTTAGAAGCAAAGTGGGGAATGAATCGCCGATAATACCCAGCGATTCCCAGAAAGGCTCGTACCTGCTTCTTGCTGTTGGGACGTGGCCAACTCTGGATGGCCTCGACTTTGTTGAGTTGGGGTTTTATTACTCCCCTCCCAATGGTGTACCCAAGATATTTGGCCTCCTCCTGCCCAATGGTACACTTCTTGGGGTTAGCCGTAAACCCTGCTTCCCGAACAGAGTCCAGGACTGCTTGCACTTTTGGCAGATGTGAGGCCCAATCTGTGCTATGGACAATTACGTCATCCAGGTAAGCCGCAGCATACTTCCGATGGGGCCTCAGCATCTGGTCCATTTTCCGCTGGAATGTGGCCGGCGCATTCTGTAACCCGAACGGCATTCTTTTATATTGGAACGCCCCGTCTGGGGTTACAAATGCGGTTTTCTCTTTGGCTGACTTGGCCAGGGGGATTTGCCAATACCCTTTTGTGAGGTCAAGAGTCGTCATGTATCGGGCTGTTCCCAGCCGGTCGATCAACTCATCTATACGTGGCATGGGGTAGGTGTCAAATTTTGTAACTTTGTTCAACTGACGAAAATCGTTACAAAATCGCCAGCTCCCATCCGGTTTAGGCACCAACACAATGGGACTAGACCAATCACTTTGGGACTCCTCTATCACCCCTAAGTTCAGCATTTTCTGTACTTCCTCCCGTATTGCCTCCCGTCGGGCCTCTGGGATCCGATAGGGTTTTAACTTCACCCTTTCACCGGGCGGGGTAATAATGTCATGCTCTACCCCAGATGTTTGTCCCGGCAGCTCAGAGAATACCTCCTTGTTGCGAAGCACAAACTCCTTAACCTCCTGTTGTTGGGGTTGTGACAAGGTGGCTGCGATTCCAACCTCAGGAATCACGCAACCAGTTTGAGCTGGTGACCAAGTGTCTGCGACTAGGGACTCTCTATCCCTCCAGGCTTTCAACAGATTAACGTGATAGATCTGTTCGGGCTTTCGCCTTCCTGGTTGTCTGACCTTGTAATTCACTTCGCTCACTTTTTCCATTATCTCGTAGGGGCCTTGCCATTTGGCAAGGAATTTACTTTCAACCGTAGGGACAAGTACCAATATCCTATCCCCCGGGGAAAAGGTACGGGTCTTGGCTCCACGGTTGTACACTCTCTGCTGTGCCAACTGCGCTTGGGCCAAATGTTCCTTCACGATGGGCATTACCTGTGCAATTCGATCTTGCATCAGGGCGACATGCTCAATCACACTCCTGTGGGGAGAACTCTCACTTTCCCAAGTTTCCTTGGCAATATCCAACAGCCCTCTTGGGTGTCTCCCATACAGTAACTCAAAGGGGGAGAATCCCGTAGAGGATTGGGGCACCTCCCTAATAGCAAACATCAAATAAGGAAGTAGACAGTCCCAATCCTTTCCATCCCTATCCACCACTTTCTTCAACATTTGTTTTAGGGTTTTGTTGAATCTTTCAACCAGCCCATCGGTTTGGGGGTGATACACAGATGTACGTAATTGCGTCACTTTGAACAATTTACACAGCTCCTTCATAACCCGGGACATAAAGGGTGTACCTTGGTCCGTAAGCAGTTCTTTACAAATACCCACCCGGCTAAAAACAAGAGATAGCTCTTTGGCTATGGTTTTGGCCGAGGTATTTCTGAGAGGGATCGCTTCTGGATAACGGGTGGCATAGTCCATTATAACCAATATGTACTGGTGCCCCCTAGCGGACTTGATTATAGGACCTACCAAATCCATTGCGATTCTCTCAAACGGGACCTCAATGATGGGTAGAGGGACCAGCGGGCTACGGAAGTGTGGCATCGGGGCCGACCTCTGACACACAGGGCAGGAGGAACAATAATTTTCTATGTCCTTCATCACCCCAGGCCAATAGAATCTCTGTAATACCCTCTCTCGGGTTTTCTCTGTCCCCAGATGACCTCCAAGAATGTGCCCATGGGCCAACTCCAACACCAACTTCCTGTAAGGTTTGGGCACCACAAGCTGCTCAACGGTTTCTTCTGCCCTTTTTGCCACCCGATACAGTAGGTCCTTCTCTACGCTGAAGTATGGGTAAGTGCAGGTATTATCTGGGTTCACTAACTCGCCATCTATTTTCACTACGTTTTCCCGTGCCTTTATTAGGGCGGGGTCTTTCAACTGTTCTGTGGCAAAGTTTTCCCTGTGAACCTCAAGATCAGAAAACTCCACAGACGGTAGGTTTTCGTCTGAGGAGGTGGGCTCCTCTCCAGTTTCTTGAGTCTCCCCTGCCAATACTGACAAGGGAAATTCGGGAGAGTCCTCACCACTCTCAGAGGAGTTCTGGCTATCATATTCCTGGTACATAGGGGCACCAGTGGGGGGCTCAGGATCATCCCACAGTTCCCAGAACTTCGGAAAATCCCTTCCCACAATGGCGTCATGCGGTAACTGAGACACTAAGCCCACTGGATGAGAAAGGGTACCTTTGGGGGTCTCGAAACACACTGTAGTCACTGGATACTCTCGGGTGTCCCCATGCACACAAATAACAGCTACCTTGCTATTCCCAGAGACCTCTGTTTTAACTAATTCAGCCTTTATCAGGGTCACAAGGCTACCTGAATCCAGCAATACCACAACATTTCTACCATTAATACACATTTTGCATAAATGTTTCTCAGTTCCCCGAATGGCAGTGCATGCGACTGTCGCACACAGCGACTGACGTCTGCCCGTCAGAAAGTCACACTGCATGGGTTCCTCCAAAACCGGGCAATTTGCTGCAATATGTCCCGCTTGCCGGCAGCGGTAGCAAATGATCCTTCTTGCCGCCTCTTGAGCCGCTGATTTCCCAGGCTGTTCTCGCCAAACTTGGGGTAGAGCTCCCACCCTCTCACTCTCTCCACCCTTACCCCTTGGAATCATCTTATCCGCCCCTGGGGATGGTCTGGTCTTAGGGTGGAAAGTCCGAGTGTCTCTGGAAGAGGCCGTCAGGTTCTCTGTAGCCAAGTATTTCTCCACACGATCCACAAGACCATCGGCCGTCTCTGGGTCTCCATGGCTTACCCACTTTTGGATGGCAGTAGGAAGAGCTCTCAAAAACCGATCCATTACAACACGTTCCACAATCTTTGGTGCGGACAAAGTCTCTGGCTGTAGCCACTTTCTGCTCAGGTGAATGAGATCATACATTTGAGACCTGGGGGGTTTTCCAAGCTGGAAAGTCCAGTTATGCACACGCTGAGCCCGGACAGCCAGGGTGACACCCAGCCTTGCCAATATTTCAGCTTTTAGCATCACATAGTCTTTTGCTTGGTCAGGCTCTAGGTCATAGTAAGCTTTCTGCGATTCACCCGTTAACAGAGGAGCCACCAGTCCAGCCCACTGCTCCTCAGGCCACTTTTCTCTTTCAGCAGTCCTTTCAAACGTGGTCAAAAATACCTCTGGATCATCCTCTCCAGTCATTTTTGTCAATAAACGACTCACCCCAAAGGACGCGGTATTAGTGGGACGGCTTTCCTCACTGGTCTGCGGACGTTGCTGCATTACTGCTTCCATTTGTTGTAGTCTCTGCTCTTGCTTCTGTAATAGGTCTATGAAGCGGGCCTCAGATCGTTGCTGGGCTTGTTGCTGAGCTTCCAGACTCTGTTGGTGAGCTTGCTGCTGGGCTGCAAGGCTCTGTTGATGAGCTTGCTGCTGGGCTGCGAAGTTCTGTTGTTGAGCTGCAAGGCTCTTTTGCAAACCTGCATTTGTCTGCTGTTGATTGGCATTTGCTAGAGCCAGCTGTTTCAGTATCTCCTCCATGCTGGCTTAAAAAAAAACTGCCACTGGTTCTCCACCAACTGTGAGGGGGTTAGCTCGGCAGCGGGTGTGTGTGACCCCCGGGATGGGCTCCCCACACAAAAACAGGCCCAGCAGACGGAGGTTGTGGTTTTCAAAATCAAAAAGGTGCCGTTTATTTTCTATTTACAGTGACAAAAACACAGCAAAGCAAAAGAAACAAACAAAATAAATCCTGGTCAACTTGACCTCTGACTAAACATACAGGTTTCCTAACTAACAACTGGGATCAGCCTAGTGCTGTCCTAGTCCCTGGTTTTAAATGTCCAAGCAAAATATAGCCACACAGGCTTTCTCTCACCGCACAGGGGTTCACTCTCCCTAGACAGTCCACACAGGTCTGCTTCCAGGCATGAGCTAACATCTAATGAATCTGGGCTTTCTTATAGAGGCCTAAATGAGCTGACAAGGTTCAGCTGGACTCATCCACTCCCTGTCTGCACGACGCCCAGCCCTCTCCCTAGAGGTATGAGTCATCAATGAGCCCACTAGTCTCAGCTGGGCTTATACAACTCTCCACCTAGCTGTATAAATCGGCGTAAAGCCTGAATCTGGGCGAAATATATCTACCCCCCTGGATGCAACCAGGTGACTTTACCTTCCTGCTGTCACAATATATATATACACACACACATGTACCATTAGTACTAGTGGTCAGGCTAAATGAAAAGGTAATGGTGGGAGCAGAGAATAGGAGATGCCTTATTTTTACTTTGGCGGGCTTTAAAATAGCCAAAAATCATACAATCTACAGGGTGTACCAAGATGGCCACTGCTCGAGCTCAGAAGGCTACTGCGCATGCGCTGTGACATTCCGCTGTGACTCCACCCCCGAGATGATGAGACTGTGCAAGGAGACGCGCGCGAAGTGCCCACACCCACAGGGAAAGGGGAGGGGGAATGGTGGCGCACCCGGCGGTATTATCAGGCCACTCACGGCTCCCACCAATGGAAGGAATCTTCAGGAGAGGACCGCACCTGGAGGCAGCGCATATGAGTATAGCATCTAGCGCCAGGTACACGGGAGACAGCACCGGGTACACATGGAGGCAGTGTAAGGTGCACATGGAGGCAGCGCCAGGTACATATGGGAGGCAGTGCCAGGCACATATGGATGCAATGTTAGGCCAGAAATTCATGAGTGCAGAGTTAGGCGCACGTGGAGGCATCACCAAGTACACATGGACTCAGTGTTAGGTGCACATGGAAGCATCACCAGGTGCACATGTATGCAGTGTGAGGTGCACATGGAGGCAGCACCAGGCACACATAGATGCAGTGTTAGGTGCACATGGAAGCATCGGCAGGTGCACAAGTATGCAATGTTAGGTGCACATGGCGGCACCATCAGGTACACATGGACTCAGTGTTAGGTGCACATGGAGGCATCACCAGGTGCACATGTATGCAGTGTGAGGTGCACATGGAGGCAGCACTAGGTACACATGTATGCAGTGTGAGGTGCACATGGAGGCAGCACTAGGTACACATAGATGCAGTGTTAGGTGCACATGGAAGCATCGGCAAGTGCCCAAGTATGCAATGTTAGGTGCACATGGAGGCAGCGCTAGGTACACATGGCTGCAGTGTTTGGGTGCACATGGAGACAGATGCACATGAATGCAGTGTCGCGCATGAATGCAGTGTCGCGCATGAATGCAGTGTCGCGCATGAATGCAGTGTCGCGCATGAATGCAGTGTCAGGTACACATGAGGGGGAAAAAAGAACGCCACTGAAGTGCTCTAAAAGGTACCTTGTGCTGTCTTGCCGTGGAATAGTCAGCCAAAAGCCACAGAGGAGAAGGAGGTGCTCCTGGATGTTTTAGACAGGCCCCAAAAAGATCCACAGGAAAAACAGGCTCCCATACTTATGTGATGCATTTAGGAGTCCAAGTGATGGGACTCCATCCTGCAGGAGAGCATGAACCTGCAATGGTTACACCATATGACGGTGAGGCAGGGCTGATCTGTGATCCTGCAGTGGATGAGGACAAGAAAAAAGAATACCTGAGGGGGGAGCAACTCTTTCTTTTATAGAGTTACGTGGTCCTGTGGGTTAATCGGGGCGGAGCTATTAACCATTGGTATGCTGCCATGAAGGCACCAGGAAAATCAGTTGTGTCTTGCAGGAAACTAGCAGTATTCACGACTAACGGCTTTAACATATTTTTTCTTCAAGGCCTGAGATTTGTTTGTTTGTTATGTTAGTCATGTATACTATTTGTACAAATAAATTTTCGTCCAAATTATCTATTATCACGCTTTGTGCACATGCGCACACAGGTCTCCTATTCATTTGTCTCTTTGCCCATATATGACTAGTGTGTATAAGTATCCACATACATCTATGAAATTTATTGCAGTATCACATATCCTTGTATTCCTTGTCCATCCCATCCCCTTGTATTTTTGCATCCCTGTTCTCTCCCATTTCCAGCCTCTCTCTCTCATTACTTTTCTATCATGCTATTTGATTTTAAATAAAATGACTGACAGACTCTATAACCTATCCATGTCCAATCCCCGCCTCTTGGCCCCTTAAGCCCCGTACACACAGTCTGACTTTTTGCCAACAAACATCATTTTGAGCAAGTTTGACAAAAAATCTGACCATGTGTACGCTCCATCGGATAAACAATTTTGGTTTTCATCGGACAAAAGTTCGGTCTGCAATCGGACAAAATTTTGGCCAACAAAAGTCCGATGGAGCAAAGTCCGACCGTGTGTACAGAAAACCATCGGACTTTTGTCCGATGGACAAAACAAATAATGTTAAAATCAACCAACAATAGCAGAAGTTGACCAAAGGGTGGCGGTAAAGAGCAGAAAAACCACGTGATGTTGGAAAAAGTTTTGGGAAAGTTTGCAGAAAAGTCCTGTGGTGTGTGTGCTATGGGTGTGCCCGGCCAACTCCCGTCGGACAAAAATCCACGGAAAAGTCAGATGGAAGTCCAACCGTGTGTACGAGGCTTTAGAGTTGGTCAATCCTAGTGAATTACTGATAGGGCGGTGCTACGATCTGATTGGCCCGCCCTGCCATTCCCTTTTTTACCACATCCAAGATGGCAAAATGCTATGCCTGACGAAGGAGCACGCAGGTTCCGAATGCGTGCACGTTACTAGCATCATCCGACCGCGACCAGGGACTCTTGGACTGACGATTTCCTCTGCGCCTTGTTTGCTCTAGCCTGGGACACTGGAAGCCACCGACGCCGCCAGACAAGAACTTACAGCGCTAGAAGATCGCCTCTTGGAGCCCTGCTGTCCATTGGACATTATCATGATGTGCCTGCTTTTACTCTAATCAGAGTGAGTGCATTTCTACTAAAACTAAAAAACGTGTGATAACACTACTGCACTTAGGTTGGCGCTGCTTGTTTTCTCTCTTTTGTATTACTATACATAGATCCTACATCCATGTGACTAGAAGTGTGTTTGGTGGCAATTGCTGTATCTTGTTCAGAAAATCAGTTGTGTCTTGCAGGAAACTAGCAGTATTCACGTCTAACGACTTTAACATATTTTTTCTACAAGGCCTTCGATTTGTTTGTTTAGTGTATTCATATCCGTTATGACGGGTCTGCCTGGATTTTATGGCTTGTGGATCTTGAGCAGCATGTAGAGGTCACCAATATCTGGATTATCTGGAATCAAACTGATACGTTCTGAATGTAGGGGGGTTGGTAGTGTTTTAATGAGGCCTTTTAAAGTGGTTGTAAACCCACTTAGACAACTTGCACCTACAGGTAAGCCTAGATTAAGGCCCCTTTCACACGGGACGGATCTGTGAAGATCCGCCCCATGAACTTCCGCTTGCTCAGCTACGCTGAGCCCCGCTGAGCCGGGCGGATGACAGGGCGGTCCCCGCGCACTGTGCAGGGACCGCCCTGTCAGATCTCCGCTCTCCCTTATGGGGGGATCGGATGAACACGGACCGAATAGGATTTTCCTCCGTCTGCAGACCCGGATGAGATTGGGTGTCAGCGGATGTTCATCCGCTGACACCCGCGATCTCATAGGGACCAATGTATGTCCCTTTTTCATCCGTAAACGGAAGGATGTAAAAGCGGACATACGGTCCGCTGGTGTGAAAGGGTCCTTTGGCTTACCTGTAGGTGCAAGAAATATCTCCTTAACCTACATGGTTAAGGAGATATTTACTATAAATCGATGCGCCAATGACGTCACGCGCATGCGCACTAGCGGGCCGGCTTCATTGCCGGTTTTCTGAATGGGCTCTTGCTGGCCCGAGCACGCATACGTGTGACGACATCGCCGCTCCGGCCAATCACAGCTCCGGAGCGGCGATACATTGACAAACCCGTGACCGGACATCGAGGCAAGATGGAGGCGGAGGTGACTGAGGACCGCTTCGATCTCCGGTAAGTCATTCATAATGAGCTAGTATGCTATGCATACTAGCTCATTATGGCTTTCTTTTGCAGGGTTTTTAAAAAAAAAAATTCCAGGGTTTACTTCCTCTTTAATTGCTTAGTAAAATCCTGGGTTGGATCATAATCCATTTTTTTTTTATAGTAAGTAGCATTTTCCAGCTGCCTCTGGCCCTCTTGTATGTATTTGTGTGTATCCATCACAACTGCTTCCCCTTCATCTGGTTTGCAGGTGATGGCCTGATTATTGTGTAAATTGTGTATAGCCCTTCGCTCCAGCGGTGAAAGATTGTATAATGTCTTCTTTTGCTTGGTGGATATCAGAGATGTAACTCACAGATTGAAGCTGTCAATATAGTTGTCCAGTTTGGGGTTGCATCTTTGTGGAGGTATGAATTTGCTGTTCTTTTTTTCTTGTTCTAGGATTCCTTTCGTTACTGTGAAAATATTATTTGAGCCTTAGCCTCCTGAAGAATTCCTTTAGGAAGGGGACTTACCCCGAAAGCTTGTCCTGAAAAATTGTATGTTTGTGCAAATAAAAAAAGTATCACGGACAGTACTCAATTGTTTTTTTTGCAAGTGCACTAATATGGCTACAATCCACTCAAACAAGGTTTTTTTTTTTTTTTAGGATACATGTGGTGTTAATTATTATATACTGTTTGGTAGTTGTATGTTTGTGCTGCATATTATTTTTACAAAATTTACCTCATGCCTCTGCACGTTGGTAAAAACTGATGAGCAATGTATAAACTGAATGCAAGGTATTTTACATACTGTATTTAAAACAATAGGCTTTGTTTATCTAGTTCTAATTGGATATAAAGCATGCTAAAATAAAATTAGCATTACACGTTTTATGGATAATTTTGCTAAAGATGCCAAATTAGCGTGATTTAAGTGGCATCCCATTTTAATGTATGGTTCCACATAAATTGTGCCATGTGCCAAATCTGTTTCACAGATATCTACATTTTCTTAAAACTATATATATCACTGCCCAACAATGCTTGTGGTGCCAATTTAATGTATATTTTCTTTCCATTTTTTGAACCAGGCTTGTGTTGCCTTCTGCTTCATCACTATACCTTCTCTGACCAGCATCTTTACCCGGCTCAACTTGTACCTTCACTCTGGCCAAGTGGCTCTGGCAAATCAGTGCCTTTCACAAGGTGAGCCCTTTAAACCTATGCCTCACTCATGAATGTTGCTGGAAACTAGATTCCATTCAAAATCGTGCAAAGTACATTAGCTCTATAAATCCTTCCAACGTGGTGAGCTCTACAAACCAGTGCTTCTTGCTTGAAGCCTTAACAAACTAATGTCTTTAATAGTGTGAGCTTTTTTAAGGTTTGATATGTAGGAGTTAACAGTATTTTGTTGCAAGCTCCAGGCTGTTGTCTTTTTTCCTTCCTTCCTTCCTTCCTTCATTGTGTCATTTGATAAGTCATTGACCTGGGACAAGCATTTGCTTCAGCTCTTGGGACATGTTTGTTCCAGCTCTCTCTCATGTAGTGTGCCAGGCGGATGGCAGCCCTGGAACATACACCCTCAGAAACAAATCAGCAGTGGTAGCTACCATATTTATTTAGCAACAAGTGAACAGTTTTCTCTAGTAAAGTTAGGCCCCATGCACACGAGACGCTGTTAAACGCGTGTTCAGAGGCAGTTGGACACTTTTTTCAACTGCTCCTGAACACATTCAATGTAATCCTATGTGTCCATGCACACAGTCTCGTTTATTGCCGTTTTTAGGCAGTTGCGTTTAACCTGGTTTTTCCAGAAGCAAAAAAATGGATTCAGACGCAAAAGTTTTCCATGTTTCAGACGCAAAACGCGGGTACCGGCGTTTTGCCGCGTTTTCGTTCATAAGCGTTTTTAAATGTGACCTATTTTTTTACATTAGAAATCTCAAAAATTATGGCAAATGATGAAAAACTATTAAAACAATATACAAAAAAAACTGCAATTGCTTGCATTGCACTGTAGACAATCCACAACTTGTGGCAAGTGGACAATCCACAACTTGTGACAGGTAACGTGGCAAGTGGACAATCCACAACTTGTGGCAGGTGATGTTGCCAGGTGACGTGGCAGGTGGAAATCCACAAATTGTGGCAGGTGACGTAGCCAGGTGATGTGGCAGGTGATGTGGCAAGTGGACAATCCACAACTTGTGACAGGTAACGTGGCCAGGTGACGTGGCAGATGGACAATCCACAAATTGTGGCAGGTGACGTGGCTGGGTGACGTGGCAAGTGGACAATCCACAACTTGTGGCAGGTGACGTGGCCAGGTGAAATGGCAGGTGGACAATCAACAAATTGTGGCAGGTGACGTGGCAAGTGGACAATCCACAAATTGTGGCAGGTGACGTGGCCAGGTGACATGGCAGGTGGACAATCCACAAATTCTGCCAGGTGACGTGGCCAGGTGACGTAGCAGGTGGACAATCCGCAAATTGTGGCAGGTGACGTGGCAGGTGGACAATCCACAAATTGTGGCAGGTGACGTGGCCAGGTGATGTGCCAGGTGACATGGCAAGTGGACAATCCACAACTTGTGGTCAGGTGATGTGGCCAGGTGACGTGGCAAGTGGACAATCCACAAATTGTGGCCAGGTGATGTGGCAGGTGACATGGCAAGTGGACAATCCACAACTTGTGGCAGGTGGCGTGGCAGGTGATGTGGCAAGTGGCAAATCCACAACTTGTGGCAGGTGACATGGCCAGGTGATGTGGCAGGTGGACAATGCACAACTTGTGACAGGTGACGTGGCCAGGTGATGTGGCAGGTGACGTGGCAAGTGGACAATCCACAACTTGTGGCCAGGTGACGTGGCAAGTGGACAATCCACAAATTGTGGCAGGTGACATGGCCAGGTGATGTGGCAGGTGACGTGGCAGGTGGACAATCCACAAATTGTGGCAGGTGACGTGGCAAGTGGACAATCCACAACTTGTGGCAGGTGATGTGGCCAGGTGACGTGGCAAGTGGACAATGCATAACTAGTGACAGGTGACGTGGCAAGTGAACATTCCACAACTTGTGGCAGGTGACGTGGCCAGGTGATGTGGCAAGTGGACAATCCACAACTTGTGGCCAGGTGACGTGGCAAGTGGACAATTCACAACTTGTGGCAGGTGACGTGGCCAGGTGACGTGGCAGGTGACGTGGCAAGTGGACAATTCACAACTTGTGGCAGGTGACGTGGCCAGGTGACGTATCAGGTGATGTGGCAAGTGATACGCTAAATACAAGTACACTGATGCTCTTTCAGCTGCTGGTCTCCCAAAATGGCTGAAATGGTTAAATAATACTGTTTTTTGAGCTTAGGGAGGGTCTTATGATGTTTCTTAACTAAACGCCTATAGACGCAAACGTGGTAAAACGCCGCTAAAATCGCAGCAAAACGGGCGTTTTTAAATGCCGGTTTTAGCCTTTAAAAACGTGTGTTCAGCAGTGTTTGCACCGGCGTCTCATGTGCATGGGGCCTAAAACTAAAGGCAATTTTTTTTTGGGTTTTAGATGGCACGGAGGGGAATTAGACCCCCTTCCCTGTTTTTTAATTGCTGTCTGTGTTCCTGTTAGGGAGATTCCTGTTTACCTTTTTCATTGACAGTGAAAGTAAAAGAAAATACCACATTTTATGTTGTCACCAAAAAAGTAACAGAAGGGAAATCTTCCACATTAGTTCTGGTGAGTTGTGGGGCCCAAGGGATTCCCTTCATTTGAAGGGATTTTCTCTCACTTTCTGTTTTGGCTATGGGACAGGAAGTAAAGATACATTTTCAGATGGCAAAAAAAAATAATTTTTTACAGGAATTATAACCATTCCTTATGCCGTGTACACACGATCGATTTTTTCGACGGTGAAAACACCGTCTAGAAAATCGACGTGAAAAACGAGGAACAGCTTGTTCCCCCACACACGGCCGTTTTAAATTACATTTTTTTTCTTGGTCTAAAAAAACGACTGTGTGTAGGCTCCACGGCAGTGTTTCACTATGGGAAAACTGCCGTGGAAAAAAATGACGGGAATCACGATGAGAAAAATTAGAGCATGTTCTAATTTTTCTCGTCGTGATTAATGCCGTTTTTCCCGTCGGGAAAAATGACAAAAAGCCCACACACGGTCGTTTTTCTCGGCCAAAAGAAAAAATGTAATTTTTCCAGACGGGAAAAATTATCGTGTGTACGCAGCATATCTCTATCCAACATGGAAAAAAATAGGATTTTTTACTCACCGTAAAATCCTTTTCTCTGAGTCCATGGACCGACACAGCTTCTCTATTGACAAAGTGGGTATTATCCGTTAATTAGGAGTGACTAGGCAGAAAAACTTGTAAAAAGTGTTGCATCACACCTTCTACAGTACCGCCCAGGGGGCGGACCCTCTGGGTATACCCTCTCAGTCTGCACATCGCAGATCAGTTCGTCAAAAAGCAGTACAAACTTAAAAGGAGGGGTGGGTGCTGTGTCGGTCCATGGACTCAGAGAAAAGGATTTTACGGTGAGTAAAAAATCCTATTTACTCTTTCGTCCATGGACCGACACAGCTTCTCTATTGACAAAGTGGGACGTCCCAAAGCAGTGTCAGAGAAAAAACGAGGGGTGGTAACAGCATAAAAACAAACTTCACCCCAAAACACAAAACAGCACTCCTCCAACGGAGGAGTTGCAACTCTAAACAGCCGCCTGCAAAACCTTGCGGCCGAAAGAGGCATCCGAAGATGCACCTACATCAACTTTGTAGAATTTTGTGAAAGTGTGAGCGGACGACCAAGTCGCCGCTTTACATAGTTGGGAAACAGACGCTTGATGTCGGAAAGCCCAAGAGGCACCTATTGCCCTGGTCGAATGCGCCGTGACAGGAAAGGGGGGCGCCTGACCCTTTAAGGCGTAAGCCTGGATTACTATCTGTCGGATCCACCTAGAGATGGTGGCCGATGAGACTGCTTGGCCCTTCTTGGGACCAGCCACCGAAACAAACAGTGAGTCTGACTTCCGGAACAGGGAAGTAGCAGATATGTATACTCTCAAAGCTCGGACAACGTCCAAGGAATGCAACGCCGACTCCTTAGGATTCGACGGCTGAGGACACAAGGATGGAAGTACAATGTCTTCGTTGAGATGAAAAGCCGAAACGACCTTCGGAAGAAAGGAAGGCTGCGGCCGCAGCACCACCTTATCCTTGTGGAAAATCAAATAGGGAGCCTTGCAGGACAAGGCTGCCAGCTCAGAGACTCGTCTAACTGACGTAACAGCCACCAAAAAGACCACCTTCTGAGAAAGTGTCAACAGGGGAATATCTCTAATATTCTCAAACGGTGCCTTCTGAAGCACCGAGAGGACCAGGTTCAAGTCCCACGGAGGTAACGGGGGGCGGACCGGAGGGGCCACATGTCGAACCCCCTGCACAAATGTACTCACGAGAGAGTGAGTCGCCAGGGGTCGCTGAAAAAAGACAGCCAGGGCAGATATCTGTCCCTTAATCGTACTTAGGGCAAGCCTTTGGTCTACCCCATGCTGTAAAAACAGCAGGATTCTGGAAACCAAATAGGTACGCGGATGCCATTTCATTTCCTCACACATGGAGATGTAGGCCCTCCAAGTGCGGTGATAGACCTTCCTAGAGGACGGTTTCCGAGCACTTCTCATAGTAGAAATTACTGAGTCTGACAGGCCCCGGTCTCTCAGTACCTGGTTCTCAACAGCCATGCCGTTAAAGCCAATGACTGTAAAGCAGGATGGAATATGGGACCTTGCGACAGCAGGTCCTTCCGTAGTGGTAGGCGCCAGGGGACGTCTGCTACCAGACGTACTAGATCGGCGTACCAAGGACGCTGAGGCCAATCTGGAGCGATTAGGATCATTGGAATTCCCTCTGCCTCCACTCTGCGGAGCAGAAGAGGAAGAAGCCTTAAGGGAGGGAAGGCATAGATTAGCCGATACTGGCCCCACGATGCTACCAACGCGTCCGTTGCGTCTGCCCATGGGTCTCTTGACCGGGCCACAAACCTCAATACCTTCCGATTGAGTCGGGAAGCCAGAAGATCTACGTCTGGTGTGCCCCATCTTTGGCAGAGGAGTTGGAACACCTCCGGGTGTAAGGACCATTCTCCCTGGTTCAGCATCTGGCGGCTCAGGTAGTCCGCCTGCCAGTTTTCCACACCCGGAATGTACACGGCCGACAGTGCCGGTACGCTCCTCTCTGCCCACTTCAGGATGCGAGCGATCTCCGATGCTGCAGCTGAGCTTCTTGTTCCTCCTTGATGATTGACATATGCCACTGCTGTGGCGTTGTCTGACTGGATCCTGACTGGACGCCCTTGCAGTCTCTGAGACCATTTGAAGAGGCACAGCTTGATCGCCCGGATCTCCAGGACATTGATCGGCAGGAGGGCTTCCTCTGGGGTCCAGCGACCTTGCGCCGACTGGACACCCCAGACTCCCCCCCAACCTGTAAGGCTGGCGTCCGTCGTGATCACTATCCAGTAAACCGGAAGAAATGACTTCCCGGCCATTAGAGCCGGTGCTGTCAGCCACCATACCAGGGATCTCCTGACTAGGTGGCTCACTCGGATTTGATAATCCAGAGATGAAGGGCATCTGTTCCATCTGGACAGAACTTCCCTCTGTAACACTCGAGTGTGGTATTGAGCATATGGGACCGCCTCGAAGGAGGCTACCATGAGGCCCAACACTCGCATGCAAAAACGGAGTGACGACCAATTCCTGGAAGTCAGCTGCCGTACTGCAGCCCGGAGGGTCTGCAACTTCTCCACAGGGAGGAATACCTTTGCCTCTGAGGAATCCAGAATCAACCCCAGGTACACTAGGCGTTGAGTGGGCACCAATACTGACTTTTGCGTGTTTAGTATCCAACCACAGTCTCGAAGAGTCTGACAGGTAATGGACACGCTTACCTCTAATTCTGAGCTTGAAGGGCCCTTCAGCAGAAGGTCGTCCAAGTAACCTGTGATAGCGATACCCCGCTGTCTTAGAAGTGCCAGAATCGGAGCGAGCACCTTGGTGAACGTCCTGGGTGCTGAGGCAAGGCCAAACGGGAGGGCCACAAACTGGTAGTGGTTCTTCCCGATAGCAAATCGCAGAAACCTCTGGTGTCTGGAGTATATGGGGACATGCAGGTATGCGTCCTTGATGTCCAAGGAGGCCAGAAAGTCCCCCGGATGGAGAGCCGTGACTACGGATCGAACCGACTCCATCCGAAATCTTTGTACCTTCACAAAGCAATTGAGGGCTCTGAGATCCAAGATTGGACGAACCCCCTCCTTCTTTGGCACAATGAACAGATTTGAGTAAAAACCCTGACCCCGTTCCTGTTCTGGAACTGGAATAACTACCCCGCGTTCCAGTAGACCCTGGACCGCCCCATACAGGGCCTCCCGACGGGTCGGTAGTAGCTGGAGATTGGAGGTGATGAATCTGTCTGGTGGACAAGAGAGAAATTCTATCTTGTAGCCTGAGGAGATTACTTCGCAAACCCACCTGTCGGAGACTAGAGCAGTCCACTGAGTCGCGAATTTGCGAAGACGTCCCCCCACCCGAGAGCTGGGTGGGGGCGGACCTTCATGTGGACGCAGATTTGTCCACAGGCTTGTTGGGTCTGCGGGACCAAGGACGCTTTTGTCCTTGGGCAGGCGCTTTATCGGCCTGGGGTCTTTTCCCTGTCGCCTTAAGAGGGCGAAAAAAACCGCTTACGTGCAGTAAAGGAGGGCCCTTGCCCTTGGCGTGGTCCCCTACCCTTGCTAGTTTGGGGAAGCAAAGTGCTTTTACCTCCTGTAGCATCCTTGATGATGTCATCCAGAGAAGCCCCAAAAAGTCTGTCGCCCTTAAAAGGCAGATCCAATAGGGCTTTCTTGGAAGTCTGGTCCGCAGACCAGCCCTTTAGCCAGATCAGGCGGCGTATTGCTACTGCATAAACCGAAGCTCTTGACAGCAGGGGAATAGTATCCATGTCTGACTCGCAGACAAACTTAAGGCCCTGGACCAACTGGTCGGCCAAAGTTATCTCATTAGGAGGAGCATCTCGCTCCTTTAACCCCTGGAGTAGCAATTTTGCCCATTCAGTAAGTGTCTGAGACACTAGGGCCCCCGCCAATGCCGGGCGTACTGCTGAGCCTACCACTGAGTATAGGTAGCGAGCGAGTGCTTCAGCCTTCTTATCCACAGGGTCCTTGAAAACAGGAGCCCCTTCTACTGGAATAGTGGTGGCTCTATTAAGTCTGGACACCGAAGGGTCCACTATAGGGGGAGAGGTCCATATCTTCAGAAAACTCTCCTCAAAGGGGTACCGTACTGCAAACCTCTTTGGGGCTGTAAAGACCCTCAGTGGGTTCTCCCATTCCTTGTATAAGAGTTTGTCAAAATAAGACACACAAGGGAACACCTTAGCAGTGCGGGCAGGTTTACGAAACCCAAAGGGGACTGGAGTATCTGCTACTTCTTCAGTCCTTTCCAACTTTAGCGTATCCCGCACTGCAGTAATAAGGTCAGATACCAAAGCCGTCTCGCGTACTGACCTGGACTTGGAGTCCTCCTCACTGTCCGATCGGTCACGGTCTGCAGTCTCTGATGCATCAGAATCTGGGCCATGAGCCGTAGCTGGACCTGGTTCTGCATCAGAAATATCCCCAGAAGATTGCAGGGGACGGGGGCGTTTATTACCCCCTGTATTCCCGTGTGCTGCTTCCACCCTGGCAGCAAACGCCTCTAGGATTGCCGACATAGCGTCCATAGACACCTCAGGGACACCAGCTGCTAAATCTGGTGTTTCAGGGGAGAAGACATCTGGCTCAGATGCCATGCTGACCACACGCTGACACTCACAGGGCTCCAGGCAAGATATCAATAGGCCACCCTCCTGCGCTGCAGAGATGCTGGGTTACCCAGAGGACTCACCACCCTGGATAGGTACTGCTATGCTGCGCCTATGATGCTGTCCCCTTGCTGCTGTGTCAGTCTGCTTCTTTTATCAGCACTTCCTGTGTGAATTTTCGTGCCAGTGTAATGCACCCTAGAGGCCGGAGGCTCTCGCAAAATGGTTGCCAAAACCGTCTGTATGGAAGATAATGTGGGCTCTAAGAAAATGGCCGCCGACAGAAGATAGAGGTCAGGCAGCCATAGCCCACAAAAAAGATGGCCGCCGAACGGCAATATCTGCATACAGGGTGGACAAACATGGCCGCCGATCACCTGATAGGGGCCAGTGGGTGTGGCCGAACTACAGGAAGATGGCCGCCAGGCAGTTACAAGAGGCCAAACTTGGCATGGACCACCTCAAAATGGCCGCCGACAGCATGGAGACACAGAAACACAGGTAAGCAAAAATGACATTTCTTTTAAATGTTAGTTACAGCCAGCCCCGCTCCAGTGGGACCCCCTAGGTGACCCCCAGCACCCAGCAACCTTTAGCTAGAAGCCCAGGGAGGAGGGAAAGGCAGGGAGAGAGGGAAGAAAGGGGCCACAACCACTTACTTGATCTCTCCAGGAATGTCCAGCTAAATCACCCAGCCGAGGCAGGGGAGTTTTACTTACCTATCCTGCATGTATTCTGCTGGAAGACATTCCAAACAGATCATCGTCCGCGCACGGAAGGTGACTGTTGGCCAGGCATGCTGTGATTGGACCCAGAAGGGACGATCATATGTATGCCCTGGAGCATGACGCTCACCGGACAGGCTGCTGCGACTCGGCCGTAAGGTCAGCCGAAGCTGAGCGGTCCGATGCAAGCCTTGGAGCGTAAGCTCACCGGCCAGGCTGCTGCGACTCGGCCGTAAGGTCAGCCGAAGCTGAGCGGTCCGATGCAGGCCCTGGAGCGTAGGCTCACCGGCCACCCGTGGAGCGACGGGCATGTCGTGGAAAACCCAGCGCGTAGCTAGGGTCGGCACACGCTCGATGGCCGAAACTGGGGAGACTACAAGGATCGAGGATCCAGCCTGTCACCCAGTCGGCAGTTGATCGAAGATCGCAGGAAACAACAAATGTAGCAAAAAAATAAAAAAATATATATATCTTTTTTCCCCGGACCAATGAGCCCGAAGGGAGCCATGTCCTACTCCTTGCTAGACAGAAAAAAACTGATCTGCGATGTGCAGACTGAGAGGGTATACCCAGAGGGTCCGCCCCCTGGGCGGTACTGTAGAAGGTGTGATGCAACACTTTTTACAAGTTTTTCTGCCTAGTCACTCCTAATTAACGGATAATACCCACTTTGTCAATAGAGAAGCTGTGTCGGTCCATGGACGAAAGAGTAAATATGTTTTGCCTAATAGTTCTGTTTGTGTGCCAGACCCCTTTACAGTGGCAGGTAACGGAGAAAAACAACAAGTGAACAGTACTGTCATTAAAGTTGGCCTAGCCTCATTAATTAAAGTGCAGTCATACAAAAATTATGAGAAATATCTCATATTTGTAACCAGATTCCTTGTCAATTATTATGCGCACAGGGTGAATTTCAGCAAACATGGTAAACTTTAGCAAACCAGTTCAATTTGTTTTCTTTGTTTTTATTTTCTTAAACGAAGAAATGACAAAAAAATAAAAAGAAAATATAATCAGTATATCAAAATACAGATTTCACATGCTTTACACATTTTAATTTTGTAGCACAGTTTATTAGGTCAATATGCTAAGCCTTTTGATTAACATTTTAATTAGACAAAGAACAAGAAACCAAGTTAAAGCGATGTTCCAGGTGAAATAATAATAATAAAAAAAAATCAGCAGCTACAAATACTGTAGCTGCTGACTTTTAATATGGACACTTACCTGTCCAGGGAGCCCGCGATGTCGGCCCCCCGAGGCCGATCCATCCATCTGATCGGGTGCCGGCGCTGCCATTCTATCTAAAGGGAAACAGGCAGTGGAGCCTTGCGACTTCACTGCCCGTTTCCTACTGAGCATGCGCGAGTCGCACAGCGTTTTGTGAATGGCCGGCTGTCTTCTGGGACGCACACAGGTCCCAGAAGACCGCGCACCCCATTTCCCAGAACACCACGCGAGGGATGAAGAGAACAGGAGCTCTGTGGTATAGGAAGTGTCAGATTAGGACGACTGCCTAGCAACAGACATTTCTGTTAAGTAAAAGTATTTTTTCAAATGTTTTTTAATAGATTTTAAGTAGACTGTTAATGTAATTTTTTTTTTAGGGTGGACCTCCGCTTTAAGATGGGGGTGTTTTACTGGTGGGGGTAATCGGGATTGGGGAGAAAGAGAACTTAGGAGTAAAAAGAAAGGGGTAGGGAGAGGGGGGTGGAGAGGTCAAGGAGACACATAGACATAAATATATAATATAAATATAAATAAAAAAAATAATAAAAATAAATTATAGTGTGGTGACCGTGCATGGGTTAGGTGGCACTTGGGTTACCTGGGTTGAGGGGCTCCAGGATGTGTGTTTGGTATAGACAAAACTAGTCGTTTAGTGCTGTCTGGGCTTAGTAAATTCTGGTGTCCTTGATCAGGCCATGATTTGATAAGGGAGCATGCATGCTCTGAATGCGTACTACGCCCACTTCTTCCTGTTGTGACATAATCTCCGCCCCCCCCAGTGGACACAAGCCGACCAGGATGTGCTGGGAGCCATCAGCATAGCTTGGGACAGCCTTCCATGGATCCACAGTCACCATGATTGGGCTGGAACCAGACAGTGGTGCTTGTAGCTATATGAGTGCTCTCATTATTGTTTCTTGTGAGTTATTTACTTCTGTAAATAAAATAGTTGTTTTTTTTTATGCTACACTTAGAAGGTGCTGTTTCCCTTCTTCCGTTTTGCATTCACACAGAGTATCTTCTAGCTCTTGATGAATCGGCAGTCAAGCTTTTTGTGAACATTTGGATTCACTGGACTTACTTTTAATTACACCTGGTATATTCATTGTATACCTGGGTGGCTCCATCTTAGTGTTCCAAAACACCCTATTTGTTTTGTGGAGGCTTTGTGGAGACTTGAGATGGCATGTAGTCTCCAATCCTAGGTCCATGTTTTGCCAGTAGTCAGAATCCTGATTTCTTGTAAAACTTTTAATAAATTTGGCAAAGAAATTCAGTTTTGTAAAATGGATTGAAAACTGGCTAAGAGATTGTAATGATTTATACTCTAAATGGTCTAAGGTTATTAGTGGTGTACCCCAAGGTTCAGTGTTGGGGCTCTCACTTTTTAACCTAGCGGTATTTATAAATGATATAGAGTTACAGTATAATGTAGTACAGTGCCTTGAAAAAGTATTCATACCCATTGAAATTTTCCAAATTTTGGAAACTCAAAGTGTCACATAATTGTAAACTGGTAGGAAAATGATAAACGGTTTTCAAAATCTTTTACAAATAAATATCTCAAAAGTGTGGCGTGCATTTGTATTCAGCCCCCTTTACTCTGATACCCCTAACTAAAATCTAGTGGAACAAATTGCCTTCAGAAGTCACCCACCTGACACCTGTGTGTAATTTTAACCACTTAAGGACCGCCGCCTGTACATATACGTCGGCAGAATGGCACGAACAGGCACATGCACGTACCTGTATGTCCTGGCCTTCACGCAGGTGGGGGGATCCGATCGGACCCGGTACCACGGGTGGTCCGTTTCACTTTAGGAGCGATCCATGATGAGGGGGCGGCCATTGATTTCTGGCCACCCCCTCGCGATCGCTCCTGGCGAATGAGAAGCTCCCCCTGCCTGTGAACTGTAAACACAGGCAGGAGGAAGTGATGTCACCTCTCCTCGTGGCGGTCTTTTCGTGTGGCGCAGAAGAGAGAAGACATCTCAGAGTAAGTGCACAATACTACATTGACACCAGTACACGTAGGCACATAAATCACCCCCCAGATAACCCCCTGCACCCCCAGTCACAGTGTCACTGATTGCAGTGGTCATTTATTTACTCATCCAGTGTCATTTGTGACTGTAAAAAAGTGTCAGGGCAGTTAGCTTTAGGCCCCTTTAGGTCCAGGGTACCCCCCTAACCCCCCCCCCCTAATAAAGGTTTAACCCCTTGATCGCCCCCCAGGTAACCCTTTCACCCCCTTTTGCCAGTGTCACTAAGCAATCGTTTTTCTGATTGCTGTATTAGTGTCACTGGTGACGCTAGGTAGCCAGTTATTTTTTTAGGTTCACCGTCAGGTTTTTATAGCATTAGGTACCCCCATATATTGCCTAATAAAGGTTTTAACCCCCTGATTGCTCCTAGAGTTAACCCTTTCATCAGTGATCACCGTATAAGTGTCACTGGTGATGCTGGTTAGCCAGTTAGTTATTTAGGTTCACCCCCAGGTTTTTATATAGTGTCAGGTACCCCCATATATTTCCTAATAAAGGTTTTAACCCCCTGATTGCCCCTAGTTAACCCTTTCACCAATGATCACCATATAAGTGATGCTGGTTGGTTAGTTTGCTTTTTATAGCATCAGGGCACCCGCCATTTATTTCCTAATAAAGGTTTAACCCCCTGATCGCCCGGCGGGTGATAGCAATTAGGTTTTAGCGTCAGATAGGGTCTGCATCACCCCAGGCAACGTCAGGTTAGTGCCAGTAGCGCTAACACCCACGCGCGAAGCATACACCACCCTTGGTGGTATAGTATCTGAACAGATCAATATCTGATCTGATCAGATCTATACTAGCGTCCCCAGCAGTTTAGGGTTCCAAAAAATGCATGGTTAGTGGGATCAGCCCAGATACCCACCCAAGTGCAGTATCGATTGATCACTGTCACTTACAAAATACAACACATAACTGCAGTGTTCGCAGAGTCAGGCCTGATCTGAAATGAAAACGAAAAAAAAAAAAATCACATTTACATGGCCAGGTGTTAAGCGGTGCCTGGTTTCCTTCAATCGTGACACTTGCCATTCAGACCAAAGAGTTTAATCTTTGTTTCATCAGACCATGGTCGAAGAGTCCTTCAGGTGCCTTTTGGCAAACTCCAGGTGGGCTGTCATGTGCCTTTTACTGAGAAGTGGCTTCTGTCTGGCCACTCTACCATACGGGCCAGGTTGGTGGAGTGCTGAAGAGATGGTTGTTCTTCTTGAAGGTTCTCCTCTCTCTACAGAGAAATGCTGGAGCTCTTTCAGAGTGACCATCTTATTCTTGGTTCCCCTCCCTGACTAAGGCCCTTCTCCCCCAAAGGTTCAGTTTGGCCTGGCGGCACGTTCTAGTAAGAGTCCTGGTGGTTCCAAACTTCTTCCATTTACAGATGATGGAGACCACTGTTCATGTTTGCACCTTGTTTGTAGCCCAGTTCCTTGTGGCCAACATATTTGTTAGCACTTATGGAAAAAATTGAGGAGAGAGTGGGTCCTCTGTTCACTAGTTACATAAACACTTGTGCTCATTGGGGATCAAGCACATGGTGTAGCATTAATGGTGGACTCACCAATTAAAGTGCGGTCTCTGTGGCCAAACAAAGGATATATAGGAAAAGCCCACCAGGGAGAGAGTAAAAGAAAGGAACACTCCCCCAGGATAAAGGAGCCACAGGTGGACCACGCCGCTTATATGAAATGCTTTTAATGGTACAAAATATGAATTATTACAGAATATAAATGATGCTCAAAAAATCTTTCGCCAACACCCACAATAAATAAAAAATGATAACGTTATCATTAAAACACAGTCAGCTGAAAAGGAATGCATGCATGCAGATAATGCTAGCAGGATGGCCACTTGAGAATTCCCAGGAAGCTACCCTGTATGCAATAGGGTCAGCCTGTGGGGCGTGACCAGTTCCAAAGGAACATATACAGTGCAGTAATGTGGCTATGCGACCAAACAAGGGACTATGAAAATGGTGACACCTGCAATAAGTTGTGTGAGGGGGTTAGCTCGGCAGCGGGTGTGTGTGACCCCCTGGATGGGCTCCCCACACAAAAACAGGCCCAGCAGACGGAGGTTGTGGTTTTCAAGAAAAAAAAGGTGCGGTTTATTTCTCTATTTACAGTGACAAAAACACAGCAAAGCAAAAAGAAACATAAACAAAATAAACCCTGGTCAGCTTGACCTCTGACTAAACATGCAGGTTTCCTAACTAACAACTGGGATCAGCCTGGTGCTGTCCTAGTCCCTAAGTCCCTGGTTTAGTAAATGTCCAAACAAATAGCCACACAGGCTTTGTCTCACCGCACAGGGGTTCACTCTCCCTAGACAGTCCACACAGGTCTGGGTCCAGGCATGAGCAAACACCTAATGAAGCTGGGAGTTTTTATAGAGGCCTTAAACGAGCTGACAAGCTTCAGCTGGTCTCATCAACTCCCTGCCTGCACGACGCCCAGCACTCTCCCTAGAGGTATGACTCATCCATGAGCCCACTAGCCTCAGCTGGGCTTCATCAACTCTCTCCCTAGTTGTATAAGTCGGCATAAAGCCTGAATCTGGGAGAAATATACCTACCCCCCTGGATGCAACCAGGTGACTTTACCTTCCTGCTGTCACATACCCCCCCTCTTGTTTTAACCTTGGGGTTGGAACACCAGCAATCAGGCATTCATGTACTCGAGACAAAGCATCCACATTCCCCATTTGAACGCCAGGGCGATGCTTTACTGTGAAGTTGAATTCCTGTAGGGCCAGGAACCACCTATTCACTCTTCTATTTGTCTCCTTGTTTTGAGCCATCCACTTTAACGGAGCGTGATCCGTAACCATGTCAAAGTGCCTACCTAGCAGATAGTACCGAAGGGAATCTAGAGCCCACTTCACCGCTAAACACTCCTTTTCAACCGTGGCGTAATTTACCTCATGGGACTTCAACTTCCTGCTGAGGTAAATGACTGGGTGCTCTTCCCCGTTCCAGACCTGGGACAATACTGCTCCTAACCCCACATCTGAAGCATCACTTTGTACGACAAAGTCTTTAGAGAAGTCGGGTGAGTACAACACTGGCTGGCTACATAAGGCTTGTTTCAAGAATTGGAATGCTGCCTCAGCCTCGGGGGTCCATTTAATCATGACCGACCCTTTCCCTTTCGTCAGGTTGGTTAGGGGCACAGCCTTAGAAGCAAAGTGGGGAATGAAGCGCCGATAATACCCCGCGATTCCCAGAAAGGCTCGTACCTGCTTCTTGCTGTTGGGACGTGGCCAACTCTGGATGGCCTCGACTTTGTTGAGTTGGGGTTTTATTACTCCCCTCCCAATGGTGTACCCAAGATATTTGGCCTCCTCCTGCCCAACGGTACACTTCTTGGGGTTAGCCGTAAACCCTGCTTCCCGGATAGAGTTTAGGACTGCTTGCACCTTTGGCAGATGTGAGGCCCAATCTGTGCTATGGACAATTACGTCATCCAGGTAAGCCGCAGCATACTTCCGATGGGGCCTCAGTATCTGGTCCATTTTCCGCTGGAATGTGGCTGGCGCATTCTGTAACCCGAACGGCATTCTCTTATATTGGAACGCCCCGTCTGGGGTTACAAATGCGGTTTTCTCTTTGGCCGACTTGGCCAGGGGAATTTGCCAATACCCTTTTGTGAGGTCAAGAGTCGTCATGTATCGGGCTGTTCCCAGCCGGTCGATCAACTCATCTATACGTGGCATGGGGTAGGTGTCAAATTTTGTAACTTTGTTCAACTGACGAAAATCGTTACAAAATCGCCAGCTCCCATTCGGTTTAGGCACCAACACAATGGGACTAGACCAATCACTTTGGGACTCCTCTATCACCCCTAAGTTCAGCATTTTCTGTACTTCCTCCCGTATTGCCTCCCGTCGGGCCTCTGGGATCCGATAGGGTTTTAACTTCACCCTTTCACCGGGCGGGGTAATAATATCATGCTCTACCCCAGATGTTTGTCCCGGCAGCTCAGAGAACACCTCCTTGTTGCGAAGCACAAACTCCTTAACCTCCTGTTGTTGGGGTTGTGACAAGGTGGCTGCTATTCCAACCTCCGGAATCACGCAACCAGTTTGAGCTGGTGACCAAGTTTCTGCGACTAGGGACTCTCTATCCCTCCAGGCTTTCAACAGATTAACGTGATAGATCTGTTCGGGCTTTCGCCTTCCTGGTTGTCTGACCTTGTAATTCACTTCGCTCACTTTTTCCATTATCTCGTAGGGGCCTTGCCATTTGGCAAGGAATTTACTTTCAACCGTAGGGACAAGTACCAATATCCTATCCCCCGGGGAAAAGGTACGGGTCTTGGCTCCACGGTTGTACACTCTCTGCTGTGCCAACTGCGCTTGGGCCAAATGTTCCTTCACGATGGGCATTACCTGTGCAATTCGATCTTGCATCAGGGCGACATGCTCAATCACACTCCTGTGGGGAGAACTCTCACTTTCCCAAGTTTCCTTGGCAATATCCAACAGCCCTCTTGGGTGTCTCCCATACAGTAACTCAAAGGGGGAGAATCCCGTAGAGGATTGGGGCACCTCCCTAATAGCAAACATCAAATAAGGAAGTAGACAGTCCCAATCCTTTCCATCTCTATCCACCACTTTCTTCAACATTTGTTTTAGGGTTTTGTTGAATCTTTCAACCAGCCCATCGGTTTGGGGGTGATACACAGATGTACGCAATTGCGTCACTTTGAACAATTTACACAGCTCTTTCATAACCCGGGACATAAAGGGTGTACCTTGGTCCGTAAGCAGTTCTTTACAAATACCCACCCGGCTAAAAACAAGAGATAGCTCTTTGGCTATGGTTTTGGCCGAGGTATTTCGGAGAGGGATCGCTTCTGGATAACGGGTGGCATAGTCCATTATAACTAATATGTACTGGTGCCCCCTAGCGGACTTGATTATAGGACCTACCAAATCCATTGCGATCCTCTCAAACGGGGCCTCAATGATGGGTAGAGGGACCAGCGGGCTACGGAAATGTGGCATCGGGGCCGACCTCTGACACACAGGGCAGGAGGAACAATAATTTTCTATGTCCTTCATCACCCCAGGCCAATAGAATCTCTGTAATACCCTCTCTCGGGTTTTCTCTGTCCCCAGATGACCTCCAAGAATGTGCCCATGGGCCAACTCCAACACCAACTTCCTGTAAGGTTTGGGCACCACAAGCTGCTCAGCGATTTCTTCTGCCCTTTTTGCCACCCGATACAGTAGGTCCTTCTCTACGCTGAAGTATGGGTAAGTGCAGGTATTATCTGGGTTCACTAACTCGCCATCTATTTCCACTACGTTTTCCCGTGCCTTTATTAGGGCGGGGTCTTTTAACTGTTCTGTGGCAAAATTTTCCCTGTGAACCTCAAGATCAGAAAACTCCACAGACGGTAGGTTTTCGTCTGAGGAGGTGGGCTCCTCTCCAGTTTCTTGAGTCTCCCCTGCCAATACTGACAAGGGAAATTCGGGAGAGTCCTCACCACTCTCAGAGGAGTTCTGGCTATCACATTCCTGGTACATAGGGGCACCAGTGGGGGGCTCAGGATCATCCCACAGTTCCCAGAACTTCGGAAAATCCCTTCCCACAATGGCATCATGCGGTAATTGAGATACTAACCCCACTGGATGAGAGAGGGTACCTTTGGGGGTCTCGAAACACACTGTAGTCACTGGATACTCTCGGGTGTCCCCATGCACACAAATAACAGCTACCTTGCTATTCCCAGAGACCTCTGTTTTAACTAATTCAGCCTTTATCAGGGTCACAAGGCTACCTGAATCTAGTAATACCACAACATTTCTACCATTAATACACATTTTGCATAAATGTTTCTCAGTTCCCCGAATGGCAGTGCATGCGACTGTCGCACACAGCGACTGACGTCTGTCCGTCAGAAAGTCACATTGCATGGGTTCCTCCACAACCGGGCAATTTGCTGCAATATGTCCCGCTTGCCGGCAGCGGTAGCAAACAATCCTTTTGGCTGCCTCTTGAGCCCCTGACTTCCCAGGCTGTTCTCGCCAAACTTTGGGTAGAGCTCCCACCCTCTCACTCTCTCCACCCTCACCCCTTGGAATCCTCTTATCCGCCCCTGGGGATGGTCTGGTCTTAGGGTGGAAAGTCCGAGAGTCTCTGGAAGAGGCCGTCAGGTTCTCTGTAGCCAAGTATTTCTCTACACGATCCACAAGACCATCGGCCGTCTCTGGGTCTCCATGGCTTACCCACTTTTGGATGGCAGTAGGAAGAGCTCTCAAAAACCGATCCATTACAACACGTTCCACAATCTCTGGTGCGGACAAAGTCTCTGGCTGTAGCCACTTCCTGCTCAGGTGAATGAGATCATACATTTGAGACCTGGGGGGTTTTCCAAGCTGGAAAGTCCAGTTATGCACACGCTGAGCCCGGACAGCCAGGGTGACACCCAGCCTTGCCAATATTTCAGCTTTTAGCATCACATAGTCTTTTGCTTGGTCAGACTCTAGGTCATAGTAAGCTTTCTGCGATTCACCAGTTAACAGAGGAGCCACCAGTCCAGCCCACTGCTCCTCAGGCCACTTTTCCCTTTCAGCAGTCCTTTCAAATGTGGTCAAAAATACCTCTGGATCATCCTCTCCAGTCATTTTTGTCAATAAACGACTCACCCCAAAGGACGCGGTATTAGTGGGACGGCTTTCCTCACTGGTTTGCGGACGTTGCTGCATTACTGCTTCCATCTGATGTTGTAGTCTCTGCTCTTGCTTCTGCAATAGGTCTATGAAGCGGGCCTCAGATTGCTGCTGGGCTTGTTGCTGAGCCTCCAGACTCTGTTGCAAAGTTGCAAGGCTCTGTTGATGAGCTTGCTGCTGGGCTGCAAGGCTCTGTTGATGAGCTTGCTGCTGGGCTGCAAGGCTCTGTTGATGAGCTTGCTGCTGGGCTGCGAAGCTCTGTTGTTGAGCTGCAAGGCTCTTTTGAAAACCTGCATTTGTCTGCTGTTGATTGGCATTTGCTAGAGCCAGCTGTTTCAGTATCTCCTCCATGCTGGCCTAAAAAAAACTGCCTGCATTCTCCACCAACTGTGAGGGGGTTAGCTCGGCAGCGGGTGTGTGTGACCCCCTGGATGGGCTCCCCACACAAAAACAGGCCCAGCAGACGGAGGTTGTGGTTTTCAAGAAAAAAAAGGTGCGGTTTATTTCTCTATTTACAGTGACAAAAACACAGCAAAGCAAAAAGAAGCATAAACAAAATAAACCCTGGTCAGCTTGACCTCTGACTAAACATGCAGGTTTCCTAACTAACAACTGGGATCAGCCTGGTGCTGTCCTAGTCCCTAAGTCCCTGGTTTAGTAAATGTCCAAACAAATAGCCACACAGGCTTTGTCTCACCGCACAGGGGTTCACTCTCCCTAGACAGTCCACACAGGTCTGGGTCCAGGCATGAGCAAACACCTAATGAAGCTGGGAGTTTTTATAGAGGCCTTAAACGAGCTGACAAGCTTCAGCTGGTCTCATCAACTCCCTGCCTGCACGACACCCAGCACTCTCCCCAGAGGTATGACTCATCCATGAGCCCACTAGCCTCAGCTGGGCTTCATCAACTCTCTCCCTAGTTGTATAAGTCGGCATAAAAGCCTGAATCTGGGAGAAATATACCTACCCCCCTGGATGCAACCAGGTGACTTTACCTTCCTGCTGTCACAGTTGAAAGAGGAACACTTCAGCCAGTTAGGAAGTGTATAGGACAGTCATTGGGGCAGGTGTAGCACAAGTTCTGAATCACATGAAAATCAGCACACAAGCAAGCAAAAAAGCAAAGCATATATGGGGCAGCAGGATAGCAGCAAATGGAGCAGGTCCAAACAGTATAGCAAGCAGCCAAGTTCATTAGGGACCCAGCCTATAGTCACAGGTAGATGGCATAAGCTTAATGTTTATTGCTTGGACCAAAGGTCCGCTCACCCAGCCTGGTAGTTAGAAGGAATAGGTCCTATGCTTCAGAGGTTCTCCTCTCCATAGTGATAGGAAGTGTGCAGGACAGGCAGTATAGCCATGGATACCGATGCGAATCGGCGTATCAAAGAGCTGTTTGGTAAAGTAGTGATTCCGTTCAGTCCGTTCGGAACGTGGAGCGCATGCGTCCATTCAGCGTGGCTGTGAGTGACGATGGGACGTCACTACAACGTGTGACCCGACATGTTTCAGCCAATGGAAGTGGCTTTCATCAAGGGATGGGGAGGGGCATGGAACAGGCGCTTAAATACAGGTTCAAATCGGCTTATAAGTGGTGGCAGCATTGCATTGCTGAAAAACACCACTAGATTCACCAGTCGCAGATAGTGGCCATAAACAGAAACTTGGAAAATAGTAAAGTGATAAAAATATTTATATAAAAAACATATTAATGAAAAATAAATTTAAAATAATAATCGATATAGCAGGATGTCACCGGCATTGATCTATACCCTCCATAGACACCTAGCACATTATACTATCGACAGCGATCACAGACCATGTACTATGGTCCATTAGACATATTGAATGTCTCAATATTGTTCATTTCTTTAGTGATTGGCAACTAAAGCTGGTTAGCGCCTTGCATAGAAAAACGCCAATGTGAACTAATCGAGGCAATAATGAAGTATAACGCAGGTGAATAGGTGGGAACAGGTGTGCAAAATAATTACAGATACACACACAATATCCCAGATATCAAAGTGCATGAGGTCTTGGCCTAGTAAAAGTTGCAATTAAACCGCCTCCAGGAAAGGGTTTGTCTGCACATGCACATCCATTAAGTGTGTATATGTGTGATTGGGTACATAGTCCCCATTTTCACACATACATATATACATACATATGCACATGTGCAGGCATGCATATCTTCACATCGAACATAATAGGGCATAAGAGAATATAGAAATGTATATCTGCTGGGACATTTAGAGCCAGAGCCAGTCCCGAGAAACCAAAGATAAACAGAGTTAAGTATATAAATAATTATATTGTTGATAAAAAATATGGAAAAGAATAGTAAGAGGACATATCCAATACGGGAATATTTACAGAGATGTGGATTATCTAGTTAGAAAAGGCTGGAAGCTACATTCTACGTTTTAAGCCGGACGGGGCCATGGTACCAAGTCTAAAGATCCACATTTTTTCTCTCTGAAGGAGAACTGTGTCAAAGTCCCCCCTTCTAACTGACAGATCCAAGGTGTATATTCCTTTGACCCTCAGGCCTGACACCTTGCTGTCATGAAAGTCAGCAAAGTGCAGAGCTATTGGGGACATGTCCTCTCTGGACTTGCTTTTCAAAGTTTGAAATTGGCCTTCATCTTTTTCACATTTTGCTGAACCTTTTATAATAAGAAGATGTTCACCAATGCGGATGCGCAACTGTCTTTTGGTCTTACCAATGTAGTACTTATGGCAGGGACACTCCAACATATAGATTACCCTACTAGTAGTGCAGTTGATAAATTTGTTGATGGAAAATCGAGTGCTACATCCGCATTGGTAAACTCTGCAGTTTTCTCAACGTGGCTACAGATCTGACAGTGGCCACAGGCATACATTCCCTTTTAAGGGGGGAAGATCGGTCAACCAGCTGGTAGTCCGTTCCTTGGTATTTTCTGAATGAACCAATGTGCCTCTCAAATTATGGGCTCTTTTTGCCACCATCTGTGGTGAAGGTCCCACAATCTCGTGGATTAGAGGTGACCGAGTAAGTATCCCCCAATGTTTTACCAAAACAGACCTAACATCATTCCATTGTGTCCCATAGGTAGTAATCAGACGTGGAGAGTTGGTTTTATTTTTAGCTTTGTCTCTATTTTTTGTTGCTGTCTTTGACTGACTAAAGAGGAGATCACTCCTATTAGTTTTCCAGGCCTTTTTTCGTGCTCTGTTGAGCACCTTCTGGGGGTAACCCCGTTCTCTAAATCTGCTATGCATCTCACCCGCCTCCCTTTTAAAATCTATGTCACTGGTGCAGTTCCTGCGTAAACGTGGCCCACCGGAATGCCTCTAATCAGGTGATCAGGGTGGTGACTAGAGGCCTGAAGGAGGGTGTTAGCAGCAGTGGGTTTTCTGAAGGTGCAGGTAGTTACCCGGTTGTCAACAATAGAAATATGCAGATCCAGGAAGGGAATAGAAGACGGGTCAGCAACATGAGTAAGTCTAATATTTCTATCGTTCACATTAAGCTGGCACAGGAATTCGTGCAGTTGCTCCCTGTCACCCCCCCAGATAAGAAGGACATCGTCAATGTACCTCAGCCAGGTAAGTACGTGGCTGAGGTACATCGGCATGGATTGGATCACCTCCAACTCCCACAAGCCAAGGTGGAGACAGGCATAGGAGGGTGCCCAGGGTGCACCCATTGCAGTACCCCTAATCTGTTGGTAGTAACAGTCGAGGAACTGGAAGTAGTTATTGGACAAGGCCAGTTCCAAAAGGTCCAGAATTAACTCGTTCTGAGCTCCAAATTCTGGATATTGTTGATCCAGGAAAAAGGAGACCGCCCTGAGGCCCCACTCATGGGGTATCGACATGTAAAGCGATTCCACGTCGATCCCAACGAGTAGGGCCCCAGGGGGAACCTCCAAATCCTGTAGTTTGACCAGAACATCTCTGGTATCCCTCACATAGGAAGGCAGCTGGACAACTAACATTTTAATGAAGCTGTCCACGTACCTGCCCACACGTTCTAGTGGACCATTAATAGCCGACACAATAGGCCTACCAGGGGGGTCAACTAGTGACTTATGAAGTTTGGGGATCACATAGAAAGTGGGGTTATTGAACTCCCCCACTCTCAGGTAATCCCGTTCCCTTGAATTAAGCAGATTAGCTTCAAATGTTTTTGGTAAAACATTGGGGGATACTTACTCGGTCACCTCTAATCCACAAGAGCCCGTAATTTGAGAGACACATTGGTTCATTCAGAACATACCAGGGAACGGACTACCAGCTGGTTGACCGATCTTTCCCCCTTAAAGGGAATGTATGCCTGTGGCCACTGTCAGATCTGTAGCCACGTTGAGAAAACTGCAGAGTTTACCAATGCAGATGGTAGCACTCGATTTTCCATCAACAAATTTATCAACTGCGCTACTAGTAGGGTAATCTATATGTTGGAGTGTCCCTGCCATAAGTACTACATTGGTAAGACCAAAAGACAGTTGCGCATCCGCATTGGTGAACATCTTCGTAGTATAAAAGGTTCAGCAAAATGTGAAAAAGATGAAGGCCAATTTCAAACTTTGAAAAGCAAGTCCAGAGAGGACATGTCCCCAATAGCTCTGCACTTTGCTGACTTTCATGACAGCAAGGTGTCAGGCCTGAGGGTCAAATGAATATACACCTTGGATCTGTCAGCTAGAAGGGGGGACTTTGACACAGTTCTCCTTCAGAGAGAAAAAATGTGGATCTTTAGACTTGGTACCATGGCCCCGTCCGGCTTAAACGTAGAATGTAGCTTCCAGCCTTTTCTAACTAGATAATCCACATCTCTGTAAATATTCCCGTATTGGATATGTCCTCTTACTATTCTTTTCCATATTTTTTATCAACAATATAATTATTTATATACTTAACTCTGTTTATCTTTGGTTTCCTCGGGACTGGCTATGGCTCTAAATGTCCCAGCAGATATACATTTCTATATTCTCTTATGCCCTATTATGCATGTTCGATGTGAAGATGTGCATGCCTGTACATGTGCATATGTATGTATATATGTATGTGTGAAAACGGGGGACTATGTACCCAATCACACACATACACACTTAATGGATGTGCATGTGCAGACAAACCCTTTCCTGGAGGCGGTTTAATTGCAACTTTTACTAGGCCAAGACCTCATGCACTTTGATATCTGGGATATTGTGTGTGTATCTGTAATTATTTTGCACACCTGTTCCCACCTATCCACCTGCGTTATACTTCATTATTGCCTTGATCAGTTCACATTAACGTTTTTCTATGCAAGGCGCTAACCAGCTTTAGTTGCCAATCACTAAAGAAATTAACAATATTGAGACATTCAATATGTCTAATGGACCATAGTACATGGTCTGTGATCGCTGTCGATAGTATAATGTGCTAGGTGTCTATGGAGGGTATAGATCAATGCCGGTGACATCCTGCTATTTCTAGCATTGATTATTATATTTAATTTATATTTCATTATCATTAATATATTTTTTATATAAATATTTTTATCACTTTACTATTACTATTTTCCAAGTTTCTGTTTATGGCCACTATCTGCGACTGGTGAATGGGGTATTTACTACAATCTATTTGGGAGTGACATCTAGTGGTGTTTTTCAGCAGTGCAATGCTGCCACCACTTATAGGCCGATTTGAACCTGTATTTAAGCGCCTGTTCCATGCCCCTTCCCATCCCTTGATGAAAGCCACTTCTATTGGCTGAAACATGTCGGGTCACATGTTGTAGTGACGTCCCATCGTCACTCACAGCCACGCTGAACGGACGCATGCGCTCCGCGTTCCGAACGGACTGAACTACTTTAACAAACAGCTCTTTGATATGCCGATTCGCATGGTTGCAGCAGCGGGAATACAGCGGACATCTCAGCCCTATACCCAGCCTACACCTTGGACCAAGTTCCTGACCAACCCCGGCCTGGAGAATCTCCTAAGGGTACCTATACCCCTCCTCAAGAAGTAAAACAGGAGCCGCAATCCCTGTATAGGGTCTACACGGTATTCATGGCTATGCTGCCTGTCCTGCACACTTCCTTTTCCTTTTGGAGAGGAGAACCTCTGAAGCATAGGACCTATTCCTTCTAACTACCAGGCTGGGTGAGCGGACTTTTGGTCCAAGCAATAAACATTAAAGTGGTTGTAAACCCTGTTGAGAATTTTTATTTTTTTAACTAACCTGCAAGACAAAGCTATAATGAGCTAGTATGACTAGCATACTAGCTCATTATGTACCACTTACCTTAGATCAGGGCCCCCGAAGTCGTCCGTGTCCCTCCTCTAGCCGTATCCATCGCTGCGGCGATAGCCGGAATGTTACTTCCGGGTATCGCCGCTGCAGCCAATCACAGCGCCGCTCCGGCGCTGTGATTGGCCGGAGCGGCGAAGACGTGACTCCGCGCATACGCGCATGAGCCATCGGATTCGGCTACGTCGTCGAATGTTGCGACCTAGCCGAATTTGTGAATGGGGTTAACCCCATGCGCATGCGCGTGACGTCAGCGTTGCCGCTTTTAAATGCAAATATCTCCTTAACCGTGTAGGTTAAGGAGATATTTCATGCACCTACAGGTAAGCCTTAATCTAGGCTTACCTGTAGGTCTTTGTTTATAAAGTGGGTTTACAACCACTTTAAGCTAATGCTATCTACCTGTGACTATAGGCTGGGTCCCTAATGAACTTGGCTGCTTGCTATAATGTTTGGACCTGCTCCATTTGCTGCTATCCTGCTGCCCCATATATGCTTTGCTTTTTTGCTTGCTTGTGTGCTGCTTTTCATGTGATTCAGAACTTGTGCTACACCTGCCCCAATGACTGTCCTATACACTTCCTAACTGGCTGAAGTGTTCCTCTTTCAACTTCTTGCAGGTGTCACCATTTTCATAGTCCCTTGTTTGGTCGCATAGCCACATTACTGCACTGTATATGTTCCTTTGGAACTGGTCAAGCCCCACAGGCTGACCCTATTGCATACAGGGTAGCTTCCTGGGAATTCTCAGGTGGCCATCCTGCTAGCATTATCTGCATGCATGCATTCCTTTTCAGCTGACTGTGTTTTAATGATAACGTTATCATTTTTTATTTATTGTGGGTGTTGGCGAAAGATTTTTTGAGCATCATTTATATTCTGTAATAATACATATTTTGTACCATTAAAAGCATTTCATATAAGCGGCGTGGTCCACCTGTGGCTCCTTTATCCTGGGGGAATGTTCCTTTCTTTTACTCTCTCTCTTGTTAGCACTTATGCACTTTTTAATTTACTTATATGTATGTATTGTGCTGACTTAAACTCACATGCATCTATATATATTTATGTCATTGTATATATTTTTTACTAGTGTTCATGCACTTATTGTTGATACACAATATATTGTGTTCATATTGGGTATATCTATTTACATTTACTAGTGTTCACTCACCTATTGTCGATACACATAGTGTGTTTAAATTGGTGCTTCCGACCTAATGTTATAATCAATTGGCAGCGCCAGTAGCTAAGATGGTGGATTCACCGCTTCCCGTCATACGGAGTGGCTGTTCCTCATCTAAAAAATGGGGATAGGATAATATGAAGCTCAAGGGGGTATAAATGAAGGGACGAGCAGGGATGAGGCAGCTTCCTGATAACGCACTTGATGCGAAATGCATAGAGGCTGCGGGATCATTATCTGCTCGGCACTTCCGGAACCAAAATGAGGCTTGGGACGCAAGCCAGCATGTGAAGGAACCATAGGGGCACACGTGCGGACCAGGCATATATACCTTCTATGTATAGCTGGATCAGCTCAGTGCCGGCTTCAAGGCACTTTTACATGTGAGTGGATGGAATTCTTTAAATTTTAATAAAACCTTTTTATGATATACTACACCATGATAGTCCTTTATATGTTCTATGAGCGATCATAGAGCAAGATTTTCCACCAGTACATTGGGAGGGTCTGCTGACAAGTCTGAGAGACGGAGTGTTTATCCTTATGAACCAAAGGCGCATAATGTAGCCTATCTGGTGAGTGGCTATTCTACTTGGTGGTGTAGGCAGAAATACGGTGAAGGTGGAAGCACAGCAAGTCATCTGTGAAAAGAGCAATTATTCGCATAGGACTCTTTGTGCATTTTTTACTGCAGCTATTTGGTCATTGGAGTTAATTCACTGCACATATCCCTTTATTTATATAACTTATCTGATAGACTAAATTAATTATAATATGAGTTTTTTGGCACTTATATATATATATTCTTTTTGGACATTGCACTTTATACATTTTATGTTTAAAATCGCAGCAGGATTTTTGTTGTTAATGGCACTTATAATTTGATTGGTATTATACAAGCAATTGTCGATACCACACTCTTAGAGTAGAAAGTTCACAAGATTCACACACCTAATTGTTTTGACAAACATAGGGATATAGGATTGGACTTTTATTTTATAAGTTAGCGCAATTCACTTGTAGCGGGTATGTACTTTCCCGGGTGTAATTTGAACTTGGCAGAGACATCAGTGATGTGTAATTCCCTGCAGCCCAGCAGGTGGCGCTGTTGTCCTGGGCTGGGGTTGAATCATTGCTGTGTGCCGTGCCTCCTTTTTGTCCTCCCTCGGCAGCGGTATGGTGGGGCGGGGAACCCGCCGTGCTTGCCGGGAGAGGGTATAAAGGGGCTGGCCATCTTTGTCACGGGGTCGAGTCCCAGGCACCTTCAGCCTGTGGGCGGTGGTTCGTGTCGGTCCTCTAGGCGGCCTAGGCCTAGAGGACAACCGGAGGTCGTGTTCCATCCCAGGCACCTTTAGCCTGGGGTGAGGTACTCGGATGGAGGTCTGGAGCTCAGTGCCCAACACTGAGTTCCGCGAGTGAAGGAGATCCTAGGGAACCCAGGGATTGGGAACCCGAATCCGGAAGGCGTAATGGACCGGGGGGAGCTCCTCACTTGAAGACCTGGTGCAGCATATTGCCAGTGACGGGTGAGCCTCTAATCGGAGACCGCCTGGAAGGAAATTCCCCCCTTGCTCGAAGACCGCAACCCACTTTCAGGGAGGAAAGTGGAGAACACATTGTGTCTGGGCCTACTCGTATCCACACCTCCTTTTCTGTTCTGTTTCTACAAGGGAGTTCAACTGATTGTGTTCATTCGAGAAGAATAAAGGAGTGTTGGACTTTAATGGTGTGGGGCTCATTTCCTGACAGACATTGTTCAAGGTAACTCTTGGTGGAGGCTCCAGGTGCACAGCACTGACCCGAAGGTAAAATAACTTTGCTTATACCACACTGACACCTGTGGTGAAGGCCAGGCATGGTGTCCCTCCCTTCCCCTCTAAGATACCCCTAGACAAGAGAAAAGACGAGCTGAAGAGGGGAGTGAGGAGGGCGCTACACACTTTATTTTCATACAATCTCTTCAGTACGTGGCTTTGTCTCTTAAGGTTTCTGGTGTCGTCAGTCTGTCAAGGTTGTAATTTTCAGGGCTTGATACTCAGTGTAGGGAGAGGAGCAAGAGAATCCAGTGTGGATGAAAGTGAACTGTTGTAGACAGACATGGCTAGGTAAGGGCAAGACAGGGGTGAGATTTTGTCATGGAGGTGGTCAGTTGCGGAGTAGAAAAGAGAAGGATTAAAGTGGTGAAGATTTCTGCAGATAATTGTTGTCTGATTGGAGGAACCAGGTGGTTGGAATCCAAGAAAAGAAGAAAAAAGGGGTTTGAGATTTCACTAGGACATTGAAATGTACCTCCATCCCCGACATTTGAGGTATATAGTGTTACGGAAATATATGTACCTCACTTAAATAATTAAAATAAGTGGTTAAAACCTTTTGTCTATATAAAAATTAAAGCAAACAATAACTGTGGGAAAAGGGAAAACAATTACATTTATTTATAAAGAAAAGAAACTTGTATTAATCCGATAACATAAATGATACCACCTTTAAAACAAAGATGATACCGATAATACAAATAGGAATATTGCTATAACATAAATGATACACAATAATACCAATAAGAATATGGCTATAATGGACACAGCAGTATATCAGGACAAGTTGTAGAAAAATAAGAGTCACAGGAAAGCAAAAGGGAAGTAAGACGGAAGTGGGGAGAGAGAGAGAGAGAGATATTACGTCTCCATGTCTAGATCAGGTCATCATTCCAATAGAATGAGCCATGATGGCTAAACATGAACAATCTAGTACTCAGATTTTGGAAATACATACCACTTCTGGAGATATGGTCCGTACACAGCCTAAAATTTTAGAGGCGTTTCGAAAATTCTATCAGACATTATATACAGCTCAGCTGCCTTCTAGTTTTCAGTCGACGGAGTTAGCGGAGTTACTGGACTCGGTCACATTGGCATGGCTATCCGATAATGAGAGGGAGATGCTAGTACGTCCTATAACATCGGAGGAGGCCCTTTCTGTTATTGGCTCCTTTTCATTGGGGAAGTCACCGGGGCCTGATGGTCTTCCTATTGAATTCTATAGGGCTCATGGAGAGCTTTTATCTCCTGTACTGGCCTCTCTTTACTCAGATTGTCTGAAGGAGGGATCCATGCCAGACTCAATGAGTCAAGCTCATATAGTCCTAATTTACAAGCATCCGAAAGACCCATCTTCCTGTGCTTCATATAGGCCTATTGCACTTTTGAATGTAGATTTCAAGATTCTAAGTTAATTTCCCGACGATTACAACCATTGATGTCTCATATCATTGATTCAGATCAGACTGGTTTCATGCCAGGCAGATCCACTGATGTGAACTTGAGGAGATCGTATACCAATATTTATGCTTCACATCTTAATATGGGATCTAGGATTATTGCCTCCCTGGGCATTGAGAAGGCCTTTGATACCTTGAAGTGGCCCTTTCTGTGGGAAGTCCTCCGCAGAATGGGCTTCCCAACGTTATTTATAAAATGGTTACAGGTCTTGTATAAGAATCCCAGAGCTGCAGTAAAGATGGGAGGAGGGTTGTCCGCTTCTTTTTCACTATTTAGGGGAACCCATCAGGGCTGCCCTCTCTCTCCAGCCATTTTTGCGATTGCTATGGAACCGGTGGCTGAGGCTCTACGTACTTCACCTAATATTAGGGGATTGCGGATCGTTTGATTGGAGGAGAGGGTAGCTCTGTATGCAGACGACCTCTTATTATTTTTAAATGATGCTGGCCCCTCGTTACAAGGGGCCTTGGATATACTGGATTCATTTTCAACGGTTACAGGGCTGAAGGTAAACTGGACTAAGTCATTGCTGTTTCCAATAGATATGGAGGCTCGTAGTACGGCTATGAAGGATACTCCACTGCAGTGGGTAGATCATTTTAAGTATTTAGGATTGGTAATTTCTAATCAGTCTTCTGAATTTATGTCTCTGAATCTGACCCCAATTTTGGGAGATACTGAGTCTAAATTAAAAGTATGGAAGTCTCTACCGGGACGTATTAATCTTTTAAAAATGAAAATTATACCTAAATTCATGTACCTATTTAGACATTCTCCTCAATGGCTCCCTGTATCCTTTTTCAAAAGACTAAATCAGTTGTTTTCATATTTTTTATGGGGGATGAAAAATCCTAGGTATAAATTAAGTACTCTGATGCTCCCCTGTGAAGAGGGAGGACTAGCTTTTCCGGATCTATACAAATATTTTTTGGCCACTCAGTTGGCTACGGCCGCATGGTGGTTAAACCCAGATCTATATAACTCTTCTACCCGGTTAGAAGCAGCAGTAGTAGGTTCCGTAGAAGCTCTCAAGGTTCTCTTATTTAGGGGCCGTAGGGCACTTCATCAGGTGACTATTCCTATGCTTAATACTATTCAAGCTTGGGAGGCCGGCCTTGGATGTGAGGGTTCTCCAAAGGGAGCGATTTCTCCAAATGTCCCTCTATGGCTAAACCCTACCCTTCCTCAATTCCTTAAAACACCAGAGCCTATTGCATGGACCAAATACAATGTTAAATTACTTGTCCAAGTGGTTACTGATCAGAGGTTATCCACCTTCTCTACGCTAACCTCAGTGTTTAATCTTCCTAGCTCTTATCTATTTAGATACTACCAGCTTTCACATACTTTTCATGCAGAGTTTCCACAGAATAGTTTTAAAGATGATACAATCTACCTTGGAGTTAGTACTTAGGTCTGAGTGTCTGGATAAGCCTACCTCGAGACTCTATTCTCATCTTACTTTAATTTCTATCCTGCCATTAGAGAGTCTCCGAGCTAGGTGGGTGCAAGATATACCAGATCTGAGTATGGAGGACTGGAGCTGTGTGTGGGATTTCCCTTTGAGATCTCTGGTCTCCTTGAGGGATCGTGTTATCCAATTTAAACTCATACACAGAGCATATATCACGCCATATAGACTTCAAAAGATAAATCCTGCTTGTTCCTCTAAGTGCTAGAGGTGCGGAGCAGCTCGAGGGGATTTCACACACATCTTCTGGACCTGTCTGTATATAGTTAAATTTTGGATGGAGGTAGTGGATCTTTTAAACTCTATCACCTCTGCTCCTTTACCGTTTTCAAGTTCAGTCTGTTTGCTGGGCTTAGTAGAGGATATTACCCCTATAGAGACCGAACGAATGTTTATTAATACAACATTATTCTATGCAAGAAAATCTATTGCAATTTATTGGAAGAAACCTCCTCCTCCTCCGCTTATATATTGGAAACAATTGATTAATAATAATCTTCAATTGTATAGAGATACCTATAGGAATAGGGGTCGCCCTAGTAAGTATGATAAGGTTTGGGCAAAGTGGCTGGATAAGCCATATACGGCATCTAACCTAGAGGGAGGTAACAATTCATAGAAGGGATGTTCCCTATATGGGATATTTGTGTCTATAAATGATTGGAAATAATAGTGATAATCATAATTTTTCTTTATTTCTTGTTTTTTGCTATGCAAGGTGATGGGATTGTGTTATTTTACTAATATATTTTAGATTTAATGTGTATGATGTGTTGTCATGTTATGTTTTGTTTAAGAAATTAAATAAAAAGATTTATAAAAAAAAAAGAATGAGCCATGGGTCTGCCTGACTGATTTATACCCCCCCTGTACCTACTCCCCATCCAGGTTTCAAAATCCCATGGCCTCATTGGTTTAAAGCTGCCGTACAAACTGATTGGTTGGACCTCAAGCCTAGATATTCATTGGTTCAAAGTTCCCTCAGATCCTGATTGGTTGAACCTCAAGCCATTTTGCCTAGCCTGCCCAAATCTAAAAATCTGGGTGCCTCTAAGTCTATGGTGTGTCAAGCAATCCTTTGATCTACAGCCCACCCAATTATCACATTAGCATGCTAAGGGCCCCTGCTGTGATGGAGCCTTTCCGTCTGTCCTGGCTCTCTTCAAAACAAAAGGATAATTTAAATAATTTAATTATCACCCGACGACCTTCAATTTATATTCCCAGTAGACAGTAAGAAGGTCCTGTTAGAATATAAGTTGGCATCATATCATAAATTATATATATTCCTGTAACATCATATACGGTTATACCCGTCCACCTACATATACATATACACGTGTCCATTGGGGGCATGGTGGTTTATTTAGAGTCCATGATATGAATATGAAATGTTCAAAATAGCCACCACAGTACCCCCTCAAGTTCATTATTGAACTTATGACCTCCTTCAATGATCTTGTACCCACCCACAATGGCCCAGAAGCCCCCGACGCTTCCCCCACCACCACTGCGGCCTCTTCCTTTCTTGAACCCACCGTAACCCATCAAGGTAGACTTGAGACAGTCTTGGTGCCTTTGAGACTTCACATCCGAACCATGAGAGCCTGTACTGCAATGTTTCATCGCCCCTCTGCATTGGAAGAGCGGAACTCCAACATTGACGACGGGATCCTTGCATATCTAGTCCTGTAACTTGGAAATATGGTGTTATGATTGTCACGATTGGATCGGACCGCAAACAGCACTTTTCAGCATGGTGAAGGAAAGTTCAGGAGAGTCTTATTCGTGGCACGTTTTTCTTAAGAAATTACTTGGTTATCGTTGCTTCTTCAGGTGGTGGTTGGGCGGGCCTCCGGACAGTCGTGCAGGAATACAAAAAACAAAAACAAAAAAGGAGAACATCAGTGTAAGGCCAGACAGGAGCAGTGGTGTGGCCATTAAGACTAAATACTTATGAGGGGTGTAATGTGGACGAGTAAGGTGGGATCCCCACAGGGTACAGAGTCCGAGCCACGGACAGTATCATCCATGGTAGGGATCGTCAACACTGCCTGCTATTGCCAGGTCCCTGTGTTCACCACACCTGTTCACGGGGCTCAGGTTAAAGCAGTAGGCCGACTAGGGGAGGTACAATTACATTTGGGAGGTACAATTACATTAAGACATAAGACCTGGATGTCCAGGGATACTTTGTGAAATATGGTATTTGTATGTATCAGGAACCCATTCTATAGGACCCACTGGACTCATAAAAATTGAGTCAGGCAGAGACGTTAAACCCTTTTAATTCACAACTCATCTCTGATATTCAAACAAAAGTTCCAGAAGATGAATACATTTATTTTTAAAGATATAGCAGAACATTATCAGCTAATGGACTGGTACCATCACTTAAAGTGATTAAAGATAAGAATATGAACCAAAGAAAGTAGGAAAGAGAAAAAAAGAGAAAAAATAAATAAAATAAGCAACAAAACATACAGATTCAATGCTGCTTCAACCCAGACCGTTTTTCCCACATTTCACTTTATGTCAAAGAGCACTGAATCTGCATTCATAAAAACAAACAAACAATATATAACTGTCCTGAAACAGTGCCTCGAAAAATAATACATTGCAGCTGTTGCAGCAGCAACTTGGCAAAAAACTACAAAATAAAAATAGAAAAATAAATAAAGGTGGCACAAAAAATAAAAATGGATAACTCTTCTCCCCTATTAGTGATCAACAGGTGAACAGGATCACTGTCACTAACAATTTACAAGTCGGGTACAAAACAAAAATAAATAAAAAGGAAAGGCTAAAACAATGGTTGCCAAAAACTTTTTAGAATTTAGTCAAACCCGACTATTACAAATTGAGGGGGCTTATCCCTAGAACAAAAAACAAGAAAAATATAGTTCTAGGGTCCTGCGCAAAATACTCCAAATCGGTCTCTTAATAGCGACCCGCATTGGGACCGCAACAGGGTGGAGTTTACTAAAGTTTTGGCCCTAAAACATCCTGATTTCCATCTCCCTTGTTATCTCCTCCCATGCTCAACATCAGGACTGCTCCAGAACCTCTGGAACTCCCCACCCCCATATGTCCAGCCAGGCCCTACCCTTTCCACACCTAGGTGTCCTTAAACACTCTTTTATTCCGGGAAGCCTACCCCACCTCCACCTAAAATGTTACCTCAGCAAACTCCATATCAGATAATTCCCAGCAGCTATTATTTTTGTTCCACCCCATATCCTTAGATTATCAATCCCTAGAGAAGGGCCTTTTTATTCAAGCCTTGCCCAAACTGTTGGCACCCTTTTAATGCCTGTTGCCCAAAGTTTAACTACCCAACTTTTAACTACTCCCCGAATCCCAACGGAAGTTTCAGTAAGGGGATGTCAGGTTTGCTATAAAACCTTTCTTTAGGGGCTATCGGGGTGCAACCCGGGGTTCCTTCTATATCCCTCCCAAGGACAAGAGTATAGGTACAATAGACTCCCATAGGTAGTGTACCCCGCTGAGTACAATTCAACCTGATGCTGAAAACAGTGCATCATTGGACATGTGATACCAGTACCCCGACATCCGGTATTGAGTCTAACAACACCTACGCAATTGAAGCAATGACAAAACCAACAAAATTCTATCCCTGTGCCTGGATTTCAGTGAACATGCCCAGGATATATCATGCACCCCTACCTACTGTTAGGTTCAAGAAACACCCTTGTTCCATGACTAACGCCACATCGGTATCCTCTAGGACAGGGGTCTTCAAACTACGGCCCTCCAGGTGTTCAGGAACTATAATTCCCATCATGCCTAGTCATGTCTGTGAATGTCAGAGTTTTGCAATGCCTCATGGGATTTGTAGTTCCGCAACAGCTGGAGGGCCGTAGTTTGAGGATCCCTGCTCTAGGACAAAGAACCAAACTCGCCTATGTCCTAAATAATACCCCAGTGCTTCCTTTCCAGCAATGATCTCCCCATCCAGAACACAGAGTGAAATACCTTCCCAACATTTCTCGTTCACCACCGTGTATTGACCTGGCATGCAAGGACATCGTGGTCACGCTTCTGACAGAGGGAAATATCAACCTGCCCCCTAGCGTCTGTACCCTCTGATCACATGTGGGTCACTTATCCACAAATGCAACAAGATAGAATCCCCTGTCAGTAAGCAATTGATGCCACCAACTATACAGACCGAGTCTGCATTTCTGTATATAAGATCATACATTATAACACCTTTCCACAATCCAAACTAGTACAGCCCATCCAGGCATTCGACCACCACTTTGGATTGGTGTAAGCGATGTGTTTTGGCAAAGTCTTACTGAGCGGTGATGCTAACTCATAAGGCCACTGCCTTTCATACAGAGACTATACAATTAGCTTGATACTGGTTGATAACTCCGTCTGCCCTTTCATGCACGCCAGAGCCAATGGCATATTTCTGTCCTATACCATCTCAAACTCTCTACCAACCTCTCACAATGGTTGAAAAAATCTTGAGCCACTTTACACTGGGTATTTATGTGACTTTGCAAGGATGCCACCAATCTCTCTGAGCAACAAAGCCGTGCTTATTTCGTGTTACTCCTCAGAAATAAGCATTCCGCACATCTCTGGGAGCAAGCCACTGATATACTGACCGCACTTGATTCAGAGTATATTCAGCACATATAGGGTAATAGGTTTTTATCAACCACTATGAGATGCTGGAGCGCCATGTGGTGAAGGCATACTGTACCCTGGTAGCCAGTGTTTATTCCCTTTGTTCAACGGAGCATTCTCCTGTGTGTAGTCCCTGGCATTAGCTGTGCAGGGTTTCAAACCTCTCAGGTGAGACATCAATTAGGTGTATCTCCCACATGACCAGTTCTGGTGTCCCCCATGTCCACTAACCGAGAGCTTCTCTATAGGACTGCTAAGATTGAGACACCACCCCTACGAGGAAGTTTTCACCCCATTGATGTGTCGCCTGGTACCCTCTAGTCTGGTCAACAGACACCTTATTATGCTTAGGTGCCAGTCTCCTAGATACCTGAACCATATTCAGTATCCCACATGTCCCCCATTAAAAAACATTTCCTTCTTTCAATTCCTGTCCGGACTCAAAACCCCCAGAACAAGATGGACTCCAGGGTGTAACCCAGTAGAGTCTGATAGGATAGTACCCAAATTGACCGTGATATATGCCCAATGTTCCGTCCCTGCCATTAGGGATGAGAATAGTACAAGTTCGATTTTGACAACCCTGGAACTGAGTCATCCACCACTCCATAGGACTCATAGTCAATTCAGATACTACCCCACCTGCCTGTCTTTGCAAAGTGGAACTTGTCCCACTGAGTAAGAGTCAGTCACCTCTCCAATGTTTTGGATTTCCTAACCCTTCCCTGATATGTAGCCCAGGACCTCCCAATGTGTTCCTGATTATCTCCAGCTCCATAGAGTTTACAGTACCAAGTGACCCGCCTCCCGCTCCAAAGACAGTCTCCATTAGGCCTCTCTTTTTCCTAAGTATGAAAAATAGTCTTGATACCCAGATTGAAAACCACCTGCCACCAGGTACACCCGATCCCTCATAGAGGCTGCACACCTTCTCCCTCCTCTATCAATTCGGTAATCAGACAATGTTATTCTTTACCCCTACAAAACAAACTGCCTACACTATTCAGACAGGACTCACATGAATGACAGGAGCCTAGTGCCACGCTGGGGCACTGGTCTTCTTGGAATGCAAGACACAGACAACCAGTTAAGGTACACAAGTAATCTAGGACAGGAAGGATACCTATGGGTATTAACTGAGGAGAATACGGGATGCCCACACATATATCGGAAGTGAGGGCTCTTGGAACAGCTGGTAACACCCCATGCAATCTTCCTGCACAACTTTTCTCCAGACTTAACCAAAACTATACAATATGAGGCCAGACCTATAAACTCTCAACTTTTATGCAATCAGGCAGGCCCTCATACCACACATCTGCAGGTAAATCTAAAAGAAATTGGAAAACAAAAATTGCATAATGTGTATCCAGCTCGAGGAACTGCTGCTACCAGACACAACTGACCAATAGACTAAGAAAAATCCCTTGCAGCACTGAGGCGCCAGGATCACTGAACAGTAGGGGGTACACAAGCCGACCGCTGTGCCTTGAAACACACAGATATTCATTAGGCAGTTGGTAAAAAATGGCCACATAAAAACTGACAAACCAGGAAACTCTAGAACTACATTTTGGGGACATACAGATAGCTAGGGACATTAGCATACCTTAGCCTAAGGCAATGCAACCTTGTACAGTCAGGCATGGTTGGGCGTGTAACTAATTACAATAACAGCAGGGGGGGGGGGGGTTAAGCCGTCCTAAACACAAGTCTGCCCAAAGTAACATCAGACCATTACCCTTTAGAGCCATAGAACTACACGTATCAGCATGGCTGATCTTTGGTAATAGGAAACAGATATGCAACGGATCTATGGCCGATCCATTTCAAACTCTGGAGAATACCCCAAAACCCTTTTACCACTAAGTGCAGTACCCCTGGCCGAGATTTATAACGCTTTTTAGCCTAACATATGTGTTAGAGTGCCAATTATCCACTGCAGTCTTACTCAACTTTTCATTTATAAAAACTAATATGCGGACTTCAGTTAGTTGGTTCTGCTACTCAGTGGATCAGAACATACAACACACACTAGGTGGTCCAAAACACAACCGAATGGACTGCCAAATAGTATAAAACAGACCACATAACCCCGACAAATCAAGTGAAAGAAAAAAATAAATTTTTATAAAGTTGCCTATGGAGGCTATGATTTTCCTCTTGTTCTGAAAGCCAGAAAACCCAATTGTCGAATCTGAGGGATAAAACACCAATAAAAGTTAGTAATAAACATTCCATTTTTCACCTGGAAACAAAAAACAATGGTTATATACCAGTAACAAGACATTAGCATATGAAACACAAATATACATTACATTACATAAACCGTGCACTTTTTTAACATACCAAAAAATTTTGAGCTCAACTTTTTATTAATATGTATTACTTAATACATATTATTACCACGTGGTTTTTGTTTTATGGTATAACAATAATTCCCCCCACAAAAAAAAAAAAAATGTATTCACCATGGTGAGAAAAAAAATTAGCCACTTGCCATAAACCTTTTAACGGTACCATTTATCAACCAATCGTAATATTTCACCACAAAACCCTTCGCAGAACTGTCTCTGTAAAACAAACACATTTCAGTAAATGCACCTTTAAAAAAAACACTATTACAGATAATTATCTTGGCTCAGGTCATTTGCATGTCAATACAATCCGTTTTACATTCTCACAGATCTGGTTGGAAAGAAGGGGGGTCATTTGGGCTGTCAGCAACTGAGAACACACATCACACGACACGACATACTGTATATTGCATACTCCACACACACTTTCATACACTTAGCTAGGTCAAAGATGAACTCTAGACATCATACAAATCATCATGTTTTTTTTTCTATCATAACCTGTACTGCTTCTTAAACCCATAACATTGGTTTGGTAAGGTTCCTCCTCGTCCCCCTGTTCATCACTGTCACTACTCTGGGGATGTGGACTACCACCGTCTTTAGTGGCTGTCCCTGCTTGTCCCTAATAAAAATATCAGTTGTATTCTACCATACATGCACGCCAAGCATCTCTTTCATTTATTCTTCCCGGTGTGACTGTACCACAGGGCTTCCCACGCGTTTGGCTTGACAGTACCTTTTCTTTTAAAATACAGTTTCCCAGTCCAGCGATCCCCAAAATTGCATATTTCCCAACTCAAGGCCCACATTCTCCCACTTTTTCCTGCAAAGATGTGTGGTTCGTCCTGTCAATTGCAGGCCACATTGAACTTCTATTGGACCAGAAAGATGATTTTCATCCTCCTGTGGGTAAAACAATGGACCTTGAACTGATCCCGCAACCTCTTATAGGTTGCTTTTTCCCAAAGTTTAGCTACGCTCTGGCCAATGATTGGGTTGACAGGTACTGCCCCTGTCACCGTTGCAGATTTTTTTTCACTACTTGCCAGAACAATAGTCCTTCAAAAAATTAACCCGGAGATTTTCCAAACTAAGTAGTTTAATCCCCCCGTGGACTTTTCCAAAGTATTCTAAAAGAAATGACTGTATCACAGGGCTTCCCAAGCGTTAAGCTTGATTAGACCCTATAATTGCTTGTAGTGCAGGAGGCAGTTTAACTGATGCCCACCTAATTGCAATATGATTTTTATCAGTTACAATATAGCCAGTGTTTACAGATCTAATTACAAAGCTTACAATCCCCCGTTAGTAGTTTACACAGAAAGATAGATTCACATACATCCAGATAATTCAGTGTGATTTAGTCTCCGTTTCCACTGATGCAATTCGCCATGCGACTTTGGACACAAAGTCCCATTACAAATCGCTGCCCATTGATTTCAATAGCACCCATTCCAATCTATGTGACTCAAAGCTGCAGTGACTCTGTATCAAAATCGCGTTCAAAGCCACACCACAGTCGCCCAAAAGCTGCATCTCAAAGTCCCACTCTGAATCATGCGCCAGTGGAAACGCAGCCCTATACGCATAGGTGTGTTTCAATCACAAAGATTGGCCTAATCTCATTCAAAGGGTCAACTGAAATTGCTTTTTGGCAGAGAGGCACATATCCTTTCCATTGCCTCCAAGATTCTAAACAGAGCCCTTATCATTCGCACTGACACCCTTCTGCAATTTCATTTTATATACATACATTATTCAAAATCAGTCTCATCAAAATATTCGCATAGACAAAAAGGTAAAAAGTTAAGTTCTGAGAATTTTTTTATTTTTTTTGTTAGGTATTCAGACAGGTAAACACAAAAGACATAAAAAAAAACCCCGCTTAGTATTTCTGGCGTTAGGACCATCTCTGTCTACCATACAAGAAATAATATTTACCCAACTTTAAACTTCCTCACACACCGGGCAACATCTGTTACGGAAATATATGTACCTCACTTAAATAATTAAAAGAAGTGATTAAAACCTTTTGTCTATATAAAAATTAAAGCAAACCATAACGGTGGGAAAAGAGAAAACAATTACATTTATTTATAAAGAAAATAAACTTGTATTAATCAGATAACATAAATGATACCACCTTTAAAACAAAGATGATACCGATAATACAAATAGGAATATTGCTATAACATAAATGATACACAATAATACCAATAAGAATATGGCTATAATGGGCACAGCGGTATATCAGGACAAGTTGTAGAAAAATAAGAGTAACAGGAAAGCAAAAGAGAAGTAAGACGGAAGTAGGGAGAGAGAGAGAGAGATATTACGTCACCATGTCTAGATCAGGTCATCATTCCAATAGAATGAGCCATGGGTCTGCCTGACTGATTTATAGCCCCCGTACCTACTCCCCATCCAGGTTTCAAAATCCCGTGGCCTCATTGGTTTAAAGCTGCCGTACAAACGGATTGGTTGGACCTCAAGCCTAGATATTCATTGGTTCAAAGTGCCTAGCCTGCCAAAAATCTAAAATTCTGGGTGCCTCTAAGTCTTTGGTGTGTCAAGCAATCCTTTGATCTACAGCCCACCCAATTCTCACATTAGCATGCTAAGGGCCCCTGCTGTGATGGAGCCTTTCCGTCTGTCCTGGCTCTCTTCAAAACAAAAGGATAATTTAAATAATTTAATTATCACCCGACGACATTCAACTTATATTCCCAGTAGACAGTAAGAAGGTCCTGTTAGAATATAAGTTGGCATCATATCACAAAATATATATATATTCCTGTAACATCATATACAGTTCTACCCGTCCACCTACATATACATATACACGTGTCCATTGGGGCATGGTGGTTTATTTAGAGTCCATGATATGAATATGAAATGTTCAAAATATCCACCACAATAGGAGCAAGGTTTGGCACTTTGTGTGAAACATGCAACCATGGAGGCAACACAACATAATGATGCCTGATGGGTAAACTATAGTAACACAATACATCCAATATAACAAAGTAAAATAATGAAACTTTAATTGCATAACATAGTACTTATAATAACATATTGGCATGGCATAGCAACCTTGTGTTATCACAATAGTAATATCATTAAAAACGCCAGACTCATTGTTGTGTGTCTCCACAGTAAAAAATTATTAAACTTGTTAGAATCCAAAAGAACATGTTGTAGATATTGTATAAAAGTAATATGGGGGGCATCTAATAGCCCTTGTCCTCCCCAGCCCGTGCCCAGACTCATGGTTGGTCTGTAAGTATGAGTGGGGGAACTACTCTTCTACTATTCCTTCCAATTATTACCTCTAATATTTACCTTTAATACTTTTATAGACATCTACACCGCATCTGCTCCTGAAATATAGCCATGAAACGCATTGAGCTATTAGATGCACCCCATATTACTTTTTTACAATATATACAATATTTATAACATGTTCTTTTCGATTCTACCAAGTGTAATATTTTTTTTACTGTGGAGACACAACAATGAGTCTGCCGTTTTTATGATATTACTATTGTGATAACACTATATTGCTGTGCCAATATGTTATTATAAGTACTATGTTATATTGGATGTATTTTGTTACGATGCAAGATAGATAGTCACAATTATAGTTTACCCACCAGGCATCATTATGTTGTGTTGCTTCTCTGGTTGCATGTTTCACACAAAGTCCCAAAGCTTGCTCCTAGATACCTCAAAGATTGGAGACCAAGGACATTGTGAAAGTGATAAGGTTGTGGTCCGAGAGAGGAAAGGGAGTGTTGGTGAGGTTGTAGGGGGTGCAAAGATGGGAGAAAACAAGGTCAAGGATTTTACCATCAGAGTCAGTGGGGGAATGTGTCCATTGTGTTAGGATAAGGTTAAGTAGAAAAGTTGGGATGTAACTGGACTGTTAACATTAGTGGGGATGTTAAAATCACCAAGAATGATGGTGGGTATTTCAGAGGAGAGAAAGTATGGTAGCCAGGCAGACAGGTCATCATGGAAGTGTGACACCAGTCCAGGAGGCCGATAGAGCACTGCAATCCTTAAAGAAATGGGAGAAAACTGATTAATACAGCGTGTCTTAACCACTTCAGCACCGGAGGATTTGGCTGCCCAATGACCGGGCCATTTTTTGCGATTCGGCACTGCGTCGCTTTAACTGACAATTGCGCGGTCGTGCGACGTGGCTCCAAAACAAAATTGACGTCCTTTTTTCCCCACAAATTGAGCTTTCTTTTGGTGGTATTTGATCACCTACTGCGGTTTTTATTTTTTGCGCTTTAAACAAAAATAGAGCGACAATTTAAAAAAAATATATAGATTTTTTACTTTTTGCTATAATAATTATCCCCAAAAAAATATATAAAAATGTTTTTTTTCTCTTTTCGTCCATGGACGGACACAGCTCCTTAATTCTTGACAGTTGGGTTATGTTCCATCTATTAGGAGAGGACTAGGCAGAACATGTTAGATATTTAATACATGTTACTTTAACAGAGTTGAGCAGCCCCGCCCAGGGGGCGGTCCCTCCGGACATAACCCTCCATTTTGCAGTCAGCAGCCTCAGTTTTTTTCTGCCTAGTAGAGGAGAAGGACCTGGCTCCCTTTGGGCCCAGAGTCCTGAAGAATTATTTTTTCCCCCAAACATTCCAGAGGCAGCAACCGGTGCCCCTGCACCTGCGGTTCCCTTGGACGCTTTGTCGACGGTCCTGGAGTCATTTGTTGCCAGGGTGGAAGCGGCGTGCGGGCATAAGGGGGGCACTAAGCGCCCCCTCCCCCCGCAATCTCCTGGGGAATGTACTGACTCAGACTCGGGCCTGGCTGCGGCTCAGGACCCCTGTTCTGGTCTGTCAGAAGAGGCGGACCAGGACCTTCCCTGTGAGGAGGACCCCTCGTCTGGGTCAGCGCAAGACAGGGCACTTGTGAGTGCACTTATCAATGCTGTGAGGGACACTCTCAAGCTGGAAGATGCAGCTGGGACTTCCACAGCAGGGCCTGTCCCTTTTGGGTTGCACACACCGACCCGCTCTGTTAAGGGTTTTCCTTATGTTGATTTCTTTGACAAGTTCATAGATAAGGAATAGGAACGGCCGCAGAGGCCCTTTGCGGCCCCTCAGCGCATGGCGGTCCATTACCCATTTAAAGAGGGCCTTTTAAAAAAAAAATGGGCTTCTCCTTCGGACGTTGATCCCCCAGTTAAATAAAGTAACCACTATCCCGGTGAAGGGGACCCCTGCTTTAAGAACTCTACTGATAGGAGGTCCGAAGCGGTTAGATGCTCCATGTTCACCATGCTGGGGTCAGCATTGCGGCCTATATTGGCTGCTACCTTGGTGTCCCAGACACTCACTGAATGGGCAAAAATATTGCACCAGACTGTGGAGGAGCATCAGCTCCCTCCAGAATGTGTGTCACTTGCCGAACAGTTGGTACAGGGACTCGTGTATGTCTGTGATGCAACCCTGGATGCAGTACCCTTTGATCTCCAGGGTCTTCGCATCTGCGGTAGTATTGCGCCGCCTAATCTGGCTGAAATGCTGTTCCACTGACCAAGCTTCTAAGAAAACTCTGGCACATTTGCCTTTCAAAGGTGGGAGGCTTTTTGGTACCTCACTGGACGACATCATTAGGGATGTCACTGGAGGTAAGAGCACACTTCTCCCTCAGTTCACTAAAGCAGTGGTCCCCAACCTTTTTGTCACCAAGGACCGTTTTTGTGGAAGAAAATTTTTCCAAGGCCCGGTAGGAGGGGGGGAGGAATCGCGATGTGTTGCGTTAGCGGTTCAATCATCCTGATACCATAATATTAGGACGATTGAAGCGCATTATTTATATTAATACAATACAATACAATGATTATATAGTTCAACTCACCGTAATGTAGAATCAGTGGGAGCCCTGAGCATGTTTCCCTGCAACTGGACAGTGTTATGGTGTCAGGATTGAAGCACGTTATTTCTATTACATTGGAATATAAAATTAAATAGTTCAACTCAGCATAATGCAGAATCAGTGGGAGCCCTGAGCTTGTTTTACTGCAACTAGGCGGTCCCATCTTGGGGTGATAGGAGACAGGTGACACTCGAAGTGTGTTGCTTATGTCCAATCTACTCCGTAATCTCGTTTTGGTTGCTGTCACTGCAGAAAACCCAGCTTCACAAAGATATGATGTTGGAAATGGCAGCAGGCTTTTCAGTGCTTTTGTGGCAATTGCAGGATATTCTGCCTTGACTTTAATCCAGAACGTATGGAGGTTTGAAGTAGTCTCAAACACACTTTTAAGGCCACCATCATTTGCGATCTCAAGCAGTTAATCCTCTTCTAGCACGGACAGAGTGGATTCACCTGGCTTATTCACAAATGGGTCACGGATCCATTCCTTCCCAGTTTGGGGGTCTTTTGTGGTTGGGAAGTAATGCTCAAATTCTTTTGAAAGCTGAGAGAGGTGATCATGCACCAGCTGGGTGAAAGAAGGTTCTGGCTCAGTCTCTTTCAAAAGCTCTGATAATGTTGGAAACATGTCAAAAATCCCATTGTTCACTCGTCGCCCCCATAATTCCAGTTTGGCTTTGAATGCAGCCACTTTATCTGCCGACTTGAACACAGTTCTCATTCTCCCCTGAAGTGACAGATTGAGTTTGTTCAGCAGGTTAAATATGTCACACAAGTAAGCAAGTTTTGTGACCCATTCTGTGACACTGAAATGTGCTGCAAGTGGTGACTGTTTTTCAGAAAGAAATCTCTGGAGCAGCTCTCGTAACTCAAACACTCTGCTCAGTGATCTACCTTTAGAAAGCCATCTCACTTCTGTGTATAAGAGAAGACGTGTGTGCTCTGCATCCATCTCACAGAGCTGTTCAAACAGACGTGAGTTAAGGGCATGTACTTTAATGTGAAAACAAAAACAAAAAATTCTGCGCTGCCTGATTGTATAGCAGCTCACACAACCAATTGAAAAATGGTGGAATACGAACAAGACAAAAAAGTGTAGCGCTAAACTAAATGAGAACTGCACTGGAATGAAGTGCAGTATGTAACAGTGATAAACAGTCAAAATAAACAACGTAACATTCAAGAAGTGATAAATGATTAAATGAAAATATTCAAATAGTCCTTAGTGATATGAGTTGTGTAACGTAAAAGTCACCAGAAAATACTGAGTTCATTAATAAAAACAAAATTGATAGATGCTGGTGAGAATCAAAATAATGGTGCTCCTAAATGAACTTGACGTGAAGCGAGTGCACTTAAAGTGACCACCACCAATCGATAGTAGAAAAGGCTTACCAGAGAGAATGGACCCCAAAAACATACGTTCAGAGGGTCAACCAGACATGGGTTGAACAGCGAACAGCGAATCTCCAGCTGCGATTCAAACAGGAACCTCAAACTTCAATCAAATACAGAAGGTAGGGAGAAGTGTCTCTTGTATCCAGATGGTGCTGACACTTGCAGGTAGTGCCCGGTTAGGGCCAGGTGGTGATACCAGATATATGCCAGAAAGTAAAAGGAAAGAAAAGGCACATAGTGTAATACTGTATAAAAAGGGTATTTAATGTAGGTAGGAACACTTACATTTAGAAGAATGTAACAGCGCTTAATCAAATGATCAAATGGCAACAGTAGGGTCTCCCGACACGTTTTGCATCCAAATGCATCGTCTGGGGTGATCCCCCACTGCTGCCTTCCATGAATTTATAGATGATATGACCCCTTGTTTGGGAGGACATCCCCTGGGCATCCATGTGTTGATTTAATCACTTCCTAGTTGAACCAAAATGGAGTCCAAGTGTGTGTTCCAAGCCTCCACCTGGATCACACTGCATATAATGGTATGTTGATGTGGGGGGTGTACCAACATGGCTGCCCTTGTGTGTCAAGCCTCTGTGTGATTTGGCTTAGTGGGCAGGACCATCCATTAAACATTACATGTAAAATAAATTAACTGAATGATAGTATGCCCAGCCTCTAAGTGCACCAATAATATCTTAAGACAGATTTAATAAGCGATTCCAAATAGCTGTATAAATGATCGCCGAGACATAAGTCTGGCGAATTACAGAGATGTTCAGGCTTGTGTGTCAAGCCTCGTTTTGGTTCTCGAATGTGTCCCAAACCTCGCTGTGGCATAGTTGAGTCTGCATGGTCAGGCTTGTGTATCAAGCCTCGTTTTGGCTGATGAGTGCGCACCAGGCCTCGCCACTATGCTCCGGAAGAGGCATGGTTAGGCTTGCGTGTCACGCCTCAATCTGATGATCGAGCGCGCACCAGGCCTCGTTATGATATCAATGACGTCACGCGTCCACCCCTGACACCAGGGCAGACGACGCAACGCTGCTCACGGCGCCGTGAGGAGAGGCCCGTGAAGGGGGATAGATTCATCTGCATGAGTGAGGTCACATGACCCCTCCCCAACCCTTATACGGACCAATCCGGAACTTAACACCAGACTCACTAAAATGCATCCTGAGTTGGAACGCAATGATGAATGCGTTCCAGCAACTACATGAGAAAAACAGGGGGTCTGTCAGTAAAAAATATCTAAAGAAACTGACAATGTATGGGCCTTCCACCTTAGAATAAAACAATATAATTACAATGTTTTATCCTTTATTAAAACACCAGTAACGACTGGTGTGATGAAACTGTAAATCACAATAAATGAATGATTAAAATAGAACCATGACACAGACCGCTTATATTAATATATAAAATTATGTGGGGTGAATCCAACACCTTTAGAGGAATTAAATGAAACCCCTATGTGCATAAGCGGAACTGTGTAGGTATGGGAGAAGTAGTTCACATGGAATGTGATTGTGTAGGTGAAAGCCCCCCATGTATTAGTATGGGAACTAAACACGCCCATGGAATGTACTCCCACAAGGTTCATAAAGTAACATTATATGTGCTTAAAAATTGTATAAATGACCTGCTCATATATACTGTAATTATGAAATAAAAACATAGGTTACATATGTAGCGATACCTTCAACTAAGAGGGCCGCAGATTTAGTTTGGGCCCTGAAGACAGCTCCGCCAACCCCCGGCAATTTACTCGACCCCCTACTGGCACAGTTAGTTATGGCAACAATATAATTCTTATGCTATATGATCAAACTCAGACACCAAGGCAATAATGAAAGGGGTATCTAATTTACTTTAGATTGTGGTAAAAAAGGTCAACAGTGGTAACAGTTTACATGAAATAGGTTGCAGAGCCCTGCAGCAATAAACACACTATTAACAGCAAAGGCTTGCCGCGTGGGCGACCGTTAACTAGGCGCCCTGTGGCGCAGCAACTAAATGAACTAACTAGCTGGCCAGGCCTGGCTCAGATACCTAAAACTCAGTCTCTAGGGGATGATGGTTTCTTCACCGGCAAGTCTTTAAAGGTGGTGCATATAACAGAACAACATTTGTAATCCAGTGGGAAGATTGTGATAGAACAAATACTGTACTGAAGAACCTCTGAGTTCAACTCTGATATGGATCTCCAGTGAGAGTATCAGATATAAACTTGTGGGCCACGGCAGTCTATAGGCACATCAGCAATAAACAGTATATGGTCTGAGCATACGCTCGCTCACCCCTCCGGACGCGATCCCAGTCCGGGAACCTCCACTGACTGTGTCCTCACACACAGTGTCTCCAGCGATCGGGTCCCCGATCCAACCAAGGCTGTGGATAAGCAAAGTCAGATGCCACCCAGGCTCACAGCAGGGTGGAAGGCTCTTTGGTGCTGCACAAGGCCTCAGGCCTTGCACACCGGCACATCCACACAGGAGGATCAGTCACTGAAGTCTCGTGTCCCAAAGAGGCCGAGCCCAGCCTCGCCTCCTCCTTTTATAACCCCTCCCATGAGTCTCTGGGGTGGAAACATTGCCGGAAGGGGTTCTGGGTAAAGTAGTCCTGGGAGTCTTAAAGGGGACCCCGCTACACATACATCAATTAGAGTAAAGATAAAAACATATATGTATAGGTAACGAGTAAAAATAATTATGAAGGAGAGAGCTAAAATGGGCCCATATCTAACTAGGATTTGTTGATGAATGAATTAATGTCCCACTCTACATTCAAACCAGAAGGTGTGTGCGACTGTAACTCATAGATCCAATAAGTTTCGAGCTGTGATACGCCCCTGGTTTTGGGGCCACCCTTCCATGGGGGAACAAATTGGTCTATGACCAGAAATTGTGTACCAGCAGGATTTCTGTTATGATGTGCCCTGTAATGTCTCGGTACCGTATGTTGTATGTCTCCACTGAGAATAAGAGCTACATGTTCCCCAACTCGCACAGAAAAGCATAGTATTGTGCGGCCCACGTATTGTTTGCCACATGGGCAAGTTATGAGGTAAACCACATACTTAGTGGCACATGTGCAAAAACGCTTGATGGGGGTATGTTTTACCCGTGATGGTGGAATTGAATTCCAAAGTCTTACTTCTCCCTGAAGAGTTGAATTTACACACAGAACACTTTTTACAGGGGTGATAACCCACTAGTTGGTAAAGCTCATGTTGCATGACGTGTGAAAATCAATGTTTCCCTATGGGAGCCGTCTTAACTGGTCCGACACAAGTCGGTCCGACTTTGAAAATGCTCCCTGTACTACTTTGGTCCGACTTTGATCCTACTTCAGCCCATTGAATTATCACTGAGGTCGGATCAAAGTAGGATCCTTGTCCTTACCATCCAACTTTTGACATCTGACATGGTGATTACAGCAGCAGTAAAAGGAATTTATCTCACACTGGGATTGTTTTGATTGGTCAAAGGACAAGTCAGACTATCACAAAATCGGATCAAAGTAGTATCCTGTTCATTCAAGTCGGATGGATGTAGGACTGATGTCGCAGAGCAAAGTAGGATGAAAGCCGTATGACTGTCGTGTAGTATCAGTGTGAACCCAGCCTAAGATACTAAAAGAAGGTGCCACAAATGACCAAGTTAAAAGTTAAAAATTACCCTAGCAGAGTGTCAATGGAGCAGTGTGTTTGCATTGGTTGAGAGACAGTTGCATTAACTGTGAAGAAGCAGAACAAGAGATGATGAGAGAATGACAGACTTCTGTGTTCAACTGCTGATTACTCCTGCAGAAAAATTACTCAGGCAGGAAAAATTGCTCTGACTTCCCCCATACATAGACTCTACTAAATTTATACATCATGAAGCTATGTGCGGTCAGGCAGGGTCTGGATGATGATTGGCCCTTCTCCAAGGGTGCCTGGTCATCATCTTATCAGACATTGTCACAGTGAGGGCCTATGTTGACTCCAGGGTAGTATGAGGAGCGTGACAGCAGCATGAGAAGTCTCTTGCATCCTTTCATTTGGGGACCTTCACGTCCTTTCCACTATGTACATGCCAGGTGTCAGGAACCTGCAGGCGGATTACCCTGGTCATCTATTGCTGGATTAGGGAGAGTGGTCCCTACATCTGGACATGTTCGGTCAATTCTGCCTATGCTAGGGCTTCTCGTTGGTGCCTTGCCTCATCAGGAAGATGCTGAGGTTAGTGGCGAGAGCAGATGCCATGGGTGCGCAGTTAGTGCCGTGGGGTCAGTATTGTCTCTTTTCTACATTTCATCCTCTACAGTTCCTTGCTTGTCTGCTGTGCAAGGTAGAGGGCAAAGAGATTCCAGTCCTTCTGGTGGCTGCCTGGTTGCAGGCACTCCCTGGTGGCTGCTTTTTCGAAACAACCTTTGGTAACGAGAACCGATCTTCCACCCTTGTTTGCCGTCTGTGGCCTGACTGCGTGGCTCTTGAAAGCCTGGTTCTGGAAGTCTGGGTGTTTTCGAGTTCAGTGATCCCGACTAAGTTGAAGGCATGCAAGTCTAATTTTTGGGAGATTTCTCTTTGCACCTGGAGGGCTTACAACATATCAGTGGCATGGGTTTTGGTCCTTCCAATGGGGCTTTGACCAAGAGCTTGCCTGGTGTACCATTACAGCCCAGGATTTCTGCCGTGGCGTTATTCTCTCTACAGCCCTTGGTTGCCCAAGCCTTGATCCCTGCCTTCATCCACAGGGTGCGCTTCCTGTTTCCGCCATGGGTCCTGACCTTGGTTCTTTCTGTCCTCCTAGAAGCCTCCCTTTTCAGTGTGTTCAGGATGTTCCCCTACTGATACTATTTTGGCAGGTTACCTTTTTGGTCTCCTTCACTTCTGTGTGGCGGGTGTGATCACTGACGACCTTACCCTGTATGTTTTTTCCTGGTCTTATGTAGCAATAATGGGGTCCTCCGTCCGGGTCCCTCCTCCTTACTACAGTTGGTTCTGGATTTCCACCTGCTTGTAGACTTTGTCCAGCTGTCCCTATGTCCACGACCATTGCATCTAGAGGGAGTTAAAGTGGTTGTAAACACTCATGTATACCCAGTGAAGTGAACAGCCTCAGATGATATACAGAGATTAAACAAATCCTCCTACATAGTTTTTGCTTGTATATCTGCTGTCTTCTCCTCTCTAAATCCCTTCTAAAGTGCAAATTGTGATAAAAATCTTCATCTATCAGCAACACATAGGGAAGGGCTGAGAGACTGCAGTAACACTGTGTGAGAGCTGATTGGAGGAAAGGCACACACCCCTTCCACACAGCAGAAGAACTGTGTTCTGAACAGACAAGCTCCATTCTGAGCTCTCCCTCCTGACACAAATTTATCTCATGTGTTTGTGGAAAACTTCTCAAAAGTGACTCATGCTGATAACTGAGGAACAAAGCCACCACAGCCCTTCGGTACCGGAGACACTCAATGAAGACAATGAAACAGAAAGTGAATTCACAAATGTCTGTCTTTACTGAGAAGGCATACAGCTTATATTGAATACAGATGAAAGGAGAAAGGGGAAGGTGTTTAGTTACGTGACATGAACAAAACATGTTCTGTTATCTATAAACAGTTAGATGGAAACCTGGTCATTTAGTCATAAATCCAAGCTAATTGCCTAAGGGTAAAACAGGATGTAAATACTTGAAAGGGTTTGACCATAAACAAACACAATAGGGGGTATGTTGTTATACAACATTCCCACATTCCAATATTCTAATGGATAGATGGAAAGGATCTGAGAAGTTTCAAAACAAAAAATGCACCTCATCCCAGGTAAATAGGTATAGCGAAGGAGGAAAATGGGATTATGGTGGTGCTGAGATATCACAATGTCAACAACATTAAATTTTAATTATTTATTAAAATATCATATAGATTTTATACAAAATACATAATAGAAGAAAAGAAATTCATAAAAACAGAATGATCAAACCGATATCATGGACTGTATGGGTCGCTGGTATTCCCAATTAAGGTATAATGGTGGTCGGGTAAGATGTCATATCCCTATATATTTCGCCAACTTGGCTTCCTCAGGGGAGTACGCTATGACCACCAAACTTTAAACAGCCAGCTCTATCAAAAAAATCAAAAAAAATATGTAAAATACAGTTACATATAGCATATATATTTACACATGTGCAAAAAGTGCGCTGCCGAAGTCACCCATAAGGGAACCCACCTTCACTCAGCCCAGGCAAGAGGAACCTACATGTGGAGCCCCACATGGAGTGTGTAGAAAGGTTTCCAAACACGTGGGATCGTGCAAAGAGCAATGTTCAGCAGTAGGGGGCAAAAAAGACCCAGCTATAAGGAACAGAGAACCTAATGAATGCTGAGTTCCAGACATAGAAATCATTAAAAGAAAAATAAGAGGCCAACGGGTTCAGAAAAAACGTACTCTGTTTGAAACATAAACAATGGCGGTGGTGGCCAGAAACTGATTCTCGGCTATAAATGCCAAAAGACAGTTGGTCAGAAACCAATCAAGCAGGTCAGCAAAACACTAGAAAAAATAAAATAAAGATAGAATTTTTTTTTTTTTTTTCAAAGGGTATATTGCAGAGAAGGATTTTAAAAAAAAAAAGATGAATTGATATAGGAGAGTTTATAATAGTATAATCTATGATTAGCATCCAAGTATGATTACAAGGAAGATTGCTCATCAATAAATTTAATTCATAGTAATAGTCAGTATAAGGGATCAGTATATCATAGGTTGAAAATACTCAGCATAGTATAGCAGATAATGCAAAAAGTTGGTCATACTGACCAGAAATAAATGGAGGCTAAGATGCCATAGAATTGGTGTATTACCTGTACCAAGGATACAAGAAGTGAGGTCACCCACGTGTTCCAGCATGATGGAGCTGGCAAAATGCCTGGAATTTTTAAACCCCCCTCACTCGCTCGGGTGTCTGACGTCACCGAGCGAGCGCGGACACAGTAAAGTGCCCATTGAGCATGCGCCAGAGGGAGCCTCAGGCCTACAGACCTCATAGTGCCCTGTGGCACACGCAAGCGTCGTGGTGTCATCGATGAGGAACGCCTGCAATCGGCGTCATTCACAGACCTCTGAGTGTAGTGGGCGGTGGTAGATTGGGCGTGTTGAAGCTCAGAGGGAGCAAAAGAGTCGGGGCACAGATGGAAAAGAGGGCAGACCAGTGGTGGTATGATGGCTTGGGCATGTAAATGGCAGCAAGGGTCGGGGTTTCAGAAAGGGACGAGGCCCTTGGGTGTCCATACGGCAGAACATAAAGCCCTAATGCACAAGGATCCCAGAGTGCAAGGAAGGACAGGGAGAGAGGGGAACAGAACGTTCACCAAAATTCTGCCTGTTGTTCCAATTGCTCTGCTGGAGGAGTCATCCTCCCTGTATAACAAAGGAGGTGAACTTGCCACTTCCACCATGTACAGGGAACGATGAGACAGAGGGCAGGCTCCGGATGAAAAACGGGGACATGGCAGTGCACAGATAGCACTCAAAACATATGATGCAAATATAATAAAAAATAATTTCAGTTTTAATTAATAAGATTAAACAACAGTAAATAAAATATGTATGTTTATCGTTAATTCTTTATACACCAAATGTATTTATTTATATATAAACATAAAAAAATATATAGAGAATTTGTTTAGGATGTATAATCAACAACCAAAGGTGGAAGAAAAAAAAAAGGGGGGGAAAGAGAGGAAAAAGAAGGGGAAAAGGAGGAGGGAAAAAAAGGGGAAAGGAAGGGAAGACCTGGGAGAGAGAAAAACCCCAAAGGTGCAGGGCATCGATAATACATGGCCTATTGCCCCAGATGGAAAAACAGGGAGAAGAGAGGAGGCTGAGAACTGGGCGAGTTTCACATAAGTGAATGATTCAACAATTGTATGAATATTAGAATAAAGTCTAAATTATACATAAATAATATAGATAAACAGTGTTTATTAAATAATAAAGTATATATTTAGAGAAAGGATTTAAAACTAATATATTCATTCAAGCCAGGGTAATGGGTGGCATTTAATTGATGAATTCGTTTAGTCTCGAGTTGCAAAAGTGTGCAGTCAATACCGCCGCCTCTTACGTGTGTAGGTACATGCTCGAGAGCAGTAAATTTAATAATTCCTGCCTCAAAATCATGTTCACAGCCCACATGGCGACTGATGGCAGTAGTCATCAGTCGTTTGTGAATTGGACCAATGTGGTACTTAATACGTTTGAAGAAAGGCCTTTTAGTTCTTCCTATGTAAAAACTGCCACAAAGGCATTTAGCTAGATATACGACTCCAATTGTTTGGCAAGATACTCTATGATGGATGGAGTGTGTAAAACCGTTACGGAGAAGGACAGTCTTACCATTCAAAATAAATTGACAGACATCACATTTGTTGCATGAAAAAGACCCTGTCTGTAAATCGCGTTTACTGCCCGCATGGTCAAAGTGGCTCCGAACCAATCTGTCCCTGAGGGAAGGGGCGCGTCGATATGTGATGTCAGGATGTTTGTTTATATATTTCATGGCAGAACTGTCAGCTAGCAACAAGGGCCAAAACTGAGTAAAAATATCTCTAAAATGTACATGATGCTTAGAGTACTGCGTAATTAGTCAAATAGGTTGTAAGGAGGTTTTGGTCTTCGTGGAGAAAACTAGATCATTTTGATCACGTTTAGATGAGCTGTTGTAGGCTCGTTTCAATATTCTATGGCTATAGCCTCTTTCTTTCAGTCGATAGTAGAGATTTGTTGCTGCTTTTTCATAGTCCTCATTGTGCGCACAGTTTCTTTTTAATCTAACATACTGACTGTATGGGATACTTTTTATAAGAGATTGAGGGTGCCCACTTGATGCATGAAGGATTGTGTTGCCAGAGGATGGTTTACGATATAAAGATGAATATAGGAGACCATCCTTGTCAATATAAATTTTCAAGTCAAGAAAATTGATGCAGTGTTGGCTGCATTCCATGGTAAATTTTAAATTATAGGTGTTTGTAGCTAGAATTGTCATAAACTGGGTTAGTTCGGCCCTACTACCGGACCAGAGAAGTAGGACATCATCGATGTACCTGTACCATGATATAACGTGGGACAGGTACATCGATATGTCCTCACGTGAAAAAAGTTCCTTCTCCCACCCCCAGGTACAGGTTGGCATACGATGGGGCACGTTTAGTCCCCATCGCAACCCCCTGCACCTGGAGGTAGTGGGAGAGTCCAAAAAGAAAAACATTACGGTCAAGATGAAATTCAGAAGTTCCAAAATAAACATGTTGTATGAATGTGCAGAACTGCCCCTATCCTTTAAGAGATGGCCCACAACCTCAATTCCCCTGGCATGGGGAATTGTGTTGTATAGGCTTTCTATGTCAATAGCAACTAGCCATGTATCAGGGGGAACACACATGCCTTCAATTGTTTGCAATAAATCAATTGTGTCTTTAATATATGAGGTTAAAGATGTCACATGAGGGTGGAGGTATCGGTCAACCAGAGCACTCGCATTTTCTGTGAGGCTCTGGCATCCAGATACAATAGGTCTGCCTGGTGGATTGGACATAGACTTGTGCAGTTTGGGAAGGGCATACATGGTAGGTATTCTGGGTTCTTTAGTGTTCAAGTAATTCCGCGTATCTTTATCAATGTGTCCCCTTTGAAAAGCTTTGGTAATTAAAGAATAATATTCCAAATTAAAATTAGTGATTACAGTTTTTGATATGGGGCGATACCATTCTTTGTTTTTGAGAATTTTATGGCACATAGTTTCATAGTCGGTCGTGTTCATGACTACTACATTACCGCCTTTATTGGCTGACTTAATTACAATTTGGCTGTTATTGAAGGGACTTGAGAGCTATTTTTTGCTTGTAGGAGAGATTGTTACTGGGGTTTTCTGAGCCCAAATCAAGTTTCTATATCTCTCTTGCGGATTGTTCCACAAAGGACCATATGCTAGCATTCTTACTCAAAAGAGGAAAGTTCATTGATTTTGGTTTATATGATGGAGGTGGGGGGAAGTTCACACCAGAGGCGCATATGCCCTCTAAGGTTGGGGCAACAGGAGCACCAGTGTCGGTGTTACCCTCCTCCCATTATTCCATCAGATCCTCAATTGCCTGAATTTCGTCAACATCATATTTACGTTGTTCAAAGGAAATAGTGGGAGATATTAGAGAGTCAGTCGATGGTCTATCGTATAGAACTTTAAACATAAGTTTGCGTGCAAAAAGATGTATGTCTTTAATCATTTGAAATTTGTCACCACTAGCCAAAGGACAAAAAGTTAGGCCTAACTTTAAGACCCCAATTTCATCCTTGGTTAGGGAAATGGATGAAAGGTTGACAACTTCCAGTTCAGCTTTGGAATCTAATGTTAAGGTTGTGCTGTTAGTGATGTTGGGGTGGAGGTGAAGGGGAAAAAGGTGGGGCCAGTGCCCGAGCGGGTTGTGCAGAGAGTGAAACCAGTGCATACGGTGTATCAGCTCGTGAAAGTCGCATGAGTGAAGAGGAAGGGCGAGCAATATCAAGTGTGGAAGAGCTCGCTTGAGAATGTCGAGTATTAGTAGAACCGGTGCGTGAAAGTGAATCCGATGACGCTGAGTTCCGGTCACCTTTCTGTTTTTTTGGGAAGTCGATCATGAGACAAATCACGATAGATCGTGGACTGGCTGGATACTGCTGAGGAAACAGAAGACATATTAGGCATATCTGGAATATTTTGAGGTGCTGTACGGGTAGAGGGATACGTGGATGGTCTATTAAATACAGGTTGATTCCATTTGTATGCATAGTTGTTGTCATATGCAGATTTGTCTTTCAGGAATTTGCCTTCTTTGATATTGATAATATCAGAGGCATCTTCCTCCTAGATGTTCTCCTTCTGTATAAACAGAGGGGTAGGAACTGCGAGAACCAATTCCTCATACCATGCATTGATTTGTGTATCTAAATCTGCAATCTCGCCCTGATACTGATGACATAATATAGCCATCATTTCAAAAGAGCAGTTTTGCAGATTATGTTCCCATTTGGATTTGAGCGAATCATCAACTTTCTTAAGATTTGGAAATATCTGTATTCTGAGTCCCCAAGGGGTGATTTTATTTTCAGAATACTTGTCAAAATAGTGCCTATGCCAGAACACTCTGACTTTCTCCAGTAAACGCTGCAGTCTTATAAATGCCTTGTCCATTTCTGGCTTGGACAATTCTGTTGTATTCTGTGTGGATTGAATTTTATACATAAAGCCTTCCCAAGCTTCTCCGCAAAAGCTTGCCATGATCAGAACCGTGTCCTGTCAACAATGGGCAAAATAAATAATAAAATAAAATGAAAATGGAGGGAAATAAAGGTTGTTGATAAGGTTAGCAAAAATATCTATCATTTCTTCCCTATGGACTTTTTTTCTTTATATCCACTTATTTCAGAATATTAAAAAAAAAATAATAATTCTTCATTTTTTGTACTGTTTTGCAATATTTTAGGTTGCGCATCTATTTTTACTTTTTTACATATGTGAGTTAGGGACCTTAGATTGTAAGCTCCTTGAGGGTAGGGACCGATGTGAATGTACAATGTATATGTAAAGCGCTGTGTAAATTGACGGCGCTATAGAAGTGCTTTAAATAATGATAATAATAGTAACACTCGTGGTTACTATTATCAGATGTCAGTGGACATATAGAAGTGATCATAGTGATTGCCGCATGCGCCCAGGGTGCTACACTGAGGGGGGGTGATAAACGCATGTTTACCAAGCCCAAACATCACCTGTTACCCGCACCCTCCCCCCTCCCCGCCGTGATCTCAAGCTTGTCAGTTTGCCAGAGCAGAAGCTGCAGGCTGCGGGAGGGAAGGGTAGATGCTGCTGCCAGTATTGGGGTTGATCAGAGTGATTGGGGGGAAACAGCCGGCTTATGATGGTAGCTGCAGGGGATCCAATTTGCGGGGGATTGGGTGGAGGGGGGGATCAGTGCTGGGGGGGGAGGGATAGAAAAGGAGAGTGGAGGGAGTAGTTTTAGGTGGAAGGGAGCAGCGGGGGTGGAGAGGCTTGGGACAGGGAAGTGGCGGCATGGAGGGGGAGGGGGCATCACATTTATGGTTAATAACGCTGATCAGAGTTATAGAATTGTTCAGCAGAGTCTGACGAACAATTCTACTATAAGTTTATGGTCATTGAAGTGACCATGAGCTTATAGGAGAGGGAGAAAAGAGGACTTGGCCACCTGGGGGCAGTGTTGTAGGTCCGTACGCCATACGGACCTGGCAGCGAAAGGGTTAGGTTAATATCAAATGGAATAGGCAAATTTGTAGAGAATCACTCAGATATTTAGAGTCCTAAATATATAGTATAATTATAAAATAAGTTATGAGGGTTTTAGAGGGTATATATATTTATAAGTAGATTGTTTATAAATATTTACATATTCACTGTATGTTAATGGAATGTCTAATATTAACACCTATGGACCAGGTCTATTTTTTACACTTGGTGTTTACAAGTTAAAATCAGGTTTATTTGCTAGAAAATTACTTAGAATCCCCAAATATTATATATTTTTTTCAGATACCCTAGAGAATAAAATGGCGGCCATTTCAATACTTTATTTCACGCTGTATTTGCACAGCGGTCTTATAAATGCATATTTTGGGGAAAAAATAGGATTTTTTGTACACACCGTAAAACCTCTTTCTCTGTCGTCCATGGACTGACACAGCTCCATAAATCTTGACATGTGGGTTATGTTCCTGTTCATAGGAGAGGACTAAGCAGAACATGTTAGTTATCTTAAAACATGTAACTTTAACTGAGTTGAACAGCCCCGCCCAGGGGGCGGTACCTCCGTACATTACCCTCCTACCTGCAGTCAGCAGCCTCAGTTTGTAGTAAAGCAGTGCAAACTAAAAAAAGGAGGGGTGGGTCCATCCATGGACGACAGAGAAAAGGATTTTACGTTGAGTACAAAAAATCCTATTTTCTCTTTCGTCCATGAACGGACACAGCTCCATAATTCTTGACATGTGGGACGTCCCCAAGCAGTGTCAGAAAAAACGAGGGGTGGGAACAGCATCAAAAAAAGACTTAACTTCACCCCAGACAAACAGATCTCCTCAATGGAGGAGTTGCAACCTCAACCAGCCGCCTGCAAAACCTTGCGGCCAAAGGAAGCATCCGAAGATGCACTCACGTCAACCTTGTAAAACCTTGAGAAAGTGTGAACAGACGACCAGGTCACCGTCTTACTCACCTTTGAGACAGATGCTAGATGTTGGAAAACCCAGGAGCCACCAATTGCCCTGGTTGAATGCGCCGCGACAGGAAAGGGAGGCGCCCGCCCCTTAGGGCATATGCCTGGATGACGGTCTGCCTGATCCACCTAGAAATGGGGGACTAGACCGCCAGGCCCTTCTTTGGACCAGACACCAACACTAAAAGTGAGTCAGACCTCCGGAACCGAGCCGTAGCAGACAGGTACACCCGTAGGTCACGTACCACGTTCAAAGAATGTAGTGCAACTCCTTTGGATGCGACGGCCGAGGACACAAGAACAGAAGTTCAATGGCCCCGTTTAGGTGAAAAGCCAAAACTACCTAAGGAAGGAATGAAGGTTGCGGGCGTAGCACAGCTTATCCTTATGGAGGACCAAGTAAGGTGACTTGCAAGACAATGCCGCCAATTCAGAAACCCTTCTGACCAATGTAATGGCAACTAGAAAGGCAACTTTCTGAGAAAGCGGTAAGAGAGGAATTTCCCTGATGTCCTCAAAGGGTGGTTCCTGAAGTACTAGATTCAAGTCCCACGGAGGAAGCGGTGGTCAAATCGGGGGAACCATGTGTCGGACCCCCTGCACAAACATACTTACCAGTGAGTGAGAAACCGAATATGCCCGTGGGCGCCAGGCCATCTCTTCACACATAGAGATGTAGGCCGTCCAAGTGCGATGGTAGAACGTCCAGGAAGAAGATTTCCAGGCCCTCAACGTGGAGGAGATTACAGAATCTGACAGACCACGGTCCTTAGTACCTGGCTTTTAATAGCCATGCCGGTAAAGCCAGCGACTGTAAAACAGGATGAAGTATGGAACCTTGAGACAGAAGGTCCTCCCGCATTGGCTGCCACCAGGGAGCGTCAGCTACCAGTCTCACGAGGTCAGCGTACCAGGGATGCCGGGACCAGACTGGGGCGATTAGAATCACCAGAATCCCCTCGGCCTCCACTCTGCGGAGCAGACGAGGAAGCAATTCCATTGGGGAAAAGGCATAAATCAGCCGATACTGACCCCATGGAGCCACCGACGCGTCTGCCCAGGGATCCCTGGACCTGGCCACAAACCTCGCGATTGAGTCGAGAGGCCAGGAGATCCACAACTGGTGTGCCCCATTTCTGACAAAGTAATTGAAACACCTCCCGGTGTAACGTCCATTCCCCTTGGTCCAGCATCTTGCGACTCAGATAGTCCGCCTGCCAGTTCACTACGCCCGGAGGTAAACAGCCAATAGAGCCGGCACGCTCCTTTCGGCCCAACTTAGGATGTGAGCGACTTCCGGCGCTGCGGCCGAGCTCCTTGTTCGTCCCTGATGGTTGACAGAAGCCACCGCCGTGGCATTGTCCGACTTGATCTTGACCAGACGCCCTTGAAGTCTCTGCGGCTACTTGGAGAGGCACAGTCTGATCGCTCGAAGTTCGAGGACATTGATCGGCAGGCGATATTCGTCCAGATTCCAGCAATCCTAGGCCGACTGGACCCCCCAGACTCCCCCCCCCCTAAACTGTGAGGCTAGCTTTCGTCGTGATCACAGTCCCATAGAAAGAAAGGAACGACCTCCCGGACTGAAGAGCCGGGGGTATCAGCCACCCTCTCAGGGAAGCCTTGACCAGGTGACATACCTGATCCAGAGACAATGGAGATCTGTTTCATTTGGACAGGAATCTCCTCCTGCAATACTAGAGTGTGGTATTGGGCACACGGTACTGCCTCGAAGGAGGCCATCATGAGGCCCAGAAATCGCATGCAAAAACGGAGAGACAACCATTTGCTGGATGCTAACAATTGCACCGCCGACTGGAGCTTCTGCAACTGCTACAAAGGAAGGAAGACCTTCGCCTCGGAGTCCAGGATCAAGCCTAGGTACTCCAGACACTGAGTCGGTACCAACACCGACTTCTGCATGTTCAGTACCCAACCAATTTCCATGAGGGTCTGACTGAGCCAGAAGCAGCTCTCGGGGCGAGCACCTTCTTAAAAACTCTTGGTGCTGACGCTATTGCGGAAGGGGACATGCAAGTATGCGTCCTTGATGTCCAGGAACGCCAGAAAATCCCCCGGATGGAGCGCAACATCATCTGTGTATTCCATCCTGAACTTCCGCACGCTCACAAAGGTATTGAGGGCCTTGAGGTCCAAGATTGGATGGACACTGTCCTTCCTTGGGACCACCAACAGATTCGAATAGAATCCCTGAAAACTTTCCACCAGGGGCACATGTAAAATTACTCCGCACCTTAGCAAGTCTTGTACCGCTCCCATCAAAGCAGACTGACGAGCCGGAAGGAGAGGAAGATTTGAGGGAAGGATCTGTTTGGTGGACAAGAAGAAACTCTATCTTGTACCCTGAAGTGACCACCTTGCAGACCCACTGGTCAGAGAGTTGCAAACACGCTAAGCCGTCCCCCCGCCCCTGAGTCGGGCGGGGGCAAAATTTCATGCGTTAGCAAGCTTGTTAGCCTGCTCATTCGACTTGTGCACCCAGGGACACTTCTGTCCCCCAGATGGAGCTTTGTCAGTCTGGGAGGATCTGCCGGCTGACCCTGACTGACGAAAATACAGCTTCTGCGCGGAATAGGGCCCCGGCCAACGGCGCAGCTCCTTCCCCTTAGAGGACTGCGGGAGAAGTGTGCTCTTACCTCCAGTGACATCCTTAATAATGTCGTCCAGCGAGGTACCAAAAAGCCTCTGAAAGGCAATCTGCCAGAGCTCTTTTTGGATGCTTGGTCAGCGGACCAGCATTTCAGCATATCAGGCGGCGCAGTACCACCGCAGATTCAGAGGCTCTGGAAATCAAGGGGGCCGCACTGTGTATGTTTTTACAGTGGCACCGAAGGCGAGCATGTCTTTGGAGTGTAGGAGGAAAGCGGAGCACCCGGAACTAACCCACGCAGACACAGGGAGAACATGCAAACTCCAGGCAGATGGTGTCGGGGTCCGGGTTCGAACCAGTGACCCTCTTGCTGCCAGGTGAGGGAGTTAACCACTCACTGTGCTGCCCCCCCAGAGTAGCATCACAGACATACACAAAGCCCTGTACCATTAGGTCAGCCAGCCTTACGCACTCTGGAGGAAGCTGATGCTCCTCTACTGTCTGTTGCAAAATTCTTGCCCATTCAGTGAATGTCTGAGACACCAAAGTCGCAGCCAATATAGGTCGCAACGCTGACACCAGCATGGTGAACCTGGAGCGGGTCACCGCTTCGGACTACTTATCAGTAGGGTCCTTAAAGGCAGGGGTTCCATCTACCGGGAGAGTGGTTACCTTATGTTCCACGATTTGGAGGAGAGGCCCTTTTTTTTTTTTTAAAAGGCACTCCCCAAAAGGATAACAGACCGCCATGCGCTGAGGTACCACAAAGGACCTGTGCGGCCATTCCCATTCCTTATCTATGAACTTTCAAAGAAAGTAACATAAGGAAAAAACTTTCACAAAGCGGTCAGATTTGTGTGACCCAAAGGAGACAGACTCCTCTGCGGAAGTCCCAGCTGCACCTACCAGCTGGAGAGTGTCCCGCACAGTATCAGAAGTGCACTCATAAGTGCTCTGTCTAGCACTCCCCAGAAAATGCGCTTTTTTACCCCCCTTACGCCCGCACGCCATTTCTACCCTGGCAACAAATGATTCCAGGACTGTCGACAGCGTATCCATGGAAACCGCAGGTGCAGGGGCACCGTTAGCTGGGCAATTTAGGGGAGAAAAGGTCACATACTGACTCCACTAACACCCACTGACAGCCCTCGTATACCCTTTTATACACAGCGTGTGTGTGTGATGAAAAACACTGTGACGAGAATGAGCTGTGCGCCATACAGAAAGCCAGTGCTAGAGGCTAAAACACACCCCAAAATGGCCACTAGATGCCTCAGATAAAAAAGGCATGGACCACAAGAAAATGGCCGCCCGCAATACCGACCTGCGTCACAGCACGGGGACGACAAAATGGCCGTCAATGGAAATTTTAAAGGAGAAAACGGACACACTAAAAATGGCGTCGGCGCAGCAAAAAATGGCGCCCAGGATGTGGACGAGAAGGCCGTGCAGAGACTTCCCAGGAAACAGACCTCCCCCTCACAGAAAGCGGACCCTGGCGCCCCACGGTCCCCCACAGGGACTCGGAGCCCCCCCCACAGGTACACCCCGGTCACAGCGGACCCTAGGGCAGGAGGGGAAAGGGCGACAGAGAGCAGGGAAAGGGAGGACAGGAGAACCCCTTAATCCCGGGAATGCCCAGCTGTTCCATCCTGCCAAGACAGGAGGAACCGTACTTACCCGTCCTTGCGAGGACATGCTGGCGCGTCCCTAACAGACCCACAACCGATGGTACGGAGTAGCTGTCGGCCCGGTCCACTGTGAGTGAGACAGCAAGAAGCCCAGTCATATGTGGACCCCGAAGCATGTGCTCACCGGCCACCCCTGGAGCCATGGGGTACGTCGTGGCAGAACCAGCGCGTAGCTAAGGACTGGCACGCTCGATGGCCGGAACTGGGAAGACTACAAGGATCTATAATATCCTGCCTGTCGCCCAGCCGGCTGTTGATAGAAGATATCACAAAAAAAAAAAAAAATTTTCAGGACTCTGGGCCCAAAGGGAGCCACGTCCTTCTCCTCTGCTAGGCAGAAATAAACTGAGGCTGCTGACTGCAGGGTGGAGACTTATGTACGGGCTGTTCAACTCTGTTAAAGTTACATGTTTTAAGATAACTAACATGTTCTGCCTAGTCCTCTCCTATGAACAGGAACATAACCCACATGTCAAGATTTATGGAGCTGTGTCCGTCCATGGACGAAAAGAGAAATACACTTTTTTGAATAAAAAAATAAGAAAACAGAAAAGTTAGTCCAATTTTTTATATTCTGAAAGATAATGTTTCCTCACTCGACTTCCTGCCTCACAGGGGAAACCTCCCCCGCCGCCGATAAAAGTGATCTCGTGGTGAATCCGCCGCAGAGACCACTCTTAAAGCGGACCGCCTGCCGTTTCAGAAAATACCAGGGTTATGGCAGCTATCTGCTGCCATAGTAACGGTATATAATGTCAAAGTACCGACGTATAACGATGGTGGGCGGTCCGGAAGTGGTTAATGGAAAAGTAAAGCTTGTTTGGTTGTACTTCTCCTGTGGATCACCTTAGTGCAGTTCATTCTGCGCGCCTGTGAACCTTTTTCAGCAGACAGCAGGCTTAAGCCTGCTGTCTGCTGATGTCACAGAGCCAGTCAAGGCTAGGGAAAGATCATGACAATATGGTCAGGATCCACCCAGATGCCTGGACCGACACCCGGCTCAGCCTCTCCCAGCCTCTTTCACAGCCTTTCAGCGAGAGAGCCTGAGCCTGCTCCTCTCTCGCTGAGCTTGCGTGGGGGGTGTATGAGCAGAGAGCCGCTGACTGACAGCCATCAGCTCTGCTCATAGAGCATGGAGAACTGAGCGACCAGCGGTGCTTGATCGTTGGTTCTCACCCTTACAGCCAGCGGGAGACAGATACAGCATCGGTCCGATGCATCATCCACCTAGGTAAGCATTTTTCCCCCAATGTAAAAAGAAAAAAAAAAGTTTAATAAAGAGTATCTGAAAAAAATAAAAATTACACCCTTCCTCCAGTGTAAATTCTATCTCATCTGCTTAAGCAACACGAAGCAAGATAAAACGAGAGGAAGAGAGTGATTCTATTTGTACCAAACTGGCCCAGAAGAACCAGGTACACACACATAGCAGACTTCTGTTGGAGTGTAGTACAGGACATAGGTCATGCTCCCTTCCAAATCTTGGTTTACTCTCCATTGCTTGTTACAAAACCGGGGAATGGGGTAGAGTTAGAGGGGAAGTGCTTGGGGTCCATGTCTTTTAAAGGTTTGCCAATCACCTAAATGTACATGCCTATAACCAATGGTTTATAAATACTTTGCCTGTGACATTTTACTGTACTCAAAGATAAGTTAAAGTGGTTGTAAAGACAAAAGGTAGCGGGAACCATTGGCTCCTGCTGCTATCAATCGAAGCCAGTAACTGGGTATATGGGGAGGGCAAACATTTTCCTGGATGAAATTGATTCATTCAGTTTATTTTGTTGTGATTAGGTGTGATTGGCCACAGCTAATCACATGGTACAGATGGGCTGTTATTGGCCCTGTCTGTACCATGTGATCACTGGACCAATCACAGCTGACAACATGAATCAAAGCCATTCATTGTTTACAATTGTCACGTGATCTGCTGTGATTGGTCACACCGATTACATGGTACCAGCAGCTGGCTGGTGCACTGATCAGTCGTCGGCTGTGTCCGGTGCACACAGCTGCTCGTGCCAGTAGCCGTGGCCGCATGTGAGGCTAGTTTCGGGAGGACATCATTAGACATCAACCCAGAATGACAAACGTCCCGCTCGGCTGTCCTATTGCTATAGGCTGGGAGGAAACGGGTTAAACTTCACTATAAGCTGGAGTTCAGATCAGCTTTACGTGCTTTTTTCCTATTTACGGTTGAGGAAAGTGGATAATTTGCACTAGACCCCTGGGGTTAACTCACTGGTATTAGTATCTCAAAGTATTGATGTTAATGTAAATAATCTGGTCCCCAGGCAGACCGCTTCTGCACCCCAGAGGTTTTCTATGGTTTCTTTGGCTTGTAGTATAATATAACAAAAATGGAAATTGAAGCACCGTACCACTGCTAAGAGGTCCAGATACTTCTTTATTCCAGTAAAAGTGAGGGAAACCATCTAAAAAGTATCCAGTGTGTTTCAGGGGTCCAAAAGCACCCCCAGTGTGCTTCCATTTGTATTCCAAGATTTTAGATTTCTTGTCTCTCCCTAGTGAACAGTACTGGATGCAGTTTTAAACATTTATTACTTTTTTTTTCTTTAGCGGATGCTTTCTTCAAAGCTGCAGTGAGCCTTGTTGCTGATGTACCAAAGACAATTGTTATAGATGGCAAGATACGTTCCTCTGAGGCTTTTCTCCTGGAGTTCCTCAGCAACTTCTTCTCCACATTACTGGTTGTTCCTGTAAGTGTCATTAACCTGATGGAATGTTTTATTTTTTTCTCAAAACAGGGATTCTTTACTGCAGTCATGAGTTAAATCGAGTATACAATAGAACAATATGACAATATTGTGTCGTACAATTCAAAAGGTTAATCATAGCAGAAAGTATGAAAGTTTACCAAGAAATAACATAGAGCACAATAGGGCATACCAAGGTTGTAACAGGCACAATAAAAGCACCAGACCATCCCGAGGGGTTGGGGCAGTGGGCAAGAAATCGGGAAAGGTTAGCAAAGGGGGAGGGAAGACAGACCCAACACTCCACCCATAGTCCGTAAACTCTCAAAGTAATTGATTTGCGGACATGTCCAGGGGGACCGCATCTTATCCTATTTCCAGGGGCAGCCCCAATTTATTTAGGTTAACTTATACATAGGCAGGGCTTCATCAACCATGGTCTCCCAGGATGACACCATAGGAAAGGCAGCAGAGGTACACTTCATTAAGATTTCTTTTTTTAGCATAGTATAAGAGATCAACAATTTTTTATGGTGAAAACACTAAGTGTTCTCATGAATAGAAATAATTTCCTGGGAGGCCAGTATAGACACCTGCAGCCAAAGATTAATCACCTCAAAAACCTCAGACCAGTAGGCAGTGAGCTTTCGGCAATCCTAGAACATATGGAAATAGTACTCTGGGTGAATACGACAGTGGGGGAATACAGGGTCATGTTCCGGATACATTCTATGAAACCTCAAGGGGGTAGAGTACACTCTGTGCAGAAACTTACTTGTATTAGTTTGTCCCTGGAGGAAAAAACAATCTAAGACTGTTCCAAACAGTCCTCCCAATCCTTCCTATCTAGGGATGTCACCCTTCCAGAGATTCCACAGGCCATCAATCTTGGAGGATTTAACACACAGAAGCGCCCCATACAGGGCCGAGAGTGGCTTATCTAAGTCCCCCTGGGCCAGCAGCTCTTCAATAGGATCAGTTTGGAGGAGAGGCAACTGAGGAGACTGGGATCTGGCAGCGTGCTGCAATTGGAAATACAGGAAAAGCATCCAGCACGATAACGGAAATACTCGTAAGTTGGTGGAAGGACAGTAAGGCACCCAAGGACACAGTATCGGCAAAGGTTTTAATAGTAACACCTTTCCATCTGGCCTATAGCAGATTGGTGGCCAGGCAGGTGCTTTCTCCTTCTGAGTGGACAACGTATGACGTCCTCTCAGAAGGCACCATCAGACGTGATCAGAACAACAACAGGGGAAAGAGGAGAAGGGGGAAAAAGAAATGAAGAGGGGGGGAAGGGGTTGGAAAGGGGTATGTGCCTACCTTTAAACTGTGGTGGGGTGAGAAATCGACGGAACACCGGGAGTGAGGGAGATCCCCACATATCTAGCCCAGGGTTCCCAGATCTTTTCAAATTTCTGGGAAGTATCTGTCAGGATACTGGCCAGTTTTTCTTGGGTCATTATCCATGAGTTTTTCCTTCTAGCTTCCGAGAGGAAAGGTTTGGGTTTCTTCCACGCTTTAGCTATTGTGAGCTTAGCGCCAGTGAGAATAAAATTGATTAGTGTTTGTGTGGCCTTTGGGATTTGAGGTATATGGGCATTTAGGAGGACTACAGACAGGCACTTGGAAACCTGGCAATTAGTCACCTTGAAGATCATATTGAAAATTTTTCTCCAGAATGCACAAATCCTCTGGCACTCCCACTGGGTATGGGCCATCGGCCCTAAGAGTTGGCAGCCTCTGTAACAGGTCGGGTCTGCTGCTGGGCACATGGTTGCAAGTCCCTCTTGCTCCGTGGCTTGGCCACACCGCAACTCATATATCGTGAATTGGGGCGGTAGCGGTTTGTCCTTCCAGACCTGGTGTAGAAAATTAGAAATTAGTCCGGAACGAAATCTTTCAGAGTCTGGGAGCTCCAGTGACTGAGGGTTATAGGGCCCCTAGAGGCAAAAAGGTGTCCTATACGGTATAGTCCCTTGTCCAGCCACCATTTTAATGCTTTTATGTCTAGGCCCGGGGGAAAGTCCAGGTTATGAAACAGGTGTGCGAGAGGGTGTCCTGCGGAGACGAGAGACGAGTGATTCCTGAGGCTGTCCCAGAGCGCACAGGAGTGGGACAAGGAGGGGGGCAGTATGGGGGGGCTGATTTTTTGGTGGGCACCAGAGGAGGTAATCTAGGGTGAATCGGGGAACTGCCTGTCTTTCGATAGTTATCCAGTCTGGTTTTTCATATTTGGAGTAAATTGTGGAAAGCTGTGCCAGTCTTGCTGCTACATAGTATTTTTGTAAATTGGGGAGGCCTAGACCTCCCTTATGTCTATGGAGGAACAGTGTTTTGGGGTTTTCGGTAACCAGTGGTTCCCCAGGTGTATTTGAGTATCTTACTCTGAAGTGCTTTTAAGTAGTTTTTCCTAATTGGGACGGGAAGGGACCGAAAAAAGTATAGGATTTGCGGGAGTAAGGTCATACTGATCCTGCCCAGCCAGGAGAGCTCATGCTTGGACCAGGTCTTGAGGTCGCTTTCTAATTTATTTTATAGAGGGGGTTAGTTGCGTGCATAGAGAGTTTCCGTGTGGGCCGTCAGGGTGATGCCCAGGTATCTGATTCAGTTGTCACTCCATTCAAATTTGAATGACTGCTTTAGCAGGGAGACGCTCAAGAGGGGGAGTGAGACATTAAGGGCTTGCGATTTTGTGTAATTGACTTTAAGGCTCGATATCTTAGAAATTTTTTCCAGGACTTGGCATACGTTGGGGAGAGAGGTTAGAGGGGAAGTCACAAATAGGAGGATGTTGCCTGCGAAAAGTCTGCATTTATGTGTCTGGTCACCACAGGTTACCCCTTTAATGTTTGGGTTATGTCGAATAGCTATTGCCAAAGTTTCAATGGCAATGGCAAAAATTAGTTGGGAGAGCGGACATCCCTGTGCTATGTCAATTGATTTTGAGTAGTGTCCTTGCAGGCAGATTAGTGCCCTTGGGTGTGAGTAGAGGGAGTGAAGGAGACCCGTGAAGCGCTTCCCAAAGCCCCAGCGGTCCATGAGGGAGAATATGTATGGCCAGGACACTGTGTCCAAGGCCTTCTGTAGGTCCATTGCCAGAAGAAGCCCCTGTTGTTTCATCCCCCCTCCCAGTGAGACCACATCTATTGCCCGTTTTATTTGGTCTGGGCCTTGTCTCCCAGGGATCAAGCCCACCTGGTCTTTCTGTATGTATGTATGTATTGATATAGGATGCTAATCTGTTGGCCAGTATTTTTGTCAGTATCTTCACGTCATTTTTTATGAGGGAGATTGGGCGGTAATTGCTCACTTCTTCGGGGTTCTTGTCTGGTTTGGGTATGACCGTGATATATGCTGTGTTGAGATGGGTGTCTAAGGGGTCGCCCTGTCTTTTAGCGTTGAAGAACTTGGTCAAGTGCGGGGCTATGGTTCCCACAAAGGCCTTGTAGTAGGGAATGGATAGGCCGTCCGGGCCCGGCGCCGACCCTTTTTTGAGGTCCTTAATGACCCCCAGAACCTCCTCCACCGTGAAGGCAGCTTCCAGTAAATTTTTGTGTGTGGTGTTGAAGGACGGGATGGGGAGGCCATCCAGGAACCGAGAGATTGAGTCCTTGTCAGGCTGAGAGGGTGGGCTATATAGGTTGGAGTAAAAATCCTGGAACGTGTCCAGGATTTTGACAGGGTTGGCTGTGGGAGGTTGACCTGCTATTCTGATCTTGGGCATAGTATGAATCCTAACTCGAGGGGGGGGGGGGAGAGTTTTCTCAGCCAGTAGTGATCCCATTATGTTTGTGTGTGTGTGTGTATATAAAATTTGTTACCGCTCCAACGGACTGCTTTCTCTGCCTGCGTGGTGAGGGCCAGGTTGAGATCTAGTCTGGCTTTGTCTATTTGGGTTACGAGGACCTTAGAGGGGTCTCGTTTATGACTAGCTCGGGAATGCCATATACTCCTTTTCTAGACACTCTGTCAACCCTCTGTTCCCGCTTGATTTGGGTGGAGATCTGGATGATTTTACCCCGGATGAAGGTCTTGTGGGCAGCCCAGAGCATTTCAGAGAGTGTCATTAAGTAAGAAGTATTCCTGAAGTGCTTTATTGATTTCCTCGGCTCTAGCAGGATTGGAGAGGACGGACTTGTTTAGTCTCCATTGGCCCCATGTCCTGCCTAGCGCTCTGGAGCTAATAGATATGATCACCACTGAGTGGTCTGACAGGGCCGTGTCCTTGATATGAGCACTGAATGGAAGAAGGGACGTTGGGGTCAGAATATAATCTATTCTGTCATACGTGTTGTGTGGGTGAGAGTAATGTGTGAAGTCCCATTTAGAGAGATTCAGTTCCCTCCAGGCATCTGCTAGACCATGGGCCGAAAGTATTCTGGGGATTTTATGGCTTTCCTTGGTTGGGTGAGTCATTTTGGCCTTGGGAGGTTTGGATTTGTCCAGACCCTGGTCGAATGCTGCATTTGAGTCTCCCCCATAAATGATCGTGCCTGCTAGCATAGGGTCAAGGGTGTCCATTATGGTCCTGAAAAATGTAGCTTGACCTCTATTGGGGGCATAGTAGGATACTAGGGAGTAAAGATGACCTTCAATCGTGCCTTTTACTAAGAGGAATCTTCCCTCTGGGTCTATGTATTTAAAAGTCTTCTCGAATCTACACGATTTTGAAAATATAACGGCTACCCCCCTGGTTTTGTTTTCTGCGCTGGCTAAGTAGAACTGTGGGAAATGGGGGTGGATGTATTTGGGACTATACCGTATAGGAAAGTGCGTCTCTTGGAGTAGAATATAAATTTTAAGGGATTTGTAGTAGTCAAACATTTTCCTCCTTTTGACTGGGGAGTTTAGACCCTGGACATTGTGGGAGGCTATTTTGAGGTTGGTTTGTGTGTTTTCAGCCATGGAGACTATTGGGAGCATGTCCGCTAACAACATCCTCACTCACCCTTAGTAGTCTTCTTTCCAGGATCATTTTGGGGGTTCCCCTGTTGGGCATGGTAGGTGCGAGGTGTCCATCTTCAAGCTGGGGATTCTGAGTTCTGTAATAGATGATAATAGGCACGTAGGTGTGAGGGAGAGAGCAGAGCGGGAGGGAGAGGGACGAGGGGGGAGAAAGGGAAGAGGAAAGTCTTCTAGCATGTTGATCCGGGGTTCGGGGGGGGAGACGCCCTCAAAGCCCTACAACAAAAACAATAGGTGTCTGAACTGTGGGGATCAGACGACCTAACCCTCAGAGACCCTTGGGTTTCCAAGGGGTAGGTGGAGGTACATGTGGACCACCCTTACACAGGGCGCCCATGAAATATTTGAATATTAAGCATAGCACGGCGAATCAGTCTTTGGTGTGTATGCGGTAATATCCCCTCCGGCGTATCAAGTCAAACCCAATCCTCCCGTCCCCTAGAGGGGGTGAGGCTCCTGGTGTCTGAAATCATCCTGCACGGTTTTGCTAGGCAGCCCTTGCTGATAATGCCCCTCCGCTGTGCCTTCGCAGTGTACTGAGGAATACTGCATGTTTGCCTGGTGGAGCGGTCGGGCAGCTAAGGGGGGTGATTAATACCATGAGGATTACTGGGTTCGTCCGGGGGGATCCAGTGTTTTTGACAGTTCAGAGGAGCAAAATTTAAACAGAAAAAAAAAAAATAGAAAGTCCATGAAACTGTAAAAAAAAAAAAGTAGAACAGACATGGGGAACATATGGAACGTGGGAGGGGTGAGACCCCTAACAGTGGTCACAGGTGGGACTGTGGCCGGACTCTAACCGGAAGAGCAGTACCCCCCATAAATGGGACTTTAGAGGCAACCAACTATAGTAAAAATACAGTTATATTTTATTCAAATAAATTATATACATAACATGATCTCAAACCAATAAAAGCAATGATGATAACGGTGATAAAAAACATGTTACAATTCAGAAGACCCAACGCGTTTCAGGACTCACAATCCATCCCTTCGGCACGGGCTTTGTCCAGAAGTAATCACACTGTATGATAAACATCAAATACATTAGTAAGTGATAAGCCAAATATTGATTACAGTAATTAAAAAAAAAACATGAAACACATCGCATAGTATCTGCATAGCAGGAAACATACCCAATCAATCACTGTGATAAACGCTGCTAAGACAGTGATGGCAACTGCATCAGGAAAGGATCCCCCCTCTGTCCAAAGGACAATTTTGCACCTGGTGGGTCCGAATTCATCCACAAAAGTCCGATACAATATCGCCAGAGGACATCACACAGATAAGACCCACTGCGAAATCTCATTGAGACTATATTTAATGGGGGACATAGAAGTGTGATTTAAAATTAAGGTATTAATGAGTTATTCCGTGTCTGAAGGAAAAAAATCCCTCTAACAGCCATGGTTTCTATATGTATAAGAACATTATCACGCTAGTAAACATATATATATATATATATATATATCATACCTCCATAGAATTCATATCCCAGATATGTCAGGAGAATTTGGCGGTCAGATCATACAAGTGCTGAGCGCCACTCAGGTTAACCTTCTTGATTGTTGAGGCTGTGATCTCTACAAAAACGGAGAGTACAATTTATTAGCACAGGCCAGAGGGGATTGGTTCATATCCTGTCTATCAGGCAGGAATGATAGGGGCTAAAAGTCAGTGGTAGATTATGCTGTGGGTTCCAGAGCAAAACGCCTTGCTTGTCTGGGTTCACCTTCCTACGTGCAGTACAGAGCGAAACTGCTCCTATTTGCCATCTGATACCGTGACAGATCTCCAGTATCCTGCTTGGGCTTCAAATAGGGATCCGACAGTGGCACGTAGCGTCGTGACATCATCGCAAAACCTCCCATTGTATAACGGGTGTACTGCACATGTGCGGAGGTCCGTACACTTCACACTACTCAATGGTTGCATAGCAACATGAGGTGTGAGCGTTCGGCATGCTGCGTCATTACGGACCTCTCAATAGATATCGGGTATACCGCGCATGTGCGGGAATTCATAATCTGTAAACAGGGTTCAACGGTTGCGCAGCAGCCATTAAACAACCATCCATACTGACCACCAAAGCCTATGAATAGCGGACAGGTGTCATGCCCAAATCAACAAATCCCACCACGTTTATATGTGGTTATCTAGTCATCACAGAGGCATATAGTGCAAAATCCTTCGGCAATTGAGGGGACCCTGGATGTTAACTGCACGGCGCACACCGCAAAGCCCGCCCAAGAGGCGGTAACGACAGAAATAAAAAAAATTAAAACTCGTAAATCCTTTGGTAATCTGACTCAGCCAGAACAACTCGCTCTCGAAAATTTGAAAAAACACCACTCTATCACAATCAAACCCTCTGATAAAGGGGAAAACATTGTAATACTGTCTACCGACCAATACAAGATAATGTGTAATAGGATACTCTCCAACCAAGATTGGTACAAATTAATTTCGAGATCGAGTATATCTAGGTTCGAAATGAAATTCTACGCATTGATTGATGGTGCCTTTTCTCAAGGCATCATCAATCAAGATACCTGGGAATTCTTGCGGATTAAATATCCAAGGATTCCAACATTCTATTGTCTGCCGAAGGTGCACAAAAAATTATTAATGCCACCGGGAAGACCGATAGTGTCTGGGAATGGTGCAATTACGGAGAACTTGAGTCTGTATCTGGATACACATCTGAGACCCTTTGTGGTTGGCTTACCATCGTATGTACAAGATAATATTCATCTCTTGCAGAGTTTGGAAGGTCTTCATATATCCCCACATGCACTGATGGTCGCTATTGAAATAGAAGCTTTGTATAGATCTATCCCTCACCATCTGGGACTAGCGGCCATTAGACACGTGATCTCACAAACACGCAGAGATGGCTGTAAGCTTAATGAATTCATTATTATGGCCTTGGAGTTTATACTCTACCATAATGTGTTTTCGTTCGATGGCTCCTACTTCCTCCAGGTACAGGGAGTGGCGGTGGGAATATCTTGTGCCCCATCGTACGCGAACCTGTACCTGGGGGAGTGGGAGCAATAGTTTCTGGCTGACAATTCATATAAGTCTCACATTCATCATGTAGCGGCATGGTTCCGCTACATAGATGATATCCTGATGTTGTGGGAGGGTTCTGTGGCTGAGCTGGAGGAATGTATTGCTGCAATGAATCAGAACATGTTCAATCTGAAATTCACTGTAATTTTCAGTGAAACAAGTGTTACTTTTTTGGATGTTACTATAACCATAAACACTGACGGAAGTCTTTCAAGTGGACTCTACCGTAAAACAACGGCAGGGAATACTATCTTACATGCCTCCAGTTCACATCCTCAACCCCTCATAAGATCAGTTTCGTACAGCCAGTACCTCGGGCTGAAACGGAACTGCTCTGATCAGGACTCTTTTGTACAGGAGGCCGGTGCCTTAAGAGAAAGGCTTCTGCTTAGAGGCAATTTGCATACCTGTTTAAAACAGGCCTTTAGACGGGCCAATGGACATGTGAGACGAGAGTTTGTATTCGGTAAAAACAAAAAAAACAAAGATGCCCAAGCAATTAGAATTATCACTAGGTATAACAACCAACATCAGTCAGTCAGAAAGGTTATCGGTAAGTTTTGGCATCTTCTGTGTATAGATCCATTGTTAAGCCCACACGTATCACAGACCCCAGCAATCACATATCGAAGGGCTTCCTCACTGAAAGACCAGCTGGTCCAGAGTTGGTATGTGGGCGAATTCCACAACGTGGTGGATGCCCCATATGCGGATACATGAATACTCGACAAGGTATCAGACTCCCCAATGGAGTGCCATACAAACCCCGTCATTTCTTCAATTGCAAAACTGAGGGGGTGGTGTATCTATTGACTAGGGATGAGCTTGGTGGTCGAGTCGAACGCATGTTCGACTCGAACATCGGCTGTTCGCCTGTTCGGCGAAACCAGAACTTTGTGGGTTGTTCGCGCAAAATTCGTGTGACGAGAACGGTCCACAATGCAATGCGCCATCGCAGTGCATTGCTGGCGCTGTGATTGGCCAAGCATGCACTGTGACCCCGCATGCTTGGCCAATCACAGCGCCGGCAGCGAGGAGAGCCATAATTGGCCACAGGCAGGATGCCTGTGGCCAATTATAGCTCAGGGGGGTACAGCGCGGTGGCCTTGTGTAGTGTATTGGCGTGCAGGGAGAGAGAAGGATAGGCAGGGACAGTGTCGGTGATATTCTTTGCTAAACCTTGTGCATTTACAGTGTGTTGGCATGCAGGGAGAGAGAAGGATAGGCACGGACAGTGTAAGTGTTATTCTTTGCTAAACCTTGCGCAGTTACAGTGTGTTGGCGTGCAGGGAGAGAGCAGGATAGGCAGGGACAGTGTCAGTTTTATTCTTTGCTAAATCTTGCGCAGTTAGTGTGTTGGCATGCAGGGAGAGAGAAGGATAGGCAGGTACAGTGTCAGTGTCATTTTTGCTAAACCTCCTGCACAGTATACACCTGAAGCTACCCCTTATTGCTCGTGGTGTTGTTCTGTTGTGTAACACAGCCAGGCATCTGCAAGCAGTTACAGTGGGTGTAGGTGCCTCCTGCACAGTATACACCTGAAGCTACCCCGTAATGCTGGTGTTTTTCTTTTGTGTAACACGAACATGCATCTGCAAGCAGTTACAATGGATGAAGGTGCCTCCTGCACAGTATACGCTACCCCTTATTGCTCGTGGTGGTGTTCTGTTGTGTAACACAGACAGGCATCTGCAAGCAGTAACAGTGGGTGTAGGTGCCTCCGGCACAGTATACGCTACCCCTTATTGCTCATGGTGTTGTTCTGTTGTGTAACACAGACAGGCATCTGCAAGCAGCTACAGTGGGTGTAGGTGTCTCCTGCACAGTATACACTTGAAGCTACCCCGTAATGCTGGTGTTTTTCTTTTGTGTAACACTAACAGGCATCTGCAAGCAGTTACAGTGGGTGTAGGTGCCTCCTGCACAGTATACATCTGAAGCTACCCCTTATTGCTGGTTTTCCCATCTCCCTGCAGCCCATTAGAATGTCTGGAAGGCCAACAAGCCAATAAAAGAGGGCAAGCAGGCTCTGTGTCTGGGGGCAACAGTGCTGGTCGTGGGCGCGGTACATCGTCATCAACACGTGGGCATGGGACACGCTTGTCCTTATTTTCGGCAGCTGGACGTGTTGAGCCGCATCATGCCGAAGACTTGGTAGAGTGGATCACCAAGCCCTCCTCATCCTCTCTCACCCAGGCTCAGGGTACTGGCAAAGCAGCTGCCAATGCGTCCTCTTTCCTCGTATCAATGTCATCATCAGTCACTCCTTCCCTGGACCCACCATGTCCTCCTGAGCACAGTGTTGGGTACATGCTCCAGGAGGATGCCCAGCGTTTTGAAGGGTCTGATGATGATACCCAGCTAGAGGAAGGCAGTAGCGTGAGCGCAGAGAGAGGGGATGCTCAAGGAGGACAGCAATCTGGCAGTCATGTTCCACCAGCTGCAGCATACTGCCAGGTTTGCTCCAGTGATCAAGAGGGAGAGGATGATGAGGTCACTGACTCCACATGGGTGCCTGATAGGAGAGATGAGGAGGAAGCACATCTCCGAGGCAGGATGCCCTCCGGGGGCCAGCATAAGGGCAGCACACCGACTGAATCACACCGCAGAGCTCCGCCTGTGCAGGGCGCTGCCTCTGCGCGTTATTCCAAAAGTTCTTTGGTGTGGGCCTTTTTTGAGTCGAGTGCATCAGATCGCACCAGTGCTGTAACGAGCCCCTTGCTCGCTCGGTTCCACTCTCTTGACACTCCTCTGCTACTATTGGATCATATTGCAGATTGCAATGTCTGATGGTTTGGTCATCCGATGCTCTGGGATTCGAACTACAGCTATATGCCATTCTAATCCATTTGTGATAGCTCAGAACAAACACCAGGCAGGCTGTATGTAAGTTCAAACAGGATTCTCATTTTATTGGATGCACAAACACACTTTTATACAGCAGTTTGAACACCCTGCCCCCAACAACCACTTTCCTATTGGTCAATTGTAAAGTACATTGTAGTTCTTAATTAGGTTCTCTTGGCCATGCAAATGAGGACTTGAAACAGGGTCAGCAGGGATTGGTCCGATAGCTTGAATAGGAGAACTGAGATGTGTATTGACACAGAAGCCCCAGGGGGTAATTAAAGTACATAAACAAACAGTCAAACACAGAACAATGCTTTTCTTCCAGACCATGGAGCCGTCTGGAGGGGGGGGTTAGCCTTAAGACAGGGCAGAATTCCCACCACTGTGTAATAGATTCAAAGGAGAAATATTTCAGTAATCCAAGGTTCATGACAGCTGCTATTTGCAACATATGTCTCAAGCGTATCTCGCGTGGCCAAAACATCAGCTGCTTGGGCACCACATGCTTGACCAGACATATGTTGACCTGCCATGCAGCTCGTTGGCAAGCGTACCTTAAAGACCCACACCAAAGAAAAAAGCAGACCTCTCCTTGCGCCTCATCAGCTGGGATCTCCAACCACACTATACCTTCAGTCCTCTCTGAAACCTGCACTGAGAGGAATGAAGGTGTAGAATTAGGTGTGTCACAGCCAAGTAGTTGCGGGCACTCTGCTAGCAGTACACCGACGTCCGATTGTAGCAGGCAAATTTCCCTGTCCCAGCTGCTGGACCGTCGAAAGACGTTCGCTCCCAGCCATCCACATGCCCAGCGGTTGAATGCTAGCTTGGCTAAATTGCTAGCACTTCAACTGCTGCCTTTTTAGTTGGTAGACTCGGCCCCCTTCCATGAGTTTGTGCAATGTGCGTTTCCTCAGTGGCAGGTTCCCAAACGCCACTTTTTCTCATGGAAGGCGATTCCGGCTCTCTACCGGCATGTGGAAGTCAATGTCCATGCCTCGCTGGACAGGGCGGTCAGCGGTAAGGTGCATATTACCGCTGACTCATGGTCCAGCAGGCATGGACAGGGACGTTACCTGTCTTTCACGGCCCATTAGGTCACTCTTTTAGCAGCTGGGAAGGATGCAGGACAAGGTGCAGTAGTGTTAGATGTTGTTCCACCACCACGCCTCCAAAATGCTACTACTGGTTGTGACACACCTCTCTCCTCCACCCCCTCCTCTTCTTCCTCCATGGCCTCTTCCTGTGCTTTGTCCTCGGAACTAGCGGTGCTCCATAGGCGTTCAAGGGGCTACGCAAGTACGCAGGCAAAAAGATGCCATGCCGTGCTTGCGCTGGTGTGTTTGGGGGACAGGAGCCACACTGGGGCAGAGGTTCTGTCAGCTCTGCAGGGACAGGCCGAGAGGTGGTTGAGGCCACGCCAGCTTAAGCCAGGAATGGTGGTTTGCGGCAATGGCACCAACCTCCTCTCCGCCCTCCGACAGGGACAACTGACCCATATGCCCTGTGTGGCTCATGTCCTTAACCTGGGGGTGCAGTGGTTCTTGGGCAGGTACCCGGGCTTACAGGATGTCCTGAGGCAGGCCAGGAAAGTCTGTGTGCATTTCCGCTGATCATATAATGCCAGTGCTCGGCAGGCTGAGCTGCAAAAGGAGTTGAACCTGCCCAAGAACCGCCTTATATGTGACATGCCCACCAGGTGGAACTCAACGTTGGCCATGCTGCAGCGGCTGCACACGCAGCAGAGGGCCATCAATGAGTACCTGTGCGACTACGGCACCAGGACAGGGTCAGGGGAGCTCGGTTTTTTTTCACTACGCCAGTGGGGCATGATCAGGGATGCATGCACTGTCCTGGCACCATTTGAAGAGGCCACGAGGATGGTGAGCAGTGACAGTGTATGCATCTGTGACACTGTACCTCATGTCCACCTGTTGAAGCATACGCTGCATGGAATTATGGACAGGGCACTTGAGGCAGAACAGAGGCAGGAAGAGGAAGACTTCCTTGCCCCTCAAGGCCCCCTTTATCCAGACAGTGTTCCTTCTGTCCCACCCATCACACAGGAAGAGGAGGAGGATTGTGTCAGCATGGAGGTGAAGCCTGGCACTCAGCATCAGCAGCAGCAGTCTTTTAGGGATGATTTACAGTCCCAAGAAACCCGTGGACTTGTACGTGTCTGCGGATCATGACATCCTTAGTGACCCAGAGGACTCCGGACCAAATGTCTCAGCTAACCTACGCTGCATGGCCTCCCTGATCCTGCAAAGCCTGTGGAAGGATCCTCGTATTCTTCGGATCAAGGAGAGGGACCATTACTGGCTGGCCACTCTCCTTGATCCACATTGCAAAGGTAAGGTTGCGGACCTTATCTTGCCATCGCAGAGGGAGCAGATTATGAGGCCTTGCAGAAAGGTCTGTGCAACGCGTTCCCAGAGACTGGGAGGTTACAAACTCCTGGTCCTGGACAACGAGTTGCTGAGGCTTCGGTCAGTCAGAGAAGGAGCAGTGGAGAAGGTGGGCGTCTGACCGATGCGTTCAGACAATTTTTTAATCCGCAGCTCCAAGGTATGATCGGTTCCAGCAACCATCGCCAGCGTCTGATTTACATGGTCCAGGAATACCTAGGGGCAAGGTCAGACTTGGACACCTTTCCCACCGAAAATCCTCTGGCTTACTGGGTCTTGAGGATGGATCACTGGCCAGAGCTTGCACAGTATGCAATTGAGCTACTGGCCTGTCCTGCATCCAGCGTTCTTTCGGAACGCACATTCAGTGCTGCTGGAGGCTTTGTAACCGATCACAGGGTGCGCCTGTCCACTGACTCAGTTGATCGACTGACATTCATAAAGATGAATCAGTCTTGGATCACCACCAGCTACCAAGCACCTGAAGCTGATGTAACCGAATATTTTTTTTTTTAAATGTCACATCCCTTCAAGACTGCCTATGCTGATGCTGAGTGACTGTCCTGTTATGTTGACTGACTATCCTCTTCCTCCTCAATGATCCTGCTGATAGCTTGGAAGAACATTTTTGGTTCTGGGTGCCGCCACCAGTGGCTAAGGCCCAATTTTTCAGCCCCTGTTTAACAGGGGCATGTAATTACAATATTTGATGCAATGCTTTGCAGCAGGGCTCATTACTGCACTCCAACTAGAGTATCTGGGAGAGGTTGCAGTGTCGTGGCACCAGCACACCATTGCCTAAGGCCCAATTTTTCAGCCCCTGTTTAACAGGGGCGTGTATTTACAATTTTTTATGCAATGCTTTGCAGCAGGGCTCATTGCTGCGCTCCAAGTACAGTATCTGTGAGGGGTTGCAGTGTTTTGGCACCAGTGCCTAAGGCCCAATTTTTCTGCCCATGTTTAACAGGGGCATGCAATTACAATTCTTGATCTAATAATTCACAGCAGGGCCCATTTATGCGCCCACCAAGAGTAACTGTGAGGGCTTACAGTGTTGTGGCACCACCACCAAAGGCCCAATTTTTCCTACCACTGTTCAACAATGGCATGTAATTACAATTCCTGATATAATAGTTGACAGCAGGGTGTTCCAGCGCCCACCAAGAGTATCTGTGAGGACTTACAGTGTTGTGGCAAAACCAACACCTAAGGGGCAAATTTCTGCAGAATATCTACGGCAGGCCCCTACTTTCAAGCATCCAACTTAAAAACGACTCCTTGAATCAAATCATCTTTTTATTGTTTCTTTTTCATTACATACATACAAACAACAAAAAAAAAAAAAAAAACATCCAATACTACATGCAACCCATGCCCGCAAACGACTCCTACTTGCAAACGGAAGGAGACAACAGGAAGTGAGAGGAAATCTACCCCTAGGAAGGGCAATTCTCTCCTGTAAGAGTTAATATGGGAAAAAGGTGTCTCCTCTCTACTGATGCTTTATCACCAATCCTTGTTTCAATAAAAACCCCAAACTTTCCAAAAACATTTGTCATTGGGACGGAAAGTGAGGTGAAATGTTCTGAACAGGTGCACAGATGGCAAAACAAATGTTACAGGGGTGTTAACCCTTCCCTTGTACTCCAAAAAGCTTAAAAATAGAAAAAAGAGGGCCTTTTTTTATTTTGGGTGCAGGGTTCCCCTTAATATCCATACAAGACCCAAAGGGGCTGGTAATGGGCTGGGGTAGGGTGGGAGGGGGGAGTGATGGGGTAGCCATGCCATTTTAATGATTTTCATCCATATTGCCGGGACCAGACATTACATTAAAGCCGCAAGCAGTTTTAAATGGCTTTTTTTCTTTTAGAAATGTCATTTTGTGCAGGGACAGTTCTAAACACTGAAAAAACGTGCCACTTCACAGGCATACATTAGACACCCCCCAGGTATGATATTTAAAGGAATATTTCACTTTTTTTTTTCACTTAATGCATCATTAAAATCACTGCTCCCGAAAAAACGACTATTTTTAAAACTTCTTTTTGCATTGATACATGTCCCCTGGGACAGGACCCGGGTCCCCAAACCCTTTTTAGGACAATAACATGCATATTAGAAGTTATAATTAGCACTTTACATTTCGAACGTTCGCGTCCATTGTATTTAATAGGGTTCTAAAGTTCGCGCGAACTTTCGGTCCGTTCGCAGGTTCTGGTGCGAAACGAACCGGGGGGTGTTCGGCTCATCCCTACTATTGACATGTAAGTGCCAGTGGTTTTACGTTGACTAAACCAAACTCCAATTCTACAAGAGAGCATCGAGACATGTAACCTCAATGAAAATGGCAAATCCGGAGCTCCCACTAGGGAGACACGTTATTGATGAGCATCAGGGTAGTTTCCCCAGGATCCAATTCCTATTACTGGATAGGATACACCCCAACCCAAGGGGTGGGGACTGGAATAAGGTCCTCCTGCAGCGTTAGTCATGCTGGATTGCGGATTTTGAGGCAACCTCACCCCCCAGACTCAATGAACTACTGAGTTTTCGACCATTCTTGGAGGGTTTCTCCTCGGGTGGCTGTGAGAGAGAATGAGGCCCTTGGTGTCTCTCATTCCCGCCCTGGGGGGTATAGTACCTCCAGTGATGTCCTATTATGAATGTCCTTAATTAATATCCCATAGCCATGTAGGCTAAGTAATAAATTGGGAATATGTTTGTGGTGCTAGCCATATTAATAGTAATGAGCCAACTTTACTGTTTTGATTTTCCTTGTTTTGTGACCAATGCTATTCGTTTATCATCTAATGTGGCCTATCCAGTTCTCCATGTGAATGTGATGGCTCTTCTTGGAGCAGTGATGATCTCTGTGAATGGTAATTTTGCCACCCTGTGCACGTGGTGGATTGCTTTTCGTCCCATCCGGCGCACGTAGGCCCCCTCGAAATTCATTTTGGGTGGCCTTATTGCGGCCAACAAGGTGGGGCACTACCCGGGCGCCATCAATTGGGGCCCATGGTGGTGCCAAAGCTGTGGCCGATTACCTACGTCGATGGGTGCTTTCTGCAGGACGCCCCCCTGGCAAATGTCCCTCTCCCTCTTGGGCGGGCTTTGCGGTGGGCGCCGTGCAGTAAACATGCAGGGACCCCTCAATTGCCGTAGGATTTTGCACTATATGCCTCTGTGATAGCTAGATAACCACATATAAATGTGGTGGGATTTGTTGATTTGGGCATGACACCTGTCCGCTTTTCATGGGCTTTGGTGGTCAGTATGGACGGTTGTTTAATGGTTGCTACGTTGAACCCTGTTTACAGATTACGAATTCCCGCACATGCGGGGTATACCCGACATCTATTGAGAGGTCCGTAATGACGCAGTACGCTGAACGATCACACCACATGGTTGCTATGCAACCATTGAGTAGTGTGAAGTGTACGGACCTCCGCACATGCGCAGTACACCCGTTATACAAAGGGAGGTTTTGCAATGATGGAGTACGTCGGACATAATGACGTCACGTGCCACTGTCGGATCCCTATTTGAATCCCAAGCGGGATGCTGGAGATCTGTCATGGTATCAGACGGCAAATAGGAGCAGTTTCGCTCTGTACTGCGCGTAGGAAGGTGAACCCAGACATGCAAGGCGTTTTGCTCTGGAACCCACAGAATAATCTACCGCTGACTTTTAGCCCCTATCATTCCTGCCTGATGGACAGGATATGAACCGATCCCCTCTTGACTATGCTAATAAATAGTTCTCTCCGTTTTTGTACAGATCACAGCCTCAACAATCAAGGAGGTTAACCTGAGTGGCGCTCAGCACTTGTATGATCTGACCGCCAAATTCTCCTGACATATCTGGGATATGAATTCTATGGAGGTATGATATATATATATATATATATATATATATATATGTTTACTAGCGTGATAATGTTATTATACATATAGAAACCGTGGCTGTTAGAGGGATTTTTTCCTTCAGAAACGGAATAACTCATTAACGCCTTAATTTTTAATCACACTTCCATGTCCCCCCTTAGATATAGTCTCAATGAGATTTTGCGGTGAGTCTTATCTGTATGATGACCTCTGGCGAAACTGTATCGGACTTTTGTGGATGAATGCAGACCCACCAGGTGCAAAATTGTCCTTTGGACTGAGGGGGATCCTTTCCTGATGCAGTTGCCGTCACTGTCTTAGCAGCGTTTATCATAGTGATTGATTGGGTAGGTTTCCTGCTATGCAGATACTATGCGTTTCATGTTTTTTTAAATGACTGTAATCAATATTTGACTTATCACTTATTAATCTTTTTGATGTTTATCATACAGTGTGATTACTTCTGGACAAAGCCCCTGACGAAGGGATGAATTGTGAGTACCGAAACGTGTTAGTTTGTCTGGATTGTAACATGTTTTTTATCACCGTTATCATTGCTTTTTTTGGTTTGAGATCATGATATGTATATTATATTTGAATAAAATATAACTGTATTTTTACTATACTTGGTTGCCTCTAAAGTCCCATTTATGAGGGGTACTGCTCTTCTGGTTGTACTCTAACAGGGATGTTGGCAACGTTATTAGGTAGGCTGGATGTTTTTTCTTATTCTATATGTGGTCGGACTCTCGGTCCTAGGAAAAAAATGGTAGAGATGTGGGAGAGGTCCGTGTTTAGGTCGATCCGTTGTCTTTAACATTCTTCACCTTCCCTTTGTTTCACAGGGGGGGTTGTGGGCTGGTAGGAGTGTGTCTCTTGGCTGAGCCTGTACCGGCATTGGAGGTGTCCACATAAGCTTCTTGGGAGATGAACTTTAGTTGTAGCAGTAGTCGCTCCCCCTCCGGGAGGCTGGAGAAGGAGCATGATCTCCCTCTGTCAGAAAACTTGACCGCAAAAGGATAGGCTCACTTGTACTTGATGCCTTTCTGTGTCAGGACCAGTAGTAATGGTTTCAGTGCTCTCCTGCGCTGTATCGTGGAGGGGGAGAGGTCCGCGAAAAGCTGTACCGGGTGGCCTTGGCACATCACTTGGGGAGAGGATCTGGCCTGTTTCATGACCTCCTTCTTCACAGAGTAGAAATGGGGCTTAACGATGATGTCTCTGGGTTTTCCGTCCTTCCTGGGGGGTCCCAGGGCTTTGTGGGCCCTGTCTAGTTCTAGACGGTGCTGAGGGATATTAAGCAGCAGGGTTCTGACTAATTCCTGAACCACAAAGGGAACAACCCGGACAGTTTCAGGCAGTCCCCCTGATCCTGATGTTATACCTGCGGGACCTGTTCCCCAGGTCGTCAATTCTGGAGATGGCAAAGTCCAGTTGTTCCTGTACTGTGTGAATATGTTTCAAATTTTGATTCGATGCAGCCACTGTCTCTTCCAGTTTGTGTTCTACTGTGTCTATTCTGGCTCCTAGGTTTTGGAAGTCAGCTTTCAGGTCCCCAGTCATTTTGGCCGCTGTTTGCGCCAGGCCCCTATCTAGGAGGTCTGAGAACTTCTGGAATAGGTCTGCCATCTGGTAGGCCTGGTCCCTGTTATGGGCGTCAAGGGGGAAGGAGCCGGTCTGAGCTGCTTTATTAGGCCCCAAGGGGGAGAGAGCAAAGTCAGTTAGTGTGCGACCTATGAGGGACTCAGTGGAGGCAGGGGTTGGGGTGATCGCCTGATGGAGTCCCACCTGTGATCCTGGTGTGAAGGTCAGGGTTGCCGGGGTGATTACCTGCCTGTGGTCTGTGAGACAGAGCACGCTGGAGGCTGGATGCTGTGCTGCGGCCGCCATCTTGGATTTCTCGTCCGCGACCTCTGACTCAAATTGTGGCCATAGATCCCTCTTAACCGAGGGTTTAAGCATAAGGGGTGTTCTCGGGCTCTGGGGGCGTCGGCTGTGTCGTTTTGGGGGCTTCAGAATCGCCGCGTCAGTTGCTGCGGGCACCAATGTGTCTGGCTGGAGCGGAGCTCTCGGCTCAAGTGGCCATCTTCGGAACTCCGCGCATGCGCACTCCTGTTTTTCTTTTTTATATACCGTCACCAGTCAGTGTCCCTGATCACCGCGACACCAGTTATATGATGACCCTGTATTGCACTGGTGGCAGTATATAAAAAAATTATTGTGATTTTTTTTTTTTTTTGATAATTTCCCAAAAAAAATGACAACTTCAAAAAACCTGCCATGCCTATTACTAAATACCTTGGACTGTCTACTTTCCAAAAAGGGGTCATTTGGGGGATATTTGTACTGTCCTGCCATTTTTGGGCCTCAAGAAATGAGATGGCCGTCAGTACATTAGGATTGATCAATTTTCAGATGTATGCCATAGATTGTAGACTCTAACTTTCCTACCGACTAAATAATATACACTAATTTAGGTTGTTTTCACCAAAGAAATGTAGCAGACTAAATTTTGGCCTAAATATATGAAGAGCCGTTATTTATTTGCAAAATTTTATAACAGAAATGAAGAAAACCATTTTTTTGAGCAAAAAATAAAAAAACCCAGTGGTGATTAAATAGCATCATAAGAAATCTATAGTTGATAAAAATCTAGTTTGGCTACAGTGCTACATGACTGCACAAGTGTGCGCATTTAAAGCGTGGCAGAGCTGAAAGCTAAAAATTGGCCTGGGCAGGAAGGGGGTAAAAGTGCCCGTTATTGAGATGGTTAAAAAGTGCCAAAACCTGGGGATTCAGGATATTATGAAAATGGCCAAGGTAAGGTAAGGTATCGAAAACAATGTACGGGGATATTTCTACACGCACACACACACACACACACACACACCAACACGGGTTAAACTGGATGTACTGTTGTCTTTATTCAACCCAACCTTACCTACTACAGGCTGTACCCACATTACAAACATTCGACTTACAAACAACTCCTACTTATAAACCGAGGGAGACAACAGGGAATTCACCCCAGGAAGGGAAATTCACTCCTGTAAGAGTTATCACTGATTCCTTTTATCATACATCACGGGACACAGAGCACCATAGTAATTACTATGTGGGTTATAGGCCACCTTCAGGTGAATGGACACTGGTGCAATCAAAGACAGGAAGTCCATCCCTATATAACCCCTCCTATCCAGGGAGTACCTCAGTTTTTTCACCAGTGTCTTGGTCACGGTTGAAGATGTGCTAAGAAGAGCTCCACTGGAAGGATCCTTACAGGATCACGGGGCTATGCCATACTATCGGATCCATTCAAAGTGCTCTATAAAAAGCCAAAGGGAATGGTACCCAAGCCTTGTGGGAGAAACCTGAGGTTTTAGCCTGTAACGCACCTCTTTGAGGGCTGGACCCTGGGATCTGACACCTTGGTTACATTGATCATACCAAAAGGATGTTCTAGCAGGGTGCTTTCCAGGTCCAAGGGAGAGGAACCCCTTTTACAAGAGACCCAGTCCTTGAATGTCTGCCATGACATGCTCGCCGTGATGGGTGAAGATTGGGTCTGTCTGTTTTCCAGCAGTATCCTGCGGCGAGGAATAGTAAGTGAGAAGATCCTAAAGATACACTTATGGACTTCTCTTTTGAGTAGACTGTGCTTACCTGTTGTCTCCACTAGAGGGGAGAAAGAACATGTTAAGTTTACATTGCCATGCTTCCTCCTGCTCGATGTTAGTGTCTCTGCCCACAAACTTGCTCTGCAACCACCGGAGAGAGTTTTGGGGTCTCCTGCCTGCAAACCCTGGAGGGCACCTCCGAGCCCCCCCCCCCCCGTGCGCGCAGGAAATCAGCTCCTTTTGTAGGACAAGAGGGGGAGACGATCCTAGGACATCGGGTGTGGCTAAAGCGGCTGACGTGCATGAGGAACGCCGTGCACGGTGCACAGAGCAGGTGTAGGTCTCTCTCCTCTCTCTCTCTCCTATAGAGTTGTTTTCCCTGCAAACAAACGGTTGGCTGGTGGAAAGAGGACACAGAGTATACAGTCCCTGACAAAAGTCTTGTCGCTTCTCTATTTTGTAGAAACTCCTGCTATTAACCTGACTTTTAATTAATCAATTGGTGTTAGAAATAGCTCCTATGAAAAGCTAAAGCCCTCCCAAATGATGTTTAATGCACTGAAATAAATTAGTTTCACTGAAAAAAGATTTATCATTTAATCAAGACAGACAGGTAAAATTTTGGCAAGACAAAAGTTTTGTCGCCTATACAGAACATGAACAACTTTACTGAAAATCCAAAAATATGTCAGCAAATTAAGTAGTGGTGCTGTGAGATCCAAATTTATTATCTTGTATGACTTCCATGATTCATACAATTTATTGATGAAGTCATCAGGAATAGCAAAGAAAACAGTCTTGCATGCCTCCCAGAGTTCATCAATAATCTTTGGTTTCGTCTTCCATGCTTCATCTTTCATCCTACACCACATATGCTCAATGATGTTCATGTCTGGTGACTGGGCTGGCCAATCCTGGAGCATCTTGATCTTCTTTGCCTTAAGGAACTTTGATGTGGAGATGGAAGTATGCGATGGAGCACCATCCTGCTGCAAAATTTGGCCTTTTTTATGGTTGGGAATATACGGTAAGAGGTAGCTAAGATTTCTTGGTATTTTAGACTATTGATGTTGCCTTCCACCCTGCAGATCCCTCGCACACCCCCATACTGGATGTAACTCCAGACCATGATTTTGCCTCCACCAAACTTCACTGTTTTCTGGGTAAATCTCGGCTCCATGCGGGTTCCAGTTGGTCTCCTGCAATATTTGCGGCGACTGTGGTGTAATTCAACAGAAGATTCATCTGAAAAATCCACCTTCTGCCACTTTTCCAGAGTCCATCCTTTTAGCAGGCTGTGGCCCTTGGCAAATGCCACACGGTATTTCAATTGTCTTTTGTTTAGTGCTGGCTTATGGGCACTGATTCGACCATGGAGGCCATTTTGAGACAGAATCCGACAAACTGTTCTGGTTGACACAGGGACTTCAGGTGACCAGGTCTCGTGGAGCTCTGCTGCAGTGGAAAATGGGCTGGCCTTGGATTTTCGAGCCAACAAACGGTCCTCTCCAGCAGTTGTCTTGCGGGGTCGGCCTGACCTGGCCTTGTCCAAAACGTCTCCAGTCTCTTCAAATCTTTTTTTTATCCTCTGAACTTGACGCTGAGACACATTGAAGGTGTCTGCCACATCAGTAGTGGATCTGGTCTTCAGCCTCTTGATAATCAACACTTTAGTCTCCGGGTGAATCTTAGGCATGTTTGCAGAGGTCTAGTTGCAGTTGAGAAGGACTCTAGTGTACTGGTGTTCTTTTTATACACACCTGAGACCTAATTGATCCATTATTAGTCACAGGTGAAGCTCATATAACAAGGCGACAACACTTATGTCTTGGCAAAAATTGACTGAATGGGCTTTACCAAGCTGTAAATATTTGAATACTTTTTGTCAGTTTCGTTTTGCACTGAAACATTATTACAAAAGCTCTTGGGATTAAAATGACCCATTTCTTGTAACAAAATCTTGATTAGAAATATATTTTAGCAGCACTTCAGGTCAATTTGTACACAAGCGACAAGACTTTTGTCAGGGACTGTATGTGGGGCATGTAAGAGCAGTGGACACAGGCATTCTTAAAGGCATATCTACTCGGCATCAGGCTGGGCAATTATTAGCGGCATAATACTCTTTGCTGAACTAGTGCTCAGCAGTGGATGCATGGTGTTAGTACCTCTGCTTTGTGCTTAGGACTATTTTTTCCCGGAATGCAAGAGGGAATTCAAGAGCGAAGTAGTGCAAGGGTGCTATGGTCAGGCTCTGAGGATCCTGGTCACGCTTCCACAGTGCCATCTTCCCCTGAGAGACCTGAGGCGACAAGCCAGGCTGAGCCATTTAGGCCTTCAGCTGTTGCAGCTGCTTCCAACATTTCAGCCTCTGCTTACATCACCAAGGACGGTTTGGCTTCAGCGTTAGCTGGATTGGAAGGGGAAATAGCTGAAATTATCACATCTTTGCAGATATGCTCACATCTTCCTCCCAGGATGGGAGGAAACGCGGCAGGTCCCCCTCTCCTGCCCCTGTCCTTGCAGCATGGGAACAGGAGTGGGCAGGAGATGTGGAATTGCCTTTAGGGGATCGGGGACAAGGACATACGGATGTCTCTTCCTCTGAGGATCCAGTCTCAGAAGAGCCTTTTTTAGCCTCACAATCCCAAGGACTGTTGGTTCAGTCCCTTACGGAGTTGGTCCGTTCTGGGTATAAGTTGCCCCCAGCAGAGGCAGTTGGAGACTCCTTTTCCTTTTGGGTTCCCTAAAAACCTCCACAGGATCCTCATGCAGGTGCTTGTTTACAAACTAGCTAAAACGCACAACTGCGGGAACGCACAGTTGCTGGAGCACATTGTCGCTAAAACGCATAGCTGCTGAATCGCACTGTTGCTGGAGTACACAATTGCTGAAACGCACGGTTGCTGAAGATAACTGTTTTTATCAGTTCACATGATTGCAATGGGTGTACAAAATGCATGTTGGCATGTTTGTGTTAAACAAACAAACAGAACATGTTTATTGTTGGTCACATAAAGACACGTGATCGCATAAGGGGACAGGATCACTTAAGGATACATGGTCACATAAAGATGCATGCTTATGTCTGTATAGATATACATGGGTTTACATAGTCGCATAAAAAATGCTTGATCACATAAAAATGCTTAGTCGCATAAAGATGTTTGATCGCATAAAGATGCTTGATCACATAAAGATGCTAATCGCATGAAGCTGCATGATCACTTAAAAAAAGGGTTTACTTAGATATACGTGATTCATAGGAATATATGTCTGCATAGATACGTGTTGCGTAATGTTGCACACACGTTTCATGAACACATTCTTGCTTGCTCCATGGCACTCGTGCTACATGAATACGTGTGTACTTTTTGTGAGCTCATGCTTCCATGATTGCACGCTTATATGGAGGCATGTTGCTTTAACACATGTTGCATACATTAAACTGTATACATATGTACTTGTTTTTTTCTGGAACTATTTACTTATGTTTGCATAGTACTACAAGAAGTCCCTGAGGGCAGAAGCCTACAAGACAGAGTCCCAAGGCCTCTTTATGAAAGGGAGCCCCAGCTCGATCGAGGTGGGGGGGGGGAACTTCTGTGGTTTTCAGGGGCTTGGCAAGAAGAGATCCTAGATGGGTCATCTCTGCGGTAACCCTAGGCTACAAACTAGAGTTTCAGAAATTTCCTCCGGTTCACTTTCTAAGTTCAATCGTTCCCAAAGACCCAGTGGAAAGAAGGTCTTTATTTCTGGCGCTAGACTGATGTCACAGGGTGTAATCATAGAGACCCCCTCAGTAGAGCAGGGTATGTGGTTTTATTCAAATCTCTTCAAAGTACCGAAACCGAATGGAGATGTCAAACCCATTCTAGATCTGAAAGATCTAAATTGGTTCCTAAACATTTGCTCTCTTCGCATGGAATCAATCCGGTCAGTCGTTTCCACCCTGCGGGGAGGAGAATTTCTGGCGTCAATAGGCATCAAAGATGCGTATCTGCATGTGCCAATTTTTCCCTGCTTACTAGAAGTTCTGTGATTCACAGTAGAACAGCACCTCTTCCACTTGTGGCCTTGCCCTTCGGGTTAACCACCGCGCCCTGGTTGTATACAAAGTTCTGGGCCCACTTCTAGCAAGACTAAGGGCCCAGGGTATAGCAGTAATGGCATACTCAGTAGCCTGGCTAGACCAAACTGTGTCCAGCATGGTGGAGTATCTGGAACACCTAGGTTGGGTTCTCAACCTAGGAAATTATCCTTAAGTCCAGTAAGAAGGCTAGAGTATGTGGGACATAGCCCGAAAAAGTCTCTTGGCCTCGGACAGAAGTCAGCGCTATAAGAGAGCTGGTCCATGTGGTCAAGGCAAGGAAGAGTCCTTCCATTCGCCTTGGCATGGAATTGCTAAGGAAAATGGTGGCTTCTTTCGAAGTGGTTCCCTATGCTCAGCAAGGCTGTTGCAAACAGTATTCTGTCTACTTGGAACAAGAAAATCCAAGCCTTACATTATCCAAGGAATCTGGCCCCAAAGGTACGCCAGAGTCTCAGTTGGTGGTTGGTAACCAGAAGATTTGCAGAAGAGAAGATCCTTCATACCAGTTACCTGGAAAGTAGTGACAACGGAGGCTAGCCTCTTGGGCTGAGGAGCAGTCCTGGAAAGAGACCACTGCCCAGGGGAAGATCCGAGAAAACCTTGTCCATCAACATCCTAGAGATTTGGGTGGCACGTCTGGCTCTAATAGCCTGGACGTTCAGGTTGCAGGATTGTCCTGTCAGAATGCAATCTGACAATACCACAGCAGTGGCTTACATCAATCACCTAGGGGGTATCAGAAGTCATGCACCAGAGGGAGGTGAACCATGTTCTGGCTTGGGCAGAGAAGCATGTATCTTGCCTATCTGCAGTCTTCATTCCGGGAAGGGGAGAATTGGCAGGCGGATTTCTTGAGCTGCCAATAATTGTTCCCGGGAGAATATTCTCTACATCCCGACATTTTTCTGGCCATATGCCAGAAATGGGGTATTTGGTTCATAGATCTATTGGCATCCAGTTTAACACAAAGTTGGACAACTTTGTGTTAAGGGCAAGAGATCCACTCGCAAACGGGAGATGCGTTAGTATCCCTGCGGGTTCAGTTTTCACTGATTTATGCATTTCCCCCCCCCCCCCCAGTGCCGCTTCTACCGTGGCTTCTATGTGGGATTAAAGGGGAACGGAAGCCGGTAATCCTAGTAGTTCCGCCATGACCCAGACAATCCTAGTATGCAGAGATCGTGAGGGTGACAGTAGGGGATCCATGGACTCTTTCTTCTCGTCCAGACCTACTTTTACAGGGGCCGCTATTCCATCCTGCCTTGCAAACGCTGAATTTAGCGGTTTGGCTGTTAAGCCCACATTCTAAAAGAATCAAAGGCTTTCAGGGTCAGTAGTAACTACCCTGATTAATGCAGGAAAACCGGCCTCTAGGACCTTTTACTATAGGGTCTGGAGGGCCTATGTTCCTGGTGGAAACCATGGATGGCATCTTCGGAAGTATGTCAAAGGTAGAGTTCTTGCCTTCCTACAATTAGGAATGGAAATGAAGCTAGCCTTGAGTTCTATCAAGGGTCGGATCTCGGCCTTGTCAGTGTTTTTTTCCAAAGGCCGCTTGCTTCGCACTCTTTGATCCGGGCCTGTATACAAGGGGTAATGCGTAAAATATCCGCCAGTTAGGTCACCATTGTGTCCGTGGTATTTTGATCTAGTTTTGACGGCGTTACAAAGACAAACCTTGGAACCAATGCACCTTATTCCCTTGTTCTTTCTGACAAGGAAATTGGTGTTCTTGATTGCGGTAACCTCCGCAAGAGAGTTTTCAGAGTTTGGCAGCTTTCTTTTGTAAAGAGCCATCCTTAATTATTTATAACGATAAGGTGGTGTTGAGTCCTCACCCATCCTTTTTTGCTTAACCACTTAAAGGAGTAGTAAAGTTACATGTTTTTTCACCTTAATGCATCCTATGCATTAAGGTGAAAAAACATTCGACAATACCGCCCCCCCCGAGCCCCCGTTTTTCTTACCTGGCCCCTCGAAAGTCCCATGCTCGTCCCCGTCATCCTCTTCGTTTTTCAGCCTGGCCGCCGATTGGCTACACTGGATGGATTGAAAGCAGCGCAGCCATTGGCTGGCGCTGCTGTCAATCACATCCAATGACGCGGCACGCCGGGGGGCGGGGCCGAGTAATACAGTCGGCGGCTATGGCCGCCGCTGTATCACGGGAGCGCGCCCGCAATCACTCCACACCATGCGAGCTCACTCGCATTAAGGTGTGGAGTCCTTGCGGGGAGGAGCCAAGACAGCCGCCGAGGGACCCCAGAAGACCAGGATCGGGGCCACTGTGTGCAAAACGAGCTGCACAGTGGAGGTAAGTATAACATGTTTGTTATTTTTAAGCAAAAAAAAGGGAAGCTTTAGTGCTCCTTTAACGACCGCTCACTGTATATATACGTCGGCAGAATGGCACCGACAGGCACAATCACGTAGAGCATACGTGATTGCCTTTGTATAGTTGGGGGGTCCAATCGGACCCCCCTCCTATACAGTGAGCAGTGGCTAAGTGTCCGGGAGCATTCCGGGATGAGGGGGCAGCCATTCGTTTCCGGCCACCCCCTCGCGATCGCTCCCGGCGAATGGAAATGCCCCCTCAGTCTGTCAGACAGAGGAAGCAGGAGGAAGTGATGTCATCTCTGGTGCGGCGCTCACATATACCGAGCGCCGTACAAGAGAAGACATCAGGTCAGTGCACACAACACTACACTGACACCAGGACACATAGGGACATAAATCGCCCCCCCAGGCCACCCCAGATCACCCCCCCAGCCCCCAGTCACAGTGTCACTGATTGCAGTGACCATTTATTTAGTGATCACTGCAATCAGTGACATTTGTGACTGTAAAAGTGTCACCAAAGTTTAGTCTTAGGTCCAGTGTAGCCCCCTAACCCCCCCTAATAAAGGTTTAACCCCCTGATCTCCCCCCAGATAACCCTTTCACCCCCTATCACCACTGTCGCTAAGCGATCATTTTTCTGATCGCTGTCTTAGCGTCAGTGATGCCGATCGGCAGCCAGTAATTTTTTTTAGGTTCGCCGCATGTTTTTATAGCGTCAGGTACCCCAATATATTATCTAATAAAGGTTTAACCCCCTTGATCGCCCCCCAGGTAACCCTTTCACCCCTATCACCACTGTCACTAAGCGATCGTTTTTCTAAACGCTGTCTTAGTGTCTGTGATGCAGATCGGTAGCCGGTAATTTTTTTTAGGTTCGCCGCAGGTTTTTATAGCGTCAGGTACCCCAATATATTATCTAATAAAGGTTTAACCCCCTTGATCGCCCCCCAGGTAACCCTTTCACCCCCTATCACCACTGTCGCTAAGCGATCGTTTTTCTAAACGCTGTCTTAGTGTCGGTGATGCAGATCGGTAGCCAGTAATTTTTTTTAGGTTCGCCGCATGTTTTTATAGCGTCAGGTACCCCAATATATTATCTAATAAAGGTTTAACCCCCTTGATCGCCCCCCAGGTAACCCTTTCATCCCCATCACCACTGTCGCTAAGCGATCGTTTTTCTAAACGCTGTCTTAGTGTCGGTGATGCAGATCGGTAGCTGGTAATTTTTTTTAGGTTCGCCGCAGGTTTTTATAGCGTCAGGTACCCCCATATATTATCTAATAAAGGTTTTAACCCCCTGATTGCCCCTAGTTAACCCTTTCACCAGTGATCACCATATAAGTGTTACGGGTAACGCTGGTTAGTTAGTTTGCTTTTTATAGTGTCAGGGCACCCGCCGTATATAACCCAATAAAGGTTTAACCCCCTGATCGCCCGGCGGGTGATATCAATTAGGTTTTAGCGTCAGAGAGGGTCTGCGTCACACCCCAGGCAGCGTCAGGTTAGTGCCAGTAACGCTAACACCCACGCGTGAAGCATACACCCCCCTTAGCGGTATAGTATCTGAACAGATCAATATCTGATCTGATCAGATCTATACTAGCGTCCCCAGCAGTTTAGGGTTCCCAAAAACGCAGTGTTAACGGGATCAGCCCAGATACCTGCTGGCACCTGCGTTTTGCCCCTCCGTCCAGCCCAGGCCACCCAAGTGCAGTATCGATCGATCACTGTCACTTACAAAACAAAAACACACATAACTGCAGCGCTTGCAGAGACAGGCCTGATCCCTGCGACTCCAGTGCTGTAGAAGGTGATTTCACCACCACAGTTAAAAAAAAAAAGCAAATATGCCGAAGCATTGGGGCAGCAGGGGCGGAGGAGCGATTTTGCTCCTAATGCCGCGTACATACGGTCGAAATTCCGACGGAGGCTTGCCCGTGGAAAAGTCCGACCATGTGTGTGCGGCATAACTTTTTTGCGGGAGGATGCCCCCATGCTTCGGCATATATAAATGGTGCGTGTATGCCCATCATTGGAAGTGGGTGGATGAAGGGCGGTATTCTAATAGTGGGCATACCCACCGATCAATCTCTTTTTTCGTTCAGCCAACTGGCTGCATGAAAAAAAAGATTACAATACATGTCCAACAAGGACCAGCAACGTACTGGTATGTTGCTGGACTTTGAATGTTTATACCAGAATGATGCCTGCGGGTTTAGGTATCATCTTGGTATCATTCTTTTCAGCCTGCGGCCGGCTTTCATGTAAAAGCAATCCTAGCAGCTAATTAGCCTCTGGACTGCTTTTACAAGCAGTGGGAGGGAATGCCCCCCCCCCCGGATATAAAAAGCGCCATTGGGAAATTGGGAAAGCATTTTATCACACCGATCTTGGTGTGGTCAGATGCTTTGAGGGCAGAGGAAAAATCTAGGGACCCCAGTTTTTTCAAAAAAAGAGTACCTGTCACTACCTATTGCTATCATAGGGGATATTTACATTCCCTGAGATAACAATAAAAATGATAAAAAAAAAAAATACTTGGAAGGAACAATTTAAAAATAAAATAAAAAAGCAAAATTAATAAGAAAAAAAAAGCACCCCTGTCCTGCCCTGCTCTTGCCCAATGGCGAACGCAAGCGTCGGTCTGGCGTCATATGTAAACAGCAATTGCACCATGCATGTGAGGTATCACCGCGAAGGTCAGATCGAGGGCAGTCATTTTAGCAGTAGACCTCCTCTGTAAATCTACTGGGGTAACCTGTAAAGGCTTTTAAAGGCTTTTAAAAATGTATGTAGTTTGTCGCCAATGCGCGTTTGTGCGAAATTTTAAAGCATGTCGTGTTTGGTATCTATGTACTCGGCCTAAGATCATCTTTTTTATTTCATCAAACATTTGGGCAATATAGTGTGTTTTAGTGCATTAAAATTAAAGTGTATTTTTTAACCCAAAAAATGCGTTTGAAAAATCGCTGCGCAAATACTGTGTAGAAAAAAAAATGCAACACTCACCATTTTAATCTGTAGGGCCTTTGCTTTAAAAATATATATAATGTTTGGGGGTTCAACATAATTTTCTTGCAAAAAAAAAATGTTTTCATGTAAACAAAAAGTGTCAAAAAGGGCTTTGTCTTCAAGTGGTTAGAAGAGTGGATGTAAGCTTCCTAATGTTGTGTATAAAATGCCAGAACAGTTCAAAACCCCCCCAAATGACCCCATTTTGGAAAGTAGACACCCCAAGCTATATACTGAGAGGCATGTCGAGTCCATGGAATATTTTATATGTTGACACAAGTTGCGGAAAAACGACAATTTTTTTTTTTGCACAAAGTTGTCACTAAATTATATATTGCTCAAACATGCCATGGGCATATGTGGAATTACACCCCAAAATACATTCTGTTGCTTCTCCTAAGTACGGGGATACCACATGTGTGAGACTTTTTGGGAGCCTAGCCACGTACGGGACCCCAAAAACCAAGCACCGCCTTCAGGCTTTCTAAGGGTGTAAATTTTTGATTTCACTTCTCACTGCCTATCACAGTTTCGGAGGCCATGGAATGCCCAGATGGCACAAAACCCCCCCAAATGACCACATTTTGGAAAGTAGACACCCCAAGCTATTTGCTGAGAGGTATTGTGAGTATTTTGCAGATCTCGCGTTTTGTCACAAAGTTTTGAAAATTGAAAAAAATAATAAATATATATATATATATTTTCTTTCTTCATTTTCAAAAACAAATGAGAGCTGTAAAATACTCGCCATGCCTCTCAGCAAATAGCTTGGGGTGTCTATATTCCAAAATGGGGTCATTTGGGGGGGTTTTGTGCGATTTTGGCATTTTATGGCCTTCAAAACTGTGATAGGTAGTGAGGAGTGAAATCAAAAATTTGTGCCTAGAAATCCTGAAGGCGGTGCTTGGTTTTCGGGGTCCCGTACGCGGCTAGGCTCCTAAAAAGTCCCACACATGTGGTATCCCCGTACTCAGGAGAAGCAGAAAAATGTATTTTGGGGTGTAATTCCACATATAACCATGGCATGTGTGAGCAATATATCATTTAGTGACAACTTTTTGTAATTTTATTTTTATTTATTTTTTTATTTGTCATTATTCAATCACTTGGGACAAAAAAAAATATATTCAATGGGCTCAACAGGCCTCTCAGCAATTTCCTTGGGGTGTCTACTTTCTAAAATGGGGTCATTTGGGGGGGTTTTGTGCTATTTTGGCATTTTATGGCCTTCAAAACTGTGATAGGTAGTGAGGAGTGAAATCAAAAATTTGCGCCCTTAGAAATCCTGAAGGCGGTGCTTGCTTTCCGGGGTCCCGTACGCGGCTAGGCTCCCAAAAAGTCCCACACATGTGGTATCCCCGTACTCAGGAGAAGCAGCAAAATGTATTTTGGGGTGAAATTCCACATATAACCATGGCATGTGTGAGCAATATATCATTTAGTGACAACTTTTTGTAATTTTTTTTTTTTTTGTCATTATTCAATCACTTAAGACAAAAAAAAAAATTCAATGGGTTCAACATGCCTCTCAGCAATTTCCTTGGGGTGTCTACTTTCCAAAATGGGGTCATTTGGGGGGGTTTTGTACTGCCCTGTCATTTTAGCACCTCAAGAAATGAGATAGGCAGTCATAAATTTAAAGCTGTGTAAATTTCAGAAAATGTACCCTAGTTTGTAAACTCTATAACTTTTGCGCAAACCAATAAATATACGCTTATTGACATTTTTTTTACTAAAAACATGTGGCTGAATACATTTTGGCCTAAATGTATGACTACAATTGAGTTTATTCGATTTTTCTTATAACAAAAAGTAGAAAATATCATTTTTTTACAAAATTTTCGGTCTTTTTCCGTTTATATCGCAAAAAATAAAAATCGCAGAGGCAATCAAATACCATTAAAAGAAAGCTCTATTTGTGGGAAGAAAAGGATGCAAATTTCGTTTGGGTACAACATTGCATGTCCGCACAATTTACAGTTAAAGCAGAGCAGTGCAAAATTCTGAATTCACCTCTGGTCCTTTAGCTACCAAATGGTCCGGGGCTTAAGTGGTTAAGGTATCTAATTTCATCTGAATCAAGATGTTTCCCAACCTTGCTTTTTTTCCAGAACCTTGTTCTGCGGAAGGAAGGTTATTACATTCTCTCCATGTAGTGGGAGCAGTTAAGGTCTATCTGAAGGGTTCAGATTTAAAAAAACTGATGCTCTGTTGGGCTGCCAGAAAGCCCTAGGAAAGGGCAGGCTGCGTTATAATTAACTATTTCAAAATGGATTCGTCAGGTTGTTATTCAGGATTATGGTTGAAATGAAGGGTTCCGGTTTTTCAAGTTAGAGTGCACTCTACCAGGGCAGTAAGTGCTTCATGGGCAGTGCATCACCAAGCCTCTATGACTTTGCAAGTCCGCAACTTGGTCGTCAGTGCATACATTCACTAGATTCTATCAGGTGGATGTTAGACGGCAAAAGGATACTGCCTTTGGGCGCAGTGTACTGCAGGCAGCAGTATAGGTCCTCGCGTCTGATGGCGGCCTGTTTTTATTTGTGTCTTTCTCCCCTCAGAAGGCATTGCTTTGGGACATCCCATATAGTAATTAATATGGTGCTTTGTGTCCCGTGATGTACGATAAAGAAAATAGGATTTTTATAACAGCTTACCTGTAAAATCCTTTTCTTGGAGTACATCACGTGACACAGAGGTCCCTCCCCTCTTGTTTTTTTTTTTTTTTTTTTTTACAAAGTAAACTTTATTCAAATTCAATAGGTACATGTCAGTTCACAACTTATTGCGTTATAAACAAAAAAAAGTATAAGAATTAGTAGTGTACATTACATACATACATCTGCATAATAATCTGTTCGCAGTCATAACCTGTATAGTGAAATATCGAGCCATAGGGGTACAAGGTATCAGATCTAACCAGGAGAGTACTCTCACCCAGACCCATGAGTCTTGGATATAAAAAGGGAGAAGATATGGAGGGAGGGGGGGGGGAGAAAGGAAGAGAAGGGGGGAGTATGGGGGAAGAGAGATGGAAGAGGGGGGGAAAGGAAGAGAAAGGGGGGAGTATGGGGGAAGAGAGATGGAAGAGGGGGGGGGGAGAGACAGAGGGGGGGGAGAAGAAAGGGAGGGGGAGGGAGAGACAGGAATAGGGGGGAGGGGAAGAAGAAGAGAAAGTAGTAGGGGGGGGGAAGGAGAGAAGGGGAAGGGGGGGAAGGGAGGAGGAAGAAGGGGAGAGAAGGATAAGGGAGCAGGAAATCACCACAAGGAATAGACAGGGAATAGGGACGTGCAGGGGACTCTCCCAGGTCGTGGTCCATCCAGCCCCGGGCGAGACTAAACTAAGGATCTTCGTCCGGAATGGGCGGGGCCACATCCGACTGCAAAGATCCCCAGGAGTCTATCCAGGAAGACCAGATTTTGTCGAACTTGTTTGGGCAGTTTCTATTAATGTACGTAATTTTGTACAAGGGTAATACAGCATTCAGGGTTTTCCTCCAATCAGTGGCGGTGGGCGGTGGCCTATTCTTCCATCGCAGCAAAATTTCCCTACGGGCATAGAAGGTAGAGTATGCTATAAACAATTTAGTATATTTTCTCACCGTGGGGTCCGTTACCACACCCAGCAGCATAGTTTCTGGAGCAAGGGGGAGCGAAGTCCCCGCCGCCTGATTAATATCCTCCAAGACCTGAGCCCAATACCCCCGCAGACAGGGGCAGGACCATGTCATGTGTATAAAGGAGGCCTCCTGATCCCCACACCTAGGGCAGGAAGGGGACCTTTCTGGGTAAATGACAGCTAGCCTGCGTTGTGTATAGTACGCCCGGTGTAAGGTTTTTAATTGTATAAAACGATCTCTAGCGGAGATCATGGTGGACACATATGTGGATACGCAATCTTCCCAAGCCTCCTCCGTAAGGGACGGAATGTCCTGCCTCCATTTAGTAAAAATTTTAGTTAACTTAGCGGGGGAGGGGACCGAAAGGCGGAAGTACAATGCGGACAGTGGACCCACCAGGACCCTAGAGGACAACAAACGTTCCACCGGGTCCGACTCGAGGGTGACCCCATTGGGGAATTGATGCTGAAAGGCATGTCTCACCTGCAGAAACCTAAAAAACATCCAATTAGGGAGGCTATGTGCAGCCTTGAGTTCTGGGTATGTGTACAACCTACGTCCTGACACTAAATGCTTCAGTACCACTACGCCCCTATCCGCCCAGACCCGCAGGTGAGGCAAGTTGGGATTGCCCCATAGAGGTGTGTGAGGGGAGAGAGTGTCAGGGGAACGATATACAGCCCGAGCCCTATTCCATACCACCACTGTGGTGCGCATCAGAGTTGTCAAATCCGGATGGGCCCTAATTCCACGGAACACCAGGTTGCTAAGCGCAGCATATGACCCTAGAAGCGCTGCCTCCAGGGTCACAGCCGGGTTATCCTTAGGTTGTGAGAACCACCAGCGGACCGTCACCAGGACAGCCGCCCAGTAGTATTGTTGGAAGTTAGGGAGGGCCAAACCTCCCCGACCTAACGGTAGCTGCAGCGTGGTCTCAGCCAGCCTGGGGACCCCACCTAGCCCCCTCCCCTCTTGTTGGAATACTTATTGCTTGGCTACAAAAACTGAGGTACTCCCTGGATGGGAGGGGTTATATAGGGAGGGGCTTCCTGTCTTTGATTGCACCAGTGTCCATTCACCTGAAGGTGGCTTATAACCCACATAGTAATTACTATGGTACTCTGTGTCCCGTGATGTACTCCAAGAAAAGGATTTTACAGGTAAGCTGTTCTAAAAATCCTATTTCTCCACAGCAACCATTTTCAAAATCCAATTTTCTTTCTCGTACATCACGGGACACAGAGCGACATAGTCATTACTAATGGGTTATATAGTTACCGTCAGGTGCTGGCACTGGCAACTTCCAAAACCGGAAGTACCCTCCCCTATATAAGCCCCTCCCATCCGGGAGCACCTCAGTTTTTTGCCAGTGTCTAAGGTGTTGGCCAAGAAGAAACATGTGTTTTTCACTGAGCTTGCGTACAGGTTCTTTTGGGCCTCAGTAAGCTATTCCGGATCCGACCAAAAAAGCTTCATAGCTAAACGGTCGGTACCCGGGCCTTGCAGAGAAGAGCAAGGTTTTGCCTGTAATGCTTCTCTTAGGAGAGCTGGACCCTGGGATCCAGAGCTCTGGTCATACCCACGACCAAGATGTTTTCTGTGCAGGGTGCTATACAGGTCCAGGGGAGTGGAATCCTTGGGAACCCGGTCCCTGAAGGTTTGATTACAATGCCTGCCGTGATAGGTGAAGTTTGGGCTTTTGTGGACCAAACAAAGTCCTGCGGCGGGGAACAGGTAAGTGGGGGCCCCCAGGAACTTGGTTCTATTGGGGGACCCCCAAGCCTAATTTGTCTTTCTGTCTGTTACCTAACGGTATTCCCGCTAATATCTGTGCATGCCTGTAACTACTAAAAAAAAATGTAATAATTTTTAATGGTGGTCAAGAAAAAAAAAAAAAAAAAGAATGTTTTTTTATATATGTTTAGTATATTAAACTGCGGTACCTGTGTTTGTCCACTAGAGGCCGCTGTGGAATGTTTTTCTTGTCATATGGACTAGTTTCTTCTCAGAGAGCAAAGTCCAGGCAGCTGGTGAGTTCTCCTACAGGAAACTGTTTCCTCTGCCATGTTGCAGTGTCCGTCTATCCCCCGGCCTACGGCAAAGAGGGGCCCTGGCTCCTGTCCCTGGTTTCCATGTTTGAAAATTAGCGCCGAGGCGCACGTGGCCGCGCGCGTGCACGCGCCTCTATATATAGAGGTGGCCGGAAAAAGGGGCGGGGCCTGGGGGATGACGCTCTGTGCGCGCCGCAGCGCTTCTGCGCATGTGCGGGCGTCCAGCAGGTTTTAAAAAGCCACATTATTGCAGTAAGCTGGCTATGAAGTACAGAGACAGAGCTGGCAACATTTAAAGGCATACAGCAAGCGGTTGATACAGGCATCCCCTAGAAAGGCACATTAGTAGACACCAACTGTTTATTATAGCAGCATTTATGCTAGACTATTATCAGTAACTGGTGTATTTTCGGCTGGAATACCTCAGCTTTGTGGCTTAGGAATATGCCGTCTAAAAACTCCGGGACTAGAAATTCCAGGAGGAATAGGGGGTCTCCATCGGGCTCTGAGGATCTTGGGCATGCTTTGGCTGCACCAGTCTCCCCTGAAGAATCAGAGGTTAGTGACCGTAGGGCACCCCCAGGAGTACCTGGTACTGTGGCTGTCCTCAGTTCACCTGCTCCTGTGTATGTAACAGAGGAGGTTTTTTCCTCAGCTCTGGGAGGGCTGGAAGAGAGATTGTCAGCACTAATTGCTGCTTCCCTGTCACAGGAGAAAAGTGCTCGATCTCCGTCTCCTCCCTCAGAGTGCCTGTTAACAGAGCAACAGTCCCATACAGAGGTCGACCTACCTGAGGGGGATCAGGATGAGGTTGATTCGGTTGTAGAGGAATCAACAGTGGAAGAGCCGTTCTCAGCATCACATGCTGAGAGGTTATGGGTTCAGTCCCTGACTAATATGGTCCGATCAGCATTTAAAATGCCACTTGCGGAGCCATCCTCCTCTTCTGTCTCCTCGTTGGGGTCGCTAAAAGCTCCCCAGACTGTTTGTTCCTTTCCGATCCATCCTTTACTGGAGGGACTCATTTACCAGGATTGGGAGCATCCTGACAAAATATTTACTCCCCCCAAGAGATTTCCGGTGGTCTATCCTATGGAGGATAAGTTCGTCAGAAAATGGAAGGTCCCTACAGTGGACGCAGCCATCTCTTGTGTGAATAAATCACTGACATGTCCGGTGGAAAATGTCCAAATGTTCAAGGACCCAATAGATAAAAAATTGGAGTCCTTATTGAAATCTGCTTTTTCTACAGCAGGATTGGTGACACAACCAGCAGTGGCAGCTATAGGGGTCTGCCAAGCAGTGAAGGATCAGTTGAAACAGGTCTTAAGGGACGTGCTAGATCAGCAGGCTCTTGCTCTAGCTGATCTACCTAGAGCCTTATGCTTTGCGGTGGACGCTATAAAGGATTCAATCCATCAGGCCTCCCGCCTTACGCTGTCTGTAGTACATATGCGCAGGCTTCTATGGCTCAAAAACTGGTCTGCTGAAGCTCCCTGTAAAAAATTGCTGGTCAGCTTCCCATTTCATGGGGAGCGCTTATTCGGGGAAGACCTGGACAAGTATATCCAGAGAATTTCCAGCGGTAAAAGTACACTTTTGCCAGTCAAAAATAGAGTTAGAGGTCCCTCTTTTAAGAGGCCGGCTTCTCCAGTCCCTAGGACATCGGCTGTGAAACAGTTCCGACGGCCTCCCCGGTCAAATCCCGGAGGTAAAAATCAGGGACAGTTGCAGGGTAACAAGAAGCCCTGGAGCAGGAGAGGTACAAAACCTCCCCCAAAGTCAAATGCATGAAGGGTTGCCCCCACCCAATCGGGTGGGGGGAAGACTTCAGTTGTTCACAGAAACCTGGCGGGACACGATCCGAGACAGATGGGTGCTCTCCGCAGTAAATCTGGGATACAAATTGGAGTTAAAAAACTCCCCTCCTTCCCGCTTTATAAGGTCGAACGTGCCAAGGGATCCCCAGAAAAGAGGATCCCTCCTGTTGGCACTGGAACAATTATTGCTTCAAGCAGTAATTATAGAGGTTCCCCTGGAAGAATGGGGGTTCGGGTTTTACTCAAACCTCTTTACAGTTCCGAAGCCAAACGGGGACGTGAGGCCCATATTAAATCTAAAAGGGCTAAACAAATTCCTACATATCAGGACTTTCCGGATGGAGTCGATCCGATCGGTAGCCACTGCCCTACAAGGGGAGGAATGGTTAGCCTCGATCGACATCAAAGATGCGTATTTGCACATCCCCATCTTTCCAGCCCACCAAAAATTTCTACGCTTTACGGTAGAAGGGCGCCATTTTCAGTTCAGAGCCTTACCCTTCGGTCTGGCCACAGCACCAAGAGTGTTCACAAAAATTCTGGCCCCATTATTGGCCAATCTAAGAACACGAGGTGTAACGATAATGGCATATCTAGACGACTTGTTGCTGATAGACCACTCAGTGGAAAAACTAGAAGTGGTTGTTCACGAGACAATCAAGTATCTGGAATATCACGGTTGGATTATCAACCGAGACAAGTCAGCCCTAAAACCAGTCAAAAGTCTGGAATACTTGGGGCTAAGGCTGGATTCAGACCAGAGAAAGATTTTCTTGCCTCAAGAAAAGGGGTCGTCCTTGAGAGATTTGATCCACTTAGTGGGTTCAAAAAGACAGCCATCCATACGCCTCTGCATGAGGCTGCTGGGAAAGATGGTGGCATCATTCGAAGCAGTACCCTACGGTCAATTCCATTCAAGGAAGTTGCAAAGGGCCATACTGTCAGCCTGGAACAAAAAAGTTCAGGCTCTGGACTTACCAATGTCCTTGTCCCCTTCCGTTCGCAAGAGCCTCCGCTGGTGGTTGGTTCCCCAGAATCTGGAAAGAGGGAAATCCTTCAGTCCGATTTCCTGGAAGGTGGTCACTACAGATGCCAGCCTTATAGGCTGGGGAGCAGTACTGGAGCAATGGTCTCTCCAGGGCAAGTGGTCAGAAGCAGAAAAGGCCCTGCCCATCAATCTCTTAGAGATACGAGCAGCCCGGTATGCCCTAGTAGCATGGACATCCAAACTCCAAGGGTCCCCTGTCAGAGTTCAATCAGACAATGCCACAGCAGTGGCATATATCAATCGTCAGGGGGGCACCAGGAGTCGTGCAGCCCAAAGGGAAGTAAATTACATCCTGAGATGGGCAGAAAGATATGTCCCAGCCATATCTGCGGTATTCATTCCAGGAGTGGAGAATTGGAAGGCGGACTTTCTAAGTCGCCAACAATTATGCCCAGGGGAATGGTCCCTTCATCCCGAGGTTTTCCGGACAATATGTCAGCGGTGGGGAACACCGGATGTAGATCTGCTAGCATCCAGGTTCAACACAAAAGTGGACAGGTTTGTCTCTTGGACAAGGGATCCCCTAGCGTGCGGCTCGGATGCCCTAGTGTTCCCTTGGGATCAGTTCAAGCTGATATATGCATTCCCACCGCCACAATTGTTACCTCGATTACTCCGCAGAATCAGGGTAGAAAAGAAACCAGTGATTCTGGTGGCTCCAGCGTGGCCCCGAAGAGCATGGTACGCGGAGATTGTAAAAATGTCAGTGGGGAGTCCTTGGACCCTCCCACATCGTCCGGACCTGCTTTCGCAAGGACCGATATACCACCCTTCCTTACCAGCCCTAGGTTTGACGGCCTGGCTATTGAAGCCCACATTCTAAAAAAGAGAGGGCTCTCTAATGCTGTGGTATCTACCATGATCAATGCCAGGAAGCCGGTATCCAGGCAGATCTACTATAGAATCTGGAAGGCGTACATCGCCTGGTGTGAGGCCAGGAAATGGCATCCACGTAAATACGTAATAGGTAGGATTCTGGACTTCCTACAATGGGCTGTAGATAGGAAGCTCGCCTTGAGTACTATCAAGGGTCAGATTTCGGCCTTGTCAATATTTTTTCAAAGGCCCTTGGCTTCGCATTCACTAGTCAAAGCCTTTATACAAGGAGTGATGCGTATTAGTCCTCCGGTTAATATTCCCATATGTCCATGGGATCTAAACTTGGTTCTGTCAGTTCTACAGAAACAACCATTTGAACCATTACAGCATATTTCCTTGGTGCTTCTCACCAGGAAATTGATTTTTCTAGTAGCCATTTGTTCGGCTAAAAGAGTATCGGAATTAGCAGCTATGTCCTGTAAGGAGCCATATCTGGTTATCCATAAGGACAGAGTAGTGTTACGTCCTCATCCAGCTTTTCTTCCTAAGGTGGTATCGAGTTTTCATTTGAACCAAGATGTGGTTCTTCCTTCTTTTTTCCCCAAACCTACTTCGGTAGAGGAAAAGTTATTGCATTCTTTGGATGTAGTAAGAGCAGTTAAAGCTTATCTAAAGGCCACTGCTCAGATTCGCAGAACGGATACTTTGTTTATTCTGCCGGAAGGCCCCAGAAAGGGTCAGGCAGCGTCAAAATCTACTTTAGCCAAGTGGATTCGACAGGTCATAATACAAGCCTATAGCTTGAGAAGTAGACCGCCTCCGTTCAAAGTTAGAGCGCACTCCACGAGAGCAGTTGGAACTTCATGGGCAGTGCATCACCAGGCCTCCCTGGCTCAAATCTGTAAGGCCGCAACATGGTCTTCAGTACACACGTTTACTAGGTTCTACCAGGTGGACGTTAGAAGTCAGGAGGATGTCGCCTTTGGGCGCAGTGTGTTGCAGGCCGCAAAAGATCCTCATGTCTGATAGCGCTCAGCTTATATATGGTGTATCCCCCCCTCATTTGGCATTGCTTTAGGACATCCCATTAGTAATGACTATGTCGCTCTGTGTCCCGTGATGTACGAGAAAGAAAAGAGGATTTTTATAACAGCTTACCTGTAAAATCCTTTTCTTGGAGTACATCACGGGACACAGAGCTCCCGCCCCTCTTTGGGGACACTTATTGCTTTGCTACAAAACTGAGGTGCTCCCGGATGGGAGGGGCTTATATAGGGGAGGGTACTTCCGGTTTTGGAAGTTGCCAGTGCCAGCACCTGACGGTAACTATATAACCCATTAGTAATGACTATGTCGCTCTGTGTCCCGTGATGTACTCCAAGAAAAGGATTTTACAGGTAAGCTGTTATAAAAATCCTCTTGTCATAGGGACAGAAAGTGTAGTGAAATCTTCTGAACATGGACATGGATAACACAAATGTTACATGGGTGTTAACCTTTCCCTATGCTATCCAAAAAACGTAAAAATATTTTTTTTAGCTGGAGCTACACTTAAATTTTTTTACGACTTGCATAGAAATTCAACTTGAGAACAAACCTACAGAACCTTGTTGGTAACCCAAGGACTGCCTGTATGTAACTATGTAAGGGTTACCCCAAAGGGGTTGAATAGGTGACCACTGATTGGGATGTACAAACCTCCATCTGGCGACTGTCCACACTTTCCAGGTGGCGCACGTCGGACCCGGAATAGCGTCGTATGCCTGTGTATGTCAAACATGCCATATTTAGGCATAGTTTCAATTTATAGCTAAAAAATCAGTTTTCTGGGATTTTGAGTTGTGGAATTCCCAGCTTTCTATATGTATAGAATGCTCTGCGTGTTGGGTCTCCTGAGTAGGGGCATGTCTTTGCAAAAAAAAGAATTTGTCTAAGGCCTCGTACACACGACCGATTTTCTCGGCAAGAACCAGCAAGAAACTTGCTGGCAGAGAGGTCTTGCCGAGTAAATCGGTCGTGTGTACGCTGCTAGCGGGTTTCTCGTCGAGAAAACCGAGAAGAAACCTCGACGAGAAAATAGAGAACCTGCTCTCTATTTTCTCGTCGAGATTCTCCTCGGCATGTTTCTCGACGAGAAAAGTGAGTGTGTGTACGCTTACCTGTCCGCCCGGAAGCCCGCGCATGTTCGAAATGAATTTGACGCATGCGCGGTAGCTTCCTAGGCATACGTAGGGTATACCAAGATGGCGGCGACGGCATCGAATGTGACGAGCGCATGCTCGACGTAGTCGATGACGTCACCGCGTACACTCCTTTCAAAGAACCGCGGGTTCTTTGAAACGAGCGTGTGTACACTCGGCCGGGACAAGTTTCTTGTCCAAGAATCTCGTCGAAAAAAACGACATGTTTTTTTCAACGAGAATCTCGGCCGTGTGTACGAGGCCTAATATGCAGATTTTGAGGTTTGGGTAAACCAGAAAAGGAAAAATACATTTTTCGTTTTAGAGTTTAAAATGTTGGAAGATGAGCTTGATCTCCCTGATGTGAACATAGGTTCTGGGTTTTTACTTGGAGTGTGTAGTCAGCTGTTAGTTATTGTAGAACATACTGTATGCTCATATGACCTGCTTTACTTATGTAGATATTTACACAAAATTACAGATGGTTTGACAAATGTGTTTTTTACAGGACCATCCAGAACAGGGAGTTTTGTCCCTGGTTAGAGGTCTTCTAAATGTAATTGAGGATTATGCCTGGGAAGATAACAGTGATGATAAAATTTGGATCTACTCAAGTGTGCTGCATTTGTTGGCTGCCTTGTTTCAAGAGAGTTATTTGTACCACATAGATAAAGGTATGCTTAAATGTTACTGATGTATTGCATTTAGAGCAATAATTAAAGGATATCTAAGGTTTGGGTTTTTAAAAAAAACAAAAAAGTCATACTTACCTCCTCTGTGCAGTTGGTTTTGCACAGAGTGGCCCCGATCCTCCTCTTTTGGGGTCCCTCTGCAGCGCTCCTGGCTCCTCTCTTCTCGAGTGCCCCGTTGGAGAGCCGCTCTTCCTCGGGGCACTCATGCGGGTGTGCTCCCGTGTCTTGCTGCTGCGTCCATTGACACAGACTGCAGGACTCTGCCCTTCCCTCCCGCTGCCACGTCATTGGATTTGATTGAAAGCAGCTGGAGCCAATGGTCTCTCTGCTATCAATCTGTCCAATCAGGACCCGAGATACCGGGTTGAGCTAGTGTGCACGTCCCCGTTGCTGGAAAGACCGGGTTCAGGTAAGTAAAAGGGGGGCTCTGGGGGGCTGCTGCATCACAGGAGGTTTTTCACCTTAATGCATTAGGGTGAAAAACCTTGAGGGTTTACAACCCCTTTAATGCAGTTGCTAGACTTTGTTTAATAACAGCATCAATAATGATTTTAAATAGTTTTCCATTTTTTTAGGGATTAAAGTTGGTGGTCTTTTTCTTACTGGTATTTCTCAAAATGGCATATACAGTGGACATAAAAAGTCTACACACCCCTGTTAAAATGTCAGGTTTTTGTGATGTAAAAAAAATGAGACAAAGATAAATAATTTCAGAACTTTTTCCACCTTTAATGTGACCTATAAACTGTACAATTCAGTTGAAAACAAACTGAACTGAAATCTATTTGGGGGGGGTAAAAATATAAAATATTAAGGTTGCATAAGTGTGTTATAACTGGAATGTAGCTATGTTCAGATTATTAAGCAATCACATTTAAACTCATGTAAAATAGGAGTCAGCACACACCTGCCATCATTTAAAGCGCCTCTGACTAACCCCAAATAAAGTTCAGCTGTTCTAGTAGGTCTTTTCTGACATTTTCTTAGTCGCATCCTACAGCAAAAGCCATGGCCCGCAGAGAGTTTCCAAAGCATCAGAGGGATCTCATTGTTAAAAGGTATCAGTCAGGAGAAGGGTACAAAAGGATTTTCCAAGCATTAGATATACCATGGAACACTGTGAAGACAGTCATCATCAAGTGAAGAAAATATGGCACAACAAAACAACATCATCACCAAAAGAACAACATACCCACCGTGAAGCATGGTGGTGGCAGCATCATGATTTGGGGCTGTTTTTCTTCAGCTGGAACAGGTACCTTTGTCAAGGTAAAGGGATTAATGAACAGTACCAAATGCCAGTCAATATTGGCACAAAACCTTCAGGCTTCTGATAGATGAAGTTCCTCTTCATGTTACGCTTTCTATCAGCATGACAAGGACCCAAAACATACATCCAAATCAACAAAGGAATGACTTCACCAGAAGAAGATTAAATGTTAGAATTGTCCAGCCATAGCCCAGACCTGAATCCGATTTGAAAATCTGTGGGGTGATCTGAAGAGGGCTGTGCACAGGAGATGTCCTCACAATCTGACAGATTTGGAGTGTTTTTGCAAAAAAGAGTGGGCAAATATTGCCAAGTCAAGATGTGCCATGCTGATAGACTCATACCCAAAAAGACTGAGTGCTGTAATAAAATCAGAAGGTGCTGCAACAAAGTATTAGTTTAAGGGTGTGCACACTTATGCAGCTATATTATTATTTTTTTATTATTATTTTTACTTCCCTCCACCTAAAAGATTTCAGTTTGTTGTTCAACTGAGTTGTACAGTTTGTAGGTCACATTAAAGGTGGAAAAAGTTCTGAAATTATTGATCTTTGTCTCATTTTTTTACATTGCAGAAACCTGACATTTTAACGGGAGTGTAGACTTTTTATATCCACTGTAGTAAGTATGTACTGTTTATAAAGAGACAGTTTTTTTCAAAGACCCCTGAAATGGATTAGTTTATATAACATTTCTGCATACATTTCCAAAACCATTTACCTTTATAAAATGATCACAAATACCATGTAAGAAAATGCCACCATAGTCCTATCATTATAAGCGCAATTTATCTGTAATTCTCAGAACGTAGGTGCTTATTTTCCCCCAATCATCTTAAAAATATATACATACACAGTGTATATACTGTGTATGCTATTCCACTCCATTTCAAAATGCTGTTCCCACGGGTAACTCACACTTCTGCAGTCTGTCCCAGATCCTCCAGCCACAAGTATTCAAGTGGAATTTTGGCGTGGTTACTTGCAGTTGGAGAACCTGCAACTACAGAAGTGTAAGTTAGCTGCATAAACTGCATTTTGAACTGGAGTGGAGCAGCGTCAACAGTAACCTATATTGAGAGGAAATGGAGGACCAACATTCTGAGGATAACTGACTTTGTATGAATGTGTTCATGCAGTCCATTAAATATGATCATGCAGTAACTTAAAGTGGTTGTAACCCTAAAAAAAAAAATGCTTCTGTCGCTTTAAGACACAAGGTATAACACAGTGCTTTTGCCATGTAAATTGTCCCTTTCTGAGTTCTACAATACCTGGCTGATCCTGCCTGTTCCTGTCTTATGCTCTGTAAACTGACTACGTTTAATATGACTGCTGATCCTATTATAGTGTGGTCAGTTACATAGTAGTTACATAGTAGGTGAGGTTGAAAAAAGACCATTAAGTCCAACCTATGTGTGTGACTATATGTCAGTATTACATTTTTATATCCCTGTATGTTGTGGTCATTCGGGTGCTTATCTAATAGTTTTTTGAAACTATCGATGCTCCCCGCTGAAACCTTCACATGTGGAAGGGAACTCCACAACCTTGCCGCTCTTGCAGTAAAGAACCCTCTACGTAGTTTAAGGTTAAACCTCTTTTCTTCTAATTTTAATGAGTGGCCACGTGTCTTATTAAACTCCCTTCCGCGGAAAAGTTTTATCCCTATTGTGGGGTCACCAGTATGGTATTTGAAATCATATCCCCTCTCAAGCGTCTCTTCTCCAGAGAGAATAAGTTCAGTGCTCGCAACCTTTCTTTATAATTAATATCCTCCAGACCCTTGTATTAGCTTTGTTGCCCTTCTTTGTACTTGCTCCATTTCCAGTACATCCTTCCTGAGGATTGGTGCCCAGAATTGGACAGCATACTCCAGGTGCGGCCGGACCAGAGTTTTGTAGAGTGGGAGAATTATCGCTTTATCCCTGGAGTTAATTTCTTTTTTAATTGCATGCCAATTTTCTATTTGCTTTGCTAGCAGCAGCATGGCATTGCTGAGCCTATCATCTACTAGGACCCCCAGGTCCTTTTCCATCCTCGATTCCCCCAGAGGTTCTCCCCTAGTGTATAGATTGCATTCATATTTTTGCCACCCAAATGCATTATTTTACATTTTTCTACATTAAACCTCATTTGCCATGTAGTTGCCCACCCCATTAATTTGTTCAGATCTTCTTGCAAGGTTTCCATATCCTGCAGAGAAGTTATTGCCCTGCTTAGCTTAGTATATTCCGCAAATAAATGTATCAACTGCGCTACTAGCAGGGTAATCTATATGTTGGAGTGTCCCTGCCATAAGTACTACATTGGTAAGACCAAAAGACAGTTGCGCATCCGCATTGGTGAACATCTTCGTAGTATAAAAGGTTCAGCAAAATGTGCAAAAGGTAAAGGCCAATTTCAAACTTGTCCCCAATAGCTCTGCACTTTGCTGACTTTCATGATAGCAAGGTGTCAGGCCTGAGGGTCAAAGGAATATACACCCTGGATCTGTCAGCTAGAAGGGGGGACTTTGACACAGTTATCCTTCAGAGAGAAAAAATGGATCTTTAGACTTGGTACCATGGCCCCGTCCGGCTTAAACGTAGAATGTAGCTTCCAGCCTTTTCTAACTAGATAATCCACATCTCTGTAAACATTCCCATATTGGATATGTCCTCTTACTATTTTTTCTATATATTTTTTATCAATATTACAATTATTCATTCACTTCATTTTGTTTATCCCGGGTTTCCTTGGGCCTGGCTCTGGCTCTAAATGTCCCAGCAGATATACATTTCTATATTCCCGTATGCCCTACTGTGCATGTTCGATGTGAAGATATGCATGTCTGTACATGTGCATATGTATGTATATGTGTGTGTGTGAAAATGGGGGACTATGTACCCAATCATGCATATACACATCTAATGGGTGTGCATATGCAGACAAACCCTTTTCTGGGGGCGGTTTAAGTGTAACCTTTACTAGGTTAAGACCTCATGCACCTTTAATATATCTAATGGACCACAGCATATGTTCTGTGATCGCTGTCGACAGTATAATGTGATATGTGTCTATAGAGAGTATTGACCAATGCCGATGACATCCATTGCTATATTTAGCATTGAATATATTTTCTATTTATATTTTTTACTATCACTATTATTATTTTTTATATAAACATAAGTATTATCACTTTACTATTACTATTTTCCAAGTCTCTGTCTATGGCCATTATCTGCGACTGGTGAATGGGGTATTCACTACAATCTATTTGGGAGTGACATCTAGTGGTGTTTTTCAGCAGTGCAATGCTGCCACCACCTATAGGCTGATTTGAACTTGTATTTAAGCGCCTGTTCCATGCCCCTCCCCATCCCTTGATGAAAGCCACTTCCATTGGCTGAAACATGTCGGGTCACATGTTATAGTGACATCCCATCGTCACTCACAGCCACGCTGAACGGACGCATGCGCTCTGCGCTCCGAACGGACTGAACTGAATCACTACCTTTACAAACAGCTCTCTGATACGCCGATTCGCACGGCTGCAGCAGCGGGAATACAGCGGACATCTCAGCCCTATACCCGGCCTATATCTCAGACCAAGTTCCTGACCAACCCCGGCCTGGAGAACTTCCTAACGGTACCTATACCCCTCACAGGGGCCGCAATCCCTGTATAGGGTCTACACGGTATTCATGGTTATACTGCCTGTCCTGCACATTTCCTACTACTATGCAGAGGAGAACCTCTGAAGCATAGGACCTATCCCTTCCAACTACCAGGCTGGGTGAGCGGACCTCTGGTCCAAGCAATAAACATCAAGCTTATGCTATCTACCTGTGATTATAGGCTGGGTCCCTAGTAAACTTGGCTGTTTGCTATACTGTTTGGACTTGCTCCATTTGCTGCTATCCTGCTGCCCCATATATGCTTTGCTTTTTTGCTTGCCTTTGTGCTGTTTTTCATGTGATTCAGAACTTGTGCTACACCTGCCCCAATGACTGTCCTATACACTTCCTAACTGGCTGAAGTGTTCCTTTTTCAACTTATTGCAGGTGTCATTAATCGCATAGTCCCTTGTTTGGTCGCATAGCCACAATATTGCATTGTATATGTTCCTTTGGAACCGGTCAAGCCCCACTGGCTGACCCTACTGCATACAGGTTAGCTTCCTGGAATTTTTCCCAGGTGGCCATCCTGCTAGCATTATCTGCATGCATGCATCCCTTTTCAGCTGACTGTGTTTTAATGATAACGTTATTTTTTATTTATTGTGGGTGTTGGTAAAAGATTTTTTGAGCATCATTTATATTTTGTAATAATTCATATTTTGTACTATTAAAAGCATTTCATGTAAGTGGCGTGGTCCACCTGTGGCTCCTTTATCCTGGGGCAGTGTTCCTTTCTTTTTCTCTCTCCCTGTTGGGTTTTTTCTATATATCCTTTGCTTGGCCACAGAGACCGCACCTTCATTGGTGAGTCCGCCATTTAATGCTACATTATGCGCTTGATCCCCAATGATCACAAGTGTCTATGTAACTAGTGAACAGAGGACCCACTCTTTCCTCAATTTTTTCTATGTGTCATGTACCTTGCCTATCGGCAGTCTATATTCCAGGAATAGAGAATTGGCAGGTGAACTTCTTGAGTTGCCAGCAGTTGTTCCCGGGGGAATGGTCTCTTCAGCCCGACATTTTCCTGGCCATATGCCAAAGATGGAGGACCCGGGATATAGATCTATTGGTGTCCAGGTTCAACAGGAAATTAGACCGCTTTGTGTCAAGGACAAGGGATCCATTTGCATATGGGATGGATGCGTTGGTAACCCCTTGGGATCAGTTTTCACTGATTTATGCATTCCCCCTGTTCAGCTGCTACAACGGCTTCTTCGCAGGATCAAGGAGGAAGGGAAACCGGTGGTTCTGGTTGCCCCGGCATGGCCCAGAAGATCCTGGTATGCAGCGATCATAAAGATGGCAGTAGGGGACCCATGGACCCTTCCCGCACGTCCAGACCTGCTCTGGCAGGGACCAGTGTTCCACCCTCAATTACAAACTCTAAATTTAACGGTTTGGCTATTGAAACCCACATTCTAAAGAATCGGGGGCTTTCAGGGTCGGTGGTATCTACCCTGATTAATGCGAGGAAGCCGGGTTCCAGGGTCATATATTATAGAGTCTGGAAGGCATATGTCTCTTGGTGCGAATCCAAGGGTTGGCATCCTCGGAAGTGCTGTATGTCATAGGTAGAATTCTTGCCTTTGTGCAATTTGGAGTAGAAATTAAGCTAGACTTGAGTACTATCAAGGGTCAGGTCTCGGCCTTATCGGTATTGTTTCAAAGACCGCTTGCTGTGCATTCTTTGGTCTGGGCTTTTAGAGAAGGGGTAACGTGTATCAATCCACCAGTTAGGTCACCCTTGTGTCCATGGGACTTGGATTTGGTTTTGTCGGTATTGCAAAAACAGCCTTTTGAGCCATTACGCCATATTCTCTTTTGACAAGGAAACATTTTTTTTTTCTGGTTGCTATATCCTCTGTAAGAAGGGTATCAGAATTGGCTGCTCTTTCTTGTAAGGAGCCATATTTAATTATTCAAGAAGAACAAGGTGGTGTTACATCCTCATCCAACCTTTCTACCTAAAGTAGTGCCAGGTTTTCATTTAAACCAAGATGTTGTTCTGCCTTAATTTTTTCGAGAACCTTGTTCTTCGGAAGAAAAGTCATTACATTCTCTGGATGTAGTGAGAGCAGTTAAAGTCTATCTGAAAGCTACTGCTACGGTTCGGAAAACTGATGTTTTGTTTGTACTGCCAGAAGGCCCCAGGAAGAGGCAGGCAGCATCGAAATCTACTATTTTTAAGTGGATTTGGCAAGTTATTATTCAGGCTTATGGTTTAAAAAGGAGGTTTCCACCTTTTCAAGTTAGAGCATACTCTACCAGAGCAGTTAATGCCTCATGGGCGGTGCATGACTCAGATCTGCAAGGCCGCAACTTGGTCTTCAGTCCATACATTCACTAGATTCTGGATGTAAAAAGGCATGAGGATATCGCCTTTGGGCGCAGTGTGCTGCAGGCTGCAGTATAGGTCCTCACGGTCTGATGTCGCCCTGTTTCATTTTGTGTCTCCCTCCCCTCAAATGGCATTGTTTTGGAACATCCCACATAGTTATAATTATGGCGGCTCTGTGTCCCGTGATGTACGAAAAAGAAAATAGGATTTTCATGACAGCTTACCTGTAAAATCCTTTTCTTCGAGTACATCACGGAACACAGAGGTCCCTCCCCTCTCTTTGGGATACTTATTGCTTTGGTACAAAAACTGAGGTACTCCCTGTATGGGGAGGGGTTATATAGGGGGGGGGGACTTCCTGTCTTGGGTGTGCCAGTGTCCATCGCCTGAAGGTGGCCTATAACCCACATAGTTATGACTATGGGGGTTCCGTGTCCCGTGATGTACTCGAAGAAAGGGATTTTACAGAAAAGCTGTTCTAAAAATCCAATTTTTTGCTTGTGCCTGGCTATTTTAGAACAGTGAAAGGTGAATGGTAACAAGTAAAGCAGCTACATAAAATATGACTAATATAAAACGTATGTGGATAAAGATGTAGCACTGGCAGTGAAAAAGAGGCCAAAGACTTGGTCTCTAAATGAAATAATGTGAAAAAACAACACTAAAGTGAGTCCACAAAGTGTCCATAAAAATATCCGTGATGGAGATAAATATTATGAGCAACACGTGAAACAATATGGATCATCACAACTTCTGAAGGTGAAGAGAGGTAGAATACCCTTACCAGAACAGGTGGATCTGCGGGTTAAAGCAGATCAAACAGGCGTTGAAAAGGCTCAGTGGTGGTTTCCCTTTGCTTGTCTGTAGACTGGATCATATGAATCTCAGACAAAAACATCCCGGCAGGTTCCCCAACCTGGAAGTAGACTCAAGATTCGAACACAATCTCCATGAACATCAGATAGGACAGGAAACACCTTGGATCCAGGTTCTTCCCGGAATAGCACTTGCACATAAAGAAAAACTTCAGCTCAAAGAAACCGACCATAGGAATTTTAAATAATGTTTTGCTATATTTTTAATAAAGTCTTACATTAAATTAGACATACTCAAAATTCTCATGTTTTGTATTCCACAAAAAAATCATCTTTCTCTATATAGTCTTTAAAGTAAAAATTAGAAAAATATATCAATAAAAAAACATTTCTTATAAAAACTTAATAAAAAAAAAAGAAAGAAAGGGTACAGGTCCTGTGCTGCATGAAAGGCACTACTGTCTGGGTGGTGACCTGGGTTCACGACTGGCTGAAAGGACTTGAACAAGCTGACCTAGGACACAGAGGAAGGCCTGGTTGAAGGTAGCCAACTGCTCCATCTGCTGCTGGGCGATTTCTGCCTCCTGGCGCATAGCTTCCTGTGCATCCTGAAGCAGTGCCTGAAACCGCCTCTCAGAAAGGTTCTCAATTCTTTCCAGTTGCCTTTCCTCTGCTGCCCGCATATCCTCCATGACTGTGCGCAGATCCAACTGTCTCCTTTCACCTGTAATATGCAAAAGACCAAACTAGTGTTTTTGGTAACATCTGTCGAAACAATACTGTAACCCCCTTTCTCATCTGCCCCACCAGACTGTACCACACAGATCTACTGCCCCACCTCTGTACCCCCTGCACATCTGCCCCACTGCTGAACCCCCCTTCTCATCTCTTCCACCACTGTACCCCCTGCATATCTGCCCCACTGCTCTTCTGCCCCACAGCTGAACCCCTCTTCCACCTCTGTACCCTCTGCTCTTCTGCCCCACAGCTGAACCCACCTCCTCATCTCTTCCACCACTGTACCCCCTGCACATCTGCCCCACTGCTGACTTATTTTAAGAAAATGCACAAATTACAAATTTCACTATTATCATCATGTCTTACCATTGTGCCGGGGTGCATTAGGCGTACTCTGTGGTTGGCTACTCTGTGGTTGGCTTAATGAAATACTACTGGTGCTGCTGAAAGACGTTGAAGGTCCATCATCTGAAAAGTTTGACGCATCATTGGAGAGTCCATTAGCTGTTTCTGAAAATAAACATATGGTTATATATATATTTTTAAATGGTTAGCAGAGCGAAATCCTATGCCAAGTATAAAAAAAAAACACTTACCTAAGGGGTCTACCATGGATTCGAGAATTGCAGTTGCAGAGTCCAGACCACCCTCCCTGCCTTTGTTTGCTGGCCTATGATCGTAAATGGCGTCCATGGCGTTGTACCACCTCCAAGTACTCGGACAGTTTCCACTACGGCTGTTGGCGTCCTTAATTTTTTTATATTGTCCTTTAAGCTTCTTAAGCTTTGCCCTACACTGACCCGACGTCCGTTCAAATCCTTCAGCTGACATCGGTTGAGAAATATCTTTGTACACCTTTTTATTTCTCACTGATCCATCAAGCTCACTCTGAATAACGCTATCACCAATAATCGTTCGGAAAGTAGATAGTTCCTGAGATAACCAGACCCTGCTGTTGTTTGCAGGCATCCTTCTCCTTTATATTGACTGAACGGCGACGTGGTGTTTGTTTGGCGCTTTGCTTTGACGTCAGCATTGACGTTTTTCTGTCCACCAATCAGTGAAATGTATTGTGTGACGCCAGTAGATCCTCCCTAACTGTACCGTTCCATTTTCTATGGCCCCACATCTGAAGCAGGACCCTGAATGGTGCGGTACGGTTCGGTTTTATGGCACGCTTTCATAATGGAAACACCCAAAATAGTGTGCCGTACCGAACCGATCCGCTCAGTGAAAACAAGACAAAAGATCACCGGCTTCCGTTCCCCCTTGATCCGGCGTAGGAGCCGCGGTAGTAGCGGCACTGGGGGAAATGCATCGATTAGTGAAAACTGATCCCATGGAATCACTAACGCAATTGTCCCATATGCGAGAGGATCTCTTGTCCTTGACACAAAGCTGTCCAGCTTTCTGTTGAAACTGGATGCCAACAGATCTACGTCTGGGGTGCCCCACCTCTAGCAGATGGCCTGAAAAATGTCGGGATGTAGAGACCATTCTCCTGGGAGCAACTGTGGGCGGCTCAAGAAATCTGCCTGCCAATTCTCTACTCCCGGAATGAAGTCTGCAGATGGGCAAGGAACATGCTCCTCTTCCCAAGCCAGAATATAGTTCACTTCTACCTGGGCTACTGATGTAGGCCACTGCTGTGGCATTGTTGGATTGAATCCTAACAGGGCAATTCCGTAGTTTGAATGTCCAGGCCTTTAAGGCCAGACGTGCTGCCTGAATCTCCAAGATGTTGATGGGCAAGCTTCTTTTGGAATCTGACCACTTCCCTTGGATAGTGGTTGTTTCCAGGACTGCTCCCCAGCCCAAGAGGCTGGCATCCGTCGTTACCATCTTCCAAGTAACCGGTAGGAAGGATTTCCCCTTCTGCAGATTCTTGGTTATCAACCACCACCTGAGACTCTGGCGCACCCTTGGAGGCAGGCGCATACGATAATCCAAGGCCTGAAATTTCTTGTTCCAGGCAGACAGAATACTATTGTGTAACAGCCTTGAATGGAACTGGGCATAGGGAATAGCTTCAAATGAATCCACCATCTTCCCTAGCAGCCTCATGCAAAGGTGAATGGAAGGACTCTTCCTTACTCTGACTACTTGAACCAACTCCTTTATGGCGCTGATCTTCGTCTGAGGTAAGAACACTTTTTTTGGCTGTGTCTATGACCAGACCCAAATATTCCAGCCTCCTCACAGGTTGTAAGGCTGATTTCTCTAGGTTGAGAATCCAACCTAGGCGTTCCAGACATTCGACTGTACTGGCGACATTCTGATTTAACCATGCCACGGATTGATCTATCAGCAACAGGTCATCTAGGTATGCGATTACCGCTATGCCCCTGGCCCTCAATCTTGCCAGGAGTGAAGCCAGAACTTTGTAAACACTCGGGGTGCTGTTGCCAACCCGAAGGGCAGGGCCACGAACTGAAAGTGGCGTTGTTCCACTGGGAACCGCAGGAACTTCTGGTGAGTGGAAAAGATTGCCACTTGTAGATATGCATCCTTGATGTCTATTGACGCTAGAAGTTCTCCCTGTAGGGTGGATACTACCGACCGGGTGGACTCCATGCAAAAGGAGCGGACCTTTAAGAACCGATTAAGGTCTCTGAGACCCTGAGACATCAATCGGTCCAGCGCCTGGATTAAGGACCCTCTTTTGACTGGGTCCTTGGGAACATTCGATCTTAGAAATCGAAATGGTGGAAACTCTCAGAACTCTAGTTTGTACCCCAGAGACACTGTGGAGGTGACCCAACTGTCCTGGATCTCTCCCTGCCAAGCTCCTGCATATTGCAGGAGCCTTCCCCCCACTCGATTGAGTGGGGGCGCCCCTTCACAAGAAGGCCTTGGAATTCTGCTTTGCTGACTTCTGCCCCCAGGATTTCTTCTGAGCCTGGGCTTGGCCTTGAGGCTTGGCTCTTGAACCTGGCGACGGAGGCCGTCGCGACTGCCTAGAGGCTGTCGGCCCTGAAGTTGGAGAGGCAGAACATTTGAAAGAGGGACGTCTATTCCTCTTCTTAACCGTTAAAAAAATATGTGTACATATAGGTGTACGAATGTGTGTCCCAAGGGTGTCGAGATCGGGGATACGGGGTAAATGACCGCACCAGCCAGCAAGACACTTGCTGCAAAAAGCAACTTGAGGCGATTCAGTTCGCATTTGTAGAGCTATACAATTCCATTCATTCATTCATTCAAAAGGGTACTCTTATCACCTGAAATTTTTTGGATATATTTATCCAGTTCATCCCCGAATAACCGTTCCCCATGAAAAGGGAAACCAGCCAGCAGCTTCTTGCATGGTAACTCAGCTGACCAATGTTTTAGCCACAGAATTCTGCGCATATGCATCAATAAGAGAGTAAGGCGTGACACCTGGTGAATAGAATCCTTAATAGCGTCAATTGCAAAGCATAAGTTAGCTCAGCCAATTTCCAGGCCTCCCTTCTTTCAGCAGATCCTCCCTTAGTAATCTGCTTAATCTTGTCATGCACAACCTGACAATCTCCAATTGCTGCTACTGACGGCTGCACTACTGTGCCAGCCACAGCAAAGGAGGCTTTAGGTAAACATTCCAATCTTTTATCTGCTGGATCTTTAAACACCTGGACATTGTCTACTGGACAAGTAAGACTCCTGTTCACAGAATAAATAGCAGCGTCCCCTGCTGGTACACTCCACTTCTTAGTGAATCTTTCCTTCATAGGATAGAGAAGCGAAAATCTCATAGGGGGAATAAAGTGCCTATCTGGGTGATCCCAGTCTGCATATTTAAGCTGCTCCAGAAATGGGTGCATAGGGAATGCGTGAGAACCCAGGGGGGGTTTCAAAGAACCTAAAAAAGGAACTTCAGCCGTCTCTGCCAGGGGCAATTTATATCCTGAATGGACTAACTCCGTCAGGGATTTGACTAGCAACCTCTGGGATTGCCAGACTGAGAAGGGTTCTTCTGAGGCTGAATTCCGAAAAGAGGAGCCTTCTTCCCTCTCTCCTTGGTCCCCCAAGAGTGATTCCACATCATCTACCCATTTCTTCTCCTCTGAGGGACCTGGGGCAGGAGAGGGGGACCTATCACATTTCTTTCCAGCCTGGGAGGAGGATGCAAACATATCGGCTATCTTACCCTCCAAACCAGCTAATGCTGAAGCCAAATCGTCCTTAGTGACGTATGCAGAGGCTGGAGTAAGCCAGTAACAAAAAAAACAAAAAAATTAAAAAAATGTGGCCGGGCACAGTGCTCTATTGAAGCGTCATGCCAATGCAATGCAGGCAAGACGCTTCATTTGCAGGTTTTTTTTAAGCTCCATGGCGCGCTGGAGAGCGCCTCTCCACTCTCATTGGTCCTTCTGCTTCGTCATGTCTGCACCGCAGTAGGAAATGGGCGGTGCTTTTCCCGGGTGGCCGTGTCACTTTCGGTTTCGGCTCCAGGAGTGAGACAAGATTGCGGGGAGCGGATACAGCTGCGGCGGGTGGGTGAAGAGCTGAGCCTGAGTGCAGGAGAACCAGAGCAGCAGGTGAGTGACTGAGTGCTGGGATCGGAAGTGAGCTCTCTCATTGTTTCTCCCCTCCCGACAACAAGCTTCCCATCCCCCAGTCCTCACACTCCTCTGCTTGTTACAGAGTCAGTGACTGCTCCACCCGGAGTGTACTGTGTGCGTCCTGCCGTGAGCTTGGCTCCCCCTCCCCCACCTCTGTTCACTTTTCTCTGCTGCTGCAGAACTTCATGGAGGGGGAGGGTGGGGCTGCTGAGTGTTGTGGTGCAGGGAAGTGACTGGCAGCTGCCCCCCTTCCTGCATCCTAAACAATAACCCCCCCTTCCTGCCTCTCCACCCTAAACAATAACCCCCCCTCCCTGCCTCTCCACCCTAAACAATAACCCCCCCTCCCTGCCTCTCCACCCTAAACAGTAACCCCCCCTCCCTGCCTCTCCACCCTAAACAGTAACCCCCCCCTTCCCTGCCTCTCCACCCTAAACAATAACCCCCTCCCTGCCTCTCCACCCTAAACAATAACCCCCCCCCCTCCCTGCCTCTCCAACCTTAACAATAACCCCCCCTCCCTGCCTCTCCACCCTAAACAATAACCCCCCTCCCTGCCTCTCCACCCTAAACAATAACCCCCCCTCCCTGCCTCTCCACCCTAAACAATAACCCCCCCTCCCTGCCTCTCCACCCTAAACAATAACCCCCCCTCCCTGCCTCTCCACCCTAAACAATAACCCCCCTCCCTGCCTCTCCACCCTAAACAATAACCCCCCTCCCTGCCTCTCCACCCTAAACAATAACCCCCCTCCCTGCCTCTCCACCCTAAACAATAACGCCCCCTCCCTACCTCTCCACCCTAAACAATAACCCCCCCTCCCTGCCTCTCCACCCTAAACAATAACCCCCCTCCCTGCCTCTCCACCCTAAACAATAACCCCCCCTCCCTGCCTCTCCACCCTAAACAATAACCCCCCTCCCTGCCTCTCCACCCTAAACAATAACCCCCTCTCCCTGCCTCTCCAGCCTAAACAATAACCCCCCCTCTCTGCCTCTCCACCCTAAACAATAACCCCCCCTCCCTGCCTCTCCACCCTAAACAATAACCCCCCCTCCCTGCCTCTCCACCCTAAACAATAACCCCCTCTCCCTGCCTCTCCAGCCTAAACAATAACCCCCCCTCCCTGCCTCTCCACCCTAAACAATAACCCCCCCTCCCTGCCTCTCCACCCTAAACAATAACCCCCCCTCCCTGCCTCTCCACCCTAAACAATAACCCCCCTTCCTGCCTCTCCACCCTAAGCAATAATCCCCCCTCCCTGCCTCTCCACCCTAAACAATAACCCCATTGTATAGTGTTCTCTGTGTATAGTGCGCGCTCTGTGTATAGTGTGTGTGTGTGCTCTGTGTATAATATTCAGTGTGTGCTCTGTGTATAATATACAGTGTGTGCTCTGTGTATAGTGTGTGTGCTCTGTGTATAGTGTGTGTGTGTGCGCTCTGTGTATAATATACAGTGTGTGCTCTGTGTATAATATACAGTCTATGCTATGTGTATAGTGTGTGTGTGCTCTGTGTATAGTGTGTGTGTGTGTGTGCTCTGTGTATAGTGTGTGTGTGTGTGTGTGCTCTGTGTATAGTGTGTGTGTGTGTGTGCTCTGTGTATAGTGTGTGTGTGTGTGCTCTGTGTATAGAGTGTGTGTGTGCTCTGTGTATAGAGTGTGTGTGTGCTCTGTGTATAGTGTGTGTGTGTGTGTGCTCTGTGTATAGTGTGTGTGCTCTGTGTATAGTGTGTGTGTGCTCTGTGTGTATGCTTTGTGTATAGTGTGTGTGTGCTCTGTGTATAATATACAATGTGTGCTCTGTGTATAGTGTGTGTGTGTGTGCTCTGTGTATAGTGTGTGTGTATGCTCTGTGTATAGTGTGTGTGTGTGTGTGTGTGTGTGTGTGTATGCTCTGTGTATAGTGTGTGTGTGTGTATGCTCTGTGTATAGTGTGTGTGTGTGTGCTCTGTGTATAGTGTGTGTGTGTGTGCTCTGTGTATAGTGTGTGTGTGCTCTGTGTATAATATACAATGTATGCTATGTGTATAATATACAATGTGTTCTCTGTGTATAGTGTGTCCGGGTATTGGGAGCCGTGATAGCCGAGAATGGGCAGGTATGAACCTGGAAGGGTTTGCGCCCCCCCAAAATTTTTTATCACCAGCCGCCACTGGTTGGAAGTAGCTACAATGGCTCAGCCCGGTCTGCCACTCCAGGTCTATCAGTGGAGGATGATACTGCGGAAGCGAGACTAGGATCCACCGACCCTGACCACGGCGCCCTTGCGCCTCCTCCTAACTGATTTTCCATTCCTCTTTCGGGAATACATAGCCCTAAGCACAAAGCAGAGGTACTACCATCAAATGCATCTGCTGCTGAGCTTTAGTCAAGCACTTGTTTAATCTGCTGCCATCAGTGCCCAGGCTGATGCTGAGTAGATGTGCCTTGATAATGCCTGTATTCAATACTTTCTTTCTCGTACATCACGGGACACAGAGCGACATAGTCATTACTAATGGGTTATATAGATACCGTCAGGTGCTGGCACTGGCAACTTCCAAAACCGGAAGTACCCTCCCCTATATAAGCCCCTCCCATCCGGGAGCACCTCAGTTTTTTGCCAGTGTCTAAGGTGTTGGCCAAGAAGAAACATGTGTTTTTCACTGAGCTTGCGTACAGGTTCTTTTGGGCCTCAGTAAGCTATTCCGGATCCGACCAAAAAAGCTTCATAGCTAAACGGTCGGTACCCGGGCCTTGCAGAGAAGAGCAAGGTTTTGCCTGTAATGCTTCTCTTAGGAGAGCTGGACCCTGGGATCCAGAGCTCTGGTTATACCCACGACCAAGATGTTTTCTGTGCAGGGTGCTATACAGGTCCAGGGGAGTGGAATCCTTGGGAACCCGGTCCCTGAAGGTTTGATTACAATGCCTGCCGTGATAGGTGAAGTTTGGGCTTCTGTGGACCAAACAAAGTCCTGCGGCGAGGAAAAGGTAAGTGGGGGCCCTCAGGAACTTGGTTCTATTGAGGGACCCCCAAGCCTATTTTGTCTTTCTGCCTGTTACCTAAGGTATTCCCGCTAATATTCTGTGTATGCCTGTTACTACTGAGAAAATGTAAAAATTTTAATAGTAGGCAAGAAAAAAAAAAAAATGTAAGACCGCGGTACCTGTGTTAGACACTAGAGGCCGCTATGGTTCTTTTTCTTGTAATGTGGATTTTTTTCTTCCAGAATCAAATCCAGGCAGTTGGTATGTTCTCTGCTGGGAACTGTCTCCTCTGCCCTGTTGCTGCGCTCATCCATCCCCGGGCCCTGCGGCAAAGGGGGCCCTGGCTCCCATCTAGCGCCTTATTGTTTTTAAAAAAGGGCGCCGAAGGCGCGCGTGCGCGTGCACGCGCCTCTATTCATAGAGGCGATCTGAAAAAAGGGGCGGAGCGGGTGGATGACGCTCAGGTGTGCGCCGCGGCGCTACTGCGCATGTGCGGGCGTCCAGCGTGTTTTAAAGCACATTATAGCTGGCTATTGAATGCACAGACAGAGCTAGCAACAGATAAAGGCACACAGAGGCGGTTGATGCAGGCATCCCCTAGAAAGGCACTTTAGTAGACACCAACTGTGATATAGCAGCAATTGTGCTAGACTATTCTCAGTAAAAGTGGTGTATTACGGCTGGAATACCTCAGCTTTAGGCTTAGGAATATGCCGTCCAGAAGCTCCGGAACTGAATCTTCCAGGAAGCGAAGGGGGTCTCATCGGGCTCTGAGGATCTTGGGCATGCTTCTGCTGCACCAGTCTCCCCTGAAGTTCAGAGGTAAGTGACCATAGAGACCCCGCAGGGGTACTTGGTACTGTGGCTGTCCTCAGTCACCTGCTCCTGTGTATGTAACAGAGGAGGTTTTTTCCTCAGCTCTGGGAGGATTAGAGAGAGATTGTCAACATTGATCGCTGCCTCCCTGTCAGGGAAAGCACGCCGATCTCCGTCTCCTCCTTCAGAGTGCCTGTTAGCAGAGCAACAGTCCCATACAGGGATCGACCTGCCTGAAGGGGATCAGGATGAGGTTGATTCTGTTATAGAGGAATCAACAGTGGAGGAACCTTTCTCAGCAGCTCAAGCTGAAAGATTATGGGGTCAGTCTCTGACTAACATGGTCCGATCGGCATTTAAAAATGCACCTTGCGGAACCATCAACCACTACTGTATCCTCGTTGGGGTCGCTAGAAGCCCCCAGACTGTCTGTTCTTTTCCACTTCACCCTTTACTGAAAGGGCTTATTTACCAGGATTGGGAACGTCCTGAGAAAATATTTATTCCCCCAAGAGATTTCCGGTGGTCTATCCCATGGAGGATAAGTTCATCAAAAAAAAAAAAAAAAAAAATGGAAGGTCCCTACAGTGGACGCAGCCATCTCTTGTATGTATAAATCACTGACATGTCCAGTGGATAATGTCCAAATGTTCAAGAACCCAATAGATAAAAGATTGGAGTCCTTATGAAAGTCTGCTTCTTTCTACAGCAAGCTTGGTGACACAACCAGCAGTAGCAGCTATTGGGGTCTGCTAAGCAGTGAAGGATCAGTTAAAACAGGTCTTGAGGGACTTGACAGATCAGCAGGCCTTGCCCTAGCTGATCTACCTAGAGCCTTAGGCTTTGCGGTTGACGCCATAAAGGATTCAGTCCATCAGGCCTCCCGCCTTACGCTGTCTAGAGTACATATGCGTAGGCTTCTATGGCTCAAAAACTGGTCTGCTGAAGCTCCCTGTAAGGAATGGCTAATTAGCGTCCCATTTCATGGTGAACGCTTATTCAGGGAAAACCTGGACAAATATATCCAGAAAATTTCCAGCGGTAAAAATACGCTCTTGCCGGTTAAAAACAGAGTTAGAGGTCCCTCTTTAAGAGGCCTGCTTCTCCAGTCCCTGGGGCATCGGCTGTGTAACAGTTCCGACGGCCTCCTCGGTCAATTCCCGGGGGTAAAAAACAGGGACAATAGCAGGGTAATGAGAAACCCTGGGTCAGGGGAGGTACAAAACCTCCCCCAAAGTTAAATTCATTGAAGGGTTGCCCCCACTCAGTCGGGTGGGGGGAGGACTCCAGTTGTTCACAAGAGACCTGGCGGGACGCGATCAAGACAGATAGGTGCTCTCCGCAGTATGTTTGGGATACAGATTGGAGTTAAGAGACTCTCCTCCTTCCCATTTTTGAGGTCAAACGTGCCAAGGGATCCCCGGAAGAGAGAGTCCCTCCTGTTGGCACTAGAACAACTATTGCTCCAAGGAGTAATTATGGAGGTTCCCCTGGAAGAATGAGGGTTCGGGTTTTACTCAAACCTCTCTACAGTCCCGAAGCAAACGCGGACGGGAGGCCCATATTAATTCTAAAAGGGCTATACAAATTCCTGTATATCAGGACTTTCCGATAAAGTCGATCCGATCGGTGGCCACTGCCCTACAAGGGGAGGATTGGTTAGCCGCGATCGACATCAAAGATGCTTATTTGCACATTCCCATCTTTCCAGTCTACCAAAAGTTTCTACGCTTTGCAGTAGAAGGGCGCCATTTTCAGTTCAGAGCCTTACCCTTCGGTTTGGCCACAGCACCACGAGTGTTTACAAAAATTCTAGCCCTTTATTGGCCAATCTAAGAACACAAGGTGTAATGATAATGGCATATCTAGATGACTTGTTGCTGATAGACCACTCAGTGAAAAAACTAGACGTGGTCGTTCACAAGACAATCAAGTATCTGGAATCTCACGGTTGGATTATCAACCGAGAAAAGTCAGCCCTAAAAACCAGTCAAAAGTCTGGAATACTTGGGGCTAAGGTTGGATTCAGGCCAGAGAAAAATATTCTTGCCTCGAGGAAAGGTGTTGTCTTTGAAAGATTTGATCCACTTAGTGGGTACAAAAAAGACAGCCGTCCATACGCCTGTGCATAAGGCTGCTGGGAAAAATGGTGGCATCATTCGAAGCAGTACCCTACGGTCAATTCCATTCAAGGAATTTGCAGGGGGCCATACTGTCAGCCTGGAACAAAAAAGTTCAGGCCCTAGACTTACAATGTCCTTGTCCCCTTCCGTTCGCAAGAGCCTCCGTTAGTGGTTGGTTCCCCAGAATCTGGAAAAAGGGAAATCCTTCAGTCTGATTTCTTGGAAGGTGGTCACTACAGATGCCAGCCTTATAGGCTGGGGAGCAGTACTGGAGCAATAGTCACTCCAGGGCAGATGGTCGGATGCAGAAAAGGCCCTGCCCATCAATCTCTTAGAGATACGAGCAGCCCGGTATGCCCTAGTAGCATGGACATCCAAACTCCAAGGGTCCCCTGTCAGAATTCAATCAGACAATGCCACAGCAGTGGCATATATCAATCATCAGGGGGGCACCAGGAGTCGTGCAGCCCAGAGGGAAGTAAATTACATCCTGAAATGGGCAGAAAAATATGTCCCAGCCATATCTGCGGTATTCATTCCAGGAGAGGAGAATTGGAAGGCGGACTTTCTAAGTCGCCAGCAATTATGCCCAGAGGAAGGGTCCCTTCACCCCGAGGTTTTCTGGACAATATGTCAGCGGTGGGGAACATCGGATGTAGATCTTCTAGCATCCAGATTCAACGCAAAGGGGGACAGGTTTGTCTCTCGGACAAGGGATCCCCTAGCTTGCGGCTCGGATGCCCTAGTGTTCCCTTGGGATCAGTTCAAGCTGATATATGCATTCACACCGCCACAATGGTTACCTCGATTACTCCGCAGAATCAGGGTAGAAAAGAAACCAGTGATTCCGGTGGCTCCAGCGTGGCCCCGAAGAGCGTGGTACGCGGAGATTGTAAAATGTCAGTGGGGAGTCCTTGGACTCTCCCACGTCGTCCGGACCTGCTTTCGCAAGGACCGATATACCACCCTTCCTTACCAGCCCTAGGTTTGACGGCCTGGCTATGGAAGCCCACATTCTAAAAAAGAGAGGGCTCTCTAATCCTGTGGTATCTACCATGATCAATGCCAGGAAGCCGGTATCCAGGCAGATCTAATATAGAATCTGGAAGGCGTACATCGCGTGGTGTGAGGCCAAGAAATGGCATCCACATAAGTACGTAATAGGTAGGATTCTGGACTTCCTACAATGGGCTGTAGATAGGAAGCTTGCCTTGAGTACTATCAAGGGTCAGATTTCGGCCTTGTCAATATTTTTTCAAAGGCCCTTGGCTTCGCATTCACTAGTCAAAGCCTTTATACAAGGAGTGATGCTTATTAGTCCTCCGGTTAATATTCCCATATGTCCATGGGATCTAAACTTGGTTCTGTCGGTTCTACAGAAACAACCATTTGAACCATTACAGCATATTTCTTTGGTGCTTCTCACCAGGAAATTGATTTTTCTAGTAGCCATTTTGTTCGGCTAAAAGAGTGTCGGAATTAGAAGCTATGTCCTGTAAGGAGCCATATCTGGTTATCCATAAGGATAGAGTAGTGTTACGTCCTCATCCAGCCTTTCTTCCTAAGGTGGTATCGAGGTTTGATTTGAACCAAGATGTGGTTCTTCCTTCTTTTTTCCCCAAACCTACTTCGGTAGAGGAAAAGTTATTGCATTCTTTGGATGTAGTAAGAGCAGTTAAAGCTTATCTAAAGGCCACTGCTCAGATTCGCAGAACGGATACTTTGTTTATTCTGCCGGAAGGCCCCAGAAAGGGTCAGGCAGCGTCAAAATCTACTTTAGCCAAGTGGATTCGACAGGTCATAATACAAGCCTATGGCTTGAGAAGGAGACCGCCTCCGTTCAAAGTTAGAGCGCACTCCACGAGAGCAGTTGGAACTTCATGGGCAGTGCATCACCAGGCCTCCCTGGCTCAAATCTGTAAGGCCGCAACATGGTCTTCAGTTCACACGTTTACTAGGTTCTACCAGGTGGACGTTAGAAGTCAGGAGGATGTCGCCTTTGGGCGCAGTGTGTTGCAGGCCGCAAAAGATCCTCATGTCTGATAGCGCTCAGCTTATATATGGTGTATCCCCCCCCTCATTGGGCATTGCTTTAGGACATCCCATTAGTAATGACTATGTCGCTCTGTTTCCCGTGATGTACGAGAAAGAAAATAGGATTTTTATAACAGCTTACCTGTAAAATCCTTTTCTTGGAGTACATCACGGGACACAGAGCTCCCGCCCCTCTTTGGGGACACTTATTGCTTTGCTACAAAACTGAGGTGCTCCCGGATGGGAGGGGCTTATATAGGGGAGGGTACTTCCGGTTTTGGAAGTTGCCAGTGCCAGCACCTGACGGTATCTATATAACCCATTAGTAATGACTATGTCGCTCTGTGTCCCGTGATGTACTCCAAGAAAAGGATTTTACAGGTAAGCTGTTATAAAAATCCTATTATATACCGCTTACGTGCCCAGATATGCTGCTGTGTCTCTCCTTCAGTCAGGTTCACAACAGAGTGAGTGTTTGAAGGCTGCCGCCACGTGCATTCGCCGTATACATCGTGCGCATCGGCTGCACTAAGCCACGCCCCTGTGACGTAGCCACGCCCCTCTCTCTTCCGTTTTTTTTAAGCGCGCGCTGAAATCCACGGGATCGGAGGGGGGGGGGAGAAGGGGAACAGGGGAGAGAGAATCCACCCCAGCAGGATGCCCAGCGCCCAGGCGGCGAAGGTCCCCCAAAAAATCCACATTTAAAAACTGACAGGAGTGGAGAAGAGCAAGGCTGTCCACAAGCAATGCTGACACTGAGCCTGGACAAGCATGGTATGTTGATACTAAAGCCCCGTACACAAAGTCCATCGGACTTTGTGGATTTTTGTCCGAACGGAGTTGGCTGGGCACACCCATAGCATACACACCACAGGACTTTTCTGCAAACTTTCCCAAAACTTTTTGCAACATCACATGGTTTTTCTGCTCTTTTCTGCTCTTTACCGCCACCCTTTGGTCAACTTCTGCTATTGTTGGTTGATTTTAACATTAGTTGTTTTGTCCATCGGACAAAAGTCCTATGGTTTTCTGTACACACGGTAGGACTTTGCTCCATCGGACTTTTGTTGGGCAAAAGTTTGTCCGTTTGCAGACCCAACTTTTGTCCGATGAAAACAAAGCCAACGAAAAAAAAGTTTGTCCGATGGAGCGTACACACGGCCGGATTGTTGGTCCAACTTGGTTAAAACGAAGTTTGTTGGGCAAAAGTCCGACCGTGTGTACGGAGCTTTAGGATGTCTTAATTTACACCCTCTACTGGCGAACAATAGGCATGACAACAACTTTACTCATACAAGAAGTCCAAAAATAAAGTTTTAAGGATCTTCTTACACTTACCAGTCCCCGCCGCAGGGCTGTTGGAATATCACAGACAGACCCAACCTTCAACCATCACTGCGGGCCATGTCATGACAGACCTTTAAGGACTGGGTCCTTTCTGTATAGAGTCTCACTGCCTTCGACCTATATAGCACCCTGCCAGAGCAAGCTTTTGGTTTGTTGTTATAACCAAGGTTGCTGGATCCCAGAGTCCCAGAGTCCAGCTCTCAAAAGAGAAGCATTATAGGCAAATACCTCGTTCTTCTTCCACAAGGCCCAGGTACCATCCACTTTAGGCTATTTGGCATTTTGATGGATCCGTCTGTATAGCCCCACTGATCCTGTGAAGCACACCTTTAACAGTGACCAACACCTTAGACACTGTCGAAAAAACTGAAGTGCTCCCGGTATGGGAGGGGTTATATAGGGGGAACTTCCTGTCTTTGATTATGCCAGTGTCCAATCACCTGAAGGTGGCCTATTACCCACATAGTAATTACTATCGCTGCTCTGTGTCCCGTGATGTACGATAAAGAAAATAATTTTGGTCCCATAGAATATACAAACTTTATCAAAGTTACATCCAAGTAGCACTACATGATTGCACTGAAAGTCGGATCAAATTTGTATCGCAGTAGTGTGAACCTAGCTTTCTCACCTACTCCCTTCGAAAAGTTTTGCGTTACAGGCGTGACTTGTAGAGGACTAATCTTATACATCTAAAATCTGAAACACCACTGGGACATAACTATATGGCCAAATGGGAAGCAGATTCTTTTTTTTTTTCTTTAGTTTTTTTGGGAGCAGATTCTAATGTGAATGTTCATGTTCTAATGTCTTTGTAACAGACTTGTGTTTTAGTTTACTACTAGTATATTTGAGAATTTGGGAAATTTAGGAAAGCCACAGTTAAAAGAGCAATAGTCATATAATACAAAAGGGAATTATATCTACAAATACAACTTTGCCATGTAAAAGTCATTTTAATCTGTTTTCATCTTTAGTTGACTCCAATGATAACCTCTATGGAGGAGATGCAAAATTCCTAACGGAGATTGGCAAACTGTGTGATACACTTATTGGCCAGATTTTGGAGCACCTGAAAGCTCTCGGAAAAGAAAATGTGAGTATAACAAACAAGGTATTTAACTCTCTCATGCCCAGACCAAATTTAGCAGTTTCAGTATTCATTGGTTAACCTCATAATAAAATATTTTATATCCTCACTCTGCACTTATGGTACACCCCTTAAGGCTGGGTTCACACTATTGTGAATTGGATGCGGTTCCCCACATCCAATTCGCAATAGCAGGAGATTTTGACCGGCTCTCTATGGAGCCGGTTCACATATCTCTGCTGTGGCTCCAGGGCGAATATGCACAAGGGTCCTGTGCTTCTTTTGGTCCGTTTCAGGTCGGAATTCCGCCCAAAATTCGGGCTGAAATGGTAAATGGTGATGCACCGGACCCCTGCTGTGAGCTGCATGCGGCGATAGTGAGATCCCAGACTTAAGGATAAGTTCACCTTTTTCCCAGAAAATTATATATGCAAATTTTTTTGCAGGTAAAAAAAAAATGTGCATTTTATTATTTGTTGTTGCAGGAGCCTGTAAAGCATTGCAAAATTAGCAGATTGCTGATGCCTTGCAGGTCTCCTGCAGACTTGTCGGTGTATCTACTATATCGTATAAGGAAACCGATACATTCTGACAGGAAGCATGAATGAACTACCACCGCACTCTTTTAATTCACAGAGCACTGTTAATGAGTGACGCGGCCAGGCAGGCAGAGCCCCACACAGCCGCATTTTTAAAAACATTTTGGCAGCTAGCAGGGAGAAGATCGGAGTGGGGGTCGGTGCTTTCATAACATGTTACATGTTACACCCTGAATATGGGTGTAACATGTTATGAAAGGTGAACTTATCCTTTAAATCCAAAATGTAAACTCAGTTAACTAGTGACAAATGTTATTAAATAATATAAGAAGCCATATTTAAAAAAGCCCTTTATCATACTGTGTCATTAAGGCTTATCTCACGTGAATACAGCGCTTAAGATGCTCTTGACCCCTTGCCACCAAGTGTACACATATATGCAGAATAGAAGAAAAGAAACAAGGGTGCACCAGCCTAGTGTATTATCATTTAGGATAGATTTTATTAAAAGAGCATCAATACTACTCACAAGTGTAGCAGAAAAAGTCGCAGTACAATGACGTTTCAGGTAGATGGCAGCTGAAAGTTGAGCTCAAAACCGCACTCCACAAAGGCACTGCGGATATGATGAGGGCCACTGCCGGCTTACGCGTTTCGAAGCATTACACTTCTACACTTCTTCCTCAGAGCCCAGCAGAAGTCTAATGCTTTGAAACGCGTGAGCCGGGAGTGGCCCTCATCAAATCCGCGGTGCCTTTGTGGAGTGCGGTTTCGAGCTCAACTTTCAGCTGCCATCTACCTGAAACGTCATTGTACTGCGACTTTTTCTGCTACACTTGTGAGTAGTATTGATGCTCTTTTAATAAAATCTATCCTAAATGATAATAAACTAGGCTGGTGCACCCTTGTTTCTTTTCTTCTATTTTGTATTAGGACACCCCTGTTCATGAAGGGCTGCAAAGCCGGTGTTAGCATCGTGCAAGATTGACTGCTGGATGATCCACTTGTGCGCAGGAGTGTTGGTGTGCTGTTTTCTAAAAATACACATATATGCAGCCTCACTGAAGTAGGTCTTCTGTGAGGCCGCCTATTTGCATACCTGTGTTTGTGATCTTATTGCCAATCACCTGATCCCTGTTATAGTCTCTGATTGGCTATGACAATGACCCCTGACAAGGAGAGAAAGATAAAAGCAAGTGTGTATAAAAAATAAAGAGAAAAATAGCTAGATCTAGGCTATTGTCAGGGTTAGTGTTAGGGTGAAGGTAAGTGTCAAAGGTCAGGGTCCCTATATTTTAGGTAGGATTTAAAAAAATAAATATTCTTCAATTTATTAAGAGGATAGCATAATACAGGAATGAATATGTAATTTATATGTAAAGGAACATTGCGTAGGAAGAATCAGAGAAGGATAATTGTAAACTATAACAGACCCTAGTTATTCATACCAAAAATCTAAAATCTGATAGCCAGAATATACACTGCTCAAAAAAATTAAAGGAACACTTTTGAATCAGAACTCAGCAGAGGGGGTTGTTAATCAGTTTCAGCTGCTTTGCTGTTAATTGAAATTAACAACAGGTGCACTAGATGGGCAACAATGAGACGACCTCCAAAACAGGAATGGTTTTTCAGGTGGAGGTGTCTGACATTTTTTTTCCCTACTCATCTTTTCTGACTGTTTTTCACTAGTTTTGCATTTGGCTAGGGTCAGTGTCACAACTGGTAGCACAAGGTGATTCTTGAACGCTATGAAGGTTGCACAGGCAGTCCAACTCCTCCAGGATGGCACATCAATACATGTCATTGCCAGAAGGTTTGCCGTGTCTCCCAGCACAGTCTCAAGAGCATGGAGGAGATTCCAGGAGACAGGCAGTTACTCTAGGAGAGCTGGACAGAGCCGTAGACGGTCCTTAACCCATCAGCATGACCGGTATCTGCTCCTTTGTGCAAGGAGGAACAGGATGAGCACTGCCAGAGCCCCACAAAATGACCTCCACCAGTGAATGTCTCTGACCAAACAATCAGAAACAGACTTCATGGGGGTGGCCTGAGGGCCCGAAGTCCTCTAGTGTGCTCTGTGCTCACTGCCGGACACTCTGGAGCTCGATTTAGCATTTTCCACTTAACACCAGAATTGGCAGGTCCGCCACTGGTGCCCCATGCTTTTCACAGATGAGAGCAGGTTCACCCTGAGCATATGTGACAGACGTGAAAGGGTCTGGAGAAGCTGCAGAGAACTTTATGCTGCCTGTAACATCGTTCAGCATGACCAGTTTGGTGGTGGGTCAGTGATGGTCTGGGGAGGCATATCCATGGAGGGATGCACAGACCTCTACAGGCTACAAAATGGCACCCTGACTGCCATTAGGTATCGGGGTGAAATCCTTGGACCCATTGTCAGACCCTACGCTGGTGCAGTGGGTCCTGGGTTCCTCCTGGTGCACAACAATGCCCGGCCTCATGTGGTGAGAGCATGCAGCCAGTTCCTGGAGGATGAAGAAATTGATACCATTGAATGGCCCCCATGCTCACCTGACCTAAATCCAAAAGAACCCCTCTGGGATATTATGTTTCGGTCCATCTGGTGACGCCAGGTTGCACCTCAGTCTGTTCAGGAGCTCAGTGATGCTCTGGTCCAGATCTGGGAGGAAATACCCCAGGACACCATATGTCGTCTAATTGGGAGCATGCCCTGATGTTGTCAGGCATGCATACAAGCACTTGGGGGCCATACAAACTACTGAGGACCATTTTGAGTTGTTGCAATGAAATTTCAGCAAAATGGACTAGCTTGCTGCATAATTTTTTCACTTTCATTTTTGGGGTGTCTTTGAATTCAGCCCTCTGTAGGTGGATAATTTTCATTTCCATCAAAGGATGTGCCATCATTTCATTCCTAACACATTACCCAGTCAATTTCAGTATAGATATACAGCATGAGATTTTGCCCCATTGAGCGCTGATGTGTTTTCTCACTGAAATTGGCACCACAATTTATTCGGCCTTTCCGTATTCTCCGTAGGACCAACCCAGTGGCTTACGCATTAGACCTTCCTTCTAACATGCGTATTTCTAATGTTTTTCGTGTTTCCTTATTAAAACCTTGCCGGGTTCTTAGGAAAGGGTACGGTCCGGAGGAATGCTCTTGGGTCTCATCCTCCTGTCCTCCTCCGTGCTTTCCATAGACGTTTTCCCCCTCAAACCTGGTGGTCCTCCGAGGGGGGAGGGGTCCTTGAGGAGGGGGTACTGTCAGGGCTGGGCTCTCAGACTTCCTTCTCTGTCATCAGGTTGCTCAGCTTTCGGTTAATTGCCAGTACTCATCATTCCACAGTGGCTCACCTGTTGATCATCTCCTGCTCGTCAGTCAAGCCCACAGCCAGGCCCTTCTGGCTATTTAAACTGCTTGGTTCATTTCTTCAATGCCTTCACCTTGGTCAACATATCTAGAGACTCTCTGCTGTGTTCCTGTTGAAAACTTGCCTGGCTGACGTCCCTTCTGGTTCCTGATCCTGTCTGCTGCATCTGACTACACTTATCTCTGGCTTCCGGATTTCCTGGCTTGTTCAGACAATCCGACATGGCTACCAAACCCTGGCTAAGTTTTGATTAGGTTTACCAGTTGTACCCTGCGGGCGCTACAGAATTTAGTCCTTCACGGTGTAGTGTGTTACCAATTGTTTTCTTGGTGACTATGGTCCCAGCTGCCTTGAGATCATTGACAAGATTCTCCCTTGTAGTTCTGGGCTGATTCCTCATGATCATTGAAACTCCACAAGGTGAGATCTTGCATGGAGCCCCAGACCTAGAGAGATGGAGTTATTTTGGGTTACTTCCATTTGCAAATAATTGCACCAACTGTTGTCACCCTCTCACCAAGCTGCTTGGCGATGGTCTTGTAGCCCATTCCAGCCTTGTGTAGGTCTACAATCTTGTCCCTGACATCCTTGGAGAGCTCTTTGGTCTTGGCCATGGTGGAGAGATTGGAATCTGATTGATTGCTTCTGTGGATAGGTGTCTTTTATACAGGTAGCAAGCTGAGATTAGGACCACTCCCTATAAGAGAGTGCTCCTAATCTCAGCTCGTTACCTGTATAGAAGACACCTGAGGCAGAAATCTTTCCGATTGATAGGGGATCAAATGCTTATTTCACTCATTAAAATGCAAATCAATTTATAACTTTTTTTAAATGCCTTTCTCTGGCTATTTTTGTTGTCATTCTGTCTCCCACTGTTAAAATACCTACCATTAAAATGATACTGATCATTTCTTTGTCAGTGGGCAAATGTACAAAATCAGCAGGGGATCAAATACTTTTTTCCCTCACTATACACATTAGGGTATCCCAATCATGAAAATGAATAATGATAACCAATATATGCAAAGCTTAGTGGAAGCAAAAGTGGAACAGAGAGGGTGAAGAAAAAGAGTCAGGAAAGTGGATGGGGGCAACTTGGTGGCAGGACCAGCTAGAGCAGGTTCAAAATTAGATGGGGCCCCCGGGCAATAGGAGATCCTGGGGCCCCCTGTTCTCACCCACACTCAAGCCACACCCACACAAATCCCCACCTACATATTGCACTGCCCACACTAAATGCGTTTGTCACAGAATTTTTATTTTAACCACTTAACGACCGCCCCTTGTACATATACGTCGGCAGAATGGCACGGACAGGCACAATCACGTACCTGTACGTGCCTGCCTTCGTGCGGGTGGGGGGTCCGATCGGACCCCCCCTACACGAGGTGGTCGGTATCGCTTCAGGAGCAATCTGGGATGAGGGGGCGGCCATTGGTTTCTGGCCACCCCCTCGCGATCGCTCCCAGCGAATGAAATGCTTCCTCTGCCTGTGTAATGTAAACACAGGCAGAGGAAGTGATGTCATCTCTCCATGCAGCGCTCTTTTCGTCCGGAGCGCCGAGGAGAGAAGACATCAGGTTAGTGCACCAACAGCCCACTGACACGTAGGTACACATAGGCACACTTTTCACCCCCAGATCACCCCCCAGCCCCCAGTCACAGTGTCACTGATTGCCGTGATCATTTATTTACTGATCACTGCATTTAGTGTCATCTGTGACAGTAAAAAGTTGCAGGGCAGTTAGGTTTAGGCCCCTTTAGGTCTAGGGTAGCCCCTAACTCCCCCCCATATAAAGGTTTAACCCCTTGATAAGTGTCACTAAGCGATAGTTTTTCTGATCGCTGTATTAGTGTCGCTGGTGCCCCTAGGTAGCCAGTTATTTTTTTAGGTTCAGGTACCCCCATATACAACCTAATAAAGGTTTTAACCCCCTGATTGCCCCTAGAGTTAACCCTTTCACCAGTGATCACTGTATAAGTGTCACTGGTGACACTGGTTAGCCAGTTAGTTATTTTGTTATTTAGGTTACCCGTCAGGTTTTTATTTAGCCCCATATATTACCTAATAAAGGTTTTAACCCCCTGATTGCCCCTAGTTAACCCTTTTACCAGTGATCACCGTATAAGTGTTACAGGTGACGCTGGTTGGTTAGTTTGCTGTTTATAGCATCAGGGCACCCGCCGTATATAATTCAATAAAGGTTTAACCCCCTGATCGCCCGGCGGGTGATATCAATTAGGTTTTAGTGTCAGGGTCTGCGTCGCCCCAGGCAGCGTCAGGTTAGTGCCAGTAATGCTAACACCCACACGCAAAGCATACACCTCCCTTCGTGGTATAGTATCTGAACAGATCCATATCTGATCTGATCAGATCTATACTAGCGTCCCCAGTGGTTTAGGGTTCCCAAAAACGCAGTGTTAGTGGGATCAGCCCAGATACCTGCTAGCACCTGCGTTTAGCCCCTCCGCCCAGCCCAGCTCACCCAAGTGCAGTACAACACAACACACAGCACTCTGCACCGTTCGCAGAGACCGGTCTGATCCCTGCGATCGCTAACAGTTTTTTTGGTAGCGTTTGATACAGTTGCTGACGGTCATATAAGAAATGAACCACATGGAGGAAAAACAAAAGGAAGTTTCTCCTCATATGTTGCCACCGTCCCAAATTAGTGGGAATAAACCCAAAAGGGCACAAGTACCCCCCGGTACAACGGGACTTTTAAGGGCAAACAGGGAAAAAAGCAAAAAGATTTGTAAAAAAATATATCTCATTTATTTGGAAAGGTTTTTTTTGGGATAAAAGATATGCATATATCAAGAGATGTGTTGCGCTAGACGCTAATACTGCAATACATACAGTTTGAAACCAGCCACTACCACAAGTATTCCATCTGGGCTAAGTTCTGTCCAAATGTGGCTTTTCTGATCAGCAGGCACTGGGAACTTTATCCCCAGACCCCTCGTATGGCTCTGGTTCCATGAAGGTGCCGATTCGGGACCCTTGCGTGAGCCGACCCGCGCTTTGATGTGGGTTTCTTTTCCCCAATGAGTGACAACAATGGCCTTGTCTGTGTTTTTCTTTTTCTTTTTTTATTTAGGACGTTTTAATGTCCTTGATTTCAAACTAAATATGGAGCATTCCTACATGCATAGATACCGGTTTCATGCGTGAAACACAACTGTATTCTCTCCTATCAAGAGCCTCCGAAGAAAGGATTGATATTCCTGAAACATGTCAGGCTAAAGGAGTTGATTGTTTGTTTTTTTCTATTGGAATATGTATAATTCATGTCTGAATGTTCCATATTTTTGTAAATTCATGTTTGATAAGTAAAGGTATCATTGTGTCCAACACATCTCTTGATATATGCATATCTTTTATCTTTTTTCCAAAAAAAACCCTTTCCAAATAAATGAGATATATTTTTTTACAAATCTTTTTGCTTTTTTCCCTGTTTGCCCTTAAAAGTCCTGTTGTACCGGGGGGTACTTGTGCCCTTTTGGGTTTATTCCCGTTGCTGACAGTCAGGTGCTTTTTTACCTGTGAATCTTTACTAGTGTACCACTAAATTTAGAGCCCAAAATGGCAAATCGAAGGTACACTAGTAAAGAGGCCTACGAGATTCTGAGCATGACAGATAGTGAAGAGGAGGTCACGCATCTGTCAGATTCCAGCTCAGAATACAACCCTGTAGAAGACAGCGGCTCCATGTCAGATAGCACCGACGACGAAGATGAGGTCCCTGCTAAGGTCAGGCGTAACCGACCCTGATCTTCTGATGTTGTTGAGGAGCAAGAACCGCAGGGCTCTTGTATTATTTAGCAGAGAAGTACTAGCGCCGCTATTCCTTTTGGTGAACTGGCAAGCACCAGCGGCCTAGTACACCCTGGAAGTACATCCAGCACTGCAGTATCACTTGGTGACGTGGAGAGTCCCATAAGTGCAGTTCAAGCTGGCGAGGTGGCAAGCACAAGTAATGTCCTGCTGCCACCAAGAAGAAGACAAAGGCAGGCCCATCTTGCCCATAGTACCCTTCCTGCAGAATTCGCCTATCCTGATTGGGTGCCCAACACTTCTGCAGAACCCATACTTCCCCCATTCACTGGCGAACCCGGAATTCAGGTGGAAACAGCTGATTTTACGCCACTTGATTTTTATTCGCTGTATTTCATGGAAGATCTCTATAGATCTGTTGTGGACCAGAGTAATTTATATGCTGGTCAATTCATCGCCGCTAATCCCCAGTTTCCTTCCATTGCCAGAGATTGAAAACCAATTACGGTTTCCGAATTTAAAACCTTTCTGGGCCTTTCCCTTTAACATGGGCACACATAAATTCTCGTCATTGCTTGCCTATTGGTCCACATGCCCAATTGACCATATGCCCGTGTTCTCTGCCTCCATGCCCAACCAATGCAGTAAGCCGGCTGCATGAGAGGCATTTTCCGTATGTCCTCGAGAGTACCCCTACCCAACGAGCCCCCCAAAAAAGATGTCGTGTCTGTAGCAAGCGCGGATTTAGGCGTGACACCCGTTTTTTTTTCCACTCTGTCCTGACAATCCTGGTTTGTGCATTGGTAAATGTTTTGAACGCTTCCACACACTAGTGAAGTTTTAGCGTAGGGTACAGCATTTCACAGACTAGGACACACTTACACAGGGTCTCCCAAGATGCCATCGCATTTTGAGAGACCCGAACCGTTACAGTTGTTGCAGTTACAAAAAAAAGTGTAAAAAAAAAAACGTAAAAAAATAAAAACAAAAAAAAAACTAGAAAAGCTACAATTTCTGGGGAAATTGTGTGACGTGTTCTTGCCTCCACCAGTAGTCTATAACTGGAGTGGGCGGAGTAACTGGGTGGAGTGGCTTGAGCAACTGTTGTGTGGTTGGAGTGGCTGGAGTAACTGTGAAAAGTGTTAAAAAGCTTAATATTTTAAAAAGTAGAAATAGTAGAAAAAAAATTGAAGCAGTCCCATCATTAGTTGAAAGCGGAACAATTTTTTCAAAAATGTTTTTTTTTTTTTTTTAAAAATGATTTTTGTTGGACTGGGCAGAGTAACTTTATGGAGTGGGCAGAGTAACTGTGTGGAGTGTTTGGAGTGAGTAAAGATAGTAAACATTACACCAATCAATTGATTGATCAAAATTTAAAAAGTGCACATGACAAGCTTGATAGAGTGAGAAATGCATTTCAACATTTATTTATTTTTTTTTTTTTTTAATTGAAAGATGTTTATTAAAAGTTTTTCAATAGTATACAAGGAATAAGTAAATCAAAGAAACATAAAAATAAGAAATAACAATGAGCAACAAAAAGAAGCACATTACCAGAGTAAATGTACTTATGCATATAAAATTGTTAGAAACTTAACATATATATATATATATATATATATATATTTAGATATTTAGGCAGTATTATAGTTGCTGGTCCAAATGTCCCACATGTTATCAAATATACCGCATTTGAGTGAATTGATTGCTAAAAGTCGTTCAAACGTGTAGTTTTGGTGAACTTTTCTGGTTACATCAGTAAGATTAACTACAGGAATGTTTTTCCAATTTTGAAGTATCAAGGACCTAGCAGCTAACAGGATGTGAGATACCACCGGTCTCATGGTGTATGGAAAGTTTTCTAGACCAATGTGTAGTATAGCCAGTGATGGGTTAGGGGGTGTGAGTATTCCTGTAGTGGATGAAATTAGTTTGAATACTTGATTCCAGAAGCTATTTACACTGGGACACTCCCAGAACATGTGAAGGAGGTGGCCCTTGTGTCCGCATTCTCTCCAGCACAAAGGTGAAGAATTGGGGAACATCTTTGCGATTCTGTAGGGTGTATATTGCCAACGATTAATTATCTTGATCATTAATTCCCAATGACTAATATAGTGTGATGTGTGTTGTATAGTTTGAAACGCAAACTCCCATTGTTCATCTGTGGTATTCATGCCCAGATCAGTGTCCCACTTGTGTGTACAGCTGATTTTTTAAACGCCTTTATATTTTTAAGTACCGTTTATTATAATATAGTGATATTCCCTTGTTGTGCAGTGAGCCGCTCATGAGGTGTCGCCATACTACTGTCGGAAGGTGGGTTATAGGGTCCGGTTTATGTGATTTCATAAAGTGAGCCACACGTATACATGTGAAAAGCATGTGCTTTGGCATATTAAATTCCCTTTTTAAACAGTCTGCTGATTTAGGACATTTATTTTGGAGTAAGTCATGTACCGTGTTTATCCCTTGGGAAGGGGAATGTTTTCAAGAATAGCATTGGTACATTAGCTTCAATTATGCTTAGAGGGAATTTGAAGTCTATCACCTTGCAGTCGCTAAGTTGGCGGGTTAGGAGGAATCTCCAACCTTGTAATGAGATGGTGATAGTGGGGGGTGAATTCTTGGTGTCCCAGGGTATCCAATTATCTCCCATAAGAACTGTCTGAAGATCTGGTATAGGAGCTAGTGATTTTTCAATTTCTACCAAAAGTGGTATGTCAGTGGAAAAAAAAACAGAATTTGAGTTGGTCAAGCCTGGTTGCCCTCATATAATCATGGACATCGATTAGTCCCGCCCCTCCTACACTTTTATGAGGGATTCGATTATTTCGTAAGCATCTAGCTTTCTTTGTGCCCCATAAAAGTGTCCATTTAAGATTGGAAAGGGCCTTGAGGTATTGTGCAGGGATGACTATCGGGAGTACCCTGAAAACGTATATAATCTGTGGTAAAATAAGCATTTTGAATGCTGCCAACCTGCCCATCCAAGATAGTTCAATTTTGGCTATATTTCTGGTTTGGATTTCTATTTTACTAATAAGGGGTTTTAGATTCGAATCTGCTAGTGAGCTAGTGGTACTAGTCAGGGTGATGCCCCATGTATGTTATACCCTTATCAGTCCAGGAATACGGAAGAGATTGACATAACTTGAGACATTCTGTGGCTGATACCCCCAGATTTAGGATGAGGGATTTGGTGAAATTTACTTTATAATAGGAAACATCCCCAAAGGATTTCAGAATTTCTTGTGCTGTAGGTAGTGATATAGGGGGGTTTGTTAACAACAATACTACATCGTCCGCAAACAGATATATAACGTGGGGAGTGGAACCAAATTGAAAACCTGATATGCTATCATGTGTTCTGACGGCCTCCGCCAGGGGTTCAATCATAAGATTGTTGGAGATAGGGGACAACCTTGGCTGGTACCGTTGGTTATCTGAAAAGGAGTGGAGAGCATACTGGACGTGTATACCTGTGCTGAGGGGCAAGAGTATAAGGCTAGTACTGCATTCAGTATATGACCACTAAATCCAAACTTAGATAATGTCATTGACATGTATTCCCAATGTACTCTGTCAAATGTCTTCTCTGCATCTATAGAAAGCAGCAGAGAAGGCGTTTTGTTTTTTTCAACATGGTGGATTATGTTAATGATTCTCCTTGTAGCATCTGAGGTTTGTCTCCCCTTCACAAAGCCCATCTGGTCACGCTGAATAAGGGATGGAATGAAATCCGCTATTCGTTTGGCAAATAGTTTGGCGTAAAATTTGACATCGGTATTCAATAGAGAAATAGGGCAAAAATTGGGAGGTGTAGTAGGATCCTTGCCTGGCTTGGGGAGGGTAACTATGTATGCTCGTAACATTTCTGGTGGAAATATCGCCGTATTTGCAGCCTTAGTGAAGACTGTTTTCATATGTGGCATAAGATAAGAGCTAAACGTTTTAAAATATTCATTTAAAAACCCATCAGGCCCAGGTGATTTGCCATTTGGTAGTGAAGCTATGACAGCTTCTATCTCAGATGTGGCAAACGGGGATTTTAATGAGAGAATTTGGGTCTCTGAGAGAGAAGGTCAATTTAATTTCTGTAGGAAGTTCTGAATGTTTTCAGTTGTAGGTTGATGTGTGGAGGAATCGTCTTTGATGTTATACAGATTACTGTAATACATAGCGAATTGGTTTGTGATGTCCTGTGGGTTAATGATTTTGTGTTTGAGAGTGGGATGTATCAAGTGGGCAATTCTTGTCTTAGTGTGTGCAGCTTTTATCCTATTGGCTGAATATTTGCCTGCTCTGTTGGCATTGGCGTACAAATTCAGTTTCAGATGTCTTAAGTGGTAGTCATATTGTTTGGACAGAATTGTTCTCAGAGTCTCTCTTAATTGGGAAAGTTTTTGTGTGAGGGTATGATCGAGTGCTTGTTTATTTTGTGCTTCCAATGTATGTATTTCAGTTAGGATAGAGTTGATCTTAGCTGTATGGCGTTTTTTATCTCTACAACCTAGTTGTATTAAAATGCCCCTCATGTATGCCTTATGGGCATTCCAGAGAGTGAAAGGATTCTCCACAGAATCAGCATTGTTTAGAAAGAAAGTACTTAGGTGTTGGGAGATTATTGTGGAGGTTCGGGGTTCTTGCATTAATCTGGTGTTGTTGCGCCAGATGGGTGGGGAGGAGGAGACAACCTGATCATTAATGGCAATAGTAATAGCGGTGTGGTCAGGCCACATAATGTCATGTATCATCGCAGAAGAAACTTTTTGCAGTAACCATTTGTCTGTTAGAAATAAGTCAATGAGTGAGTAGGAACAATGTCTGTGGGAAAAGAAGGTGTAGTCCCTTGCATTCGCGTTCAAGCATCTCCAAACATCAAATAGTTCTGCGTTCTGAATTGTTTTGTTCAAATATGTGGACCTGTTTGTTTTTTTTGTAGACGTATCTAGTCTAGGATCTACTATGAGATTGAAGTCACCACAGACAATGAGGTTGCCATATTGTTGAGACTTGATTTTCTTTAGTAGTCTGCTAAGGAAGCAGATCTGATGTGAATTTGGAGCATACAGAGATACCAATGTATATGGATGTGAGTTAATATCTCCTTTCAAGATGATATATCTACCATTTGGATTAAGAATGGTCTCTTTATGCTGGAAAGATAGAGTATTCCTCAATGCAATCAATACCCCTCCCTTTTTATGACCCGGCGTGCAGGCCAAGAACACATGATGGTAGTCTTTATGTGAACATTTTGGAGTTTTGGATTCCTGAAAGTGAGTCTCTTGGACACACAGGATATCTGCCCTGCGTTTCCTGGCTTCTGTCCACATGGATAGTCTTTTCGCGGGGTGGTTCAGCCCTCTGGCATTGATAGATAGGCAGTTAATGATCATGTGGAGGGTTGTGAGAAGTCTGTAGTGCCATGTATTGCATATACTCACTGTGGCCATGATAGAAGTCCAGGGAGGGAGTATGAATTCTGGCTTTGTCCTGGGTGAAGTGTGAGGTCGCTGCTGGTTTGCATGCTTCAAACAGATAACGTGCAAAACAAAAGTAATAAAGAAAATACAAAGTTAATAGTGAAAATTCAAAAAAAATAACAATAAGAAAAGGATCAATGAACCGATCCATGTGCAGGCGTAACTGCTATGAAAGGTCTAGGGGGAGAAAACAGGGATTATAATTTGGAACCCCTGTGTCCGGAGAGAACTGAATGATATGCATTGCTTTAAACTCGCACGTTTCCACCGGCATTTTTCTTGGAGGAGCATTTGCGTGAGACCACTTGCCAGTCCTCTTGTATTTGACTAGGATTTGGAGTAGGAGCAGCTGGCAGAGCGTGGTCAGGTAGAATGCCCCATTGACGTAATGCTGCAATACCTTCTTCCAACGTTGAGATCAGGACCGATGTACCATTATGGGTAACTGAGAGCTTGGCAGGATACTTCCATTTATGGAGGATATTGTGGTTCCTCAGAGCTTTAGTTATCGTCACTAGGTTGCGACGTTGTTGGAGTGTATGCCTGGATAACGCTCATGCTATGCCTGGATAATGCCTGGCAACGCTCATGACCTGTTTATGCAGGCTCTAAGCGTGTTCACAACCACTGCTCAAAACACAATACACAGGATCATGATAGCTGTAATAACTGTGCAGTACTCCTGACTGGAGACAGTGCTGCACCCTGAAGATGTAAATGTGATCCAACAGTGTGTTTTTTTCTGTGGTGGCTGCCCAGACCAGTTGGGTATATCCTCTTGAGTGAAGAAGGTCAGATATTGGCTTCTTTGCTCTGCACATAAAATCTTCATTGAAATCTCCACAGAGTATTATTGGTTGGCAATCCATTATTTCCAAAGATTCCAAGAGGCCCAGCAGGTTAGTAAGAAATTGGCCAATACTGTAATCCGGTGGCCTGTAAATAACAGCAATCAAAGCTTGTACAGGGGACTCCAGTTTGACAACCAAGAACTCCAAGTCAGTCACATTGTGATGATACTGCTTTTCAAAGGCCTTGAAATGGTTTCTGACATACAAGGCGACACCTCCGCCACTTTTACTTGCAATGTCAGGAAGGTTTGTGTATGAGAGGTGTCTGTTGCGTTTGAACAGGTTGTAGCCCTCCAGCTGGAGACTTTCAGCAACAGAAGAGCCTGAGAGATGAGTTTCAGTGAAACATAAAACATCTCCAAGTGTCAACTCGTGGTGAGATTTGAGATCTTCAATGTGAGCTGTTAATCCTTCCGTGTTGTGATGGATAATTGTTAATGTTTGCTCTTTGTCTGTTGTCTGTAGAAACTTTAAGAGGGGCATAACACTTTCCAGTGATGCATTCTTCATTGATTCCAGGGAGGCTGTGATTTCAGGATCAGCAAAGATCTTCTTCTCATCAAAGTCGGTTATGTGCAGTCCTTGCAGTGTAGTCGTTCTACTCAGAGCAACATAGGCCATTCCCGGTTGAAAGACCCGTTTCAATGAGACCACTCCCGACTGTATGGACATCCCCTGACACTTATGCAAAAGCCAACTTCAGGGGGAACTGCCTGCGAACAACTCCTTTCTGTCTCAGGTTTTCCTCTACCCTGTCTATGTACACCAAGTTGTCAGCATCACAAGATGACTTGTTACGGTATCTCTGTCCTGCATTTGGATTGTCCAGCACAAGTCCAAGCTTGTTTATCGTAGTAGCACCATTCTCAGTTTGGATGATTATTCTTGCAATCTTTCCAAATGTCCCGTTAACAAGCCTGTCTTCAACATCAATGTTTCTTGTGATCATGATACAGGCACCTTCAGCTGCTTGCAGTGTGTCAATCAGATTGTCTTTGTGTCCCTTGAAAGGTTGGTGTTGCCTCAGCATCACTCCTGTTTTAGGGTCTTTTCTGTAATCGTCGGCATCTATGTTGGTGACGTTTGAATGGAGCACAGAAACAGTTGCGGCATTATGTTTGTGAACCTCTTTGTTGGTGGCAAAGATGTGCAGCACGTCATTAGGGCAGTGGATGGGATCTGTCAAAGCCTGAGCAAGAAGAGCTTTGTCATCATTGCTTAAGGTGCCAGTCTTCTGCTTGACTCTGATTCTATTCAAAAGCTCAGCAAATGAAATGTCATCCTTCTGTCGCATGATCTCTGTCAGCGTGATCATCTGAAAGTAGTCTTTCCAGACGTCATTGGTATTTTCCTCAAACACGCAGAGTGGCTTACTTTTTCCCAGCGGGGGGACCTGGTAAAAGTCTCCTACTGCTTGTACTGACATACCACCAAAAGGTTTCTTACTGCCTTTGATTTGCTGTAATCTCCAGTTGATGTAGGCAAACGGGGGCTTTGAAATCATTGACACCTCGTCAATAACAATGATCTGTGCATTTGACAGCTGTGCCCTCACTTCATCTATGAGATTTCCAAGTCCTTGATAGGGTGGCTTCAAACTTCTTGGCAACTTCAGCAGAGAATGCAAAGTGTTGCCTGAAATGTTGAAAGCTGCTGTTCCTGTAAATGCAGTTAGTAAAACGCTGGGCATGGATATGTCTGCTTCCTCCCGTAGTCTGGTAAGTTTACAGAGTATCTTTGTCGCCTCAGCATAGATGCACTTTATCAGGTGTGATTTGCCTGTCCCTGCGCCACCAGTGACAAAGTAATAGATTGGGTCAGGATTTAGGCCACGCACACGGTTAGTGCACCAGTCACAAACTGAGTAGAATGTCTGAGCTTGTGTCCGGTTAAGGTTTCTGTACATTTTCCGAAGGAAATCGGGGCACATTTGTGGGGCCTTCACATTAAGCGCAATTCCACCTGTTTGTGACGTGTATACTCCGGAACATCATCTTGTTCCTTCTCATGAAGTGGCTCCCCTTCTTTGCGTTCCTCTATGCATTCCAACCTATCCAACTCAGCTTCTGGGGCAAAGGTGTTCCAAGCATCTTCAACAGGGCCATTTTTTACAAAGTCATCCAAGACTTGTTCCACAATTTTGTTGTGTTGTTCGAACTTCTTTTGGTTGCTGATAACAATTGCAGACACTGCTCGGATTGCTTCTTCTCCTGGTAAGCTCACACATGCACCTTTGTAAAAATCCTGGTGTGTTGGGAACCTTACAGTTTTCAGTGATGACTCTGAACGGTGGGGGAGGTAGAGTTTAAGCAGTCTGCCGTAGTAGTTCTCGGGGTCCTTCTTCTCTGAGAAGCGTGCGTACCTGATGATTGCAGGCTTCCCTCTTGTGCGTTTTTGAATCATTCCCATTTCATTCAATAGACTGACACACTTGCTGTCTTCCTTTTGCTTGCCATCTTCCTTCTGCTTGCCATAGACAACCCTTTAATGGGATGCAAAGTCTGCCAGACACATGGACTCAAACTCTGGTGTTTCGGGTCTGGCTCTGTATTTGTCGACAAAACTCGTCATCCACACATTAAGAGAATCGGCTGGTTTGTTCTGCAACGCACTGAGCGGGAGACTCATTTTCAGTGTGTTGTCACGAATTGGCAGAAAAACAACCTCACGTGAGCAAGACTTCATTTTCAGGCTGCACGTACGGGCCACAGACTCCTGGGCGCTGACCTCTCTGTTTTGAATAAGCCTGAAGAACTTCTTTCATTTCTTCTCGTTCTGTCTCTGTTTCTGGGCTCATTTCTTTGACTATTGTTTTGAGATAGTCACTCAGCTCGCGTTCTGGCTTGGATATGTAGGACAACATGTACATGATGCAACCATACTCATCAAGAATGTACTGGATGTCCATGTTGGCATTCCAGGCCGTCAGCAAATGTGGATTGTAGTTGTTCACCCAGCAGTCCTTGACATCACGCTTCATTAGAATCACGCTTGAGGAGGTCAATGCCTCAATGTATGAGTTGTACTGATTCAAAGTCATATCACACTGTGCCAGTAGCTGCGACATGTCTTCATGCTGCACTTTTGGGTTATTAAGCAAATCCCAGACTGGTTTCAGTTTGTTTTTGGCTGCTTGTGGTTTCATTGCACAATCTCCTTGTTCTTCTTGCATCGGGTAAGTTATTCTTGTTTTTCTAATAGGTGGCTTTGGAAATCCAAATCTGCATATTCTGTTACCTTTCTTGCACGATTTTGAATGAGATCTGCTGTGCATTTGAAGTTCTTTTACAAATCTGTGAAGTAAGGCCTGTTTGGCTTCATCAGGCAGCTGGCATGAGATGTTATGATCTATAAAGGCACGCACCTTGTCATCACTGTCTTGTCCAAATATAGGAGCTCTTGCTACCCAACAGAGACAATGTATATGAGGGCTCCCTCTCGCCTGAAATTCAACCCGGTAAAAGTAATCGATAACTTCACCGATTGGCTGTGCAGGACCCAACAGCAGCTCTCGCATCAGAGCATCAACCTTTGTCAAACATGCGCATGGTGGTCACTGGGTTGCCTCGAAGAATGTCACACTTTTCAGCCCAGTCTAGCTCTGCAAAATCCACCTTTTGACCTTGTGCTTTTATTGCCGTTATTACCTCTGGCCATCTGAATTCTGCAGCAGAGAAGGTAAGAAAAAATGTTGGCTTACCCAATTGTCTGACCATGGCTAGCAAATTCTTCAGATTTTTATCCCAGTAAGCTGGACTCCCTCTCAGTGGTTGCATGAACCTTGTGGCATCTCGGTTTCGCACCAACCGCTCAACCTCATGCTTGTCCTGTAGCAGCTTGTTGGATATTTTCCGTCCATCCCTGGTATTGGGTTTTCCTTTCCTTAACTGAATGGACATGCTGCTTTTGGCCATGTGTGTTTCTGTGACAAACTGCGCAAAGAAGAGGTAGCTTGTGTCTCTTGCAAAACGAGTATCAACACAAAAAAGCCTTGCATTGTAATACATGCTCGGGGACAGTTTGACTTGTCTTGCCTGGTCCAATGTATTCTGTCCAGTAGGGAACTGAACAGGGAAAGCCATTGCCTCAAGCCTAGGAACTTTAAAGAAGCTGACAGGTGTGTTTCCTTGTGCAGGTGCAATGCTCAATATTCCATCACCGTGTGTCAGTGCTTCCTCTCCAAGGTCAGATGGCTGCAAACAACTGTCTAGGCCAATTCCAGGTCTTAGTGCATCCTTCTCATCCTCTGCATTTGGAGGTTGTTGGTCATGGCCTTCCTGTTGCTCAGAAGCAGCCGGTAAACATGCAGACTGTACCTCTGATGGATCACAATTTTCGATGCGTTCAAGTATCTCCATCATTTCAGTTTCATCACAACTGTCGAGTTCCATCCCATCATCATTATCAGCATCATAATCATCATCATCGATTGTCTCATCCAGTCTGATTGAAATGTCACTGTAATCGGGGTGTGTGTCAATGAGTTTTGACAGACCTGCTACTACATTTCTCATGTTGACATTGTGAAACAGCTGGTGGCCTTTGTAAGTCAGACGTCTTTTCAGCTTCACTCTGTGTAACTGGGATGTGCTGCGCGATCTTGGTAGAGTATTGACCGTGGTTTCCACCTCGGATGGCACACACACTACAGGCCTGTCGACCTTTGGGAAGTGTGATGATCTTGGCAAATGGCAGTATTTTGGCCAAAAGTTGTCTTTCCAGCACATTCAAATCGCAGAGCTCTGGGGGAATGGGCGGCAGCTCTCAGTTTTTAGCCACAGCGATGGATGATTTGTGTCCTGCTTTTAAATGTGAATCACAGTTGTGACAAATCCATTCTTTGGTCCTTTCATCTGGTACGGTGCATTGTTCAGGGCCTTGACAGTGATTGTTGCACACATGGACATATTTCCCTGTCAAACAGGCAGCAACAATGTGTAGATTCTTCTTGTAATTGCTGTGAATGCAATGTTTCACTTGGTTAGAGAAAAGGGTGCGATGACACATCGTGCACACAAAAGTTGGCCCAGCTTTAATGCATTCATGGAAAGTGGATATAGCTGTCTGCATTAGGCTGTTGTCCACTGGTTGACTGCATTCCCGCATGACATGAGTCCATCGTCTGTATTTCATTCTTATTTTGAAGGCACATTGCATCTTATGGGTTATGCGAAAATCTGCTTGAGTGTGACGCTTCATTTTCATGTAACTCATGCAATGTTACAAGTGACGTTTTCTGAAAGCAGGATCATTATGATATTTTCTGGTGATGTATTGCTTCTGCTTCAAGTTGAAATCGGCATTTGTCGCATATTTTCTGGTGATGTATTGCTTCTGCTTCAAGTTAAAATCGGCATTTGTCGCATATTTTCTGGTGATGTATTGTTTCTTCTTCAAGTTAAAATTGGCATCAGTCGCATATTTGCTGGTTGTGTATTGCTTCTGCTTCAAGTTGAAATTGGCATCTGTCGCATATTTGCGAATGATATATTGCTTCTAAGGGGTGTGTGGAACATATGTGTGAAGTTATCTTTGGTGAAAGACTACTCATCGTGTGCAAAGTTTTTTTGATTAATTTTTCCCACCTCTTATAGACTCTCATTGGATACATGTTACGGACTTTTTTATGCTTAGTCATAGGTTCTTTTGCTCCATCCATGTTTTTTCCACTTTTATATTGCTATATATTTATTCATAAGTCGGCTTTCATTAACTGATTTTAGCGCTGCAATTTTTACTGTCTCTTGTTATACAGTTTTTTGACACATCACTTGGTTTACGATATATTGCTTCTGCTTCAACTTAAAATCAGCATCTGCTCTGTATCGGCTGGTGATGTATGTCCTCTTCTTATTGGTGACAGACATCTTTGTAGCCTTGAAATCACGCCTTCTTTCATTTCTGTGTCTTGTCTTCTGTTTTTGACGCCGCTGTGCGTTTAATTTGGAAAATGCCTTACTGTCCTTCCATATGCCCTGTGAGGATTTTGCATCAAATGGCCGTGGAGAATTCTTGCTGGCTGGGAATCCAGTGTGTGTTGTATCTTTGGTCATCTGTGTCACTTTGTTCTCCACATGCTTTCCATTATGTGGTTTGTCAGATTTGTCAGATTGCACCGGTGGGGACAGCAAACCATCTGACAGACGTCTTGAACGATGAAATGAGACTGGCATGAAGTCATACTGCAGTCCATCAATAGGGCCTCTGGTGTCTGTAAGGAGCAATTCATACAACTTATAAATCCTTGCCCCCATATCACTCAAATGTGTAAAAGTGATCATAACAGCTTTTCCTTTTCCAGTGGCAGGAAGCCCATCCTTATTTTGACTATGAGAATCAAACAGTCCATATCTCCCAGACTTGTCTCTGAACAATGCAATGCAATATGGCACTACTATAAAAAGTGCGTGTGTAACATCTGCATTGAGGCACGGAAGTCTTGTGGAGAGGTCAACAAACCAACCTTGGTTGTCACCGTCTACCGTGGCTCTCACACATCCCGATAACACTGGAGATTTAACAACGTTATACTCATATTTGTCAGTGTTGACTCTGAGGGGCACTTCTTCCATTGTCAAGTGTTGGTGCTGATAGACATTTCTTTGTTTTAGCTGTTTTATTGTTGTGCCATACAAGCTGTTGCCCTTCCTCAGTATTTGATCAAGATCATCCTTCCTCACATCATCAAGCTCACTGTGGTATGCCAAAAATGTCAGAGCCATGCATGTACACTGTTTGTTCCTTAACCTTCCATAGCCATGATGACCCTGATAAAATGATGCCTGCACAGATATCTCACTTGGTACACATGGTTCTTGCATGCCATGGTTTTCAGAAGTGCCCATCACACTGTCACTGTGCTCTTGAACTTGACACTGAGTTGAATATGGGAATGACACCACAAGTTCACAAGTTCACTATGTACCTCTTGGTCACATTTACTGTCACAAACCTCCATTTCCACCATGCTGCTCTGGGGCTCCGGATCCCAAAAGCGTGGGTCTGAAAGGTCCAGTTTTGTCCAGCGTATCTTTGCAGCTTTAGATTTCTTTCCTTTAGATGGCATGATGATATTTGTGGGAGGAATTATAATTCCACTCAGCTGTATGTGATGAGGTATAATTCCTCACAGAGCTGTGTGGGAGGAGCTATAATTCCCTCAGCGTTGCCAAGGAAACCAATGTTTGTTTATGCAGGCTCTAACCACAGGTCACAGTATTTTCAGCCTCTCCCGAATACTTGCCATTCTTCAAACAATCGTATTTTAAAAATTATAAATCCTACAGCGAAGAGAATCACAAGACCCAGACCTACATTTTGATATATAGTATGTCTCTGAAATATTAAAATTAAAGGCACAGTCGCAGTTTAGAAATTGCCCTTCAAATTTGAAGTGGCTAGAGGGGAGTTTCAATGAATGTCAATGGGTGGCGTGAGTTGCAAACAAATAATCATATTGTGAAAACTGTGAGGACTATGGCTTAGCCTTGGACACGTGTAGTGGCAGCAGGGATAGCTGAACGTTTTGATATAAAATTTGTGTAGGTGGGCTTAAAAATGAGGGAGTGGTGGCAGGTTAGAAATCATGTCCTGATTTTTCTGATTTTGTCAGCTCACACTCTAGTTTCGCCATTCATTCCTATGGGACAAATTTTGCCGCAAAAACTACGATATTTCGCGAACGATTCGGCGAAATGTTCCACAAAGTAATAGCACACCAATCGGAGTAACTCTGAAAAGTGTTAAAAAGCTTAATATTTTAACAAGTAGAAACAGTAGAAAAAAATTTAAGATGTCCCATCATTAGTTGAAAGAGCGGAACAATTTTTCAAAATGTTTTTTTTTTTTCAAAATATATAATTACTCTTTCGTCCATGGACCGACACAGCTTCTCTATTGACAAAGTGGGTATTATCCGTTAATTAGGAGTGACTAGGCAGAAAAACTTGTAAAAAGTGTTGCATCACACCTTCTACAGTACCGCCCAGGGGGCGGACCCTCTGGGTATACCCTCTCAGTCTGCACATCGCAGATCAGTTTTTTTCTGTCTAGCAAGGAGTAGGACATGGCTCCCTTCGGGCTCATTGGTCCGGGGAAAAAAGATATATATATTTTTTTTATTTTTTTGCTACATTTGTTGTTTCCTGCGATCTTCGATCAACTGCCGACTGGGTGACAGGCTGGATCCTCGATCCTTGTAGTCTCCCCAGTTTCGGCCATCGAGCGTGTGCCGACCCTAGCTACGCGCTGGGTTTTCCACGACATGCCCGTCGCTCCACGGGTGGCCGGTGAGCCTACGCTCCAGGGCCTGCATCGGACCGCTCAGCTTCGGCTGACCTTACGGCCGAGTCGCAGCAGCCTGGCCGGTGAGCTTACGCTCCAAGGCTTGCATCGGACCGCTCAGCTTCGGCTGACCTTTCGGCCGAGTCGCAGCAGCCTGTCCGGTGAGCGTCATGCTCCAGGGCATACATATGATCGTCCCTTCTGGGTCCAATCACAGCATGCCTGGCCAACAGTCACCTTCCGTGCGCGGACGATGATCTGTTTGGAATGTCTTCCAGCAGAATACATGCAGGATAGGTAAGTAAAACTCCCCTGCCTCGGCTGGGTGATTTAGCTGGACATTCCTGGAGAGATCAAGTAAGTGGTTGTGGCCCCTTTCTTCCCTCTCTCCCTGCCTTTCCCTCCTCCCTGGGCTTCTAGCTAAAGGTTGCTGGGTGCTGGGGGTCACCTAGGGGGTCCCACTGGAGCGGGGCTGGCTGTAACTAACATTTAAAAGAAATGTCATTTTTGCTTACTTGTGTTTCTGTGTCTCCATGCTGTCGGCGGCCATTTTGAGGTGGTCCATGCCAAGTTTGGCCTCTTGTAACTGCCTGGCGGCCATCTTCCTGTAGTTCGGCCACACCCACTGGCCCCTATCAGGTGATCGGCGGCCATGTTTGTCCACCCTGTATGCAGATATTGCCGTTCGGCGGCCATCTTTTTTGTGGGCTATGGCTGCCTGACCTCTATCTTCTGTCGGCGGCCATTTTCTTAGAGCCCACATTATCTTCCATACAGACGGTTTTGGCAACCATTTTGCGAGAGCCTCCGGCCTCTAGGGTGCATTACACTGGCGCGAAAATTCACACAGGAAGTGCTGATAAAAGAAGCAGACTGACACAGCAGCAAGGGGACAGCATCATAGGCGCAGCATAGCAGTACCTATCCAGGGTGGTGAGTCCTCTGGGTAACCCAGCATCTCTGCAGCGCAGGAGGGTGGCCTATTGATATCTTGCCTGGAGCCCTGTGAGTGTCAGCGTGTGGTCAGCATGGCATCTGAGCCAGATGTCTTCTCCCCTGAAACACCAGATTTAGCAGCTGGTGTCCCTGAGGTGTCTATGAACGCTATGTCGGCAATCCTAGAGGCGTTTGCTGCCAGGGTGGAAGCAGCACACGGGAATACAGGGGGTAATAAACGCCCCCGTCCCCTGCAATCTTCTGGGGATATTTCTGATGCAGAACCAGGTCCAGCTACGGCTCATGGCCCAGATTCTGATGCATCAGAGACTGCAGACCGTGACCGATCGGACAGTGAGGAGGACTCCAAGTCCAGGTCAGTACGCGAGACGGCTTTGGTATCTGACCTTATTACTGCAGTGCGGGATACACTAAAGTTGGAAAGGACTGAAGAAGTAGCAGATACTCCAGTCCCCTTTGGGTTTCGTAAACCTGCCCGCACTGCTAAGGTGTTCCCTTGTGTGTCTTATTTTGACAAACTCTTATACAAGGAATGGGAGAACCCACTGAGGGTCTTTACAGCCCCAAAGAGGTTTGCAGTACGGTACCCCTTTGAGGAGAGTTTTCTGAAGATATGGACCTCTCCCCCTATAGTGGACCCTTCGGTGTCCAGACTTAATAGAGCCACCACTATTCCAGTAGAAGGGGCTCCTGTTTTCAAGGACCCTGTGGATAAGAAGGCTGAAGCACTCGCTCGCTACCTATACTCAGTGGTAGGCTCAGCAGTACGCCCGGCATTGGCGGGGGCCCTAGTGTCTCAGACACTTACTGAATGGGCAAAATTGCTACTCCAGGGGTTAAAGGAGCGAGATGCTCCTCCTAATGAGATAACTTTGGCCGACCAGTTGGTCCAGGGCCTTAAGTTTGTCTGCGAGTCAGACATGGATACTATTCCCCTGCTGTCAAGAGCTTCGGTTTATGCAGTAGCAATACGCCGCCTGATCTGGCTAAAGGGCTGGTCTGCGGACCAGACTTCCAAGAAAGCCCTATTGGATCTGCCTTTTAAGGGCGACAGACTTTTTGGGGCTTCTCTGGATGACATCATCAAGGATGCTACAGGAGGTAAAAGCACTTTGCTTCCCCAAACTAGCAAGGGTAGGGGACCACGCCAAGGGCAAGGGCCCTCCTTTACTGCACGTAAGCGTTTTTTTCGCCCTCTTAAGGCGACAGGGAAAAGACCCCAGGCCGATAAAGCGCCTGCCCAAGGACAAAAGCGTCCTTGGTCCCGCAGACCCAACAAGCCTGTGGACAAATCTGCGTCCACATGAAGGTCCGCCCCCACCCAGCTCTCGGGTGGGGGGACGTCTTCTCAAATTCGCGACTCAGTGGACTGCTCTAGTCTCCGACAGGTGGGTTTGCGAAGTAATCTCCTCAGGCTACAAGATAGAATTTCTCTCTTGTCCACCAGACAGATTCATCACCTCCAATCTCCAGCTACTACCGACCCGTCGGGAGGCCCTGTATGGGGCGGTCCAGGGTCTACTGGAACGCGGGGTAGTTATTCCAGTTCCAGAACAGGAACGGGGTCAGGGTTTTTACTCAAATCTGTTCATTGTGCCAAAGAAGGAGGGGGTTCGTCCAATCTTGGATCTCAGAGCCCTCAATTGCTTTGTGAAGGTACAAAGATTTCGGATGGAGTCGGTTCGATCCGTAGTCACGGCTCTCCATCCGGGGGACTTTCTGGCCTCCTTGGACATCAAGGACGCATACCTGCATGTCCCCATATACTCCAGACACCAGAGGTTTCTGCGATTTGCTATCGGGAAGAACCACTACCAGTTTGTGGCCCTCCCGTTTGGCCTTGCCTCAGCACCCAGGACGTTCACCAAGGTGCTCGCTCCGATTCTGGCACTTCTAAGACAGCGGGGTATCGCTATCACAGGTTACTTGGACGACCTTCTGCTGAAGGGCCCTTCAAGCTCAGAATTAGAGGTAAGCGTGTCCATTACCTGTCAGACTCTTCGAGACTGTGGTTGGATACTAAACACGCAAAAGTCAGTATTGGTGCCCACTCAACGCCTAGTGTACCTGGGGTTGATTCTGGATTCCTCAGAGGCAAAGGTATTCCTCCCTGTGGAGAAGTTGCAGACCCTCCGGGCTGCAGTACGGCAGCTGACTTCCAGGAATTGGTCGTCACTCCGTTTTTGCATGCGAGTGTTGGGCCTCATGGTAGCCTCCTTCGAGGCGGTCCCATATGCTCAATACCACACTCGAGTGTTACAGAGGGAAGTTCTGTCCAGATGGAACAGATGCCCTTCATCTCTGGATTATCAAATCCGAGTGAGCCACCTAGTCAGGAGATCCCTGGTATGGTGGCTGACAGCACCGGCTCTAATGGCCGGGAAGTCATTTCTTCCGGTTTACTGGATAGTGATCACGACGGACGCCAGCCTTACAGGTTGGGGGGGAGGCTGGGGTGTCCAGTCGGCGCAAGGTCGCTGGACCCCAGAGGAAGCCCTCCTGCCGATCAATGTCCTGGAGATCCGGGCGATCAAGCTGTGCCTCTTCAAATGGTCTCAGAGACTGCAAGGGCGTCCAGTCAGGATCCAGTCAGACAACGCCACAGCAGTGGCATATGTCAATCATCAAGGAGGAACAAGAAGCTCAGCTGCAGCATCGGAGATCGCTCGCATCCTGAAGTGGGCAGAGAGGAGCGTACCGGCACTGTCGGCCGTGTACATTCCGGGTGTGGAAAACTGGCAGGCGGACTACCTGAGCCGCCAGATGCTGGACCAGGGAGAATGGTCCTTACACCCGGAGGTGTTCCAACTCCTCTGCCAAAGATGGGGCACACCAGACGTAGATCTTCTGGCTTCCCGACTCAATCGGAAGGTATTGAGGTTTGTGGCCCGGTCAAGAGACCCATGGGCAGACGCAACGGACGCGTTGGTAGCATCGTGGGGCCAGTATCGGCTAATCTATGCCTTCCCTCCCTTAAGGCTTCTTCCTCTTCTGCTCCGCAGAGTGGAGGCAGAGGGAATTCCAATGATCCTAATCGCTCCAGATTGGCCTCAGCGTCCTTGGTACGCCGATCTAGTACGTCTGGTAGCAGACGTCCCCTGGCGCCTACCACTACGGAAGGACCTGCTGTCGCAAGGTCCCATATTCCATCCTGCTTTACAGTCATTGGCTTTAACGGCATGGCTGTTGAGAACCAGGTACTGAGAGACCGGGGCCTGTCAGACTCAGTAATTTCTACTATGAGAAGTGCTCGGAAACCGTCCTCTAGGAAGGTCTATCACCGCACTTGGAGGGCCTACATCTCCAGGTGTGAGGAAATGAAATGGCATCCGCGTACCTATTTGGTTTCCAGAATCCTGCTGTTTTTACAGCATGGTGTAGACCAAAGGCTTGCCCTAAGTACGATTAAGGGACAGATATCTGCCCTGGCTGTCTTTTTTCAGCGACCCCTGGCGACTCACTCTCTCGTGAGTACATTTGTGCAGGGGGTTCGACATGTGGCCCCTCCGGTCCGCCCCCCGTTACCTCCGTGGGACTTGAACCTGGTCCTCTCGGTGCTTCAGAAGGCACCGTTTGAGAATATTAGAGATATTCCCCTGTTGACACTTTCTCAGAAGGTGGTCTTTTTGGTGGCTGTTACGTCAGTTAGACGAGTCTCTGAGCTGGCAGCCTTGTCCTGCAAGGCTCCCTATTTGATTTTCCACAAGGATAAGGTGGTGCTGCGGCCGCAGCCTTCCTTTCTTCCGAAGGTCGTTTCGGCTTTTCATCTCAACGAAGACATTGTACTTCCATCCTTGTGTCCTCAGCCGTCGAATCCTAAGGAGTCGGCGTTGCATTCCTTGGACGTTGTCCGAGCTTTGAGAGTATACATATCTGCTACTTCCCTGTTCCGGAAGTCAGACTCACTGTTTGTTTCGGTGGCTGGTCCCAAGAAGGGCCAAGCAGTCTCATCGGCCACCATCTCTAGGTGGATCCGACAGATAGTAATCCAGGCTTACGCCTTAAAGGGTCAGGCGCCCCCCTTTCCTGTCACGGCGCATTCGACCAGGGCAATAGGTGCCTCTTGGGCTTTCCGACATCAAGCGTCTGTTTCCCAACTATGTAAAGCGGCGACTTGGTCGTCCGCTCACACTTTCACAAAATTCTACAAAGTTGATGTAGGTGCATCTTCGGATGCCTCTTTCGGCCGCAAGGTTTTGCAGGCGGCTGTTTAGAGTTGCAACTCCTCCGTTGGAGGAGTGCTGTTTTGTGTTTTGGGGTGAAGTTTGTTTTTATGCTGTTACCACCCCTCGTTTTTTCTCTGACACTGCTTTGGGACGTCCCACTTTGTCAATAGAGAAGCTGTGTCGGTCCATGGACGAAAGAGTAAATAGGATTTTTTACTCACCGTAAAATCCTTTTCTCTGAGTCCATGGACCGACACAGCACCCACCCCTCCTTTTAAGTTTGTACTGCTTTTTGACGAACTGATCTGCGATGTGCAGACTGAGAGGGTATACCCAGAGGGTCCGCCCCCTGGGCGGTACTGTAGAAGGTGTGATGCAACACTTTTTACAAGTTTTTCTGCCTAGTCACTCCTAATTAACGGATAATACCCACTTTGTCAATAGAGAAGCTGTGTCGGTCCATGGACTCAGAGAAAAGGATTTTACGGTGAGTAAAAAATCCTATTTTTTTTCATTTTTAACCACTTCAATACCATGCACTTATACACCTTCCTGCCCAAGCCAATTTTGAGGTTTTTGAATGACAATTGCGCGGTCATGCTACACTGTACCCAAACAAATTTTTTATCATTTTGTTCCCACAAATATAGCTTTCTTTCGGTGGTATTTGATCGCCTCTGCGATTTTTATTTTTTGCACAACAAATAAAAAAAGAGCAAAAATTTTGAAAAAAACTGTTTTTCTTTGTTTCTGTTAATTTTTTTGTAAATAAGTACCTTTTCTACTTCAATGACGGGCACTGATAAGGCGGCACTGACGGGCACTGATAAGGCGACACTGATGGGCACCAATGAGGTGGCACTGATGGGCACTGATGATGGGCACTGATAGGCGGCACTGATAGGCAGCACTGATGGGCACTAATATGTGGCACTGGTATGCGGCACTAATGGGCACCCATAGGCGGCACTGATGGGCACTCATATGCGGCACTGATGGGCACTCAGGCGGCACAGATTGGCACTCATAGGCGGCACTGATGGGCACTCATAGGCGGCACTGATGGGCACTCATAGGCGGCACTGATGGGCACTCATAGGCGGCACTAATGGGCACTCATAGGCGGCACTGATGGGCACTCATAGGCGGCACTGATGGGCACTTATGGGTGGCACTGATAGGTGGCATGGACGGGCACTGATAGGTGGCACTGATGGACACTAGTAGGTGGCACTGATGACACTGATGCCCAGCAATGCCAGCCACCACACATTGTGGTCGTGCCATGATGGTGCCAGTCAGTGCCCATTTGTGGGCACTGCTTGGCATAATTTTTTTATGTTTTACTACATGTGGATGGCCATGGGGGCCATCCACATGCTTGGGGCTTCCTTGGTGGTCCTGGGCGGCATCCTGGTGGTCTAGTGTGGGTATCCGAGGGGGGGCTGCGCTGATAAACAATCAGCGCGAACCCCCCCTGTCAGGAGAGCCGCCGATCGGCTCTCCTCTACTCGCGTCTGTCAGACGCGAGTGAGGAAGAGCCGATCAACGGCTCTTCCTGTTTACATCGTGATCAGCCGTGATTGGACACGGCTGATCACGTGGTAAAAAGCCTCCGCCGGAGGCTCTTTACCGAGATCAGTGTAGCGGTGTGTCAGACTGACACACCGATCGCCGCGATGCGCGCCCCCCCAGGCGCGCGGCGGCTGTTATCCTGCAGGATGTCAATAGACGTCCAGTGTGGATAACAGAACCACTTCCCGGACGTCAATATGCTATTGACTGGGCGGGAAGTGGTTAAATGATTTTTTTTCCACCAAAAAAATTTTCAAAATGTTTTTTTTTTTCAAATTTTTTTTTTTCTTTCAAAAATATTTTTTTTTTCAAAAATGTTTTATTTTCATAATGATTTTTGTTTTAAAAATATATATATTTTTTTTAAATGATGTTTTTTTCAAAAATTATTATATATTTTTTTTAAATTTTTGTTTTTTAAATTTATTATTTTTATTTTTCAAAAATTACTTTTTATTTTTTCATGGGGGGGTCATAAACAGCGGAAAACAGTATCCGTCGTATTACAGTACATAGTAGAGGTACATAGTAATTCATTTACAGATAACAGAATCAAAAGAGTAAGCAAAGTTGAACATTAGAAATGCCTTAGAGAAATAAGAGACGACGTGCATTGTCTTTGCCCCCCCCAGACACCCCAACTGGGAACATACTGTGTCCTGAGGGAAAGACAACACAGACAACCTCCATGTCACAACAATTTGTGATACAGAAACTCCCCTCTGAGCTGTGTCGGAGGAGCTATAGGTCCTTCAGCGTTGCCAAGGAAACCAATGTTTGTTTATGCAGGCTCTAACCACAGGTCACAGTATTTTCAGCCTCTCCTGAATTCTTGCCATTTTTCAAACGGTCGTATTTTAAAAACTACATTTTGATATATAGTATGTCTCTGAAATATTAAAATTGAAGGCACAGTCGCAGTTTAGAAATTGCCCTTTGAATTTGAAGTGTGTAGAGGGGAGTTTCAATGAAAGTCAATGGGTGGCGTGAGTTGCAAACAAATCATCATATTGTGAAAACTGTGAGGACTATGGCTTAGCCGTGGACACGTGTAGTGGCAGCAGGGATAGCTGAACGTTTTGATATACAATTTGTGTAGGTGGGCTTAAAAATGAGGGAGTGGTGGCAGGTTAGAAATCATGTCCTGATTTTGTCAGCTCACACTCTAGTTTCGCCATTCATTCCTATGGGTCAAATTTCACCGCAAAAACAACGATATTTCGTGAACGATTTGGCAAAACGTTCCACAAAGTAATAGCACACCAATCGGGAACAATCCGCACGTTTCGGTATATTACTTGTCTATGTAGTGTAAAAACTGTGGGAGGAATTAGGGTGGTAAAATTTGGCTATAATAAGAATAATAATAACTAGAAAAGCTACAATTTCTGGGGAAATTGTGTGACATGTTCTTGCCTCCACCAGTAGTCTACAACTGGAGTGGGCAGAGTAACTGGGTGGAGTGGCTTGAGAAACTGTTGTGTGGTTGGAGTGGCTGGAGTAACTGTGAAAAGTGTTAAAAAGCTTAATTTTTTAAAAAGTAGAAATAGTAGAAAAAACTGTAAGTCCCATCATTAGCTGAAAGAGCGGAACATTTTTTTCAAAAATGTTTTTTTTTTCAATTTTATTTTTTTTAAATGTTTTTTTTTTAAGTAGATTTTTTTTTCAAAAATGATTTACTCTTTCGTCCATGGACCGACACAGCTTCTCTATTGACAAAGTGGGTATTATCCGTTAATTAGGAGTGACTAGGCAAAAAACTTGTAAAAAGTGTTGCATCACACCTTCTACAGTCCCGCCCAGGGGGCGGACCCCCCGGGTATATCCTCTCAGTCTGCATCTCGCAGATCAGTTTTTTTCTGTCTAGCAAGGAGTAGGATATGGCTCCCTTCGGGCCCATTGGTCCGGGGGAAAAAGATATTTCTTTGCTACATTTTTTGTTTCCTGCGATCTTCGATCAACTGCCGACTGGGTGACAGGCTGGATCCTCGATCCTTGTAGTCTCCCCAGTTTTGGCCATCGAGCGTGTGCCGACCCTAGCTACGTGCTGGGTTTTCCACGACTTGCCCGTTGCTCCACGGGTGGCCGGTGAGCCTACGTTCCAAGGCTTGCATCGGACCGCTCAGCTTCGGCTGACCTTACGGCCGAGTCGCAGCAGCCTGTCCGGTGAGCGTCACGCTCCAGGGCATACATATGATCGTCCCTTTTGGGTCCAATCACAGCATGCCTGGCCAACAGTCACCTTCCGTGCGCGGACGATGATCTGTTTGGAATGTCTTCCAGCATAATACATGCAGGATAGGTAAGTAAAACTCCCCTGCCTCGGCTGGGTGATTTAGCTGGACATTCCTGGAGAGATCAAGTAAATGGTTGTGGCCCCTTTCTTCCCTCTCTCCCTGCCTTTCCCTCCTCCCTGGGCTTCTAGCTAAAGGTTGCTGGGTGCTGGGGGTCACCTAAGGGGTTCCACTGGAGCGGGGCTGGCTGTAACTAACATTTAAAAGAAATGTAATTTCTGCTTACCTGTGTGTGCTTCCTCCTCCATGCTGTCGGCGGCCATTTTGGGGTGGTCCATGCCGGGTTCGGCCTCTAGTGACTGCCCGGTGGCCATCTTCCTGTGGTTTCGGCGCCATTTTCTTGTAGTCCACACCCACTGGCCCCTATCAACTGATCGGCGGCCATGTTTGTCCACCCTGTATGTATATATTGCCGGTCGGCGGCCATCTTTTTGTGGGCTACGGCTGCTTGACCTCTATCTTCGGCTCGGCGGCCATTTTCTTAGAGCCCACATTTTCTTCCATACAGACGTTTTTGGCGGCCATTTTGCGAGAGCTCCGGCCTCTAGGGTGCATTACACTGGCGCGAAAATTCACACAGGAAGCGCTGAGAAAAGAAGCAGACTGACACAGCAGCAGAGGGACAGCATCACAGGCGCAGCACACGGCAGCATAGCGGTACCAATCCAAGGGTGTTGAGTCCTCTGGGTAACCCAGCATCTCTGCAGCGCAGGAGGGTGGCCTATTGATATCTTGCCTGGAGCCCTGTGGGTGTCAGCGTGTGGTCAGCATGGCATCTGAGCCAGATGTCTTCTCCCCTGAAACACCAGATTTAGCAGCTGGTGCCCCTGAGGTGTCCATGAACGCTATGTTAGCAATCCTAGAGGTGTTTGCTGCCAGGGTGGAAGCAGCACACAGGAATACACAGGGGGGTAGTAAACACCCCATCCCCTGCAAGCTTCTGGGGATAATTCTGATGCAGAACCTGGTACAGCTATGGCTCGGAGCCCAGATTCTGACACATCAGAGACTGCAGACCGTGACCGGACAGTGAGGATGACTCCAAGTCCAGGTCAGTACGCGAGACGGCTTTGGTATCTGACCTTTTTACTGCAGTGCGGGATACGCTAAAGTTGGAAAATACTTCAGAAGCAGCAGAGACTCCGGTCCACTTTGGGTTTCATAAACCTGCCCGCACTGCTAAGGTGTTCCCTTGTGTGTCTTATTTTGATAAACTCTTATACAAGGAATGGGAGAACCAACTGAGGGTATTTACAGCCCCAAAGAGGTTTGCAGTACGGTACCCCTTTGAGGAGAGTTTTCTGAAGAAATGGACCTCTCCCCCTATAGTGGACCCTCCAGTGTCCAGACTTAATAGAGCCACCACAATTCCAGTAGAAGGGGCTCCTGTTTTCAAGGACTCTGTGGATAAGAAGGCTGAAGCACTCGCTCACTTACCTATACTCAGTGGTAGGCTCGGCAGTACGCCCGGCATTGGCGGGGGCCCTAGTGTCTCAGACACTTACTGAATGGGCAAGATTGCTACTCCAGGGGTTAAGGAGACGAGATGCTCCTCCTGATGAGATATACATTGGCCGACCAGTTGGTCCAGGGCCTTAGGTTGTCTGCGAGTCAGACATGGATACTATTCCCCTGCTGTCAAAAGCTTTGGTTTATGCAGTAGCAATACGCCGCCTGATCTGGCTAAAGGGCTGGTCTGCGGACCAGACCTCCAAGAAAGCCCTTTTGGATCTGCCTTTTATGGGCGACAGACTTTTTGGGGCCTCTATGGATGACATCATCAAGGATGCCACAGGAGGTAAAAGCACTTTGCTTCCTCAAATTAGCAAGGGTAGGGGCCACGCCAAGGGCAAGGGCCCTCCTTTACTGCACGCAAGCGTTTTTTTCGTCCCCCTAGGGCGACAGGGAAAAGACCCCAGGCCGACAAGGCGCCTGCCCAAGGACAAAAGCGTCCTTGGTCCCGCAAACCCAACAAGCCTGCGGACAAATCTGCGTCCGCATGAAAGTACGATCCCGCCCAGCTCTCGGGTGTGGGGACGTCTTCGCAAATTCGCGACTCAGTGGACAGCTCTATTCTCTGACAGATGGGTTTGCAAAGTAATCTCCTCAAGCTACAAGATAGAATTTCTCTCTTGTCCAACGGACAGATTCATCACCTCCAATATCCAGCTACTACCGACCCGTCGGGAGGCCCTGTATGGGGCGGTCCAGGGTCTACTGAACGCGGGGTGGTTATTTTAGTTCCAGAGGATGGGGTTCATCCAATCTTGGATCTCAGAGCCCTCAATTGCTTTGTTGAAGGTACAAAGATTTCGAATGGAGTCGGTTCGATCTGTAGTCACGGCTCTCCATCCGGGGGACTTTCTGGCCTCCTTGGATATCAAGGACGCATACCTGCATGTCCCTATATACTCCAGACACCAGAGGTTTCTGCAATTTGCTATCGGGAAGAACCACTACCAGTTTGTGGCCCTCCCGTTTGGCCTTGCCTCAGCACCCAGGACGTTCACCAGGGTGCTCTTTCCGATTCTGGCACTTCTAAGACAGCGGGGTATCGCTATTATGGGCTACTTGGACGACCTTCTACTGAAGGCCCCTTCAAGCTCAGAATTAGAAGTAAGCGTGTCCATTACCTGTCAGACACTTCGAGACTGTGGATGGATACTAAACACGCAAAAGTCAGTATTGGTGCCCACTCAACGCCTAGTGTACCTGGGGTTGATTCTGTATTCCTCAGAGGCAAGGTATTCCTCCCTGTGGAGAAGTTGCAGACCCTCCGGGCTGCAGTACAGTAGCTGACTTCCAGGAATTGGTCGTCACTTCGTTTTTTGCATGCGAGTGTTAGGCTTCATGGTAGCCTCCTTCGAGGCGGTCCCAGATGCTCAATACCACACTCGAGTGTTACAGAAGGAAGTTCTGTCCAGATGGAACAGATGTCCATCATCTCTGGATTATCAAATCCGAGTGAGCCACCTAGTCAGGAGATCCCTGGTATGGTGGCTGACAGCACCGGCTCTAATGGCCGGGAAGTCATTTCTTCCTGTTTACTGGATAGTGATCACGACGGACGCCAGCCTTAAAGGTTGGGGGGGAGTCTGGGGTGTTCAGTCGGCGCAAGGTCGCTTGACCCCAGAGGGAGCCCTCCTGCCGATCAATGTCCTGGAAATCCGGGCGATCAGGCTGTGCCTCTTCAAATGGTCTCAGAGGCTGCAAGGGCGTCCAGTCAGGATCCAGTCAGACAACGCCACAGCAGTGGAATATGTCAATCATCAAGGAGGAACAAGAAGCTCAGCTGCAGCATCGGAGGTCGCTCGCATCCTGAAGTGGGCAGAGAAGAGCGTACCGGCACTGTCGGCCGTGTACATTCCGGGTGTGGAAAACTGGCAGGCGGACTACCTGAGCCGCCAGATGCTGGACCAGGGAGAATGGTTCTTACACCCGGAGGTGTTCCAACTCCTCTGTCAAAGATGGGGCACACCAGACGTAGATCTTCTGGCTTCCCGACTCAATCGGAAGGTATTGAGGTTTGTGGCCCGGTCAAGAGACCCACGGGCAGACCCAACGGACGCGTTGTTGGCATCGTGGGGTCAGTATCGGCTAATTTATGCCTTCCCTCCCTTAAAGCTTCTTCCTCTTCTGCTCCGCAGAGTGGAGGCAGAGGGAGTTCCAATGATCCTAATCACTCCAGATTGGCCTAATTGTCCTTGGTACGTCTGGTAGCAGACGTCCCCTGGCGCCTACCACTACGGAAGGACCTTCTATCGCAAGGTCCCATACTCCATCCTGCTTTACGGTCACTGGCTTTAACGGCATGGCTGTTGAGAACCAGGTACTGAGAGACCGGGGCCTGTCAGATTCAGTAATCTCTACTATGAGAAGTGCTCGGAAACCGTCCTCTAGGAAGGTTTATCACCGCACTTGGAAGGCCTACATCTCCATGTGTGAGGAAATGAAATGGCAGCCGCGTACTTATTTGGTTTCCAGAATCCTGCTGTTTTTACAGCATGGGGTGGACCAGAATCTTGCCTTAAGTACGATTAAGGGACAGATATCTGCCCTGGCTGTCTTTTTTCAGCGACCCCTGGCGGCTCACTCTCTCGTGAGTACATTTGTGCAGGGGGTTCGACATGGTGGCCCCTCCGGTCCCCCCCCCCCCCCGCTACCTTAGTGGGACTTGAACCTGGTCCTCTCGGTGCTTCAGAAAGCACCGTTTGAGAATATTAGAGATATTCCCCTGTTGACACTTTCTCAGAAAGTGGTCTTTTTGGTGGCTGTTACATCAGTTAGACGAGTCTCTGAACTGCCAGCCTTGTCCTGCAAGGCTCCCTATTTGGTTTTCCACAAGGATAAGGTGGTGCTGCGGCCGCAGCCTTCCTTTCTTCCAAAGGTCGTTTCGGCTTTTCTTTTTTTTCAAATTTATAAATTTTTATTTAAACATATAAACATATCACAAAACTGGCCTCACATAACCAAATAGATGTTCCAAATAAGCCAGGGGGAGGGTGACAAAGCATATATATATCAATGCCAGGGGAGTTATTAAATCCCCTCCATTTAGCCTTCTTAATTTTAAAGCCTAAAAACAAAAAGAGAAAAAAAGAAAAGGAGCAATGCTCCTCTCGGCCCTAAATTAATAATCAAGCATCTCCTCTCCCTACCCCCCTCTCTTCAATCTTATCTATCACCAGATCCATCTCCATCTCTTAGTTATATTTATAGTCTATTAATTCAGCGAGACAAAACTAACAACAATTGAACAAAACCCCAAACAAAAAAAAAAAGGACCTATTATGGGGAAACTTCCCCTTAGGAGACCCCCTGGTGCTTCCCCCAATGCCATCGGATCAACTAAATAAGAACTTCCATGCTTCCCCCCTGATTATCCTAATTTTTATCAAGGAGGGTTCTTCCCTCTTCTGAAGCTAGGAAAGCATTCCAAGAAGACCAAGTCCTCGAATAGCATTCCTGCTGGTGACGTGCAGTAAGCACTAGGTCCTCTAATTGGCTTATTTCTTTAACTTTACGTATCCACATTCCTATCGTCGGCGGTATTAATGATTTCCATTTCAAGGGTATGCACGCTTTAGCGGCATCTAACAAGTGGCCTATGCTAGATTCTCTGTATTCCTTCCCTGTTATCTGGTTCGCATGTAATAAGAAGAACGCTGGGTCCTCCGGTATGCTTTGCTCTGAACAGATTTGAAGAATTCGTCTGACCTCCCTCCAGAAATCTCTCAGTTTGGGACAGCTCCAGAAAATATGTAGCATAGTACCTTTGTCCACCTGGCATCTCCAGCACAAGTCTGAAGTGTCAGGATAGATTTTTTTTAAACTCACTGGTGTTCTATACCACCTGGTAAGGATCTTAAAATTCGTTTGTTGTACTTTAACACATATAGAGGATTCATGTGTAAACCTAAAAATATGCTGTAGCTGTTCCAAACTGAAGGACTCTCCCAATTCCCTTTCCCAGTCCCGAACACATTTCAGAGACTGGGTTTCGGGCAATATCGTCAGTATTTCATAGGTAGTCGATAGGGTATGTGACATTTTCCCTTCCTCTACACATAGTTTCTCAAATCTGTTAAATGATCTATCAAATAGTCCCGGAGGTGGGAGAGTGCTAAGGAAATGGGTGATCTGTACAGCATTCCAGAACTTTAATCTAAAGTCCCCTCTTTGTTCAATTAATTCTCCAATTGTCAACCAAACTCCTCCCTTTATAAAATTAAATGCTTGTATGCTTCCCTTATTCACCAGGTGTCTAAATGCCACATCCTCATAGCCTGGTGTAAACAAAGGATTCCCCAATATTGGATATAGGGGGGACGTGGTAGGAGTTATGCCAGCCATAGGGAGAATTTTAGAACAAAGTTTCGCTGTGTTTCCTATTAAGGGGTGATTAGTCACCTCTCTAGGTACAAAGGGAAAGCACCATGGAATTCTACCTAGCGGTACTGATATTTGACTCTGCTCAATCTGGACCCACAACTTAAAATCTCTATGTCTGTTCCAATCAATGACTCTACTCAAGTGTATTGCTTGATAGTATCTCTTTAACTCTGGTACCGCCAATCCCCCATTTCTTTTAGTAAGCATTAGTTGCTTCCTTTGCAACTGGGGATGTTTGCTTGCCCAAATAAAGTCAAAAATTAATCTCTGGCTCTGTTTAAAATAAATGGGCGGGATATACACCGGTAGGGCTTGTAATAAATATAAAAATTTAGGGAGAATGCTCATCTTGATGATGTTACAACGTCCTAACCATGTGTATAAGCCAGCATTCCACTTATTTAGTAGTGTCTTAATTTTTTGCAACAGTGGGGGAAAGTTTAGCTCGTAAATCTTAGCTGTATTCAACGGGATAAGAGTGCCCAAATATGTTAGTGCTTTATTAGTCCACTTAAACTTAAAATTTTGCTCCAATTGCGCAGCCAACGTTTGTGGTAAATTAAGTCCCATTGCCTCTGATTTATCGAAGTTAATACTAAGGTTGGACAGGCCACCAAATTTCTCAAATTCCCTCATTAAATTAGGGATCGTAATCAAAGGGTTCGTCAACGAAAATAATATGTCATCGGCATAAGCCGAGATTTTACTTTCCAAGTTACCTGTATGCACTCCGGCAACGTCCTGATTTGAACGTATTGTACACAGAAGCGGTTCCAATGACAGGGCAAATAGGAGTGGCGACAGGGGGCACCCCTGTCGTGTCCCATTTAAGATTGGAAAGGTCTCCGATAATATGCCATTAGCCCGTACCTGGGCCCTCGGGCACGAATAAATAGAAGAGATCCATTGTAGCATCTTACTTCCGAAACCTCCATGTCGTAAAACCGATAACATAAAACTCCAACTTACCCTGTCAAAGGCCTTCTCCGCGTCCGTGTTCAAAAAGACACATTGTAGCTGCATTGCGTTTACTATCTGTAATAGGTTGATAACTTTTGTGGTATTATCCCGTGCTTCTCGTGTAGGCACAAATCCAACCTGATCCAGATGTATCAAATTAGGGATGTACTTTTGAATCCTATTTGCTAAAATTTTTGTGAAAAGCTTAAGATCAAGATTCAGCAACGAGATCGGTCTATAGCTTCCACAGGAAGTTGGGTCTTTTCCCTCTTTTAAAATAACCGAGATATGAGCTAGCAAAGTATCTTGGGCCAGTCTTGCTGATGACCCTAATGCGTTAAATAACTTAAGCATATATTGAGCTAAGGATGGAAGGAGTATTTTGTAATATTGGGCCGTCAGGCCATCCGGTCCTGGTGCTTTACCTAATTTAGTAGAGCTTACTACTTTTTGTAATTCTTCCATAGTTATGGGTTTTTCAAGATCATCCCTATCTTCCTCTGTTAGATGGGGCATGGCTGATGATACAAGATATGAGTCTATCTGCTCCTGTGTGGAAGGCTTTCTCTTTGTTATAAAGAGACTCATAGAATTCCTGAAATTTCTGTGCTATTTCTTTTGGTTTTGTAGCCCTACCTTGGTTAGGTGAGATAATACATGGGATATAATTCTTTAGTTTCTGCTCCCGTAGAGTCCTAGCCAATAATCTCCCGCATTTGTCTCCATACTCATATGAGAATCTCTTACAGACCTGTATTGTCGCTTTGGCTTTAAAAAAAAGGAGTTCTGAAATTTGTGTCCGTTTATTACCAAGATCCCTCTCTAGAGAGGGAGATTGTATCCGTTTATGTCGAGCCTCCAATATGGCTAATTCTTCAAGGAGTAGCTTTAGCTGTTCTGTACGTTTCCTTTTTATCCTGGCCCCCTGCTTAATTAATACCCCACGAATGACCGCCTTATGAGCTTCCCAAACAATGCCTGGGTCGCAATCTAGGGTATCATTTGTGGCGAAGTAGAATCCTAATTCCTTAATAACCTCCTGCAGGATACTTTGATCCTGTAGAAGGCTTTCGTTCAATCTCCACTGTTTTGACCGAGTCATCATGGGGTCCCCTAGGACATATGACATTATTATAGGTGCGTGGTCTGACCACGTAATTAAGCCTATGTCAGCCTTCTGTATTGAATGCAATTGGGCATGTGGGACAAGGAAATAATCTATTCGTGAATATGATTTATGAGGATTAGAATAGAAAGTATAGTCTCTTTCCGTAGGATGGAGCAGACACCAAATGTCCACCAGTTGATTTCTATGGAGAATTTGAAAAATATGATTTCGCCTACTGAGGGAGATTGATGATGACCCTAGGGTAGTATCTACTGTTGGATCTAGTGATATATTAAAATCTCCTCCTAAGATCAAGTGTCCTTCAGAAAACTCCATCAGTCGCTTAAGCACTTTACCTAAAAAAATCTCCTGATGCTCATTAGGAGCATATAGGGTTGCTAACGTTACCCCTACCTCTCCCACCTTACCTTTTACAAACAAAAAACGACCTGTCACGTCCCTAACTACCTCTATACAGGACCAGGGTATTCTCCCTGAGATCAGAATGGAAACCCCCTTAGATTTAGCCAATTGATTCGTAGAGTGATAAACCGTTGGGAATAGATGACTTTTTAAGATTGGTATTTTATCATCTCTAAAATGTGTCTCTTGTATGAATGCAACGTCCGTTTTCAGACGCTGCAAATCATGTAAGAGTACCCGTCTTTTCTCTGGCGTATTTAGCCCTTTGGCATTAAGCGAAAGCACCTCCAGGGTCTCCATATCCTACAGATGGAGAAAAAAATAAAAAAAAACGAAGACATTGTACTTCCATCCTTGTGTCCTCATCCCTCGAATCCTAAGGAGTCGGCGTTGCATTCCTTGGACGTTGTCCGAGCTTTGAGAGTATACCTACCTGCTACTTCCCTGTTCCGGAACTCAGACTCACTGTTTGTTTCGGTGGCTGGTCCCAAGAAGGGCCAAGCAGTCTCGTCGGCCACCATCTCTAGGTGGATCCGATAGATAGTAATCCAGGCTTACGCCTTAAAGGGTCAAGCGCCCCCCCCTTTCCGGTCACGGCGCATTCGACCAGGGCAATAGGTGCCTCTTGGGCTTTCCGACATCAAGCGTCTGTTTCCCAATTATGTAAAGCGGCGACTTGGTCGTCCGCTCACACTTTCACAAAATTCTACAAAGTTGATGTAGGTGCATCTTCGGATGCCTCTTTCGGCCGCAAAGTTTTGCAGCCAGCTGTTTAGAGTTGCAGCTCCTCCGTTGGAGGAGTGCTGTTTTGTGTTTGGGGTGAAGTTTATTTTTATGCTGTTACCACCCCTTGTTTTTTCTCTGACACTGCTTTGGGACGTCCCACTTTGTCAATAGAGAAGCTGTGTCGGTCCATGAACGAAAGAGTAAATAGGATTTTTTACTCACCGTAAAATCCTTTTCTCTGAGTCCATGGACCGACACAGCACCTACCCCTCCTTTTAAGTTTGTACTGCTTTTTGACGAACTGATCTGCGAGATGCAGACTGAGAGGATATACCCGGGGGGTCTGCCCCCTGGGCGGGACCGTAGAAGGTGTGATGCAACACTTTTTACAAGTTTTCTGCCTAGTCACTCCTAATTAACGGATAATACCCACTTTGTCAATAGAGAAGCTGTGTCGGTCCATGGACTCAGAGAAAAGGATTTTACGGTGAGTAAAAAATCCTATTTTTCTTTTTAAGGTTTTTTTAAAAAAAAAATTAAAAGATTTTGAAAAAAAAACATTTTTGAAAAAAAAAAATACATAAAAAAAAAAGTAAGCAAAGTTGAACATTAGAAATGCCTTAGAGAAATAAGAGGCGATGTGCATTGTCCTTCCCCCCCCAGACACCCGAACTGGGAACATACTGTGTCCTGAGGGAAAGACAACACAGCCAACCTCCATGTTACAACAATTTGTGATTCAGAAACTCCCCTCAGAGCTGTGTGGGAGGAGCTATAGGTCCCTCAGCATTGCCAAGGAAACCAATGTTTGTTTATGCAGGCTCTAACCACAGGTCACAGTATTTTCAGCCTCTCCTGAATATTGTCATTCTTCAAATGGTCGTATTATAAATCCTACAGCGAAGAGCTTTATATTGTGAGAATCACAAGACCCAGACCTACATTTTGATATATAGTATGTCTCTGAAATATTAAAATTAAAGGCACAGTCGCAGTTTAGAAATTGCCCTTCAAATTTGAAGTGGCTGGGAGGGGAGTTTCAATGAATGTCAATGGGTGGCGTGAGTTGCAAACAAATCATCATACTGTGAAAACTGTAAGGACTATGGCTTAGCCGTGGACACGTGTAGTGGCAGCAGGGATAGCTGAACGTTTTGATATAAAATTTGTGTAGGTGGACTTAAAAATGAGGGAGTGGTGGCAGGTTAGAAATCATGTCCTGATTTTTCAGATTTTGTCAGCTCACACTCTAGTTTCGCCATTCATTCCTATGGGACAAATTTCGCCGCAAGAACGACAATATTTCGTGAACGATTTGGCGAAACGTTCCACAAAGTAATAGCACACCAATCGGGAACAATCCGTACGTTTCGGTATATTACTTGTCTATGTAGTGTAAAAACTGTAAGAGGAGTTAGGGTGGTAAAATTTGGCTATAATAAGAATAAGAACTAGAAAAGCTACAATTTCTGGGGAAATTGTGTGACGTGTTCTTGCCTCCACCAGTATTCTACAACTGGAGTGGGCGGAGTAACTGGGTGGAGTGGCTTGAGCAACTGTTGTGTGGGTGGAGTGGCTTGAGCAACTGTTGTGTGGTTGGAGTGGCTGTAGTAACTGTGAAAAGTGTTAAAAAGCTTAACCTCCCTGGCGGTATGATTCTGGAAGATTTTAGGTGCTGAAAGCGGTACCATTATTTTGCATGGAAATTTGGCGTTTTACATTGTAGGCCTGTAATTCTTAGTAATAACTCACCTAAATCTGTCCAAACCAGAGTCTAGTAGACATCTCGTGTATGATAAAGTTTGAAACACAAAATCATAAATTATAATATAATAAATAATAACAAATAATAATTTAATAATAATAATACTTTTTATTCAATAAATTTTAGTAAATAATATAATCAAAAACACTGAATTTTTTTTGGTTCAAACAAGGGTGCAATATTAGAAGTCATATTGCTTCAGTATACGTCTCGGGTATGAAAATTTTTAAAACAAGGTACAGCACAAAGTCCTACATCGCAATCGGGACAATAGAACCGCGTTTCTTTACGGATTTTCCTTCCGGTGTCGTCACGCTTGGAGCAGCAAACACACATCCTTGTGGGTGCTGACTTCCTTTCAGTAGGTGGAATGTGGTCCATAAAGTGACGACCAGTCAGGCGTTCCGGGTTCACAACGCCAGCAGCCCGACGTCCAGATCTGCTTACAGTTGTTGGCGTCTGGTGCTTTAGAAAAATTTGTTCGGCAACCTTCCACACAAAGTCCGCATGGATCATAGGCCTGTCACAATTTTTTTTTCAGAAGAATGAAAGCATTCCACAGGCACTGTTCCAGAAGATGCCTGAATATTTTTTTATAATATTTCTTCTGTTGCTTCCTCATCGCAGGATAAAAGGTCATGGCCTGGTCAGCCCTGTCCACACCTCCCATGGTGTTGTTGTAATCCAACACGACCTGTGGCTTCATGACATCTTTTCCACCTTTGGTATGTACTATTACAGTAGAAGTGTTGTGGATGGTACTCAGAAGGCACACGTTTTTTTTGTCCTGCCATTTCAGTGCCATCATTTTGCCTTTCTGCCAGGCAACTATTTCTCCTGCCCAAACTTTTTTTGGGCAAAGGTTGGCGGCATGTCACGCCGGTTAGGCCTAACGGTCCCATAGGCATCCGTTTTGTTCAGGATAAGGAACTCAGAGTTCTGGGGACGTGTAAAAATTGTCTGTGGTGACACAGTAGCCCTGATTCAGCAATGGCTCAATCAAAGAGAGAACCGAAGCGGTTGCCATTCCAAAACATCTGAATCGATCGCTGAATTTGGTCCCTTTCCCAGTGTACAGGACCGAATTCCAGATGTACCCAGAGCTGGATTCACACAGCATGAATGACTTCATGCCAAAACGAGCTCGCTTTGATGCTATGAACTGTATCCAGCTTAGTCTACCTTTGTAGGCCATAAGACTTTCGTCGATGCTTATATCTCTGTCCGGCACATAGGTCTGCTGGAAATTTGACAGAATAAGTTGGTAAATCTCCCAAATATTTTTCAGCTTAGGAGCTGGATGAGAACTCTCATCAAAGTCATCATTATTTGCAAAATGCAAATATTTCATGATAAGAGAAAATTTATATTCAGACATAACTGTGCCAAAAAAAAGGCGTGGCCTGCAATTTGTTGGTGGTCCAATACCACTTCTGCAGGGGTTTCCCCACCACTCCCTGTAGAATTATAAGGCCCAAAAAGTTCCATATGTCCTCTCTGGTTACTGGCTCCCATTTTCTGCTCCTTGAAAAGCGATGATGGGTAGCAGCTTGTTGCTCCTGATAGCGATTCGTCTCCAAAACAATTTTGGAAATAACTTCATCCGTCAGAAAGAGCTCGGGGTATGCCAAGGGGTTATTGTCCTCAACTTCAATTTTCATCACAGGTGCTCCTGTAAATGGAAATCTGGGGGGGCGCTGCGTGCTCCGTACCTCAATCAATTGAGCACCAAGTCCGCACATCGCTGGGCACAGTCGCAGGATCGTCGCTAAAATCACTTTCTGCGTCCGATGAAGAGCTTCCCCATGAATCGCTGTCGCTCAACTCCTCTGCAACCCATTCTGAGTCGCTGTCGCTGACTTCCAGCAGGTCATATAGCGACTTTGAGGTGGAGGCACGTTTTTTGGATGCCATGGTCGCTGTGCAGTTTCCAGGTACTAAGTACAGTAAAACTGCAGACAAGGGCACTGGAGAAAGCACTGGGGGGCAATCTAAGGTCAATTTATTTAATTTTTTATTGTAATCCAATAGGATTACATTGTATCAGTGTGTTTGTGCTTTATACATTTTGAATTTGCCGCCGGTTCCGACCCCCTGCGTCACGACGCTCGCAGGGAAGGGAATCCAGGGCACACAGTGCATCGGGCGGAAGATCCGGCCGCCGTACACTGTGGGAATACATCGCGGGATCCCAGAGACAAGGTAATTCACCTCTTCCAGGATCCAGCGAGGCAAGCCCGAGTGTGGCTCGGGGTTACCGCTTTAGGTACTGAAATCTCACCCCGAGCCTCACTCGGGAATACCGCCAGGGAGGTTAATATTTTAAAAAGTAGAAATAGTAGAAAAAAAATGAAGAAGTCCCATCATTAGCTGAAAGAGCGGAATATTTAAAAAAAAAAAAATTTTTTTTTCAAAAATCAGAATTTTTTTAATTTTTAAATGATTTTTTTTCAAGAAAATATTTTCAAAATTTTTTTTTCAAATTTTTTTTTTTTTTTCAAAATGATTTTTGTTTTAAAAAATATATAATTTTTTTAAATAATGTTTTTTTCAAAAATCTTTATTTTTTTCAAAAGTTATTATATATTTTTTTTAAATGTATTATTTTTATTTTTCAAAAATTTATTTTTATTTTTTCATGGGGGGGGGGGTCATAAACAGCGGAAAACGGTATCCGTCGTATTACAGTACGTAGTAGAGGTACATAATAATTAATTTACAGATAACAGAATCAAAAGAGTAAGCAAAGTTGAACATTAGAAATGCCTTAGAGAAATAAGAGGCAACGTGCATTGTCTTTCCCCCCAGACATCCCAACTGGGAACATACTGTGTCCTGAGGGAAAGACAACACAGCCAACCTCCATGTTACAACAATTTGTGATACAGAAACTCCCCTCAGAGCTGTGTGGGAGGAGCTATAGGTCCCTCAGCGTTGCCAAGGAAACCAATGTTTGTTTATGCAGGCTCTAACCACAGGTCACACAGTATTTTCAGCCTCACCTGAATTCTTGCCATTCTTCAAATAGTCGTATTTTAAAAACTATAACTCCTACAGCGAAGAGCTTTATATTGTGAGAATCACAAGACCCAGACCTACATTTTGATATATAGTATGTCTCTGAAATATTAAGGCACAGTCGCAGTTTAGAAATTGCCCTTTGAATTTGAAGTGTCTACAGGGGAGTTTCAATGAAAGTCAATGGGTGGCGTGAGTTGCAAAAAAATCATCATATTGTGAAAACTGTAAGGACTATGGCTTAGCCGTGGACACGTGTAGTGGCAGCAGGGATAGCTGAACGTTTTGATATAAAATTTGTGTAGGTGGACTTAAAAATGAGGGAGTGGTGGCAGGTTAGAAATCATGTCCTGATTTTTCAGATTTGGTCAGCTCACACTCTAGTTTCGCCATTCATTCCTATGGGACAAATTTCACCGCAAAAACAACGATATTTCGTAAACGATTCGGCGAAACGTTCCACAAAGTAACAGCATACCATTCGGGAACAATCCGCACGTTTTGGTATATTACTTGTCTATATAGTGTAAAAACTGTAGGAGGAGTTAGGGGGGTAAAATTTGGCTATAATAAGAATAATAATAATATATATATGTGAGATAACAATAAGTGCTCTTGCTATGCAAGAACACTTAATAATAATATATATGTGAGATAACAATAAGTGCTCTTGCTATGCAAGAACACTTAATAATAATATATATGTGAGATAACAATAAGTGCTCTTGCTTTGCAAGAACACTTAATAAAGAAAAAAAATTTAGTGTTTTATTATGTTTTATCATGCTTGCTTTTCAGGTATGTAATTTCTTGTTTTCAGGTGCGCCATTCAGCTGCAGCGCGGATTTATTTATCTTGACAGCAACAGCGTTTGCTCCCACTATACATAAAGCCGTGACTCCAGTGCTGTAGGAGGTGATTTCACCACCACAGTTAAAAAAAAGCGAGCATACAGTGCCTTGCAAAAGTATTCGGCCCCCTTGAACTTTTCATCCTTTTGCCACATTTCAGGTTTCAAACATAAAGATATAACATTTTTATTTTTTGTGAAGAATCACCAACAAGTGGGACACAATTGTGAAGTGGAACGAAATCTATTGGATTTTTGAAACTTTTTTAACTAAGAAAAAAATGAAAAGTGGGGCATGCAAAATTATTCGGCCCCCTTGCGTTAATACTTTGTAGAGCCACCTTTTGCTGCGATTACAGCTGCAAGTCGCTTGGGGTATGTCTCTATCAGTTTTGCACATCGAGAGACTGAAATTCTTGCCCATTCTTCCTTGCAAAACAGCTCGAGCTCAGTGAGGTTGGATGGAGAGCGTTTGTGAACAGCAGTTTTCAGCTCTTTCCACAGATTCTCGATTGGATTCAGGTCTGGACTTTGACTTGGCCATTCTAACACCTGGATACGTTTATTTGTGAACCATTCCTTTGTAGATTTTGCTGTATGTTTGGGATCATTGTCTTGTTGGAAGATAAATCTCCGTCCCAGTCTCAGGTCTTTTGCAGACTCCAACAGGTTTTCATCCAGAATGGTCCTGTATTTGGCTGCATCCATCTTCCCCTCAATTTTAACCATCTTCCCTGTCCCTGCTGAAGAAAAGCAGGCCCAAACCATGATGCTGCCACCACCATGTTTGACAGTGGGGATGGTGTGTTGAGGGTGATGAGCTGTGTTGCTTTTACGCCAAACATATTGTTTTGCATTGTGGCCAAAAAGTTCGATTTTGGTTTCATCGGACCAGAGCACCTTCTTCCACATGTTTGGTGTGTCTCCCAGGTGGCTTGTGGCAAACTTTTGACGAGACTTTTTATGGATATCTTTGAGAAATGGCTTTCTTCTTGCCACACTTCCATAAAGGCCAGATTTGTGCAGTGTACGACTGATTGTTGTCCTGTGGACAGACTCTCCCACCTCAGCGGTAGTTCTCTGCAGTTCATCCAGAGTGATCATGGGCCTCTTGGCTGCATCTCTGATCAGTCTTCTCCTTGTCTGAGCTGAAAGGGGGAAAGAGGGACAGCCAGGTCTTGGTAGATTTGCAGTGGTCTGATACTCCTTCCATTTCAAAATGATCGCTTGCACAGTGCTCCTTGGGATGTTTAAAGCTTGGGAAATCTTTTTGTATCCAAATCCGTCTTTAAACTTCTCCACAACAGTATTACGGACCTGCCTGGTGTGTTCCTTGGTCTTCATGATGCTCTCTGCGCTTTCAACAGAACCCTGAGACTATCACAGAGCAGGTGCATTTATACAGAGACTTGATTACACACAGGTGGATTCTATTCATCACCATCAGTCATTTAGGACAACATTGAATCATTAAGAGATCCTCGCTGAACTTCTGGAGTGAGTTTGCTGCACTGAAAGTAAAGGGGCCGAATAATTTTGCACGCACCACTTTTCAGTTTTTTATTTGCTAAAAAAGTTTAAAATATCCAATAGATTTCGTTCCACTTCACAATTGTGTCCCACTTGTTGGTGATTCTTCACAAAAAAATAAAATTTTATATCTTTATGTTTGAAGCCTGAAATGTGGCAAAAGGATGAAAAGTTCAAGGGGGCCGAATACTTTCGCAAGGCACTGTATATGCCGAATCATGGGGACAACAGGGGCGGAGGAGCGATTTTGCTCCTAATGCCGCATACATACGGTCGAAATTTTGACGGAGGCTTGCCCGTGGAAAAGTCTGACCATGTGTACGCGGCATAACTTTTTTGCCGGAGGATGCCCCCATGCTTTGGCATATATATATTTTAGGCACAGGTTGCATTTAAAAAATGTTTTATTTTGGTATTTGCTTTATGGTATGGTAAGGTCTTATACTGTAATGTTACTTTGTTTTAATGTTAACCATCATTTGCTTAGCAGGTACGCCCTTCAGTTGCAGCGCGGAATTATTTATCTTGACAGCAACAGCGTTTGCTCCCACGATACATAAAGCTGTGACTCCAATGCTGTAGGAGGTGATTTCACCACCACAGTTAAAAAAAGAGAGCATATATGCCTGTCATGGATATGCAGTAGTGTTTGTCTGTCAGCTTACCTTCCTTCCCATGTGTTCATCTTAGAGGCCTGAGCCCTTTCACCTGGCTTCCTTTATAATCTCCTCCCAGCCTGACTCCACCCCAGGCCCTATCACAGAACACTATATTAACCTGTGCACTGCAAGCCTGCTTTGCTGATCAACGTGTTTGTTAGGCATTGTGTGTTTGGGTTCCTGCCTGCCGTGTGCTACGTCTGTCTCTCTGTTACGTTATTGGCTTGTCCCCGACTATCCCTGTCTGCTCGTGACCCTTGACCTTCGGCTCGTTCTTCGTTATCCTTGTCTGCTTGTGGCCCCTGACCTTCAGCTTGTTATTCGGTTCTCTCTTATCGTGTGCTGCTGCTTCCCCTCTTTTCCCCTTATCCTACGGGGCGTGAGCTAGGAAACTCCAGGGGCCGCGACCTGGTCCCAGCCTGCAGCTAACATCCTCCCCACTAGAGGCCCTGGAGAAGACCAGCTGGGTCTTAGACTCCGCGCCCTGGGGAATCTTGGCTCTAGCTTCCGTTTGGATCCCGGTTGTGCTCCTCTGGTCCCGCTTTCCACAACCACCCAGTTTCCTATCCGCAGAAGCCAGCCATAGGGTTCACTACCTCGCGGTGCACTCTTGTCCCCCTACGGTGTGCATCTGTCACCTGGCCACAGGTGACCCTGACAATGCCGAAGCATGGGGGCAGCAGGGGCGGAGGAGCGATTTTGCTCCTAATGCCGCGTACATACGGTCGAAATTCCAACGGAGGCTTGCCCGTGGAAAAGTCCGACCGTGTGTACGCGGCATAACTTTTTATGCCGCGTACATACGGTCGAAATTTCCGACGGAGGCTTGCCCGTGGAAAAGTCTGACCGTGTGTACGTGGCATAACTTTTTTGCGGGAGGATGCCCCCATGCTTCGGCATATATAAATGGTACATGTATGCCCATCATTAGAAGTGGATGAAGGGAGGTATTCTAATGGTGGGCATACCCACCGATCAATCTCTTTTTTTTGTTCAGCCAACAGGCTGCATGAAAAAAAAGATTACAATACATGTCCAACAAGGACCAGCAACGTACTGGTATGTTGCTGGACTTTGAATGGTTATACCAGAATGATGCCTGTGGGTTTAGGTATCATCTTGGTATCATTCTTTTCAGCCAGCGGTCGTCTTTCATATAAAAGCAATCCTAGCGGCTAATTAGCCTCTAGACTGCTTTTACAAGCAGTGGGAGGGAATGTCTCCCCCCCCCCCCAGATATAAACAGCGCCATTGGGAAAGCATTTTATCACGCCGATCTTGGTGTGGTCAGATGCTTTGAGGGCAGAGGAAAGATCTAGGGTCTAATAGACCCCAATTTTTTTTTTTAAAAGAGTACCTGTCACTACCTATTGCGATCATAGGGGATATTTACATTCCCTGAGATAACAATAAAAATGGTAAAAAATAAAAAAAAAAAAAAAAATGGAAGGAACAGTTTAAAAATAAAATAAAAAAGCAAAATAAATAATAAAAAAAAGCACCCCTGCTCTTGCGCAAAGGCGAACGCAAGCGTCGGTCTGGCGTCATATGTAAACAGCAATTTCACCATGCATGTGAAGTATCACCGCAAAGGTCAGATCGAGGGCAGTCATTTTAGCAGTAGACCTCTGTAAATCTAATGTGGTAACCTGTAAAGGCTTTTAAAAACGTATGTAGTTTGTCGCCGATGTGCGTTTGTGCGCAATTTTAAAGCATGCCATGTTTGGTATCCATGTACTCGGCCTAAGATCATCTTTTTTATTTCATCAAACATTTGGGCAATATAGTGTGTTTAAGTGCATTAAAATTAAAAAAACTCTATCTTTCCCCAAAAAATGCGTTTTGAAAAATCGCTGCGCAAATACTGTGTGGGGAAAAAAATGAAACACCGATCATTTTATTCTGTATCTTTAAAAAAATATATAATGTTTGGGGGTTCAACGTAATTTTGTTTGAAAAAAAAAATAATTTCATGTAAACAAAAAGTGTCAGAAAGGGCTTTGTCTCAAGTGGTTAGAAGAGTGGATGATGTGTGACATAAGCTTCCTAATGTTGTGCATAAAATGCCAGGACAGTTCAAAACCCGCCCCCTAAATGACCCTATTTTGGAAAGTAGACACCCCAAGCTATTTGCTGAGAGGCATGTCGAGCCCATGCAATATTTTATATTTTGACACAAGTTGTGGGAAAAATAAATAAAAAAATTTTTTTTTTGCACAAAGTTGTCACTAAATGATATATTGCTCAAACATGCCATGGGCATATGTGGAATTACACCCCAAAATACATTCTGTTGCTTCTCCTGAGTATGGGGATAGCACATGTGTGAGACTTTTTGGGAGCCTAGCCGCGTACGGGACCCCAAAAACCAAGCACCGCCTTCAGGCTTTCTAAGGGTGTAAATTTTTGATTTCACTCCTCACTGCCTATCACAGTTTCGGAGGCCATGGAATGCCCAGATGGCACAAACCCCCCCAAATTACCCCATTTTGGAAAGTAGACACCCAAGCTATTTGCTGAGAGGTATGGTGAGTATTTTGCAGATCTTGCTTTTTGTCACAAAGTTTTGAAAATTGAAAAAATAAACTATTTTCTTTCTTCATTTTCAAAAACAAATGAGAGCTGTAAAATACTCACCATGCCTCTCAGCAAATAGCTTGGGGTGTCTACTTTCCAAAATGGGGTCATTTGGGGGGGTTTTGTGCTATCTTGGTATTTTATGGCCTTCAAAACTGTGATGGGTAGTGAGGAGTGAAATCAAAAATTTGCACCCTTAGAAATCCTGAAGGCAGTGCTTGGTTTCGGGGCCCCGTACGCGTCTAGGCTCCCAAAAAGTCCCACACATGTGGTATCCCCATATTTAGGAGAAGCAGCAAAATGTATTTTGGAGTGCAATTCCACATATAACCATGGCATGTGTGAGCAATTCATCATTTAGTGACAACTTTTTGTTATTTTTTTTTTGTCATTATTCAATCACTTGGGACAAAAATTTGTAATATTCAATGGGCTTAACATGCCTCTCAGCAAATAGATTGGGGGGTCTACTTTCCAAAATTGGGTCATTTGGGGGGGTTTGTGCCATCTTGGCATTTTATGGCCTTCAAAACTGTGATAGGTAGTGGTAGGTAGTGAGGAGTGAAATCAAAAATGTATGCCCTTAGAAATCCTGAAGGCGGTGCTTGGTTTTTGGGGTCCCGTACGCGGTTAGGCTCCCAAAAAGTCCCACACATGTGGTATTCCCATACCCAGGAGAAGCAGCAGAATGTATTTTGGGGTGTAATTTCACATATGCCCATGTCATGTGTGAGCAATATATCATTTAGTGACAACTTTGTGCAAAAAAGAGAAAAAGTTTGTAATTTTCCCCAAACTTGTGGCAAAATATAAAATATTCCATGGACTCAACATGCCTCTCAGCAAATAGCTTGGTGTGTCTACTTTCCAAAATTGGGTCATTTGGGGGGGGGGGGGAGGGGGGTTTGTGCTATTTTGGCATTTTATGGCTGTTCGAAACTGTGATAGGTAATGAGGAGTGAAATCAAAAATTTACACCCTTAGAAAGCCTGAAGGCGGTGCTTGGTTTTTGGGGCCCCGTACGCGGCTCTGAAAAAGTCCCACACATGTGGTATCCCCGTACTCAGGAGAAGCAGCAAAATGTATTTTGGTGTGCAATTCTACATATAACCATGGCATGTTTGAGCAATATATCATTTAGTGACAACTTTTTGTAAATTTTTTATTTTTTTTTGTCATTCAAACACTTGGGACAAAAAAAAATTCAATGGGCTCAACATGCCTCTCAGCAAATAGCTTGGGGTGTCTAATTTCCAAAATGGGGTCATTTGGGGGGGGGGTTTGTGCCATCTTGGCATTTTATGGCCTTCAAAATTGTGATGGGTAGTGAGGAGTGAAATCAAAAATGTATGCCCTTAGAAATCTTGAAGGCGGTGCTTGGATTTCGGGGTCCTGTACGTGGCTAGGCTCCCAAAAAGTCCCACACATGTGGTATCCCCGTACTCAGGAGAAGCAGCAGAATGTATTTTGGGTTGTAATTTCACATATGCCCATGGCATGTGTGAGCAATATATCATTTAGTGACAACTTTGTGCAAAAAAAAAGTTTGTCATATTCCCGCAAATTGTGGCAAAATATAAAATATTCCATGGACTCAACATGCCTCTCAGCAAATAGCTTGGGGTGTCTACTTTCCAAAATGGGGTCATTTGGGGGTGTTTTGTGCTATTTCGGCATTTTATGGCCTTCAAAACTGTGATAGGTAGTGAGGAGTGAAATCAAAAATTTGCACCCTTAGAAAGCGGTGCTTGGTTTTCGGTGCCCCGTACGTATCTAGGCTCCCAAAAAGTCCCACACATGTGGTATCCCCGTGCTCGGGAGAAGCAGCAAAATTTATTTTGGGGTGCAATTCCACATATAACCATGGCATGTGTGAGCAATATATTATTTAGTGACAACTTTTTTGTCATTATTCAATCACTTGGGACAAAAAAAAATATTCAATGGGCTCAACATGCCTCTCAGCAATTTTCTTGGGGTGTCTACTTTCCAAAATGGTGTCATTTGGGGGGGGGGGTTGTACTGCCCTGCCATTATAGCACCTCAAGAAATGAGATAGGCAGTCATAAATTAAAAGCTGTGTAAATTACAGAAAATATACCCTAGTTTGTAGACGCTATAACTTTTGCGCAAACCAATAAATATACGCTTATTGACATTTTTTTTTACTAAAGACGTGGCTGAATACATTTTGGCCTAAATGTATGACTAAAATTGAGTTTATTAGATTTATCTTATAACAAAAAGTAGAAAATATCATTTTTTTTCAAACTTTTCGGTCTTTTTCCGTTTATATCACAAAAAATAAAAATCACATAGGCAATCAAATACCATTAAAAGAAAGCTCTATTTGTGGGAAGAAAAGGACGCAAATTTCATTTGGGTACAACATTGCATGTCCGCGCAATTTCCAGTTAAAGCAGCGCAGTGCCAAATTGTAAAAACACCTCTGGTCTTTAAGCTGCGTATTGGTCCGGGGCTTAAGTGGTTAAATAACAAACATGTCATACTTACCTCCACTGTGCAGCTCGTTTTGCACAGTGTGGCCCTGATCCTCGACTTCCTTACAGGAATGACCAGACTGCGGATGCGACTACGGGAGATGACCAGACTGCGGATGCGACTACGGGAGATGACCAGACTGCGGATGCGACTACGGGAGATGACCAGACTGCGGATGCGACTACGGGAGATGACCAGACTGCGGATGCGACTACGGGAGATGACCAGACTGCGGATGCGACTACGGGAGATGACTAGACTGCGGATGAGACTGCGGGAGATGACTAGACTGCGGATGAGACTGCAGGAGATGACCAGAGACTGCGAATGCGACTACAGGAGATGACCAAGTAGCCAGTTTTAAAATTTTAAGTTTCAGCAATGCACAACTATACGGGGTATAAACAACATTGCCAGGGAGGGTTTAGCGTAAGACCCCTTTCACACTGGAGGCGTTTTTCAGGCGCTTTAGCGCCTGTAAAAAGCCTCATCTGCAATCCCAGTGTGAAAGCCCAACTGCTTTCACACTGGGGCGCTGTGTTGGCAGGACATCAAAAAAAGTCCTGCAAGCAGCTTCTTTGAGACCCCTTTCACACTGAGACACTTTACTAAAAATTGTGCCTGCAAAGCGCCCTGCATGAGCCGCTCCTCACACTCCAATGTGAAAGCCCGATGGCGGGACGCTAAAAAAAGTCCTGCTAGCCACATCTTTGAGGCGCTGTAGGAGCGGTAAATACACCATTCCTAAAGTGCCCCTGCCCATTGAAATCAATGGGCAGCGCCGGCAAAGCGCTTTGAGGGCAGTTTTAACGCTTTTTTGGCCACTAGCGGGGGTTAAAAGTGCCCCGCTAGTGGCCGAATAGCGCAGCAAAAACGACGGTGAAGCGCCGCTAAAAATAGCAGCGCTTTACCACCGACGCCCCCACCGCCCCAGTGTGAAAGGGCTCTGAGGCGCTTTAGGAGTGGTGTATACACCGCTCCTAAAGCGCCCCTTCCCATTGAAATCAATGGACAGCGCCTGCAAAGCGCCTCGGCAGCGGCGCTTTTAACCCTTTATTGGGCCACTAGCAGGGCTAAAAGCGCCCAAAAAATTACGGTAAAGCGCCATTGTAACGGCGCTTTACCAGCATTTTTCGGATGCTGGCAGTGTGAAAGGGCTCTGACAGTAAGTCTACTGGCCGTGTAAATATAGGCAGAAAGACCTACCTGGCCAGCCGGGCTCACCTCCTGCTCTGAGGACTGGGCGTGGCTTTCGGTGGTAGGGGGCGTGGTTTTCAGGCGGTAGGGGTGGGGCGGAGCGCTCAGAAATCCAGGAGAGGCGATCTCAGGGCTCTAATCCCATACAGTCAGACTACATGGGGAGGGGCGGGGCAGGGTCAGAGCGTCAGTGGAGCTCTCTGCCCCTCCCTGCTGACAGAGCCTCCCTAAGCTGTGCCGGGTAGCGGCTATCTGATAGAACACCAGTGGGCCGGCCACAGCGCCAGAAGCTTTATTAATCCGTTAGGATGGGGTTTTTCGTGCGGGCGGGAGCAGCTTTTTTGCCACTCATGGGGGCCCCCCTGACGGCGGGCCCTCGGTCGGTGCCCGAGTGCACGAATGGTCAGTCCGCCCCTGGATGGGTGTTTTCCCAAATACTGCATGCGATTCTGAAAATGTAAATTCACTACTGCTTTATGCGGTATCTACCGCATAAAGCAAAAACGCTCAGTAAATACTGCATAAAACAGAAGTGAAAGTCAATTCACAAAAAAAATGTAATGCCGTAAATAAGTAGTGGCAACCTGGTTGTTAAGGAGCGGGCAGCTGCCGGGTCCTTCACAACCAATGGGTCATCATCGGTCAGCCGTGTTCCTCGCTGACAGCTTAAAGTAAAAAAACAATTGCCGGTAAAGAATAAATCTGTAAAAAATGGCGTAGAGTTCCCCCCCACAACCCATACCAGGCCCTTCGGGTCTGGTATGAATTTTGAAGGGAACCCCCATGCCAATTTTTTTTTTTTGCACTTAAAATTTCTTTATTGACCCAAAGTTCAAACAAACACCACATGATGCGCAAGTTCTACGTTTCAGGCTCACAAGCTTACGCCCTTCTTTAGATCAAACACACATCTAAAGTCAAAGTTACACACATGGCTTAAATACCATCATTTTACACATTTGGAATCAATTATGTGATTAGTAATCGATCGAATACAAATTAGATCCTTTTCTTGTACATCCTTATATCTCAGGTGGGGAAATGGTTATCAAAGCATAGAGCCCTCCCATATTTCAACAGAAGCCTTCAACTCGTTTAATCTGTCAAAAAGAAACATGTACACAATGTGTTGCATCATTTTTGGAGAAAGGTCATTCGATTTCCCAATTAAAATTCACGGTACTGGAGGGAATTAATAAGAACAGGAGGGGTGGTAACCGAAAATCCATTCTAAAAAAGCGAGAGATACATTGGATTATTTTTTACTATTACTCCTAAGGGGTTGAATACAGATCTGGATTTAAATTTGTTTATTTAGGTGATAAGTCGTTCATTGTGATGGCCAGATAGTGATACATTGTGTACATGTTTCCCCCTGACTTATCATGCAATAACTTTGGTTCAACAAAGAAAATGTTTGATCAGTATATCTTTATGTGGCCAAGTAGTTGCAAGGAAATTTTGTTCTGTTCCTGGGGGAAAGTCCGGATTGTTCTTTAGTGGGGTGAGTGGACCAAGCCAGGGTAAGGGGTTGTTGGGTTTGAAGGTATTTCGGAAGATCTCTAAAGTGGGACCAATGAGAGGGTGGAATTTGGCAACTAACGGGTGGTGTTTTGGATGTATCCATGGAAGGGAGCGAACAGGTTGGGAAAGTTGTGTGTGTTCCAAGGAAACCCAGTCTTTAACTGTATGATGTATGTTCCAATCCACTATTCTTGCTAGTAGGGCTGCCTGGTGATATTTGCATAAATCAGGGAGCGCAATTCCTCCTTTATTTTTTGGTAAGTTTAGTCTAGTAAATTTGATTCTGGGGGGTTTACTCCAAATGAAAGATGAGCATGCTCGACGAAAAGAGGTAAAGAAGGTTAAGGGTAAGCTAATGTTGATTGTTTGCATGACATAGAGAAAACGGGGTAGGATTGTCATCTTGATTAGTGAGGCCCTAACAAACCATGACACGTTTAATGAGTTCCATCTCTTTAGATCATACTTTGATCATACTTTGATTCTTTTAGGATAGGTGTGTAGTTGAGCTTAAAGTGGAGTTCCACCCTGAAAAAAATAAATTACACAAAATTTAAAAATTTAAAAAAAAAAATTAATATTTTTTTACTTACCCGAAATAGCGGTTGCTATGCGGAAGTCCCTAATCTGCCTCTTCCTTATCCGGGGTGGGTCTTCTTCTGCATCCTCTTCTAGTGAATGGGGCGCGCTGCCTTCTGGGAACTGTGTGTAACCCCAGAGAGCAGCCGCCCATTCACAAATCGGCGCGAGACTCGCGCATGCGCAGTAGGAAACGGGCAGTGAAACCGTAAGGCTTCCCTGCCTGTTTCCCTTAGTGAGGATGGTGGCGCGGGACCTGAAGTGATCGAGGGATCGGCATCGGGGGGCCATCATCATGGGCGAGTAGGACAGGTAAGTGTCCCTATTAAAAGTCAGCAGCTACAGTGTTTGTAGCTGCTGACTTTTAAAAAATAAAATTGCGGGTGGAATCCCGCTTTAAATAGATCATCCAAATTAGTAGGGATTTCTATTCCTAGATATGTTATGAATTGGTTGGCCCATGAAAAAGGAAAGTTTTTCTTACACAGATCAATTGCACCAGGGGGTAATGTGATGATGAGGGTGTTTGATTTTGAATGGTTAATTTTTAGGTTTGATATTAATTGGAATTGCGCTAGGTCTTGAATAAGGTTGGGTATGTGTAGCGGACAGGGTCGCCCGACCCCCACCACACTCCCAATCCCCTCTATTAAAGTTCTCGCTCGCAATGTCTCTGGTCTAGGGGTATGATAGGAAAGGGAGTGCGGCCGCTACGCCAGGCCTCCACCACAGATGTATAAGTGGTATTAGCAGAAGTTTTTTTACCTTCGGGCCTGCCCTGTGTATCGGGTCCTCCCTCCAGGAGTCATCTGCCAGGAAACGAGCCTCACACCGTTGCAAGTCCAACACTCCTTTATTTGAACATAGCATGGACTTGCTTGCTTTACAAAACAGAACAGGAGGTGTGAATGTGTATATAGGCCCAGACACAAGTTCTTTCCTCCACTCTCCTCCAAAGAGTGGGCAATGGTCTCCGCACAAGGGAATTCACCTTCCGGACGGTCTCCGACAAGAGGCTCACCCGTCACCGGCAGCATGCTGCACCGGGTCTTCAGATGAGGAGCTCTTCCCGGTCCATTACGTCCACCTCGGATTCAGGCGTCCATCTCCGGAGCACCCTAGGATCCTTCCCTCGCGGAACTCAGTGTTGGGCACTGAGCTCCGGACCGCCAACCGAGTACCTCACCCCAGGCTAAAGGTGCCTGAGGTGGAACACGACCTCCGGTGGTCCTCTAGGCCCAGTCCACCTAGAGGACAAACACGAACTCCGTCCGCAGGCTGAAGGTGCCAGGGACAATGAACCCCCCGTGACAAAATGGCCGGCTCCCTTTATACCTTCCCCCGGCATGCGCAGCGGGTTCCCCGCCCCACCACACGGCTGCCGAGAAAAGACAAAAAAGGATTCGACCCAGCAATGATTCGTCCGTCGGCCCAAAGTGACAGCGCCACCCGGTGGACCGCCGGAGATACACCACTGTTGTCACCGCATAAATTCAAAATTACTGGCGGGAAAGTAAACACCCGCTACATACTCCCCTCTGTCTTTTGACACTGGTCCCCAGTGTCTGGAGCAAACCATATCCTCCACGGCTGACATGATTCGGGCCAGAAGCCGTTAACAAATTGAAAAACCAACAAACTTTTGGAAACACTTTCCTACTGTGAAGTTGTGTCTGAGCCCCTGTAACAGAAAGAGGAGCAAAAGACAACATCAAACATTTCAAGGTTGCATATTAACATTTACTTTTTCCCTCGCCATCCTGACTAAAGACCTCCCCAGAGTCTAAAATCTTGCTGGGATGTTCTCCTGCAGAGGGAAAAAAAACAAAAGAAACCAACACATAAAATCCTGACACATGTATTCGTGTGTGTGAGTGAAAGAAATTTCTCCTAAAAGAAATCCCTCTTTCTCCAAAGAGTGAGTGCGTGAAAAGTGTTTGTAACGTTGCGCAACACTGCCACCTGGTGACGGCATCACGGTAACTGCACCCGTTGAACATCTCTTTTCTTTTTTTTTTCCTAACACTAACTACCCCAGAGTCTGTGATCTCTTTGCGGGAAGAAACAAACAGGAACAGTTCTTTTCTCTTTTCTGGGCACACTAAAACACAATTTCCCCAGAAAGTTCAGCAGCATGATACCAATGGAGTCTTTTTCTCCCTAGAGGTAGAAACGTGGGTGCGGCAGAGTTAGTGGCTTTAGGTGCTGATCTACAGTCTCTAGATGATATTCCACATCTTCGCCTTCTTTGCGTTTTATCACCACTTTATCTGCGTGGATGTGTCTTCCCACCATCCATTCTGCCTTGCAGTCTTTGAAACGCTGTGAAGCCTTTGGAGAACATGCTAGGTATCTGCGAGCGTGCGGGACTTTGAGATGGGTCCAAACAAAATCATTGTACCAACGCTCCCTGCACACCTCCACCTCATACAGCAGGTCCTTCGGCAAGTAGGGATACTCCCATCCATATTCCGCTGCAACCTTCTGACCAAACAGCCTCTGCAGTCTCGCCAAAGGAGGCATGGTTGACTTGTCCCCTTCACCAGACAGAACGACCGCATCTGGATGGCGAGGTGCCTTGGCAACCTCTAATCTAGGCATTGGAGGCCTCAACAACCGTCTTTTTACCCCAGCATCACATGCAGATGGTGCAGGGGATACGGGAACAGTTTGAGAGATAGATTCTCCTTCAGGCGCTGATGCCTCCACCCTTGGTGCGCTCTCACCCACGGACATAGGCGAATTCCGAAACCCACGGAATGCAGCAAGCGGCGCCTTGTCCCAGCCCTTCTCGGCAAACAGATCGTCAATTTGGACATCATCTCCCATATCATAGAGAGATTCTAAGTCAGAAGTGTCACACTCCTCCGCGGGTATGTAGCCCTGTGTGGAAACAGAACATCCACACTCCGGAGACTTGCTAGGCCATGCCACATCCTCCCTCACACCAAGTCTTCTCAGCCGGCTTACCTTGGCCTTTCTTGGGATGTCCGGAACTCTCGTCTACGGATCCAACCGGGCCTGGCGTGGGCATGCGAGACGGTCCACCACCGCCGCTGGTCGGGGCTACCACGCTGGTTCTCTTCCTCGGTGGCGGACGCTGTGAGACTGTGGTGACCGAGTCAGCATCCTCGGATTTCTCCCGTTGGTGTTTCACGACCTCCTCCGCGGTCGTTGCAGTGTACGCAGGGGCGACTCTTACTGCCGTGATTCCTGCCTTCTGTGGCGCGATGCCTGAAGCCCGGCCTGGGTAGATGGTTTTCGGCCTCTCCACCACCGGATCCACCTCGAACATGAATTCCCCGCAGGCGTCACATCGTCCGAAGGGCTTTAACAGACATACCAGTCCCGAGCATCCGTGACAAATCATGCCCAAAGCCTCCACGTCCATGCAGGAATATAGGGCGAATCGACCCCTTGGCTTTAGTCGGATCCCCGTATCCGTTATGGGAGCAGCAGCAGTCAATGTTGTAGTTGCCGGGTGAACCGGGATCCACGAGGCTTTTCCAAACATGGCAACCGGTTGCTGTTCCATCGTACACTGCAGAGTTTTCGCGCCAACGTCCCACGTGTAGTCCGTCACACGTATTGGACTCCTCCACTTTTGCTCCAGTTCGTGGGCTTTTCCACTTGGTTGGTTTGAGACACGCCCACGAACTAAGCGGTGGGGGTTGTGTCTGTTGGCGCAGTGCAATTAAAAACCCCCACGTGTAGTCCATCACACGGCTGGGTTTTCCCGCTTTCACCACTCTGCCTGCGCGGGCCTTTCCTCTTCCGAGGTCATGTCCACGACTTTCGAGTAGGGCTGCACTTTGGCCTATATACTTGACTGTTTCCGGCAGATACGTTCTTCCAAGTGATACACAATACATATCCCGGACCCGAGCCCCCACGTTTAGCGGACAGGGTCGCCCGACCCCCACCACACTCCCAATCCCCTCTATTAAAGTTCTCGCTCGCAATGTCTCTGGTCTAGGGGTATGATAGGAAAGGGAGTGCGGCTGCTACGCCAGGCCTCCACCACAGATGTATAAGTGGTATTAGCAGAAGTTTTTTTACCTTCGGGCCTGCATTGTGTATCGGGTCCTCCCTCCAGGAGTCATCTGCCAGTAAACGAGCCTCACACCGTTGCAAGTCCAACACTCCTTTATTTGAACATAGCATGGACTTACTTGCTTTACAAAACAGAACAGGAGGTGTGAATGTGTAAATAGGCCCAGACACAAGTTCTTTCCTCCACTCTCCTCCAAAGAGTGGGCAATGGTCTCCGCACAAGGGAATTCACCTTCCGGACGGTCTCCGACAAGAGGCTCATCCGTCACCGGCAGTATGCTGCACCGGGTCTTCAGATGAGGAGCTCTTCCCGGTCCATTACGTCCACCTCGGATTCAGGCGTCCAATTCCGGAGCACCCTAGGATCCTTCCCTCGCGGAACTCAGTGTTGGGCACTGAGCTCCGGACCGCCAACCGAGAACCTCACCCCAGGCTAAAGGTGCCTGAGGTGGAACACGACCTCCGGTGGTCCTCTAGGCCCAGTCCGCCTAGAGGACAAACACGAACTCCGTCCGCAGGCTGAAGGTGCCAGGGACAACGAACCCCCCGTGACAAAATGGCCGGCCCCCTTTATACCTTCCCCCGGCATGCGCAGCGGGTTCTCCGCCCCACCACACGGCTGCCGAGAAAAGACAAAAATAGATTCGACCCAGCAATGATTCGTCCGTCGGCCCACAGTGACAGCGCCAACCGGTGGACCGCCGGAGATACACCACTGGTGTCACCACAGAAATTCAAAATTACTGGCGGGAAAGTAAACACCCGCTACATATGGATATATGAGGGTCTGAGAGGAAGAGAAGCATGTCATCTGCAAAAGCTGCGACTTTATATGTTTGATTATGAATCTGTATTCCCTTGATGTCTGGATTAGATCTAATTATATTTAATAGTGGTTCCAGTGTAATTACGAACAAGAGAGGGGATAGGGGGCACCCCTGTATTGTACCATTTCGCAACTTGAAGGCGTTCGACAGATGGCCTTTGACAGACTTTTGCTGTAGGATTCAAGTACAGAGCTTTAATATATGCTCTCATTAGAGGTAAAATACCAATGTTTTTTAAGACAGCGTCAATATAATCCCAGGCCACTCTGTTGAACGCCTTCTCAGCGTCAAGGGAAACAAAAAAGCCCTGTTACTCTTTCGTTCATGGACCGACACAGCTTCTCTATTGACAAAGTGGGTATTATCCGTTATTTAGGAGTGACTAGGCAGAAAAAACTTGTAAAAAGTACTGCATCATACCTTCTACAGTACCGCCCAGGGGGTGGACCCCCGTGTATATCCCCTCACTCTGCATCTCGCAGATCAGATTTTTTTTGTCTAGCAAGGAGTAGGACATGGCTTCCTTCGGGCCCATTGGTCCAGGGAAAAAGATTTTTTTATTTTTTGCATTTTTAGTTCCTGCGATCTTCGATCAACTGCCGACTGGGTGACAGGCTGGGTCCTCGATCCTTGTAGTCCCCCCAGTTTTGGCCATCAAGCGTGTGCCGACCCTAGCTGCATGCTGGGTTTTCCACGACATACCCGTCGCTCTACGGGTGGCCGGTGAGCCTACGCTCCAGGGCCTGCATCGACCGCTCAGCTTCGGCTGACCTTACGGCCGAGTCGCAGCAGCCTGTCCGGTGAGCTAACGCTCCAGGGCATGCATATGATCGTTCCCTAGGGTCCAATCACAGCATGCCTGGCCGACAGTCACCTCCGTGCGCGGATGATGATCTGTCCTGAATGTCTTCCAGCATGAGACACGCAGGAAGGGTAAGTAGCTCCCCCGCTTTGGCAGGGTGACATTGGCTAGACATTCCCGGAGAGATCAAGTAAGTGGTTATGGCCCCTTTCCTTCCTCTCTCCCTGCCTTTCCTCCCCCCTGGGCTCTGAGCTAAGGTTGCTGGGTGCTGGTCACCATGGGGGGGCTCCATCTGGAGCGGGGCTGCGCTGTGTTTGTCATTTAAAATGTAATTTTGCTTTCCTGTGTGTGTATGCTTCTCCCTCCATGCTGTCGACTGTCATTTTGCGATGGTTCATGCCTGTTTTGGCCTCTAGTGGATGTCCAGCGGCCAGTTTCTTGTAGTCCGCGCCCGTTTTGGCCTCTACCGACTGTTCGGCGGCCATGTTTCTTAGGATTCTCGCCTGTATGTATACATGCGGCCATTTTTTTGTGGTCCACGGCCGCTTTTTGCCTCCTATATTCAGGCTTGGCGGCCATTTTCTTAGAGCCCACATGGTTATATACAGCTGCTTGGCGGCCATTTTACTGTAGTCTCCGGCCTCTAGGGCGCAAATTTTCACAGAAGACGCTGATAAGAATCAGACTGACACAGACAGTGGTGGGATAGCATCACAGGCGCAGCACACTGCAGCATAGCAGTACCATTCCAAGGGTGGTGAGTCCCCTGGGAGAGCCTGCATCTCTGTATCAGCTAGAAGGGTGGCCTATTGATACCTTGCCTGGAGCCCTGTGGGTGTCAGCGCGTGGGTCAGCAGGGCGTCTGAAGCAGACGTTTCTTCCCCTAAAACACCTGAATTGGTGGCTGGTGCCCCTGATGTTCCTATGGACGCTCTGTCGGCAATTCTAGAGGCTTTTGCTGCCAGGGTGGAAGCAGCACACGAGAACACGGGGGGTAGTAAACGCTCCCGTCCCCTGCAATCTTCTGGGGATAATTCTGATGCAGAACCAGGGCCAGCTATGGCTCATGTCCCGGATGAGACTGCAGACCGTTACCAACTGGACAGTGAGAATGACTCCAAGTCCAGGTCAGTACGCGAAAAGGCTTTGGTATCTGACCTTATTACTGCAGTGCGGGATACGCTTTAGTTGGAGAATACTGCAGAAGCAGCAGAGACTCAGTTGGCCTTTGGGTTCCATAAACCTACCCGCACTACTAAGGTGTTTCCTTGTGTGTCTTATTTTGATAAGCTCTTATACAAGGAGTGGGAGAACCCATCAAGGGTTTTTACGCCCCCAAGGAATCTTGCGGTACGGTACCCCTTTGAGGAGAGTTTTCTGAAGAAATGGACCTCTCCCCCGATAGTGGACCCTTCGGTGTCCAGACTTAATAAAGCTACCACAATTCCAGTGGAAGGGGCTCCTGTTTTCAAGGACCCCGTGGATAAGAAAGCTGAAGCACTCACTCGCTACCTATACAGCTTCGGTTTATGCGGTAGCTATACGCCGCCTGATCTGGCTAAAGGGCTGGTCTGTGGACCAGGCTTCCAAGAAGGCCCTGTTGGATCTGCCCTTTAAGGGCGACAGACTTTTTGGAGCCTCTCTTGATGACATCATCAAGGATGCCACAGGAGGTAAAAGCACGTTGCTTCCTCAAACCTTAAAGGGTAAGGGACCAGGGCAAGGGCCCTCCTTTACTGCACGCAAGCATTTTTTTCGTCCGCCTAGGGCAACAGAAAAGAGACTCCAGGCCGACAAAGCACCTGCGCAAGGACACAGACGTTCTTGGTCCCGAAAGCCCAACAAGCCTGCGGACAAATCTGCGTCTGCATGAAGGTCTGCCCCCACCCAGTTCTCGGGTGGGGGGATGTCTTCGCAAAATTGCGACTCAATGGACATCTCTGATCTCCGACCAGTGGGTTTGCGAAGTGATCTCCTCAGGCTACAAGCCAGTTCCAGAGCTCGACCCGTGTCTGCCCCTTCTAAGACAGAGGGGCATCGCTATCATGGGCTACTAGGACGACCTTCTACTGAAGGCCCCTTCTATCTCAGAATTAGAGGTAAGTGTGTCCATAACCTATCAGACTCTCCGAGACTGTGGTTGGGTATAAAACGTGCAAAGGTCAGTATTGGTGCCGACTCAACGCCTAGTGTATCTGGGGTTGATTCTGGATTCCTCAGAGGTAGCCTCCTTCGAGACGGTCCCATATGCTCAAGATCACACTCGAGTGTTACAGAATCGGGTTCTGTCCAGATGGAACAGATGCCCATCATCTCTGGATTATCTAATCCGGGTAAGCCACTTAGTCAGGAGATCCCTGATAGGGTGGCCGACCTCACCGGCTCTCTTGGCCGGGAGGTCATTCCTTCCTGTTCATTGGATTGTGATCATGACGGACGCCAGCCTTACAGGAGCCCGCCTGCCGATCAAGGTCCTGGAACTCTGCACGATCAGGCGGCGCCTCTTCAGATGGTTTCAGAGGCTGCAAGGACGTCCAGTCAGGATCCAGTCAGACAACATCACAGCGGTGGCAGATGTCAATCATCAGGGAAGAACAAGAAGCTTAGCTGCAGCATTGGAGGTCGCTCGCAGCCTGAGGTGAGCAGAAGGGAGCGTACCGGCACTGTCGGCCGTGTACATTCCGGGTGTGAAGTATTGGCAGGCGAACTACCTAAGTCGCCAAATGCTGGACCAGGGAGAAGGGTCCTTACACCCGGATGGGTTCCAGCTCCTCTGCTAAAGAAGGGACACGCCACACATAAATCTTTTGGCGTCCCGACTCAATCAGGAGGTATTTCTGCTTCGCAGTACAGAGGCAGCAAGAATTTCAAGGATTCTGATCACCCCAGATTGGCCTCAGCATCCTTTGTACGCCGACCTAGTATGTCTGGTAGCAGACGTCCCCTGGCGTCTACCTCTACGGAAGGACCTGCTATCGCAAGGTCCCATACTCCGTCCTGCTTTACATTCTCTGGCTTTAATGGCAGGGCTATTGAGAACCAAGTACTGAGAGACAGGAGCCTGTCAGATTCAGTACTCTCTACTATGAGAAGTGCTCGGAAGCCATCCTCTAGGAAGGTTTATCATCGCTCTTGGAAGGCCTACATTTCCATGTGTGAGGAAATTAAGTGGCATCCGCGTACTTATTTGGTTTCCAGAATCCTGCGGTTTTTACAGCATGGGGTGGACCAAAGGCTTGCCTTAAGTACTATTAAGGAGCAGATATCTGGCCTGGCTGTCTTTTTTCAGCGACCCCTGGCGACTCACTCTCTCGTGAGTACTTTCATGCAGGGGGTTCGACATGTGGCCCCTCCGGTCCGTCCCCCGCTACCTCCTAGGCACTTGAACCTGGTCCTCTCGGTGCTTCAGAAACCACCGTTTGAGAATATTAGGGATATTCCCTTATTGACACTTTCTCAGAAAGTGGTTTTTTTGGTGGCTGTTACATCAGTTAGACGAGTTTCTAAGCTGGCACCCTTGTCCTGCAAGGCTCCCTATCTGATCTTCTACAAGGATAAGGTGGTGCTGCGGCCGCAGCCTTCCTTCTTAAGTCGTTTCAGCTTTTAATCTCAATGAGGACATTGTACTTCCATCCTTGATTCCTCATCCTCTGCTACCTCCCTATTTTGGAAGTCAGACTCACTGTTTGTTTCGATGGCTGGTCCCAAGAAGGGCCTAGCAGTCTCATCGGCCACCATCTCTAGATGGATCCGACAGATAGTAATCCAGGCCTACGCCTTAAAGGGTCAAGCGCCCCCCTTTCTTGTCACGGCGCATTCGACCAGGGCAATAGGTGCCTCTTGGACTTTCCGACATCAAGTGTCTGTTTTCCAATTATGTAAAGCGGTGACTTGGTCGTCCGCTCACACTTTCACAAAATTCTACAAGGTTGATGTAGGTGCATCTTCGGATGCCTCTTTCGGCCGCAAAATTTTGCAGGCGGCTGTTTAGATTTGCAACTCCTCCATTGGAAGAGTGCTGTTTTGCGTTTGGGGTGAAGTTTACTTTATGCTGTTACCACCCCTCGTTTTGACACTGCTTTGGGACGTCCCACTTTGTCAATAGAGAAGCTGTGTCGGTCCATGGACGAAAGAGTAAATACGATTTTTTACTCACCGTAAAATCCTTTTCTCTGAGTTCATGATCCGACACAGCACCCACCCCTCTATTTACGTTTGTACTGCTTTTTGACAATCTGATCGGTGAGATGCAGAGTACGGGGATATACCCGGGGGGTCTGCCCCCTGGGCGGTACTGTAGAAGGTGTGATGCAACACTTTTTACACGTTTTTTCTGCCTAGTCACTCCTAAATAACGGATAATACCCACTTTGTCAATAGAGAAGCTGTGTCGGTCCATGAACTCAGAGAAAATGGTTTATGTTTATTGCTTTGATCGTTTTATCACATCCTTCTTTACCTGGGATGAATCCCACTTGATCTAGGGATATAAGGGAGGTTAATAAAGGGAGAAGTCTATTTGCTAGTATTTTGGTGTATATCTTTACATCAACATTGATTAGGGAAATTGGTCTATAGTTTGAAACTTGATTGGGATCTTTACCTTCTTTGGTAATTACAGATATGTGAGCTTCTAGTAGTTGTTTTGGTGGATTTTGTTCAGATTGGAGGGAGTGGAAGGCTTTCAAGAATCTAGACTTTAGTGTATTAGTGAATGTCTTATAGTATTGCAGGGTTAGTCTGTCTGGTCCTGGGGCTTTGCCTATTTTCATGTCCTTGATAGCTTTATCAAACTCTGAGCCCGAAATAGGGGCTTCGAGTTCTTGGGCCGTGTTTGCTGCTGTTTGTGGTGGGCTATATTTCTGTAGGAATTCTTGAATGAGTTTCGATCTTTTTTCTGTGTTATGTGGGCATTTAGGATTGGATGGAATGTTATAAAGGGTTTGATAGTAAAGTTCAAACTGTTTTGCTATCTCCTCATTAGATGAATGTATATTGCCTGTTTTATCTCTAATTTGGTGTATTGTGGAAGCGACTTTTTTATCCTGAACTGCTTTCGCTAATAATTTCCCGTTTTTATTACCTTGTTCGTAATATATCTTATGTCGTAAAATATATTGTCTTTTCTTTTTTATGCTTAATTCTTCAGATAGTGTTGCTCTAGCATGTGTTAAGTCGTCTAATGTCGCAGCCGCAATAGTACGTTTGTGCGTTGCTTCCATTCTATGGATTTGATCAATCAAAGATTTTATCTTCGATTGCTGTTCCTTCTTCTGTCTGGCTAGTTTGGCAATGAATCCTCCCCTAATGACACACTTATGTGCTTCCCACTGTGTAAGTAGTGAGGTTTCGTCATTTTCGTTTTGTGCGAAGTATTCCTTTAGTGTGTCTTTAAAGTGTTGAACATTTATGGGGTCTTTCAAAATGGATGTATTGAGTCTCCGTGATTTAGTTTTTGTAATTTTTTCTGGGAAAGTTAGTGTCATAGAAATTGGATGGTGGTCAGATAGTGTCATTGTTTCAATTGTTGATTTTTCTAGTAGTTTGAGGCCAGGTTGGGATAAGAAAAAATAGTAGATTCTAGAATATTTTTGATGGACAGAAAAGAAGTAGGTATAGTCTTTAGTTTGTGAGTTCAGAGTTCTCCAGGCGTCAAGTAGCATTAGCTCTTTTAGTTGTATTTTGATTTGTTTTTTAATGCTCTATAAGGAAGGCTTGATGTACTGCTTGATGTGTCTATGAGTGGACTTAGGGGAATATTGAAATCTCCTCCCAAAATGAGTATGCCCGAAGCGAAAGAGGTTAATAATTATTTTATTTTATGGAAGAACGCTACTTGCTTTGAGTTTGGAACATATATGTTTGTTATGGTTATGGGATGAGTTCCCAGTTTTCCTTTGAGAAATATGTATCTCTTCTCGGGATCCAAAATAGAGTCTAGTAATTGGAATGGGGTCTGTTTCGATATTAGTATTGAAAATAAGGAGATGGACGCCTCTGAGGAAGTATCAAATAAAACTTTAATAAAAATGCAAAATTCACTCACATGAAAAGATGCAGAGCAGAATGTACATTCACAACTTGGGCAGAAGAGTGGGGGTTGGGCTGCATGTTACAGCACATCCATCAGAGCTGGCACCACAGTGGATCCAAACAGAAAAAGGTGTGGGATAACAAGGCTCAGCAAAGAATACTTCTAAAGCCCAATAATCATAATATACCAGATGCAGTAGAGATGAGTCCATCTGACGTGGTATAGGTTCCAAGATGAGATGGATGAGGGAGAAGGGGACATCAGAGCTGGAAGGCAGGCAACGATGTAGCTGATGAGGCTCGTCTGGCCTCCGGGATAAGATGGAGAGACACGGCCGTGTAACCGGAGTTCAAAACGAGGCTTGGCCAGCAAAACAAAGCGCGGCGCCGGGCCGTGACGTCATCAACGTGCGACGCGTTTCTGAGCAGGCGCGCTATTGGTGGACGAACAGCGGCACTCCTTTTTCAAGCATAAGGTAAGTGGAGACTAACACAGAGTTTTTATGGGCTGATGGGGGGCGGGGCCAGCGCACAACAAGAAGGAATGTCAGCAGTTATACACATAGGGAAAAGGGGCACACATAGAATGCAAGGAAGGTATATGCCATGGGAATATTATACAAAAATAACGAATGTATTATATAATGAAACATTAGAAAAGGACACACTAAATGAACAAGGGGAAAAAATTAATAAATTTACTAATAAAAAGTTGTGTCTTTATAGTAAATGATCAATAAGAAGGAATGGACAAGGAAGGAGGGGGAGGGGGGAACAAGGGGGGGATAGAGAAAATAATTATTATACAGCCTGCTTTACATCTAAATTATATAGAGAATCTTAGATTAGGCAGACTATACAAATAACAATTGGGTAATATAGATAGACTATGATAAGATTTAATGTATTATAAAAATAATAAAAATAAAAAATAAAAAAAACGGGGGCTGCTTTAGTTTTTTTAATCGCTCGCCTGGCATCTGAATTCTGAAAAAAATCTCAGATCAGGCGGGCTATGAGTGGGATACAATCAAGTAATATAGATGAGATGTAAAAATATATATAGGGAGATCTTAAATGGAACACATATATATATATATATATATATATATATATATCAGGAGAGATTGTACATGAATATCTGTACAATTCATCTCGTGTGGCCCTAAAAGTGTATATATATATATATATATATATATATATATATATACACACACATACATACATATATGCATACACATACATACATATATGCATACACATGCACATATATGTCCATAAATGGGTGCATACTATAAATATCCACACACACATACAAAGATGTTCAATGATCCATATATTCTGTATACCAATAATATGGCTACTTAAAGCAAAAAGAGCCAGAGGGTACTAATCTACAGATATATTTTTACTAGGGAGGGTACCCACCACCCCTATATATAAAAGAAAAAAAAGGGGGAGAGAAGGAAGGAAAAAAGAGGAGGGGGGAGTGGAGGGGGTGGAGGGAAGACATATCTCCATAAATGACAAAAAAGTAATACAATTATACATATATAAATAATGACATTTAGAAGATATAAAACGTAAAACAGAGTCTCCCCTAAAATCACTATAGAACAGAAGCTAATTCTATGCCTTCATTCAAGCCGTCAGGCGAGAGGACATCCAGGGTATAGATCCAGAATGTCTCTCTGGCGCACAATTTTTTGAAGCGTTCGGCCTCTGTCATGGTGTTAGAAATTTGTTCAATAACCCAAACACTTAAACCAGTGGTAGACTTTTTATGGTATTCCGCAAAGTGTGGCGGGACACTATGCATGTCCTTACCGCCTTCTATTAGTCGTCAATGCTTTCCCTTGTTCATTTAGTATGTCCTTTTCTAATGTTTCATTATATAATGCATTCGTCATTTTTGTATAATATTCCCATGGCATATACCTTCCTTGCATTCTATGTGTGCCCTTTTTCCCTATGTGTATAATTGCTGACATTCCTTCTTGTTGCGCGCTGGCCCCGCCCCCCGTCAGCCCATAAAAACTCTGTGTTAGGCTCCACTTACCTTATGCTTGAAAAAGGAGTGCCGCTGTTCGTCCACCAATAGCGAGCCTGCTCAGAAACGCGTTGCATGTTTTTGACGTCACGGCCCGGCGCCACGCTTTGTTTTGCTGGCAAAGCCTCGTTTTGAATTCCGGTTACACGGCCGTGTCTCTCCATCTTATCCCGGAGGCCAGACGAGCCTCATCAGCTACAGCGTTGCCTGCCTTCCAGCTCTGACGTCCCTTCTCCCTCATCCATCTCATCTTGGAACCTATACCACGTCAGATGGACTCATCTCTACTGCATCTGGTATAATATGATTATTGGGCTTTAGAAGTATTCTTTGCTGAGCCTTGTTATCCCACACCTTTTCCTGTTTGGATCCACTGTGGTGCCAGCTCTGATGGATGTGCTGTAATATGCAGCCCAACCCCCACTCTTCTACCCAAGTTGTGAATGTACATTCTGCTCTGCATCTTTTCATGTGAGTGAATTTTGTGTTTTTATTAAAGTTTAATTTGATACTGCCTCAGAGGCACCCCTCTCCTTGTTTTTACTCTAACCTACTGGAAATCTGCTTCTGGTCTTGTCGGTGGCTGCCCTGATTGATCCATTACCATATGTGTACCTGAGAGTATAAACCTTGTTTTTTACATCTTTTTTTCCTAGCCCCTGGACTATTAGGTACCGTATCCTACCTATATGCTGAGGTATCTGTGCACTGCGCCTTTTTTTACTTGTTTTAGATATTAGTATTGAAACTCTTTTTGTTTTCCCTTCAGGATTGGTTGCATAGAATATTAGTGGAAATCTTTTATCTTTAAATTTTGGAATCTTGTCAGCTTTAAAGTGAGTTTCCTGAATGCAAATGATATTAGCTTTTTGTTTATGAAATTTATTAAGAAATTTGGTTCTGTTTTCAGAAATGTTGAGGCCTTTTGCATTTATTGAAAATAGTTTTAATGATAGTGGAGTGGATTGTTGTTTGTCGAATGGCATGTTGGTTGTTGTAAAGAAGAGAGTCAAATGTCAAACTATTGAGACAATAGTTTCTAGTGAATGTGCCTAGTATGCTTGCTATTTAGAAGTTCAATTACGGTGATGGTCTGGAAATGGTACGAGGATTTTGGGGGGGGGGGAAGAGGGAGGTAAAAGTGGGAGGGGAAGGAAGGGGGTTGGGATATTCCGGAGGTAGGTTTAGACCTGCTAGTCTACCATAATAAAAAGGTCCGGTAAGTTCAAAGGGCGAGAGAGGTTTCACCATTTGTGTGAGTTCGTGATCTAAGTGAGCCTAGATGGAAACCTACTGAGATTAAATCTAATGCTCAAACAAAGAAAGAAAAAGGTTGTTTCTGTTTGTTTTTTCCCTAGACCTTTCCTCTTTCTTTGTTCTGTGTTTACTAGCACTGCGGAGCAGCTAGCTTAAAATATTTTCAAATGGTTCAGGATTTAGGTGAATAGGATGGGTTTAGGGAGAGATATCATATTAGATATCGGAAATATTTTTAGTATATGTTATAAGGTAGAGAGATATGGGATTCTATATGCTAATACGTTGGTGTCCTAGACCATGCCATAAAAGAATAATCACCGTCACCCAGACAGAGTAGATCTATACAGATATGGTTTTGTTTTAATATCTGATGCAATCATGTAAAATGGCCACTAGAGGGAACCATTGTGTAAGAAAAGACTAACTATATGTGAGAAAAGAGATCATAAAGCATACCGTATCTTATGGATAAGTTTACAATCAGATCAACCTCACCAAATTTTTACTGTAACTAAGCATGTAATGAACAAATTTAGTAATTGTAAACCAGTACACAGACATATTCTCCAAAAGTACCAGGTGTGTATATAAAAGGCATCATGGTGAGTATGGAGAGTCACACAAAAGTATAGTGTTTCAGAGGAGGACCAATTCAAGTCAAATGAGTAAATTGCTATTGTAGCAGATCCTCTATTAAGGTAGCATATTGGAGAGAGAGTAAAGAATTGTAGTATATTACTTGTTGTGTTGGTTGTTTAATTTTTCTGTAGTGTGAACCACCATTATGCCTTTTGCTTATGGTTAGTTAGCATAAATCTTGCAAAAACTGTAAAAAACAGCAACTGAAAAAACTCTACTTTTCTTTCCTCCCCTTTAGGATATAACTAAATAAAACAAAATGTTCTATGTGCTGTAAAAGAAAAATAATGTAATATAGCTTGTGCTCTTTGATGTTTTAGTTCATCTACTAGAAAGTCTTGAGCACCCCTTGTTCTACAACTAGAAGTCTATTGTAGGTGGCTTCAGGAGATTGCAGATGACAAAGGTGTCATTATACCTGATGCATAGGACATAGTCAGTTCGGAATATGTGTGGGTATGAGAAATGTGCATTCCACCTCTAAATCGACCACGTGTTTAAAAGTGCAGTTCAGGAAAGGTACTTACAGGCGGGTTACCTTAGTTCCAGTCACATATTTCATACCATTTTGATGAAGATGTTCTGCATATGATCAATGGTCAGATGGTCACCGGTCATCTCTATGACCGTCGGAGGCCCGGGCGCGATGTTATGATGTCACGCCCGGGTACCCGGAAGTAAACAAAGCCGTGATCGAGGCTGTCAACATGAGATCAGTGAATTTTTTTTCCCGATCTCATGCTTTCCAGCCTGGAGGAGAGATGTGGGGTCTTATTGACCCCGCATCTCTCCACAAAGAGGACCTGTCACAATAGATTCCTATTACAAGGGATGTTTACATTCCTTGTAATAGGAATAAAAGTGATCAAAAAGTAAAAAAATTTTTTTTAAAATGCCCCTGTCCCCGGTAGCTTGCGCTCAGAAGCGAACACACACACGTAAGTCCCGTCCACATATGTAAACGCCGTTCAAACTACACGTGTGGTATCGCCGCGTGCGTTAGAGCGTGTGCACCAATTCTAGCACTAGTCCTCCAATTCTAGCACTAGTTAGTTATAACTCTAAACTGTAACTCGTAAAAATTTTAAAGCGTCGCCTATGGAGATTTTTAAGTACCGAAGTTTGGCGCCATTCCATGAGTGCGCAATTTTAAAGCGTGACAAGTTAGGTATCTATTTACTCGGCGTAACATCATCTTTCACATTATACAACAAAAATTGGGCTAACTTTACTGTTTTGTTATTTTTTAATTCATGAAACCGTTTGAAAAATTATTGCGCAAAAACCGTGCGAGAAAAAAAGAGCTAAAAAGTTGCAATGACCGCCACTTTATTCCCTCGGGTGTCTGCTAAAAAAATATATATAATGTTTGGGGGTTCTGAGTAATTTCCTAGCAAAAAAATTATGATTTTTACATGAAGGAAAGAAGTGCGAGAATAGGCCCGGTATTGAGGTGGTTAACAAACACACAACATCCTCCACCCCACCTCACCTCAAACTATCTAGCAATGGTCTGAGACGAAAGGTAGAATTTATCTTCATATATTTCTTGAGGGATATTGTTCAGAAATATTACTGTCCCAAGTGAAAGAGCCCCATCATTCTTTCAACACAAACCAAAAATATAAGACCCAGGATAACAAGGGTAAAAGGAAACACTGAATCCGGTGGGCTTGTACCGTGAAGTCAGGTAAGTGCAGACCCGACTGGAATACTTGGTCACCCTGTGCCCCTAATGGACATAGAGTGACTTGCACGTAGGAGGGGCCAGGGGAGCTGGACAAGGAGTTTCCAGAGCTCTCTAAGGTAAGCTGGGTTCCACAAGCCCCCCACCCAAAGTGACTCCCGTCACACTGTCTACAAAAAGGGCTAGAGAATCGGTAAGTGTATGTCCAATACAAGATGGTAGGCTGATTAAAAAGCAGTTGGTGGAAAAGTTCCCTGACTGAAGTTGAATAAGAAGACTTGTTTTTTTTTTCATGGACAGAGAGACATGGTTTTTATTTTATTGCGCTAAGGTAATGGGTGGAGTTACTATTTTTTTTGTTACTTTTTTTTTAATCGCGAAATTCAAGTGTGATTAGCCTTTCATGACACTGCTTAAGCTCATAATATCTCTGACTATTTTGCCTTCCAAAATAATTTTTACATGTGTTTTTTTAGAGACCTATACAGTATATGCTTTAACAGTTTTATTAAATCTTCCACATATGTTTTATCGTAAACTTAACAAATAGACAATAATGAAAACAAACAAAAAAAAAGTTCTAGTTTAATGTGCTATGATGGTGCTCTGCTCTGCCACATTGTTAAAAAGGTTTCTTCCATGCTGGTTGAGGGGTTCCAGGGTACTTGTGTCACACAGAGAAAACTGGGTTTTTGGTTTCCTCAGAGATTGGTAAAACCAGGTTTGTGACCTGGAGTTGGGGGCTCCATAGAGACTTAGGAGGGATGAAATCTCCAATCCAGGTTTTGTGAACAACCAGCACAATAATTGGACAGGTGTGCACATGGCTTTTATTAGAGACCCAGCTATGGTTCAGGGCTCCATCCTGGAGGACTCTGTCCAGAAATCAGGAAAAAGCCAGGCCAGCAAGGAGCTAAGTTAGATGTAAGCATATATCTTGTGTGAGAAAATCGTCTGAAGCATACAGACAAGGGCCTAAAGTGTGAAGCCAGAGCAGTAGCTGCAAGTGTAAGCCAGGAGGCTGATGAAAATTTGTTTTGTGGCTGAGAAATGATAAAAACCCCTGCATGGGAAAATCATGTGATGTCTTAAACTTTGTTTTAATAAAAGTGAGAAAGAAAAGCCCTTATAAAGAAGATTTAGGTTACATAGTTGGTAAGGTTGACCAAATATTCCAGTTCAATGTGTGTGTGTGTGTGTTTGTCTACTACTATTTCACACATCCCTATATATTGTTTCCACCAACATGCCCATCAAATTTTTATTTTATTATCGACACTCTCAGCTGACAACACCAACTGTGGAAAGGAGTTCCACATCCTTACTGCTCTAATAGTTAAGAGCCCCTCAAGCAGTTTAACTGCTTCCCATCCACCGTATACTGTATATACCTATACAGTAGATACAGTGTATCCTCAGATGGATGCAGTGATGTCAGGATCATGTGTAAGCCAACCATGATCCTGTTGTTGTTCTATAAGACAGACAATGGGCGAAAGTCATCTCGGTGGCTCTACAGCCACCCAATCACTTGTATAGGTGGTTGAAAGTGGTTTCACGCCAGCTCTCTCATCCCACTGGGGAGCCTGTTGCATCGGATGCGCTGGGAAGAGTGGGGGAAACTTATGTTCCTTCTCCTCCTCTGTGACATCAGAAACCAGAAGCAATGAGAATTGTGTCACTTCCAGTTGTGATTTGTTTATTTACAAGCTGTTACCGTTTGATTGGCTGTTTTGGAGGTCAGAGTAGAAATCTGCTGTGTAATAGACCCCTGAAACCTACTTAAAGAGGATCTATCATGGCCCATGTTATCACAAATGATAATGTTCATCCCATGTAATAGCAATAAAGTTAAATAACAAAAAGTAGAGGTGGCATAAAAAAAATATATATATAGAGAGAGAGAGATTTTATTTTTTAAAGTGAGAACAATAATTCTAGTGCCAGACCTCCTCTGTAACTCTAAACTGCAAAGGCTTTTAAAGCTTCGCCCGTAGATAATTTAATGTATCATAGTTTGTCGCGATTTCACGGGTGTGCACAATGTTAAGCGTTTGTGTCAGGGAATACCTGAACGATTAATTAATTTGAGTAATTTCTTTTTCGTACATCACGGGACACAGAGCGACTTAGTCATTACTAATGGGTTATATAGTTTACCTTCAGGTGTTGGCACTGGCCAATTCCAAACCGGAAGTACCCTCCCCTATATAAGCCCCTCCCACCCGGGAGCACCTCAGTTTTTTGCCAGTGTCTAAGGTGTTGGCCAAAGAGTAACATGTGTTTTCACTGGGCTTGCGTACAGGTTCTTTTGGGCCTTAGTAAGCTGTTCCGGATCCCACCAAAAAAGCTTCATAGCTAAACGGTCGGTACCCGGGCCTTGCAGCAGAAGAGCAAGGTTTTGCCTGTAATGCTTCTCTTAGGAGGGCTGGACCCTGGGATCCAGAGCTCTGGTCATACCCACGACCAAGACGCTGTCTGTGCAGGGTGCTATACAGGTCCAGGGGAGTGGAATCCTTGGGAACCCGGTCCCTGAAGGTTTAATTACAATGCCTGCCGTGATAGGTGAAGTTTGGACTTTTGTGGACCAAACAAAGTCCTGCGGCGGGGATCAGGTAAGTGGGGGCCCTCAGGAACTTGGTTCTATTGGGGGACCCCCAAGCCTAATTTGTCTTTCTGTCTGTTACCTAACGGTATTCCCGCTAAATATCTGTGTTTGCCTATAACTACTGAAAATGTAAAATTTTAATAGTAGTCAAGAAAAAAAAAAAAAACAGGGACCGCGGTACCTGTGTTAAACCACTAGAGGCCGCTGTAGTCCATTTTTCTTGTAAATGTGGATCTTTGGTTTTCTCAACTCAAAAGATCCAGGCAGCTGGTAAGTTTCTCTGAGGGAATCCACTTCCTCTGCCCTGTTGCTGCGTTCATCCACCGCACAGGCCCTCCGGCAAAAAGGGCCCTGGCTCCTAGTCCTCTGTTGGTTTTCGAAAAGGGCGCCATTGGCGCACGGGCGCGCGCGCGGGCGCGTGCACGCGCCTCCTATGAAAAAAAAAGGGGCGGGGCGGGTGGATGACGCTCGATGCGCGCCGCGGCGCTTCTGCGCATGTGCGGGCGTCCCAGCATGGTTAAAAGACACAGTACAAGTGTCAGCTGCATGCAAACAGAGCTAGCAACAAACAGTGGCACACAGAGGCGGTTGATGCAGGCATCCCCATAGAAAGGCACTTTAGTGGACACCAGCTGGTATATAGCAGCACCTGTGTTAGACTATTACCAGCAAAAATTGGTGTATGACGACGGGAATACCTCAGCTTTGTGCTTAAGGGATATGTCGTCCAGACGCTCCGGAAATAGATCTTCCAGGAAGCCAAAGGGGTCTCCATCGGGCTCTGAGGATATTGGGCATGCTTGCACTGCACCAATCTCCCCTGAGAATGCAGAGGTCAGTAGCCGTAGAAACCCCGCAGGAATGCCTGGTGCTGCGGCTGTCCCCAGTCCACCAGCTCCTGTATATATAACAGAGGAGGTTTTATCCTCAACTCTGGGAGGATTGGAAGAGAGATTAACAGCATTGATCGCTGCTTCCCTGTCACAGGAAAAGCGCGTCCGATCTCCGTCTCCTCCTTCAGAGTGCCTGTTAGTGGAGGAACAGCCCCACACAGAGATCGACCTACCTGAAGGGGATCAGGATGAGGTTGATTCACTTATAGAGGAATCAACAGTGGAAGAACCTTTCTCAGCTTCTCAGGCTGAAAGATTATGGGTTCAGTCTCTGACTAACATGGTCCGATCAGCATTTAAAATGCCTCTGGCGGAACCACCATCCACTACGGTTTCCTCGCTGGGGTCGCTAAAAGCTCCCCAGGCGGTCTGTTCCTTCCCAATCCACCCTTTATTAGAAGGGCTTATTTACCAGGATTGGGAGCATCCTGATAAAATATTTGCTCCCCCCAAGAGATTTCCGGTGATCTATCCCATGGAGGATAAGTTCATAAGAAAATGGAGGGTCCCTATAGTGGACGCAGCCATCTCTTCTGTTAACAAATCACTGACATGTCCAGTAGATAATGTTCCAATGTTCAAAGACCCAATAGATAAAAAATTGGAGTCTTTACTAAAATCTGCTTTCTCTACAGCAAGTATGGTGACACAACCTGCGGTAGCAGCGATTGGAGTCTGCCAAGCAGTGAAAGATCAGTTGAAACAAGTCTTAAGGGACTTACCAGATCAGCAGGCTCATGCCCTAGCTGACCTGCCTAGAGCCTGTTTTGCGGTGGACGCCATAAAGGATACAATCCAACAGGCCTCCCGCTTTACGCTGTCTATAGTACATATGCGTAGGCTTCTGTGGCTCAAAAACTGGTCTGCTGAAGCTCCCTGTAAAAAACTGCTGGTTAGCTTCCCATTTCATGGAGAACGCTTATTTGGAGAAGATCTGGACAAATATATCCAGAAAATTTCTGCCGGTAAAAGTTCACTCTTACCGGTTAAGAACAAGGGTAGAAGTCCTTCTTTTAAGAGGCCTACCTCTCCAGTCCCGGGCACATCGGCTGTGAAGCAGTTCCGACGGCCTCCGCGGTCAAATTCAGGGGGCAGAAATCAGGGACAATCACAGGGTAACAAGAAGCCCTGGATCAAGAGAGGTACAAAACCTCCCCCTAAGGCATGAAGTATTGCCCCCGCTCAATCGGGTGGGGGGAAGACTTCAGTTGTTCACAGAGACCTGGCGGGACACCATCAGAGACAGATGGGTGCTCTCCGCAGTAAGTCTGGGATACAAGCTGGAGTTAAAAGGCACTCCTCCTGCCCAATTTATGAGGTCAAACGTGCCAAGAGATCCCCAAAAGAGAGGATCCCTCCTTCTGGCACTAGAACAACTATTGCTCCAAGGGGTAATCATGAAGGTTCCCCTGGAAGAAAGCGGATTCGGGTTTTACTCGAACCTTTTCACAGTCCCCAAACCAAATGGGGACGTGAGGCCCATATTAAATCTAAAAGGGCTAAACAAGTTCCTAAATATCAGGACCTTTCGGATGGAGTCGATCCGATCAGTGGCCACCGCCCTACAAGGGCAGGAATGGCTAGCCTCGATCGACATAAGGGATGCTTATCTGCATATTCCCATCTTTCCGGCCCATCAGAAATTTCTACGCTTTGCAGTAGAAGGGCGCCATTTTCAGTTCAGAGCCTTACCTTTCGGTCTGGCCACAGCACCACGAGTGTTCACAAAAATTCTGGCCCCATTATTGGCCAATCTAAGAACACAGGGTGTAACGATAATGGCATATCTAGACGACCTGCTACTAATAGACCACTCAGTGGAAAAGCTGGAAGTAGCTATTCACAAGACAATCGAGTATCTGGAATATCACGGTTGGATTATCAACCGGGACAAGTCAGCTCTAAGACCAGTCAAAAGTCTGGAATACTTAGGGCTAAGGCTGGATTCAAATCAGAGAAAGATTTTCTTACCTCCAGAGAAGGTGTCGTCTTTAAGAAATTTGACCCACTTAGTGGGTACAAAAAGAAAACCATCCATACGTCTCTGCATGAGGCTGCTGGGAAAGATGGTGGCTTCATTCGAAGCGGTACCCTACGGTCAATTCCATTCAAGGAATTTGCAAAGGGCCATACTGTCAGCCTGGAACAAAAAAGTTCAGGCTTTAGACTTACCAATGTCCCTGTCCCCTTCCGTTCGCAAGAGCCTCCATTGGTGGTTGGTGCCCCAGAATCTGGAAAGAGGGAAACCCTTCAGTCCGGTTTCTTGGAAGGTGGTCACTACAGATGCCAGCCTCATCGGCTGGGGGGCAGTGCTGGAGCAATGGTCTCTCCAGGGCAGGTGGTCAGAAGCAGAAAAGGCCCTGCCCATCAATCTCTTAGAGATACGAGCAGCCCGGTATGCCCTAGTAGCATGGACATCCAAACTCCAGGGGTCCCCTGTCAGAATTCAATCAGACAATGCCACGGCAGTGGCATATATCAATCATCAGGGTGGCACCAAAAGTCGTGCAGCCCAGAAGGAAGCAAATTGCATCCTGGAGTGGGCAGAAAGATATGTCCCAGCCATATCCGCGGTTTTCATCCCAGGAGTGGAAAATTGGAGAGCGGACTTTCTAAGTCGCCAACAATTATGCCCGGGGGAATGGTCTCTTCACCCCGAGGTTTTCCAGGCAATATGCCAGCGGTGGGGAACACCGGATGTAGATCTGCTAGCATCCAGATTCAACGCAAAGGTGGACAGGTTTGTGTCTCGCACAAGGGATCCCCTAGCTTGCGGCTCGGATGCCCTAGTGTTCCCTTGGGATCGGTTCAAGCTGATATATGCATTCCCACCGCCACAATTGTTACCACGATTACTCCGCAGAATCAGGGTAGAAAAGAAACCAGTGATTCTGGTGGCTCCAGCGTGGCCCCGAAGGGCATGGTACGCGGAGATTGTAAAAATGTCAGTGAGGAGTCCTTGGACCCTCCCACTTCGTCCGGACCTGCTGTCGCAAGGACCGATATACCACCCTTCCTTACCAGCCCTAGGTTTGACGGCCTGGCTATTGAAGCCCACATTCTGAAAAAGAGAGGGCTCTCTAATTCTGTGGTATCTACCATGATCAATGCCAGGAAACCGGTATCCAGGCAGATCTATTATAGGATCTGGAAAGCGTACATTACGTGGTGTGAGACCAAGAAATGGCATCCACGTAAGTACATGATAGGGAGGATTCTGGACTTCCTACAGTGGGCTGTAGATAGGAAGCTGGCCTTGAGTACTATCAAGGGTCAGATTTCGGCCTTGTCAATATTTTTTCAAAGGCCCTTGGCTTCGCATTCACTAGTCAAAGCCTTTATACAAGGAGTGATGCGTATTAGCCCTCCGGTTAGTATTCCCATATGTCCTTGGGACTTAAACCTGGTGCTGTCGGTTCTACAGAAACAACCGTTTGAACCATTACAACACATTTCCTTGGTTCTTCTCACCAGGAAATTGGTTTTCTTAGTAGCCATTTGTTCGGCTAAAAGAGTGTCGGAATTAGCAGCTATGTCCTGTAAGGAGCCATATCTGGTTGTCCATAAGGACAGAGTAGTATTACGTCCTCATCCAGCCTTTCTTCCTAAGGTGGTATCGAGGTTTCATTTGAACCAAGATGTGGTTCTTCCTTCTTTTTTCCCCAAACCTAGCTCAGTAGAGGAAAAGTTATTACATTCTTTGGATGTGGTAAGAGCAGTTAAAGCTTATCTAAAAGCCACTGCTCAGATTCGCAGAACGGATTCTTTGTTTGTTCTGCCGGAAGGCCCCAGAAGGGGTCAGGCAGCATCAAAATCTACTTTAGCCAAGTGGATTCGACAGGTCATAATACAAGCCTATGGCTTGAGAAAGAGACCGCCTCCGTTCAAAGTTAGGGCGCACTCCACAAGAGCGGTTGGAACTTCATGGGCAGTGCATCACCAGGCCTCCCTGGCTCAAGTATGTAAGGCCGCAACATGGTCTTCGGTACACACGTTTACTAGATTCTATCAGGTAGACGTTAGAAGTCAGGAGGATGTCGCCTTTGGGCGCAGTGTGTTGCAGGCCGCAAAAGATCCTCATGCCTGATGGCGCCCAGCTTATGTACCCCCCCCTCATTTGGCATTGCTTTGGGACGTCCCATTAGTAATGACTAAGTCGCTCTGTGTCCCGTGATGTACGAAAAAGAAAAAGGGATTTTTATAACAGCTTACCTGTAAAATCCTTTTCTTGGAGTACATCACGGGACACAGAGCTCCCACCCCTCTTTTTGGGACACTTATTGCTTGGCTACAAAACTGAGGTGCTCCCGGGTGGGAGGGGCTTATATAGGGGAGGGTACTTCCGGTTTGGAATTGGCCAGTGCCAACACCTGAAGGTAAACTATATAACCCATTAGTAATGACTAAGTCGCTCTGTGTCCCGTGATGTACTCCAAGAAAAGGATTTTACAGGTAAGCTGTTATAAAAATCCCTTTTTTCAAACCAATGCAGAATTCTTTAACCACTTCCCACCCAGCCTATAGCATATTGACGGCTGGGAAGTGGTTGCGTTATCCTGACTGAGCGTCATATGATGTCCAGCAAGATAACCCCTAGCACGCGCCCGGGGGGCGCGCAGCGATCGGGAACGGTGTGTCCCCTCGGACACAGCACTTCCCGATCACGGTAAACAGCCAATAAATTTGGCTGTGTCCAATCACAGCCGATTACGTGTCATAACAGACTCAGCGGCGTGCTCCGTGCGCGCGGCCGGAGGCACACAGAGCAGAGATCGAAGAAGGCGCGTGTCCCTTGGACACAGCGCTTCCCCGATCAGGGTAGCCAGTCAATGAAATTGGCTGTTTACCACGTGACCGGCTGTGTCCAATCACAGCCGGTCACAAATGTAAACACTAAGGGGCAGTTACTATCTGATCCCTGCTCTCTCCTCACACACCAATCGTGTGGGGAGAGAGCAGGGATCAGTTAGTGAGAGCTATCAGTGTATTGTCTGTATACTGTGCACAACACACCCCCCCCAATAATGTCGCACAGCCCATCAATCAGACCATCTGTCAATCAGCCCAGCCATTTAATCAGCCCATCTGTCAATGAATCAATCAGCCTATCTGTCAATCATCTGTCACAGGCCCACCGCCATCGTTACTGCCACACAGGCTACCAGTACCGCCATCGGTACCACCACCAGTTCCGCCATCAAGCCCGTCACTAGTACCGCCATTGGTACCACCATCAGGCCCACCATCTATACCACCACACAGGCCCGTTACCAGTATCGCCATCGGTACCACCACCAGTGGTACCGCCATCTGTACCACCACCGCCATTGGTACCGCCACCTGTATCGCCATCGGTACCACCACCGCTATCGGTACCGCCACCTGTACCGCCATCGGTACCACCACCACTACCCGTACCGCCACACGTGCCTGCCACTAATACAACATCGGTACCACCAGCAGTACTATTACATAGGCTCACCATTAAGCACTACCATAATGTCGCAAAGGGTTTACACACCTGAGGAGGCATATTCCATTCTTACTATGTCATCAGATTCTGGTTCGGAATACGAGCCAGTGGAGGATGGTGGATCAGAGTCCGAGTACGCGGAGGAAACCGTCCCTCCCAAAAGAATGAGATCAGGACCAAGATCAGGAGATCTGCCCACCATCAGCAGCGCCAGACCCCAGGAAGAGGAGCCTAGTACAAGTACTGGAATCACACGCCCAACCCGAACAATCCAGCACCAGTCCTACCTTCCTAATGCCCTGGCAAACCCCTTAGGGTGCCTGCCAACTCAGGATCCGCTATCATCCCCCCTTTCACCGCACAGCCAGGTGTTCAGTCCGGCACTACGAGAGATTTGCTGTAGAATATGGTGGATCAAACTAATCTGTATGCATCCCAATTTATTGCTGCCAACCCCAAGTCATTCTACGCCCGCGTGTTCCAGTGGCGACGTCTAACACTGGACGAATTTCAATTGTTTTTGGGCCTTATGTTCAATATGGGGCTTTCAAAAAAGAACAAAGTCCATGCATATTGGTCCACCAACCCCATTCAACACATGCCCATATATTCCGCTGTCATGTCCAGGACAAGATACAACATGATTATGCGTTTTCTACACTTCAATGACAATTCACAGTGCCCTCCCCGAGATCATCCCAACAACGACAAATTGTACAAGATACACCCCCTAATCAATTCCTTTTCCCAGCGATTTAGAGAAGTTTGTATTCCAGACCAAAAAATTTGTTTGGACGAGTCACTCATACATTTCACTGGCCGACTGCACTTCAAGCAGTATATACCAAGCAAGAGAGCCAGGTATGGGTTGAAATTAAATAAATTATGTGATCGAGCCACTGGATACGTCTTCACATTCCGGATCTACGAAAGCAAAGACTCTCCCAGCTCCAGCCCTGTGATTGCCCCACATATATATATTGGTACCAGTGGGAAAATTGTCTGGGAGCTGGCATACCCCCTGTTTGAAAAAGGATACCATTTATGTAGACAACTATTATACCAGCCTGCCCCTTTTTCGTCACCTTTACAGTAAAAAAAAACCCGGCCTGCAGTACTTTAAAAAAAAAAAAACGAAGTGATTCCCACAAAATCTGTTGACAAAAAAAATTGCAAAACAGAATCGCCATTCATGAGGAATGAGGAGGAACACCTCATTCTTCATGAATGGCGATTCTCCGTTTTGCAATTTTCCATAGCGGGATCAGAGTGCTTTCGACAGCAGTCACTTTCTGCATATATACTGTAATCCCCAAACTGGGTAAAGATTTATCAAGTTGTGGAAACTATCGTCCAATATCATTACTCAACGTAGACACAAAATTAAATGCGAAGGTGTTGGCTACTAGATTACTCCCTCTGATCCAGCAGTGGATAGGGTAAGACCAGACAGGTTTTGTCCCAGGTCGCGAAGTCAGGGACAATTCCTTACGGTCTTTGACTATATTTTCTTATGTCGGGAATAGTTCCCAGCCCACCCTGTTACTTTCAACTGATGCTGAAAAGACATTTGACAGGGTGGATTGGGAATATTTGATGCTGAAATTTAAATCTTTGGGAACAGGCCCAAGAATGTTTCATCGCATTGCTTGCAACTGCACTAATAAGGGTTAATGGCATACAAAGTTGATGCATTTACTCTTAAAAATGGTACATGTCAGGGCTGTCCATTATCACCCATTCTATTTCCCATTTATTTAGAACCCTTTCTATCAATTGCGAGAATTAATCCTAATATACATGGTATAAAAGTGAAGGGAAATGAGCATATATTTACTGCGTATGCAGATGATGTTTTATTTTATGTTCAGCAACCAAAGATTACATTGCCAAAATTATTGGGGTTAATGCGAGAATTTCAAAATATATCCAATTTTAAAATTAATATGACGAAATACGAAATACTAAATATATCAATACCTACGCACGAAGCTGAAATTTTAAAAACATCATTCCCTTTTAAAAACAGACAATATACAATAAATTATATATATAAGCAGCGCTAATCAAGTGCAAGATAGAACAAAATAGGCCAGTCTTATTAATAAGTATGTGAGTCCTTTAGTGTGGAGAAAACATATGGACAAGTCCGTGATAACAGGTTTTGGGAGAAAGATATTCTTGATAGAGCCACAATGATCTCCTTCTGCCACCAACACCACCACTCGTGCAAGGGAGAGAAATAGGGGGGCTGTGAGACCACCCCAGTTGTAATAACTCTTACCAGACGGCGCTGGATCAAAGGCAATACATAATGACCGCTGAATTCCTCCTCTCTCAAAAACCGGATATCGTCAGACCAGATGCTCACATGTATATTGAAAATAAATATCCACAATAGTGTAACTCCGCAAACACTTGTTTAATAATAATAAAAGACCCCCTATTAAAACCGCACTTACAATATATCAGAATCAATAATACATTACATGTGCATGGCAGGAACTGCGAGATGTCAGAGCGGTGTCTCCAGCCTCCGTTCCCCGTTCAGGTCAGCTGATGTTCGTATGCGACGACCAGCGTCGTGACGTCACTTTGATTGGCAGTCACTGTATCCAACCCAGACGCGTTTCGTCAGTCATTGACATCATCTGTGGGTATGGATCAGTGACGAATGCTGCCGTATTTATATGGGGTTGTGTGCTAGCTAATTGGTTGAATCGGAAGTGATGACATGAATGGACAACTGCCCTGATATCTCTTCCATGGATTCACTATAGCTCAACAACAGTCGGTAATACATTTCTTGCCCCCTATCGGGGTAAAAATAGAATTACACCCATATATGCTCTATAATGACTCAAATTACCAGCATAGGGATAAATGAGAACAGCAGATCGAATCCAAAAACCGCATAAAGGCAATACATATAAAAATCTGTATAAAATGGTCTATAAATGGATAGGTCTGTATAAAGTAACATTGAACACTTAAAAAGGCAAAAAATGTATCTATAAAAATTACATAAAATTATACATAAACGTTAAGGAGGCAAATTTGTGTATATATATGTAGCGGGTGGTTACATTTAGGGGGAAGCATCTGAGTGGTAGCCAGGCTCAGATGTACCAATTGTTAGGTCTCAAGGACCATTTCTATCCCTGGGAGATAGTACTGGTGGTTAAGTTCACTGGGGCCTGAAGGTGGCGCTGTTGCCGTGGGCCCGGGTTGAACTGCAGTACGAAGTTGTGTCCTTTTTGTCCCCTCTCAGCAGCAGTACGGCGGGGCAGGGAACCTGCTGTGCCTGTCGGGAGAGGATATAAAAGGGGGCGGCCATCTTCCAGGGGGGTCGTCGGTTCCATGCTCAGGCACCTTAAGCCTGGGTGCGGGTGTGTCGCCTCCGGGTGCCCTAGGCCCGGAGGCCTGTCGGGTGGTCTCTGGGTGCTCTAGGCCCAGAGACGGAGCTGCTGTTCTATCTCAGACACCTTCAGTCTGGGGGGAGGTACTTCGAGAGAGGCCCAGGGCCCAGTACCTTCGACTGGGTCCCACAAGGGATCCTAGGGTTCCCCCCTGAAGTGGGTGCCCGAATCTAGGACGAGGAGGCCAAGGAGGTGACCCTTCCCGAAGACCCAGTACAGTATCACTGGTGACGGTGGGGCCTCTGGTAACTCTCTGGCTGGATGTCCTTTTTCCTGACAGGGGTCATTACTTCTAGAAGGTAATTCATCGTGAATCTGGTCTGTGGCAGAGACCCAACAACCGGGCTTGTGGCAGAGGCCCTATTCACCTGGTCTGTGGCAGGGACCCCCTCATGGTCGGTGGCAGCGACCGTGCGCCAAGCCTGTTCATGCTATTCAGAACAGGAGAAACCCAAATTTAAGTTTGTGCCTGGACCTCCTCCCACCTTATCTTACCCGTGTTTTTCTCAACCCGTCTGCTCTTAAAGAGACTGTTTATTGGGCAAGAAGGAATAAACAAGTGTTGGACCTTTCAGTTGGTGTGGACAGTTGCTTACTGAGGAGAATTAAAGACTTGTTTATGACTACTGCAGAAACGAGGTCAGCACTGGAGGCTTTTTTACACCAGTCGTAGGCAGGCCCGAGAAACTAACACCGCTCAACCTCCCTATTCAGGAGGGTATGGGCTTGTGGTGTGGTGTGCCTCATTCTTTTCCTGCGGAGGAGCCAAGCAGAGAAAAAGCAGGTAAAGTCTGGGGTTGGTGCGCTACATATATATATATATATATATATATATATAAACACTATATATACAATAGCTAGGCAAACAACTCAATGAAGCAGAGCTTATATACCTAATAATCTAATTACAAGGAAGACCTATTAGATCTATTACTGCATACCAGTACTGGTATTCCAAAAGGAGACTGCACCTCATCTTCAGAGAGAAAAGCACTCAAAAAAAGGAGATACAAGTAAAGCAAGACAGAGCTTTAGTAGTCGCTTATAAAGCAGTTAAAGTCTAGCTCTATATTCATTCCTTTTGGTGTGAGTGTATCCATGAGAAATATCCAGCGTGTTTCTCTTTTGGATATTTCTCGCACCAAATTTGAACCCCTCCAGTTATGATGTATACAATCTACACCCCAAAATTTCAGAACTGAGGGGTCTTGACTGTGGTGTTCCTTGAAATGCAAGGATACGCTATGATACTTATATCCAATCTCTATATTGTGTATGTGTTCTGAGATTCTGATCTTCAGTTTCCTTTTTGTAAGGCCCACATACATCAAATTACAGGGACATTGCAGTACGTACACCACATGAGTGGTGTTACACGTGATAAACTCAGAAATCCTGCAAGGTCTACTATTCCCTGAAGATACGAATTCTGTCAGTCCCCTAATGTGGTTGTTCACTGTTAGACATGAACTACATTTTCTACATGAATAGAAACCATTGAGTTGCCAGCATATACTTCTTCTTATTGGTGGATCCAACACTTTATGCACAATTTTGTCACCAAAATTCGGTGCTTTCCGATAAATGAAAGGTGGTTGCACAGGTAATACATTCTGTAAGGTTCTATCCAAACATAAAACATGCATGTTTTGCCTTTGATCCAGCGCCGTCTGGTAAGAGTTATTACAACTGGGGTGGTCTCACAGCCCCCCTATTTCTCTCCCTTGCACGAGTGGTGGTGTTGGTGGCAGAAGGAGATCATTGTGGCTCTATTAAGAATATCTTTCTCCCAAAACCTGTTATCACGGACTTGTCCATATGCTTTCTCCACACTAAAGGACTCCACATACTTATTAATAGGACTGGCCTATTTTGTTCTATCTTGCACTTGATTAGCGCTGCTTATATATATATAATTTATTGTATTTTGTCAGTTTTTTTATGTTTGCCTGTTAAGTGACAGGATCTAGCAGCTGCTTTTACCATCACTGCTAGCAGGTGGGAGGTGTCTTGTAACACCTTCTCTTGCATTTTTTTTATATATTCATCTGATTTCTTATTTTACTTCTATGAACGCTTGTTGTTTGGGAAGGGCTACTACACTGTTTGCTTAGTATATCATTCCCTTTTAGTTGGCAACCAGCCACCTTAAAGTATTTAGTTATCCATCTAACACTTATGCCGCGTACACACGATCATTATTCACGGCGGTTAAAAACCGTCGTGAATAATGTCATTTAAAACGGGGGAACAGCTTGTTCCCCACACACGGTCGTTTTTCACGTCGTTTTTTCTCTTGTCGAGAAAAATGACCGTCTGTGGGCTCCGCGGCAGTGTTTCCCTATGGGAAACACTGCCGCGGAAAAAATGTAGGAAAAAACTACGAGAAAAATTAGAACATGTTCTAATTTTTCTCGTCGTTTTTAATGCCGTTTTTCTCATCGAGAAAAATGACAAAATGCCCACAGACGATCATTTTTCTCGTCAAATGGGAAAAATGTCGTTTTTCCCGACGAGAAAAACGGCCGTGTGTACGCGGCATTAGCCTTACCAATGTATTCCAATATAATTATCTTGATCTACTAAAATTAAACTAGATTTAGATATAGACTAGATTTAAATACTAGATTTGGACTTACCTTTGCCATTATTGGCTGGGTAAGATCAACGTTGTTAAAATTAATGTTCTACCCTGAGTCTTGTATGTATTCCAAATTATACCCTTTGGTGTCCCTATAGGATTTTTTTTTATGCTACAGTCATCTATAGCACATTATATTTAAAAGGGACAGGGTATTAGTATATCTGGAAACCTCTTATACCGTTCTAAAAAGCTAGGGGGACTGGTTTTACCATTTTTTTTATTATATTATCAAGCAATTTCACTAGACCATATGGCAGACTGGAAATATGCTAAAAAAAAGACTCTGGATAGAACTTGAAATGGCACTAGCTGATACTGATTTATCTGTAGTGCCATGGATACCACGACCTTTGAGAGGGCTGGCGGCCACAATATCATCTCTGACTAATTCAACCCTAGCAATATGGGACTCCTTACATACTCGGTATGGTTGGGAATATAATTCCTCACTAATGCCCTTGCTGAAACATGAATATTTAATGCCGGGAGTACTTGATAAGGGCTTTGAATCATGGTTCCCAGAGGTAACACCGCTATTACACCAAGCATTAAATGACTCAAAAATTAAATCAATTAATTCCTTATGTGGAGTAGATCAACTAACATTTATGGACCAATGGAGATACATACAGTTGTCTCAATTTATTCGGAATCTCCCACAGCCCATTCATTCGTTAAAAGAACTGAATCCTATTGAAACAATTATTCAATAAGAAATCAACCACAACATTGTATTTCTCTTTTTCTCAAAGCTTTGATGAATCTGCAATATCCTGAGTACCCAGATTATATAGGTCGGTGGGAGAAAGATTTGCAAATTACATTTACAGATAAACAAAAAGATAAGATTATACAATTTTCTTATATGCCCGCCACCTCGAGTAGAATGACGGAGGTAAACTTTAAACTTGTATCTCAATGGCATTATACACCAGTAAAATTACATGCAATGTCCGATTCAAACTCGCTAATGTGTTGTTGGGAATGTGGAGAGCGAGTTACACACGGGCACATATGGTGATTCTGCCATAAGATCTGCCCATTTTGGGAAGAAGTGGCTAAGGTGATCTCTCGGATACTGGGCCGATTAATTAAACCTGAACCATTAAAATGTTTACTTCGTTGTATAAATGAAACAACAGAGAAATACAAGATGTCTATGACCCCAATCTTTGATTCCACTATATTGGGGAAAAAGTTTAATACCTTCTATCTCACAGTGGCTACAAGGGGTTGACTAGCTCCATTGAATGGAAGAAATTACCTGTAGAAATAAAGGGCTGACCATGAAATATATTAAGACATGGGCAAAATGGTTTGAATTTAAGGAAACTAAACTATATTATGAAATAATATCAGAGTATGACTTATTCATTTTGATTAACCTTATAGTTTCTGTACCTCCCGGATAGTTCCATATTTACATTTGTCGTAGGTCCCCCCCCAACCTCCCCCTTCTTTTTCTTCCTTTGGATTTTTTTTAATATATATTTTTATTTATTTATTTATTTTCGTCTTTTTTTTTTTTTATCCCTTTTTTTTCTTTCTTTTCCTTTTTGTTTGGTTCCTGCCCCCTCCCTCTATTTCGCTATTGGAGGGGAGAGGACGGGAATGGATAAGATAAATTGCATTGTATATGTTTCAAGATAATGTTTGGAATTTTCTGAAATGCTGAAAATAATAAAAGGAAAAAAAAATATGCTCTTAAAGCATTCCCATTTTTCTTCCGTGTTCAATGTATCTAGGATTTGATCCCAATTGATGTCGTGTAGTAATGACCACAGTTCAGAAAAAGTGGCTTGTTTGAAATTTAGTGTTCTTGTGCTTCCCTCGTGCCTCCTTTTTCTATGTTTTATGTTAAATGTGGTCATCCTATGATCGCTAGATTCCAAGTTGTCCTGTATTTCCACATCTGAGATCAGACTAGGTCAAGTCAATATCAGGATAATTTGAGTCCCCTTTTATGATGACATTTCCCTGCCTCGCTGCCATTTCTAACTGTGATAGTAGGTCCCGCTCCTTCAGGTTGGGTGGCCTATAACATACCCCCACTTTTAATTTCCCACTTCTTTTCTTTGAAGTTCTACCCATACTGATATCCCCCCCCCCCCCCCCATCGTCCCATGCAAAATCAATGTCGCTCCTCTCTACCACCCTTGCATCATTTTTTACATATAGATACATCCCTCCCCCTCTTCTACCTTCCCTCTCTTTCCGATACAAGGAATATCCATGTATAGTCCTCATGTAATAGCAGCTCCAGTTCCTCCATTTTGTTAGCTAGGCACTTAGCATTTGTGTATACTCCTCTCAGCATTGTATGGGTGCATATTAACTTCCCCTAGTTTTCCTCTGGGAAAACTGAAACAAGTTTGTTTGAAATCTTTGCAAATCAGATTGGGGGTGGCGTAACAACATGGCGCCGTGCTGCAGCGTGTAGCTGCGAGCTCCATGCACTCCCCCAGGTGAATCATCAGGAGAGGGGAGAAGACTCTCCCATATAAGCAATGCCTGAAGCCTACACTATGTCCGAGGAAGGCTACAATATGTCTCTGATGCACATGATACTTTGCCAACCTGGATCTGATCATCGAAAATGTTAACTCTTTACTGCATATCTAGTGCATACTCTTCAAGAAACTTAAGCAATCTCCTCAACAAACAGCATATACCTGCATACAGTTGCTGACCCTTGTCTGCTGGCTTGTGGTCTCTTGTCCCGGCCGTCGCTGGTGAGGGGCTCTGTTTGGCTGGTGGCGCTGCTGGTGCGGAGTGGAGCGGGTGTGAGTCAGTGAACGGTTCGGCGGAGAAGCCGGCGGTGTCCCGGAGTGGGGGAAGCCTCTGAAAGCTTTTGGAAAGTTATTGGAGGTTGGTAACCACCTGACCTTCTCTGCTGCCGAGTCGGAGTCTCTCAGAGGTACCCGGGGAAGACCGGGGGAAACCGAGACATCTGAAAGGTGAGCACCTGGGAGGAGGATTCAATCATACACTGGATCAAGCAGAGCAGTAGGAATTACCAAGGAATACCGAGTGTACAGAGAACTTTGAGGAAGTCGGGGTGCGGGAGGCTGCAGGAGAGGTGGGAAAAAAATGCGGCAACAGGGCAGTGGAATTAGCAGAGTTTGTAGGAGATTGGATTGGATTTGACTGTATCTTCATTGAACTGAAAACTGAAGTTATATGAATATCTGCATACTTATTGGCGAAACTCTGCAGTAACTATATAATAATCTGCATATTGAGCTGAAAAATTGTTAATATCCATTATATAGTAGTCCTACAACAATCTGCACTCCTACCTCTGCATACCTGCTTACAAATTTACATAATTTCTATATACCCACTATAACAACTATATGTGCACACGTATACCCGCTGTTTAACCACCACACAACGTGTATATCTGCTATATCTATTATATAAATACAAGACAATAATATAACAATATTTAAATCAGCTGCATATCTGTCTTCAAAATTTGCATATTGCATATGTTAAAATCAAGGTTGAAAGAGCGAAAGAATCGGTATCTCTACTCGTATACCTGGCTGTATTCACTACTGCACCTACTAATCCATCCTGTGACTGAAATCTGTGCTTGTTGACATTTTCACGATTGCTGTGTGTAGAAGTTATCACTTGAGTAAAAAAAATGGTGAAAAAGGGAGCTAAAGCAAATCAGGCGGAAGGTGGGTGCCGTACTACAATAAAATCATACTTGGTCCAGGAGGGGGCAGTCTAAGCAGTAGAAAACATAAGTGAAAATATACCACCACCGCAGACAGTAAAAAAGAAAGGTTGTGTGGAAGGAGATAAAATAACAGCAGATGTAACGCAAAAGAGCAATAAAGCCCGGTCCCCACAAGTCAAAGGTGATAAAATAGATCAGTTACCCGTACGAGGGCAACAAAAACAACAACAGGAAATGGGCTCTGAAGATCCACAAGTGCTTCCTACAAAACAAGATATGGTAGATATGATGTCCCACCTAGAACTAACGATTAAAGGTGAAATGGGTGCAACAGGAAGGGACATACAGAATGTCTTACATAGAGTGGAAGAAATAGAAGAACATTTAGACGAACATAAAGGTGCAATGATGGATCTACGAGAAAGAGCAGAGTTTGGCTGGCTGGAGATAAGGAATATTCGATATAAACTTGAAGATCAAGAAAATCGCAGTAGACGGAAAAATTTAAGGATAAGAGGGCTTCCAGAGACTGTAAAAGACACAGAATTATAAGATGTGCTACGAGGAGTATTCAATAACGCCTTTAAAAGAGAGGTACCAACACCGATTCGCTTTGAAAGAATTCATAGAATACAAAGAATAAATAAATCTTATGGCGATTCCCCAAGAGACATTATAGTGAGATTCCATCACTATGAACTGAAAGAACAAGTGTCCCAGAGTACAAGGAATTCCACACCCATGAAATACATGAGAACTAAGTTACTAATTTTCACAGATTTAGCACCAGAAACACTAGCCTGCAGAAAGGCATTGAAACCTCTAACAAGCCATCTACCGGTAAATAATATCTCTTATAGGTGGGGATTTCCAGCTTGTTTAATTGCAAAAAAGCAGGGGGTCTCAGTGACTGTACGTTTCCCAGAAGATATAAAATTATTCTGTAGTAGACTTGATTTGCAATATATAAATGTGGAAATTGGGAAAAGAGGCCGCTAACCTGGAAAAAATGGAAAGATCAAGTGGAATAGAGTATATATTTACATGAATTGAAAATAAGGATGTAGAAGTGAAATGAAAGGAGGGCGGATATAGGAGTCACCTGGGGGGGAAGAGCATGGAGTGGATATGCCCACTTGTACTTCCGGAAACCACTCTTAATTGTTGAGGATGAGATCCGGGGGACCAAGTGGGCATATAAAAGCCCATGATGGAGGGTCCGCTTGGCTGAACGCCCAAATAGGCAGAGGCCAGGGGAGTCTCAACATTGGTCTTCAATGTGGAGGGGGAGAGAGGAAAAGGATGGGGGGGGGTATATGATGTTTCAATGTTATATGTCTGTAATTAGGTCTTGGTTTTTGTTATCTAAATGGTACATTCCTGGAGCTGGGGGAAATATTCCCCTTTTGTTCTCTCCTTATTCTATTGTTTATAATGCACAGTGTATAGAGCTCGTTTGTGGAGTATGGCACCCTTGAAAATAATTACATACAATGTGAAAGGGTTAAATAGCCCTAATAAGAGGCATCAGATATTTCAGGAGTTGAAAGGATCTTCGGCCAATATAGTTTTTCTACAAGAAACCCATAATTTCCCCACATGGATGCAGAGCTTATTCACCTAATAAAAGACCTAGGGGGACAGCAATAGGGTTTGATAAGAATACACGATTTATGTTGAAGGCAATGGAGTCAGACCCTGAGGGGCAGTATTTATTCATCTAGGGGTCCTTATTTAATACTGACTATACCTTGGTAAATATATACTGACCTAATATATGTCCTGCTTTTTTTTAAAAGATCCTGAATAAATTGGAAGGTTTTAGAGAGGGGAGATTTTAATTTTGTCTTTGATCCAGCATTAGATACCCAACCTCTCTCATTCAGGTCAGAAGGGCAATTAAACATACGTACAATGGAAAAGGTAACTGTTAGCGCAAACACAAAGTGCATAAGTAAATGGGGATATGGCCACATTGTTCCTATTGTGTCCTCTATAATAGTCTAATGATGGTGTTTTTAAACTATAATAGTCTAATGATAATGTTCTTAACCCTTTTTTATATATTTTATACATACGTGTAGTCCTTTTATATCCCAGTGTTTTTACCAATATGACCCGTACTTAGTTTATATTCCTTGTCAGTCCACTTATTTATTGTCCACGGCCATATTACCCTGAAAGCGCCCGATCTTGTCTGACCTGGGAAGCTAAGCAGGGTTGGGCCTGGTTAGTACCAGGATGGGAGACTGCCTGGGAATACCAGGTGTTGTAGCCCTTTTTTTTTTTTGTTGGTCTCTTGCTGCTTTTTGGTCCACGCTGGGACCTGTAGTCCCACGGCTCCAGCACAGGCTTAAAAGCACTAGTTCTTTCAGCTTCCTATCAGGCCAATAGAAGGAGCAGTGACTCCGAGCGTGTAGCCTGCATATCCAACCCTTCTCACTCCATGGAATCCTCCCCCGGAAGTGATCCCGTGACCTGTGACCTCAGCCACAGCTTCTTCCTGATGACCACAGGATGAGCCTTTGTATTTCCTGTTGCCTACTCTGCATCTTCTACATCTGTGCAGCCCATGGATCCGGGATGAGGACTACAGGATCTTTACAGATGAGCCTTCCTTTGCTTCCTTTCCTGTAAGTGTGATTGATATTTGTGTCATTAAAATAATCTTTTAATACTGCACTTAGGTGGCCCTTCTTTTTTCTCTACCCTTTTTTGGGCAATTAAACATAAGCTTCACCAAATGCACCTGGTAGAGACATGGAGAATCCTACACCCTAGAGATAAAGATTTTACATACTCAATCCATTCATTATACTCTAGAATTGATTATATTTTACTAGATCACCAACTTTTGGAAGGGCTACGAATGACAGAGATAAAGTCAATAACCCTCTCGGACATTAAGCGCGCGGCTGCCCTCACATTTCTAAAGAAGCAGCGAGCTGATGTGGTTGTGTTGGTGGAAACGCACATAGAGGGGAGACTCCAGATGGCCCTCCGCCGTCCTTGGGTGGGGTGGACATACCACTCGACCCACACATCCCACTCTAGGGGGGTGTCGGTGTTGGTGGCAAAGTCGGTGCATTTCGAGCTGGGAGAGGTTACTACGGACCCAAGCGGTCGCTACGTGTTTTTATCAGCCAAATTGTATGGGGAACCCCTTCTAATTCTGGCCTTCTATGTACCTCCCCCGTATAGTGAATCTATAATCCTAGATGGTATTTCCTTCCTAGCCAGATATCCCACCGTGCCAGTTATCTGGCTGGGGGATTTCAACATGGTACTGAACATAGATATGGACAGGCTGCAGTTATCACCTGGGAGGGCGGGCCCCACTGGGGATACAAAATTCTATAGGCTTGTCTCCTCCTTTTGAAAGGTTCTGGTTCTGTTGGACCTTCTTGGCTCGAGCTGGACTCAGGGATCTGTGGAAGTCTCTCTGACTGGTCGGATATTCAAGACACCAATACACAGTGAATAGGTATACAAGAATATATCGTTTAATGGTTACATGTCCTTTTTATGCACAGCAAGAAGCGTTGCCTCCCTCGTGTGAACCAATCAGCAATAAGCAGAAACACCATGAGTTAGACAAAAATAGACTCCAACAGATTTTTTGACTTCTGCAAAATCGGTCAATCAACATACGTCAATTGCGGTCAAACTGAACATGTCCTGACATTTGAAACAGGAAGATAAGAAACACCATATGTCAGTGTGGTTCAACCTGGCAGTTAAAGCAGAAGAGATAAACTTTTTCCCGGAAAAAGCCTAACCACAAAGTTACATTTCAACCTAAATATACATGCCTGTCAGTTAAAACAGAAGAAAGATAAGTTTGACCACAAGGTCACATTCTGCTTTACAGTTCAAAAAAACATATTCTGTACTAATACATATATTTCAACATATATATTTAAGGAGAACTCTAATCATGAATATTAGTTCATATTGGTTCATACCTTACACCTTTCACCTTATTGACACCTGGAGACATAAATTCCCACAAACTAGGGCCTATTCCTGCTTTTCCGCCTCACACGGATCTATGTCCCGGATTGACCTTATTTTTGTCTCTCAGGGCCTTGCACCGCGCCTGCAGGACGCAGTGTTTGGGCCCAGACTTTTGTCGGACCACAGCCCCTACATGATTACACTGAGTGTACCCTTAGACAAACCACCACAGACGTGGCGCCTGAACCCATTTTGGTTGTCACTCTTACCAGAGGAGGACGAACTCGCAGTGGAGTGGAGGAGGTTCTTTTCGGAGAATGCACACTCCGCTTCCCCCTCAATTGTCTGGGAGTCATTCAAGTTACATGCTCGGGCACATTTAATCTCCCACATCAATAGCATCAAGGCAGACTCCTCTAGGACCTTGGATAAGGCGTTGGAGATACTCTCCAGCTCGGAACGTGCATATGAGACTGATCCATCTCCTTCTAATGCAGATGCGCTTAAACTTCAAACTAGACTAGTTAATGAGCTACATTTTGTAAAAGCCAAACAAAAGTCATTTTTTACCAGGCAGAAGATGTTTGAACACGGTGAAAGGGCCGGCAAACTATTGGCTTACTTAGTCCATAGCGAGGACAGCCCCCAGTGGTGATTACCCTACGTGACCCGGGAGGGACTCAGATTACAGACCCGCCCATAGTTACCTCTAAATTCAAAGACTTCTTCTCTGACCTCTACCAATCTAAAGCCCCTCCAGACAGTGATCCCATGACTTTTTTCCTAGCGAATGTACCCTTCCCAAAGCTGACAGTAGACCAGGTGTCTCTTCTTGAGGCACTCCTCACGGAAATTGAGATTACTAATGCTATAGCAAGCTTTGCCAGATCCAAGTCCCCAGGCTCAGACGGCCTCCCCATTGAATTCTACTCCCAATTTGGAGAAATTCTCATACCTAAATTGCTGGAGCTTTATGAAGATCTGTTTGAGTCATTTGCCCTACCACCATCCATGCGGGAGGCCACGATAGTCCTTATCCCCAAACCTGGGAAGGATCCGGGCCTCCCGGAATCCTACCGCCCCATCTCCTTGTTACAGGTGGACATTAAAATCCTAGCCAAAGTTCTTTCTATACGCCTCAACCAAATTATCTTATCCCTCATACACCCAGACCAAGCAGGCTTCATGCCAGGCCACAATACGTCGTTCAACCTACGGAGACTTTTTATTAATCTACAGGCTAACCACGAGAATGTCGGGACGCGAGTAGTGGTGTCACTGGACACCGCAAAAGCATTTGACTCAGTTGAATGGAGATACTTATGGAAATGTTTAGAGAGCTACGGATTTGGGCCAAATTTTATAAAGTGGACTCGGCTCCTATACCAGGATCCGTCGGCCAGAGTGGTAGCAAACGGATGGCCCTCCTCATTGTTTAGCCTAAGTAGAGGCACAAGACAGGGCTGCCCGCTCTCTCCCCTGCTTTATGCCCTGGCGGCGGAACCCCTGGCCTTGGCAATTCGTACAGATCCGGAGATAGTGGGATTGAGTCTAGGCCCCCTCACCGAAAAAATAAGCTTATATGCTGATGACACATTGCTCGACCTCGCGGATTCAGGCCCCTCTCTTCACAAAGCCCTTCAAGTCATTGAGCAATTCGGAATTTTCTCTGGCCTAAAGATCAATTGGGATAAGTCACAGATCTTGCCGTTAGATAGCTTTCCGCCCACGGAATCTCAAGCCCATCTCCAGCTTCAAAGGGTTGGAGTCATAAAATATCTGGGGATACACATATCCAGGAACCCCTCGGACTACCTGGCCCTCAATATTGAACCCCATTTTGCTTTAGTCAGAACCAAGATGCGCACATGGGCCAGGCTACCCCTTGGGGTATGGGGACGCATTAATCTAATTAAAATGATCCTCCTGCCCAAGGCCTTATATATACTTTGGCACTCCCCCATTTATCTCCAGTTAAAACACTTCAAGGCGCTAGAAGCCCTCCTCAAACCATTTGTATGGGGACCTAATCGACATAAGATTTCATGGCAATCACTCAAAAACCCAACAGACATGGGGGGCACAGCTCTGCCGAATTTTAACTTGTATTATCTGGCAGCTCAGTTATCCCATTTATATCATATTGACAAGACAGATAGCGAAAGATTTCGTACCTTACTATGTCCAAAGTGGGCGCAACTAATCCACGACCCTCTATATCCTGTGACCCTGGGGGTGAGTGGTGCAGATCCTGAAGGGGACACTAAATCCCTTCTGTACAATTATAAGCGTGTATGGAACCTTGTGTCCGTCAAGCTAAACATACCACCGCATAATGACTACACGCCGCTATGACACAACAAATCCATGCCAGAATTTGGACATATCCGGGGATCTGGAGTTCCCGAGGTGTATATTATTTGCACCATTTACTATCTGATGGCAGTCTCAAAACCTTTGATACACTGAGGGACCAATTTATGCTTCCAAATCACATGTTCTTCCGATACCTTCAGGTCCGCCACGCAGCTCGGGCTCAGTTCCCACAGTCTCCCCCTAGACCCACACCTAATCCGATTATGGCGGTGGCTCGGGGGTCAGACCCTAAAGGCCTCATATCATATTTCTATAATATGTTGAATACTCCTGTCTCTAGTAAACAGGCATTTGCTTTGAAGCCCGGTGGGAGAGGGAGGTGGGCCCAATGGCTGATGAGGAGTGGGAGGAGGCACTCGAGACTTGCAAGGTGGTGTCCCCCAGATTGTCAGACAGACTGTCCCAAATTTTCATCCTGCACCGAGCGTATATGACACCGCTTCGAGTGGCTAGATACAAGAGAGAGCAATCCACTCTGTGCTCACTCTGTGGATCCGAGACGGGCACCTTTTTCCACTTGCTGTGGGCCTGTATTAAGATTCAGGCTCTGTGGAAACAGGTGGTGGACTTCCTGCATGACAGTATGGGCTCACCACTCACAATGGACCCGAAACAGTGCCTACTGGGAGTTTTCCCAGTAGGGGTAGACAAATTCACTAAAATATTTTTACAGGAGACTTTATTTTCCGTTAGGAAGATAATAGCTAGAAAATGGATGAGGCAGATACCCCCCACGCTATCTAAATGGAAAGCTGAGGTCAATGTTACTTTACCTTACAAAAAATGCATCTATATAAACAGAATTCTGAAACCTGTGTATAATGTTAAGATGATTACTACCCACGTGTGGTATTGTTTACTCCTTGTACCACACAAAGTTTTAAGGATTGTATTTCATGCCATACATATTTCTAGTAGGAACACCCACGTTCAATAGTCACATATAACTGTATAATGTGCGATTGTAAACAATGTCACTGGATTTGAGCCATGTGCTGTTTGATGTGTATGCATACATTGACTTTATTTCAATAAAAACCTTTGTTGATTAAAAAAAAAAATAACCCTCTCGGACCATGCTCCGGTGGAGATGGTCCTTGAATTAAAGGACATTCTGACCGGACAGAGGTCCTGGAGAATGGATGAATGCCTTTTAAATGACCCAGGCTAATTGAGGAACTAGAGGAGGAAATTCGTTTATTTTTCAAAGAAAATTATATAGCAAACACTGCCCCGTCTGTACTTTGGGAAACGCATAAAGTCTATATGAGGGGGAGGTTGATAGCAGAAAAGGCCAAGAGGAAAAAAATATGGCAAGCCCAGAAACAATCTTTTACTAGAAGGCCCTGGAGCAGCTACATAAAAAAATGCATGGAGAGCAAATTATGGTGATACTAACAGGAAAAAGAGAAAAGCTGAGGGATTTGATTGAGCAAGACACTAGATGGGTATTTAATAGGATAAGTAAGAAATATTCTGAAATGTGGAATAAACCCGGGAAACTGTTGTCAGGGGTAATTAAACCTAGAAGTAATCAAAATGACATAGCAAAAATGAAAGATAAGAAAGGGGAATTAAAATACTCCACAAAAGATGTTACAATTTTTTTTTCAAGAGTACTATCAATTTCTGTACAAAGGAAATACCGTATTTATCGGCGTATAACACGCACTGGCGTATAACACGCACCCCAAGTTTAGGAGGGAATTTTAGGGAAAAAAACTTTTAGGAGGGAAGTTTAAGGAAAAAAAAAAACTTACATTTAAATGCAGCCTTACCAGTGTCCGTTGCAGCCTTGTCAGTGCAGCCTTGCCAGCAGTGTCCATTGCAGCCTTGCCCCAGTGTCCAGTGCAGCCTTTGCCCAGTGTCCAGTGCAGCCTTTGCCCAGTGCAGCTTTACCAAGTGTCCAGTGCAGCCTTTGCCCAGTGCAGCCTTTGCCCAGTGTAGCTTTGCCCAGTGTCCAGTGCAGCTTTACCCAGTGTCCAGTGCAGCCTTTGCCCAGTGCAGCCTTTGCCCAGTGCAGCCTTTGCCCAGTGTAGCTTTGTCCAGTGCAGCTTTACCCAGTGTCCAGTGCAGCCTTTGCCCAGTGCAGCCTTTGCCCAGTGTCCAGTGCAGCTTTGTCCAGTGCAGCCTTTGCCCAGTGTCCAGTGCAGCTTTGCCCAGTGTCCAGTGCAGCCTTTGCTAAGTGCAGCCTTTGCCCAGTGTCCAGTGCAGCCTTGCCCCAGTTTTCAAAATTGGCGCCGCCGAGATCGCCGCAGAGACTGGGCGGAGCGGGGCGAACGCCGCCGAGAACGCAGGGACTGGGCGGAGCCGAGATACACATAGCCGAGTGTACTCGGCTCTAGTCGGCTCTTCTCGGCTCCGCTCACAGTCACGCCGAGTCCCGCCCTATGATGGACATAACACAGGTCCAATGGCGGGACTGGGCGTGACTGTGAGCAGAGCCGAGAAAAGCCGAGTACACTCGGCTATGTGTATCTCGGCGGCGATCGCTGCGCTCCGCTCAGTCAGCGGAGATCGCTGGGATCAGTGGGTATCGGCGTATAACACGCACCCACGATTTTCCCCTGATTTTTATACGCCGATAAATACGGTAATATACAAAACCCCGATGATATACAACTCAGAAGAAATAAAATGGAGCAATACTTAGAAAAGGCAAAGTTACCCACCATATTGGAAGAAGGATCTAGTAAGTTAGATACAGAGATATCAAAAGAAGAAATGGAACAGGCAATCAAAAATACTAGAACAGGTAAGAGTCCAGGCCTGGATGGGTATACATCACTGTACTATAAGAAATTCTTAGGAACTCTGATGCCATACTTCCAGTCATATATGAACTCCATAGGGGGAGGTATGAGAATACTTGAAGAAGCCCTAGGGGCTCACATAACTTTTATAGCTAAAGAAGGAAAAGACCCAACACTGTGTGCCAGCTATAGGCCCATATCTTTGATTAATGTAGATAAAGATGTATACAAAGATATTGTCTGAGAAATTTAAACCCTTTATGTCAAAATGGATAGAAAATGATTAGGTGGGCTTTGTACCAGGGAGGGAAGCAAGAGATAATGTAATACTAGGGGGAGTACAACTGGGGGAATCCGTAGTGGAGAAGGATCTGGGGGTTTTGGTAGATCATAAGCTCAATAATAACATGCAATGCCAACCTGCGGTTTCCAAAGCGTGCAAAGTCCTTTTTTGTATTAAGAGAGGTATGGACTCCAGAGAGAGAGAGATATAATTTTGCTCCTGTTCAAATCATTAGTAAGACCTCATCTGGAATATGCAGTTCAGTTTTGGGCACCAGTTCTCAAAAAGGATAGTAGGGAACTGGAGAAAGTGCAGAGAAGGGCAGCCAAACTGATAAGAGGCATGGAGGAGGTCAGCTATGAGGAAAGATTAGAGGAACTGAATTTATTCACTCTTGAGAAGAGGAGATTAAGGGGGGATATGATCAACATGTACAAATATATAAGGGGTCCATATAGTGAACTTGGTGTTGATTTATTCACTTTACGGTCAACACTGAGGACAAGGGGGCACTTTTTATGTCTAGAGGAAAAGAGATTTCATATCCAAATACGGAAAGGTTTCTTCACAGTAAGAGCTGTGAAAATGTGGAATAGACTCCCTGCAGAGGTGGTTCTGGCCAGCTCAGTAGATTGCTTTAAGAAAGGCCTGGATTCTTTCCTAAATGTACATAATATAACTGGGTACTAACAATTATAGGTAAAGTTGATCCGGAGAATATCCGATTGCCTCTCGGGGGATCAGGAAGGAATTTTTCCCCCTGCTGTAGCAAATTGGATCATGCTCTGCTGGGGTTTTGAGCCTTCCTCTGGATCAACTGTGGGTGTAGATTGGGTATATGGGATTGTATGATATTATTATTTATTTTTTATGGTTGAACTGGATGGACTTGTGTCTGTTTTCAACCTGACTAACTATGTAACTAACTATATGTAACGATGTAACTATGTATTAAGAGCATTACTTCTGATTGAGACATGTAGGTAAAGGCCCACGTATGTATAAATGGATAGAGGCATTATACTCCAAACCAATGGCTCAGGTACGAGTGAATGGGACCCTTTCTGACACTTTTTCGCTCTTTTATGGTACACGACAGGTGTGTCCACTCTCACCCTTACTTTTTGTTCTTTCCCTGGAACCTCTGTTAGCGACTATACGGGCAAATCATGAGATTATGGGGTAGAGGTAGACAAACAGGAACATAAGGTCTCTGCGTTTGCTGATATGATGATGCTATATGTCTCTAACTCTCACGTACCTGGTAGGAGTCTGATATGATGAGGTCGGCCTCTCTTGTATCTCCAGCCCAAGCCCCACTGAGAGTGGAACAGATGGTGGCTAGGGTCAGGAGGAACACGAGTGCCTGTAGCTGTTGCTTGCAGAATGTGCAGATGAAGATGTAGGCTTGGAGACACAGGCAGGTCAACAGGCACAGAGCATGGGTAATGCTCGGTGGATCAGCCGATGTTAAGGGGAACTCCAATCAACTTGCAGGTTCTGGATTAGCAGCTTGCTGGACCTTCCGGAAGTCAGAGGTCAGAGGAATAGCCGGGTTCGGTAACAGGTGGGCAGCAAGGTACCAAGTCATCAGCAGGAGCAGGGTTAATGGAAGCCGGGATCAGGAGCCAGTAATCAGAGAAGTATCAGAGTCCAGAGGCAGAGTCAGGGAAGGCCAAAGTCAGCAACGGGTATCAAGCAGAACAAAACAGGAATCAGGAAATCGGGACACAGCTGAAGACCAGTCAGCACTGTTTGAGAGTCAGAGCCCCCTTTAAATAGGCAGACTGGCGCCAAGTGAAATTAGGGACGCGCTCCTGCGTGTGCACGCCGTCTGTTGCACGTGCGCACTAGCGCTCTGGAAGGACCGCTGCGGCCCGTGAGCGCACGCACGCGCACCAGTGTTTTGGGTAACCTGCCGTTGTTCTTGAACGCGCGCATGCGCACAAGTGTGTACCAGGGGCGTTCTAGTAGTTCTCTTACACTAACCCAAGACAAACACTTCCAAATATCTTAGTTGAATTTGAAAAATATGGGGAAATCTGAAATTTAAAGATGAATAAAGAGAAGATGGAGATATTGAATGTCTCTGTCCCCCAAAAAGAAAGCATAGACCTTGGATCACAGTATCCGTTTGCCTGGAAGCGAAGGGGGTTGAAGTACCTTGAGGTCTTTCTGTCCAGCTTGGAAAGTGATCTATACCAGGACAATTATCTGCCTCTGCTAAATAAAATCAAGCAAGATTTGAGGGGATACTTGGCAGATACATTGTCTTGGTTTGGTAGGATAAATGTGATCAAGATGGTGACCTTACCGAAGGCACTATATGTGTTCCGTGTCTCTGCCGAGATTCTGGTTAGGCCAAGATTCAGGGGGGCTTATATTTGCCAGATTTTGAGAGGTACCATGAGGCAGCGGTACTAAGGAGGACAATCGACTGGATCCATGGTGCCTCTCAGAAAAAATGGCTATCATTGGAAGAAAACTTGAGTAGAATACACCTAGGACAAATGAAAAAATAGAGCAGTGAGAGTAGGGATTATTGCGATGCCAGAACAATTCAATGACAAGTAATTTAAAATTTAACAAATTTTATTACAAAGTATTATAAAAATAGTACAAAGAGACAAAATATACAAGTCAAAATAAAAGGAGAGCACATTAAATTTACTACTGGCCGAGATGGTGTTGGCCAAAGAAGCGTGCAGGTCAGGTCTTCCCTACATGTTTCGCCAAGACATTGGCTTTCTCAGGGGAATATGAGGTGACCAAAGTGGCAATTATGGCTCTATAAGGTAGAAAACAAGACATAAATACATTGTAACAAGATATGGTTACAGAACTTACACATGGTGTGTGTTATCAGGAGAAAGGGCGACATGGCATTAAAAAATCTCATCCCCCTTCCCCCACATACAAAAGGTGGAAAATAACACCCCAATGGCCCAAAAGACCACCAACCTACCCTAGTGCTCCCAAACGACAGGGCACACCAGAAGTCCGCCCCAGGACGGCAGACCAGCACCACCACAGTGTGGCTGCAGGGGGTAGAAGAGGACCAATAAAAACTGAAAGGAAATGATAATGAATATAGGCATATACATGTCAAAAAGCCAGTATCCGTCCCATATAAAGGGCTAACATAGCCTCAGTACATACCAATTAGACAGAAAAAGTTTGTGACAGGGGGCGCTGTGGTGACCAATAATATGTTGTGAATTTTAGTGTGCAACAAAGAGTGTACATAATAAGGAAGCCTTAGCTAGATGCCCAGCACTCCCAAAGGCACCAAGGTACAACAACCTGTATGGAAAGGGCAATCAGAAATAAATATAAAATCCAGGGCAGGAGAACGAAGGATGGTAAAAAGACAGAGCCCCATCCAAACGGTAACCCACCTTGACTGATGAGAATTATCGTATAAACGCACCCTGGAAGCCAGCAATGGATTGCTGGTGAGGTCCCCTTAAAAACCCCCCCACCCGGTCAGCGTCTGATGTCACAGACCGGGAGCGGATGAGAAACGGCCACTGCGCCTACGCAGTCACAAAAGACAGCTGCCTACTATGCCCAAGGTGCCTAGCGTGACGTAGAGCGCTTCGCACAGAGTTATGCGGCGCGAAGGACGAAGGCGGGTTTAAGCCGGCACAGTGTCCAATTGGAAAGAAAGGGACAAAAAATTCCGCACGAGAGGGCAGGTGAAAAATATAGGCTGATGTGATAGGCTGGAAATGGACAGCGGGGAGTGGCCAGTGGGCAGACCCGGTGTCAGTGACAGCAAGCCCTTGGGTGTCCATACAGCCATGGGTAGTGAATGTAATGCCGCCCAGAGAGGCGATCCCGCGCACCGCCCCATCCAGGAGCACAGGGCAGGACTGGGAGATGGAAATAGGACAGCAGGAGTGGATAATGGGGCTAGAGAAATAGCACGCATACCCCAAAACTGCAGTGCATGGGCTGTCCCCATTAGCCATGCTGACCAACCTAACACACACAGCATGTACACATTTCATAAATCACATTATAACAGAATAAACCAGCAAAACCAGGATAGTTGAAAAAAGGAAATTTCAATAATAATAAATTGTAAACCAAAAACAAACCGTTAAGGAGAGATAGATGTTGATAAATATAATCAGTTCATATGTAATTGTTAAAGTGATATATGTCAGTAATTCACAGGATTGTAAATAAAAGGACATTTGACCCAAAACATGTTCATGTGGATCTTAAGGGTGTTAAAGGGATCATAAAAGGGCAGGGAACAGCCAGAGCAGAAAGGTATGGGAGGGAAAGGTAAAAATTGGCCAGGAGAATGTCAAACAGACCAAGGGCCTCATACAAAGGTCAAAATCATGTCAAGAGGCAAAGGAACAATTGTTAAGAACAATGACTAAAGAAAAGATTTGAAACTAATATATTTGTTCAAACCCGGGAATTTAATGGCATCCAAATTATGTATCCACTTACCGTATATACTCGAGTATAAGCCGAGATTTTCAGCCCTTTTCTTTGGGCTGAAAGTCCCCCCCCCCCGTCCCCCGCTCGGCTTATCCTCGAGTCAGTGAAATTTTACATTGGAAATAGTACCTGAAAAAAAGTTGCGGCTGCGGCGTCCATCGTTCAAATCCCGCAGTCTCTTCCTGGTCCCTTCCGTGATAGGCGATTCTCATCAGACACTCTCCGCCTATCACGAACGTTCTCTCATCCTCAGTTTCCCAGCAGACTTCTGTGATTGGCGGAACACCCAACACAGTGCCTGCTGGGAAACTGAGGATGAGAGAACGTTCGTGATAGGCGGAGAGTGTCTGATGAGAATCGCCTATCACGGAAGGGACCAGGAAGAGACCGCGGGATTTGAACGATGGACGCCGCAGCCGCAACTTTTTTTCAGGTACTATTTACAATGTAAAATTTAAACAGTGAGGATAGGAAACAGTGAGGATAGGAAACAGTGAGGATAGGAAACAGTGAGGATAGGAAACAGTGAGGATGGGAACAGTAAGGATGGGAACAGTAAGGCATTGTTGACCCTCGGCTTATACTCGAGTCAGTACGTTTTCCCAGTTTTTTATGGCAACAATAGGTACCTCGGCTTATACTCAGGTCGGCTTATACTCGAGTATATACGGTAGTTTAAGTTGCAACCGGGTCACATCTATTCCTCCGCCCCGAACATGTGGGGGTATATGTTCAAGGGCGGCAAATCGAACGAGGCTAGAATCAAAATCATGTTGACTACCAATGTGTCTATTGAGAGCAGTGGTGGTTAATTTTTGAGCAAAGGCATAATGTGGTCCTTAATACGCTTAAAAAAAGGGTGTTACGTCTTACTGACGTAAAAGCACCCGCATTGACAGGTGGCCAGATAAACAACCCCTACAGTTTTACAAGTAACCCTATGTTTCACTGGTATAGCCATTGGGGAGAAGCAATATCCCTAGAGTTGGAAACAAAGGAGCAAATGTCACATTTCCCACAAGGGAAAGTGCCAGCAAGTGTGGAATCAACCAGATTCTTGGGCATATGGTGGCTAGTTACCAGACGGTCCCCCATAGAGGGAGCTCGTTGGAATGTAATCTCTGGATAAGGTTTGATGTACTTCTTAATGGTACTGTCTGTGGTGAGCAGGGGCCAGTACTTAGTTAGGATACCTCTCATTTGGACATGTTGTTTGGAAAATTGGGTGACAACACGGACTTTCCCCGACTTGTTAATTCCCCGACTTAGTTGGGGTAGGCGGTACACTTTGGTGGGGGTCAGCCACGCCCACTGACCTTTGACCTCTGGGGACACGCCCTTTGACCTCTGGGGGAGGTCCCTGTTCAAGAGCCTGGGTCCTAGCCTTCTTAAAGGGAAAACCCTAACCCTAAGGCGGTACACTTTGGTGGGGGTCAGCCACGCCCACTGACCTTTGACCTCTGGGGACATGCCCTCTGACCTCTGGAGGAGGTCCCTGTTCAAGAGCCTGGGTCCTAGCCTTCTTAAAGGGAAAACCCTAAGTCTAAACCCTAACCCTAGCTGACCTTTGTCCTATGAACTTTAACCCCAAGTGCATCTCCACTTAGTGACTCTCCCCACCCTAAAACCCCTACCTTTCCCAGATCCCGCTCGGTTTGTTGGAAAAAGGGGGTAAAACAATTGACTATAGGGATTGCTGTCAAGAAGTGGCTGTGAATGCCCACTACTGGCATGCAAAATCATATTACCTGCAGAGGGCTTACGATAAAGTGAGGAATATAAAGTACCATCAATATCTACAGATATTTGTAGATCCAGAAAGTTAATCTTTGATTGCCTGCATTCCATAATGAAGTTCAGATTGTAAGGTTGATAGCCAGTAGGTCCATCAGCCGTGAGTTCATCCCGCGAGCCTGACCAGAAAATTAAAATATCATCAATATACCTATGCCAGGCAATGACATGCTGTAATAACCCAGATAGATGATCATTGGCAAATAGTTCCCTCTCCCACCCCCCCCCCACGTACAAGTTGGCATATGACGGGGCACACTTGGTCCCCATAGCCACTCCCTGTACCTGGAGGAAGTGGGAGGGGCCGAATATAAATGTTTCGTGTTAGGATGTACTCCAATAGCTGAAGGACAAACTGGCTGTAGGGATCGAACAAAGGTCCGCGTTCCTTAAGTTGGGTATGGACAACTTCAATACCCTTTTTATGGTGAATGGAGTTATAAAGACTCTCAACATCGAGGGCCACCAGCCAAGTATTGGGAGGGATTTGTTTGCCATCTATATTCCGGAGCAAATCTATGGTGTCTTTCACGTAAGAAAATAAGAAGTTACATGCTGAGACGGATATTTGTCCACCAAGGCACTTGCGTTCTCGGTGAGACCCTGGCAGCCTGACACAAAGGGCCATCCAGGGGGGTGTTCCAGTGATTTGTGCACTTTGGGTAAGGCGTAAAATGTGGGTATTTTAGTATCTTTGACATTTAAATAGCTCCAGGTGTTAGAATCGATGAGGCCTTGTTGATAGGTCTTAAAGATTAAATTATAATATTCGCGAGTGAAATTTTTAACTAAGGTCTTAGAAATGGGTCGGTACCAATGTCTGTTGTCAAGCATGTCGAGGCACATGCGTTCATATGCCTCGGCGTCCATAACAACGACATTGCCCCCCTTATCGGCCGGCTCAATTACCAATCCTGGGTGACATCGAAGGTCCTTCAGAGCCCTACGATGGCTTGGAGACAGATTGTGCACATGTTTATCATCCAAGTCCAGATTCTTTATCTCCGATGTAATCTGTTGTACGAATGCCCAAATATTTGGATTTGCATGAAGCAAAGGAAATGCTTGAGATTTGGGTTTGAATGAAATAGGGGGGGAACGGAGACACGTGGCAAGGTTAGCACCAGTGACTCATCATCGCAGGTGTGTCCCTCCTCCCAGAGCAACATCAGGTCATCCATAGCCTGAAGTTCTAAGAGAACTCCATGATGGGGAAATCTTGATGTTCCAATGTAGAGGGTTTATCATAGATAACCTTAAACATAAGCCTTCTGGCAAACAAATGTTTGTCTTTAATAAGCAGAAATCTGTCAGTATCCGTAGATGCACAAAAAGTTAAACCCAATTGAAGCACATAGATCTGTTTGTTGGTAAGAGATACAGAGGAAAGGTTTATGAATTCTAATCCTGAAGGTAACGTGGGGGTTGGAACTTGCTCTGGGGTTTTCACTAAAAAAAATTGGAGCGATTTTTGGATCGATTGATTGGGCACTTAAAGGAAACATTGATTAAAGTAGGTTCACTTACCCGCTGGGTAATAGAAGAAGAGAGGGAAGAGGGTGCAGGTATAGTGGTGCCCGATGCAGAATGTGGTAGTGGATTAAACAAAGAAGATGTAGTAGATGATCTACCAGTAAAGGGTGTAGATGAGTGCGCATTAGTGGTGTTCATACAGTTTCCTGAGGGTCGACAGTTGAGAGTGGGCCCAAAATTGCGAGGAAGTAAGTCCATAGAGGTAGTGGTACCATCCCCCTTTCTTTTTTTAGGGATCCTATCCTGAGAAAGATCCCGATAGGTCGTGGAAGTGCTGGTTGAAAAAGAAACAGAAGCAGCATTAGGCAATACATTATCAGATTTAGGTACATCAAAAGTAGAAGGTTTATTAGATGGTTTGTTATAAGGGGTTTGACTCCATCTATAGGCATACCCATTTTCATGGGCAGACTTAACCCGAAGGAATTTACCTTCTTTGGTGTTGATGCCCAATGTGTACTCCTCGAGGTACACGCGCAGGTCCTTCTTCTGTTTTGCGAACATCGGAGAGGACACATTAAGGACATGATACTGGTACCAGCTGCTTATCTGAAGATTGAGCTGGTCAAGCTCAGATTCATATTGTTTGCATAGGATTGATATAATTTGAAAAGAGCACAATTGAAGATTGTGCTCCCAGAATTGTTTTAGTGAATCATTGATCTTCCTAACATTGGGAAATATCTGAATCCTTAAACCCCAAGGAACAATCTGGTTATCAGTATTTTTTAAAGTAAAATTTGTGCCAATAAACCCTGACTTTCTTTTCCAATAGACGTTTCAGTCTCATGAAAGCACGGTCAAGTCCAGCATCAGTAATATTAGCCTCCTTCTGGGATGATCGGATCTTAGCCATGAGCCCCACCCAAGCCTCACCACAAAATTCCGCCATGGCTAGCACTGCTCAATATACACAAAAAAGCATAAAAAGGGTCAATGTCCAGATAAGCACAAATATAGAAAATAAACACAGGAGTATATAGTACTAGGTAATCCACAGTCAAGATACAGATATACTTCAAAAACATAGAGTACACAACAGTAATTTCATTATTTGTATCTATAGGCACAGTCAGCCACGAGTGGTGGTGTACTAAAACACCATAATCGAGAGAAAGAGAATTGGAGAAAGTGGCTGATCTGTCCTCGTTAGATACAGCGCCTCATCCCAAAATGTAAAGGAAAAAATAGAGCAGGGAGAGTAGGGATTATTGCGGTGCCAGAACAATTCAATGACAAGTAATTTAAAATGTAACTCATTTTATTACAAAGTATTATAAAAATAGTACAAAGAGACAAAAAATATTGAAGTCAAAATACAAGGAGAGCACATTAAATTTACTACTGGCCAAGATGGTGTTGGCCAAAGAAGCGTGCAGGTCAGGTCTTCCCTACATGTTTCGCCAAGGCATTGGCTTCCTCAGGGGAATATGACGTGACCAAAATGGCAATTATGGCTCTATAAGGTAGAAAACGAGACATAAATATATCATAACAAGATATGGTTACAGAACGTACACATGGTGCATGTTATCAGGAGAAAGGGTGACATGGCACTAAATAATCTCATCCCCCTCCCCCCACCTACAAAAGGTGGAAATAACACCCCAATGGCCCAAAAGACCATCAACCTACCCTAGTGCTCCCAAACGACAGGGCACGCCGTAAGTCCGCCCCAGGATGGCAGACCAGCACCACCACAGTGTGGCTGCAGGGGGTAGAAGAGGACCGATAAAATCTGAAAGGAAATTATAATGAATATAGGCAAATACATGTCAGAAAGCCAGTATCCGTCCCATATAAAGGGCTAACAAAGCCTCAGTACATACCAATTAGACAGAAAAAGTTTGTGACAGGGAGTGTATATTAAATTTTGGCCAAGATGTAGTAGCTGGGTATCAAACAAAAAAGAAATATAAAGAATAAGAAAATTAGAGTAAAAAATAAAATATTCAATATGATAATGAAGAAGGTTTATAAATAATTGAGAAAGTGACTAGCGTTTACCCTGATTGGGTATACTGTGCTCCTGGGGTATCCAATTGTGAATTATAGTGTGCAACAAAGAGTGTACATAATAAGGAAGCCTTAGCTAGACGTCCAGCACTCCCAAAGGCACCAAGGTACAACAACCTGTATGGAGAGGACAATCAGAAATAAATATAAAATCCAGGGCAGGAGAAGGAAGTATGGTAAAAAGACAGAGAGCCCCATCCAAACGGAAACCCACCTTGACTGATAAGAATTATCGTATAAACGCCCCCTGGAAGCCAGCGATGGATTGCTGGAGAGAGATACTGAAAATGATTGAAAAGATTAGCGGTGCGGAGATTAAACAGGATCCCTGGCAATGCTTGTTCCATGCCACTGGGGAATTAAGAAAAAAATATAGATTAGCAATGGTCCCGTTCCTGCTGAACGCAGAGAAAGCTTTAATACTAGGGATGAGCCGAACACCCCCTGGTTCGGTTCGCACCAGAACCTGCGAACGGACCGAAAGTTTGCGCAAACTTTAGAACCCTATTAAATACAATGGGACACGAACGTTCTAAATCAAAAGTGCTAATTATGAAGGCTAATATGTAAGTTATTGTCCTAAAAAGGGTTTGGGGACCCGGGTCCTGCCCCAGGGGACATGTATCAATGAAAAAAAAAAAACGTTTTTTTCGGGAGCAGTGATTTTAATGATGCTTAAAGTGAAATATTCCTTTAAATATTGTACCTGGGGGGTGTCTATAGTATATTCCAGTAGGCAAGTAGAAAAAAACTTTTTGCGCCCTCCAAAAAACCAATGTTCCTTTCTCAAACCACCACTGCGCACAAGGACTGAATATCCCTGAAGCTGCCACTTAAAAATAAATTGTGTATAGTGATATTTAAATGTAATTAAATAGTAGCGCTGTGTTTATACCAAATATAAACAAATAAACTAAATATATGATGATTAGTGATACATAATGACCATACAGTAAATTAACATAAATGTTACAGTGAATAAGCACACAATATTGCATGTGAATGTTCCAAATAATATGATACCAGTGACAAATTATTTGCAAAGTGTCCATACAAAATTGAATGAGTGTGCCAGTCCAAGTGAAAATCAAATCCAAGTGAATGAATGAATCTTCCTAAAACTGTGACCTTCCCCACACCTCCGTGATTCCTCTCCCTTAAGAAATAAACTCACCAGAAATATATGCCTTGCACTCTCGTGCTCGGCACCACAGCAAAGTGAACCCACCAGGGTTAATAAGCTTGTTCCAACGGTGTTCAATCAATCATATGTTCCACATGTAAATGAAAAAGTGCTTCTAATAGTGAAGTATATCAAAGCCAATTTATTTCAAACTAACCAAAAATCTTCAACCATTGCACTTACATCACTTGAAGTTAAAAACAGCATTAAGTCCTAGTGACGAAACATGTTTGGGCGTGGTCAGCACGGCAATCACCTGTGACTCCTGACTTACCATACCACCGGCTGTTGTAGTCTGCACAGGAGAGAGAAGCGAGTGAGCGAAAAGGGATGGTGAGACCATACGAACAGCTTATTTGGGTCTGCCATGACCGCAATTCACTGCATATCTCTGCAGAGGCTACTGTTTGATGTACTTGTTCCTGTGTGTTTTCGATATGCTGTTTTTAACTTGAAGTGATGTAAGTGCAATGGTTGAAGATTTTTGGTTAGTTTGAAATAAATTGGCTTTGATATACTTCACTATTAGAAGCACTTTTTCATTTACATGTGGAACATATGATTGATTGAACACTGTTGGAACAAGCTTATTAACCCTGGTGGGTTCACTTTGCTGTGGTGCCGAGCACGAGAGTGTAAGGCATATATTTCTGGTGAGTTAATTTCTTAAGGGAGAGGAATCACGGAGGTGTGGGGAAGGTCACAGTTTTAGGAAGATTCATTCATTCACTTGGATTTATTTTTCACTTGGACTGGCACACAGTTTTTTCCCTCTTTTTTCTTTTTCTTTTTATATGGATTATTCATTCAATTTTGTATGGACACTTTGCAAATAATTTGTCACTGGTATCATATTATTTGGAACATTCACATGCAATATTGTGTGCTTATTCACTGTAACATTTGTTAATTTACTGTATGGTCATTATGTATCACTAATCATCATATATTTAGTTTATTTGTTTATATTTGGTATAAACACGGTGTCTATAGTATGCCGGTGAAGTGGCACGTGTTTCGCGTGTTTAGAACTGTCCCTGCACAAAATGACATTTCTAAAGGAAAAAAAAGTAATTTAAAACTGCTTGCGGCTTTAATGTAATGTCTGGTCAGAGGAATATGGATGAAAATCATTGAGAAAAATGGCATGGGTACCCCCCCCCCAGCCCATTACCAGCCCCTTTGGGTCTTGTATGGATATTAAGGGAAACCCCGCACCCAAATTAAAAAAAGGCCCTATATACTCTGAACAGCAGTATACAGGCAGTGAAAACAAGACAGGGACTGTAGGTTTGTTCTTAGGTAGAATCTGTTTGTAATTTGGAACAGGTACATTTTTTAAGTGTAGCTCCAGCCAAAAAATCTATTTTTAAGCTTTTTGGAAAACATAGGGAAGGGTTATCACCCCTGTAACATTTGTTTTGCTGTCTGTGCACCTGTTCAGAACATTTCACCTCACTTTCCGTCCCAATGACAAATGTTTTTTGAAAATTTGTTTTTTTTATTGAAACAAGGATTGGTGATAAAGCATCAGCGGAGAGGAGACACATTTTCCCCATATTAACTCTTACAGGAGAGAATTTCCCTTCCTAGTGGTAGATTTCCTCTAACTTGCAGTTGTCTCCTTCCGTTTGCAAGTAGGAGTCGTTTGTAAGTTGGATGTTTGAAAGTAGGGGCCTGCCGTATATACTCTGCAGAAATTTGGCCCTTAGGTGTTGGTGTTGCCACAACACTGTAAGCCCTCACAGTTACTCTTGGTGGACGCTGGAACGCCCTGCTGTGAACTATTATATCAAGAATTGTAATTACATGCCATTGTTGAACAGTGGTAGGAAAAATTGGGCCTTTGGTGGTGGTACTGGTGCCACAACACTGTAAGTCCTCACAGTTACTCTTGGTGGGTGCAGGAATGGGCCCAGCTGTGACATATTAGATCAAGAATTGTAATTACATACCCCTGTTGAACAGGGGCAGAAAAACTGGGCCTTTGGTGGTGGTGGTGGTGGTGTTGCCACAACACTGTAAGCCCTCACAGTTACTCTTGGTGGGCGCAGGAATGGGCCCTGCTGTGAATTATTAGATCAAGAATTGTAATTACATGCCCCTGTTGAACAGGGGCATAAAAATTGTGCCTTAGGCACTGGTGCCACAACACTGCAACCCCTCACAGATACTGTAGTTGGAGCGCAGCAATGAGCCCTGCTGCAAAGTATTGCATTAAAAATTGTAATTACACGCCCCTGTTAAACAGGGGCTGAAAAATTGGGCCTTAGCCACTGATGGCGCTGCCCAGAAACAAAAATGTTCTTACATGCTATCAGCATGATCATTGAGGAGGAAGAGGATAGTCACTCAGCATAACAGGATAGTCACTCTGCATCAGCATAGGCAGTCTTGAAGGGATCTGACATTTCAAAAAAAATTATTCCGTTACATCAGCATCAGGTGCTTGGAGCTGGTGGTGATCCAAGACATATTCATTTTTATGAAGGTCAGTCGATCGACCGAATCGGTGGACAGGCGCACCCTGTGATCAGTTACAAAGCCTCCAGCAGCATTGAATGTGCATTCCGAAAGAACGCTAGATGCAGGACAGGCCAGTAGCTCAACTGCATACTGTGCAAGCTCTGGCCAGTGATCCATCCTCAAGACGCAGTAACCCAGAGGATTTTCGGTGGGAAAGGTGTCCAAGTCTGATCTTGCCCCCTTGGTATTCCTGCACCATGTAAACCACACGCTGGCGATGGTTGCTGGAACCGATCATACCTTGGGGCTGCGGACTAAAAAATTGTCTGAACGCATCGGTCACACGGCCTCCTTCTTCACCGCTCCGTCTTTGACTGACCGAAGCCTCAGCAACACGTTGTCCAGGACCAGGAATTTGTAACCTCCCAGTCTCTGGGAACGCGTTGCATAGACCTTTCTACAAGGCCTCCGGAAGATGCTTCATCCTCTGCTCCCTCTGCGATGGCAAGATAAGGTCCGCAACCTTACCCTTGTAACATGGATCAAGGAGGGTTGCCAGCCAGTATTGATCCATCTCCTTGATTGCACGAATATGAGGATCCTTCCGCAGGCTTTGCAGGATCAGGGAGGCCATGCAGCCTAGGTTTGCTGAGGCATTTGGTCCTCTGAGTCACTCAGGACGACATGATCCGCAGCCACCTCCTCCCAGCCACGTACAAGTCCATGGGTGTCTTGGGACTGTAATTGATCCCTTGAAGACTGCTGCTGATGCTGAGTTCTAGGCTCCACCTCCATGCTGACACAATCCTCCTCCTACTCGTCCTCTTCCTGTGTGAAAGCCGGGCCAGCAGGAACACTGCCTTAATAAAGAGGGCCTTGAGGGGTAAGGAAGTCCTCCTCTTCCTGCCTCTGTTCTGCCTCAAGTGCCCTGTCCATTATTCCACGCAGCGTGTGTTCCAACAGGTGGACATGAGGCACAGTGTCACTGATGCATGCACTGTCACTGCTCACCATCCTCGTGGCCTCCTCAAATGGTGCCAGGACAGTGCATGCATCCCTGATCATGGCCCACTGGCGTGGGAAAAAAAATCCAAGCTCCCCTGACCCTGTCCTGGTGCCATATTGCAACAGATACTCATTGATGGCCAACGTACAGTTCCACCTGGTGGGCATGTCACAGATTAGGCAGTTCTTGGGCAGGTTGTATTCCTTTTGCAAATCAGCCAGCCGAGCACTGGCATTATATGACCGGTGGAAATGCCCACAGAGTTTCCTGGCCTGCTTCAGGACCTCCTGTAAGCCCGGGTACGTGCCCAAGAACCGCTGCACCACCAAGTTAAGGACGTGAGCCAAACAGGGCACATGGATCAGGTGTCCCTGTCGGAGGGCGGAGAGAAGGTTGGTGCCATTGTCGCAAACCACCATTCCTGGCTTAAGCTGGTGTGGCGTCAACCACCTCTGAGCCTGCTCCTGCAGAGCTGACAGAATCTCTGCCCCAGTGTGGCTCCTGTCCCCCAAGCACACCAGCTCAAGCACCGCATGGCATCTTTTTGCCTGCGTACTTGCGTAGCCCCTTGAACACCTACAGAGCACCGCTGGTTCCGAGGACAAAGTACAGAAAGAGGCCATGGAGGAAGAAGAAGAGGAGGGGGTGGAAGAGAGAGGTGTGTCAGAATCACCAGTAGTAGCATTTTGGAGGCGTGGTGGCGGAACAACCTCCAACGCTACTGCACCTTGTCCTGCATCCTTCCCAGCTGCCAGCAGAGTCACTCAATGCGCAGTGAAAGATAGGTAACGTCCCTGTCCATGCCTGCTGGACCATGAGTCAGCGGTAATATGCACCTTACCGCTGACCGCCCTGTCCAGCGAGGCCAAGACATTGCCTTCCACATGCCGGTAGAGAGCCGGAATCGCCTTCTGTGAGAAAAAGTGGCGTTTGTGAACCTGCCACTGAGGAATCGCACATGCCACAAACTCACGGAAGGGGGCAGAGTCTACCAACTGAAAAGGCAGCAGTTGAAGTGCTAGCAATTTAGCCAAGCTAGCATTCAACCGCTGGGCATGTGGATGGCTGGGAGCGAACTTCTTTCGGCGGTGCAGCAGCTGTGGCAGGGAAATTTGCCTGGTACAATCTGACGTCGGTGTACCGATAGCAGATTGCCGCAAGTACTTGGCTGTGACACACACCTAATTCTACACCTTCATTCCTCTCAGTGCAGGTTTCAGAGAGGACTGAAGGTATAGTGGGGTTGGAGATCCCAGCTGATGAGGAGCAAGGAGAGGTCTGCTTTGTTCTTTGGTGTGGGTCTTTTTTGTATGCTTGCCAACAGACTGCATGGTAGGTCGACATATGTCTGGTCAAGCACGTGGTGCCCAAGTGGCTCATGTTTTGGCCACGTGAGATACGCTTCAGACATATGATGCAAAAACAACAGTGCGATCTGCTGCACATGTCTCAAAAAAGGCCCACACCAAAGAACTTTTGGAATAACGCGCAGAGACAGCAGCGCCCTGAACATGCGGAACACTGCGGTGTGATGCAGTCGGTTGGCTGCCCTTAAGCTGGCCCCTGGAGGGCATCCTGCCTCGTTGGATATGTACCTCCTCCTCCTCTCTCCTATCAGGCACCCACGTGGAGTCAGTGACCTCATCATTCCCTCTCTCCTCATCACTGGAGCAAATCTGGCAGTATGCTGCAGCTGGGGGAACATGACTGCCTGATTGCTGTCCTTGTTGGGCACCCCCTCTCTCTGGGCTCACGTTACTGCCTTCCTCTATCTGGATACCATCATCGGAGCCTTCAAAACTCTGGAGCATGTACCCAACACTCTGGTCAAACAGTTCGGGGGACTCCTCAGGAGGACATGGTGGGGCTAGGGAAGGAGTGACTGATGCCATTGAGCCGAGGGAAGAGGCCGCTTTGGCAGCTGCTTTGCCAAACAAAGTACCCTGAGCCTGGGTGAGAGAGGATGAGGAGGATGAGGATGGCTTGGTCATCCACTCTACCAAGTTTTCGGCATGTTGCAGCTCAACATGGCCAGCTGCCGAAAAGGACAAGCGTGTCCCGCGGCCACGTGCTGATGAGAATGCATCGTGTTCACGACCAGCACTGTTGCCTCTAGACACAGAGCCTGCTTGCCCTCTTTTATTGGCTAGTGACTGTCTGCCTCTCCTTGTTGGCCTTCCAGACATAATAATGGCCTGCAGTGAGATGTAGCTGCACAAAGCTGATTATACTGCAGCTAGCAGAATCAACTGCCTGCCTGTGGTATTAATATGATCAGAACACCAGCAATTGAGTTCAGGTAGCTTTAGGTGCACACTGTTCAAAGGACACAGTACACTAACTGTAAATACTGAAGCTGCCTGCCTGTGGTATTAATATGATCAGAACACCAGCAATTGACTTCAGGTAGCTTTAGGTGCACACTGTGCAAAGGACGCAGTACACTAACTGTAAATACTGAAGCTGCCTGCCTGTGGTATTAATAGGATCAGAACACCAGCAATTGACTTCAGGTATTTTTAGGTGCACACTGTGCAAAGGACACAGTACACTAAGTAAAACACTGCAGCTAGCACAATCACCTGCCTGCCTGTCAGTATAGAGAATAACAGTAACGGATCTAGCTAAACTGAATACAGTGTATAAATAAATATACAACACCTAGGATGCATATATATCCTCTACACACTGTAACTGCAGCTAACTGACTCGCCTGCCTGCTCTATCTAACTCAAATCAAATTACACTGTCTCTCTCTCTGTCTCTTTACTTTAACCAACGCCAACACACTACACAAGGTCACCAAGCCAGCGGCCTTATATAGTGTGGGGCGTGTACCTACTCCTCTGAGCCATGATTGACCAAAGCCACCCTGGCTTTGGCCAATTACGGCTCTGTACTTACGGCGCTGTGATTGGCCAAGCATGTGGGTCATAGTGCATGCTTGGCCAATCATCGGCCAGCAATGCACTGGGATGCCGCAGTGAATTATGGGCCGTGACGCGCCACTCGAATTTGGCGCGAACGGCCTATAATGTTCGCAATTTGGCGAACAGGCAGACATTGGTTCGACTCTAACTCGAAGCTCATCCCTATTTAATACCAAGACAATGGAAAATAAAGAAAATCCCGTTAATAAAGGATTGGCTCAGGGAAGTAGATAAAATTAGATTGATGGAGGAATTAATATAGTTACATATAGTTACATAGTTAGTCAGGTTGAAAAAAGACACAAGTCCATCCAGTTCAACCATAAAAAAAAAAAAAAAAATATCGTACAATCCCATATACCCAATTCTATACCCACAGTTGATCCAGAGGAAGGCAAAAAACCCCAGGAGAGCATGATCCAATTTGCTACAGCAGGGGAAAAAATTCCTTCCTAATCCCCTGAGAGGCAATCGGATATTCCCCGGATCAACTTTACCTATAAATGTCAGTACCCAGTTATATTATGTACATTTAAGAAAGAATCCAGGCCCTTCTTAAAGCAATCTACTGAGCTGGCCATAACCACCTCTGCAGGGAGTCTATTCCACATTTTCACAGCTCTTACTGTGAAGAAACCTTTCCGTATTTGGAGGTGAAATCTCTTTTCCTCTAGACGTAAAGAGTGCCCCCTTGTCCTTTGTGTTGACCGTAAAGTGAATAATTCAACACCAAGTTCACTATATGGACCCCTTATATATTTGTACATGTTGATCATATCCCCCCTTAATCTCCTCTTCTCAAGAGTGAATAAATTCAGTTCCTCTAATCTTTCCTCATAGCTGAGCTCCTCCATGCCTCTTATCAGTTTGGTTGCCCTTCTCTGCACTTTCTTCATTTCCCCAATATCCTTTTTGGGAACTGGTTCCCAAAACTGAACTGCATATTCCAGATGACGTCTTACTAATGATTTGAACAGGGGCAAAATGATATCTCTCTCTCTGGAGACCATACCTCTCTTAATACAAGAAAGGACTTTGCTCAATTTGGAAACCGCAGCTTGGCATTGCATGTCATTATTGAGCTTATGATCTACCAAATCCCCCAGATCCTTCACTACGGATCCCCCCAGTTGTACTCCCCCTAGCATGTATGATGCATTCATATTCTTAGCCCCCAAGTGCATAACTTTACATTTATCAACATTAAACCTCATCTGCCACATAGTCGCCCAATTAGACAGAGCATTGAGGTCGGCTTGTAAATTGGCGACATCCTGTAAGGACGTTATTCCACTGCATAGCTTGGTGTCATCTGCAAAGACAGAAATGTTACTTTTGATCTCAGATCCAATATCATTTATAAAGATATTAAAAAGTAAGGGTCCCAGCACTGAACCTTGGGGTACACCACTGATAACCTTGGACCATTCAGAGTAAGAATCATTAACCACTACTCTCTGAATTCTGTCTTTTAGACAGTTTTCTATCCATTTACAAACTGATATTTCCAATCCTGTAGACTTTACCTTGCACATGAGCCGTGTGTGGGGAACTGTATTGAACACTTTTGCAAAATCCAAGTATACCACATCCACAGCCACCCCTCTGTCCATGGTCTTACTTACCTCTTCATAAAAAGAAATCAGGTTTGTCTGACAACTTCTGTCTTTCATGAATCCATGCTGTCTGTTGCTTAAATAGTTTTTTTCCAGCAAGAACTCCTCTATGTGGTCTTTTATTAATCTCTCTAGTATCTTTCCAACTATAGAAGTTAAACTAACAGGTCTATAGTTACTTGGTAAAGACTTAATTCCCTTTTTAAATATAGGCACCACATTGGCCCTGCGCCAATCCAGTGGTACTATTCCTGTCATTAATGAGTCCCATAAAATTAAATACAATGGCTTTGAAATTACAGAGCTCAATTCTTTTAGGATCCGTGGGTGTATGCCATCTGGTCCAGGTGCTTTATCCACCTTTATTCCATCTAAATATTTCTGGACCATATCACTTTTGAGCCATTGTGGATTTGGGGCTGTGTCACTACCACCCCCATTTTGGACATGAGCTCCCCCATGCTCCTTTGTATACACAGAACTGAAGAAAGTATTTAATAAATTAGCCTTCTCTTTGTCCCCAGTCACCCACTCTAGATTATTTTGTAAAGGGCCTACATGCTCAGACTTGACCTTTTTACTATTAATATATTTGAATAATTTTTTGGGGTTTGTCCTACTATCTTTTGCAATCTGTCGTTCATTTTGAATTTTTGCATCCTTGATTTCCTTTTTACATATCCTGTCATATTCTTTGTAACATTTAAATGACAATATTGTTCCCTCATTTTTATATTTTTTAAAAGCTCTTTTCTTATAGTTTATAGCTTTTATAACTTTGGCAGTGAGCCACATAGGTTTTATTTTTAGCCTTTTAAACTTATTGCCCATGGGAAAATACTTTGCAGTGAGTTCACAAACAGTCTTTTTGAAGAATTCCCATTTCTGTTCTGTGCCCATTGATGCCAATATTCCCTCCCAGTCGAAGTCCTGGAGAGCAGCCCTCATCCTTGGAAAATTTGCTCTCTTGAAATTAAGTGTTTTTATCTTTCCAGTATGTGATTTTTGCTTACAACTAACATCAAATGAAATCATGTTATGGTCACTGCTACCCAGGTGTTCCTTTATCTGAACATTAGTAATACTCTCTTCATGGTTTGAGATTACCAGGTCCAACAGAGCATCATTCCTAGTTGGGGCCTCAATAAAATTGTCCTGCAATAGGTTTATAAATTTTTGCCCTTTAACTGTCCCAGCAGTTCCATTACTCCAGTTAATTTCTGGGTAGTTAAAATCCCCCATTATTATCACCGTCCCAGCCCTTTCCATCTGTGCAAGGAGCTGAGTCTCCACCTCCTCATTAACATTGGGTGGTCTATAACAAACTCCAATGATTAACTTTGAACTACGCACATCTGTATGCAGTTCCACCCATAATGCTTCAGACTCATCCCACTCTCCATCCACCAGGTCCTCTTTCACACTCGCTTTGAGATCACTTCTCACATAGAGACAGATCCCTCCACCTTTCCTTTTTACCCTGTCTTTCCGAAAGAGTGCATAGCCAGGAATATTAATAGCCCAGTCATGTGAGGAATGAAGCCAAGTTTCAGCAATACCGATTACATCATAGCTCTCCTCATGCACTAGAGCTTCCAACTCACCTATTTTGCTTGGCAGACTTCTGGCATTGGTGAACAGACACTTTAATGCATTAATATATTTTGACCGGTCACATACTATCCTCTTGGGTGTTCCCAGATTGCACAAAATGGTCTTAGACAGAGATTTTATAGAACTTGGAGAGGTTGGATTGAGTTTAAACAATCAGGGATTTACCTGAATCATGTGAAAAATCGAGAAACTGCATGAGGGGGGTGGGGATGGAGAGAAAGAAAGGAAGAGAAATTTTTTTTAAAGGTTTTTTTCTCTCCTCCTCTTCCCTTAAATAGGATGGGAGGGAGGGGAACACGAAGTTAGGGAGGGAGGTCGTTGGGCGGTCCTCCTTAAATGCAACCCCTAATTTGAATCACATAGTTCATAGGGAGGATGGGATTGGATTGGGGTATTGGGGGCACTGGGGGGAGTTCCCCCCCTCTTTTTTTTTTTTGTGTTGGAAATGAGGGAGGGTGAGCACGAAATTAGGGTGGAATGGGAGAGAGGTCGCTATACGACTCTCCCTAGATACACCCCTTGACTTAAAAGTAAGTCAAAATAGCACACATTTAGTATCTTGCTATGGTTCACAGGGATAAAAAGATTTTCTTTTACTCTTTTTGGGATGGGGGGAGGGGAACACAGAGACAGGGTGAATGGGAGGGAGGTCGTTGGGCGCCCCCCCCCCCCTTAGATGCACCTCTTAATTTGAATTATATGTCTAGCTATAGAGAGGAAAGTACTGAATGACTCGTTTCTTCTAGAGATATTCCCCCGTTCGTTTTCCTTCTCTCTTGGGAGCTCTGATTATATGAAGGGAAAACTGTAACATTATATGTTTAGCTATAGGAGAGGGCAATATTGAAGGATTTATTTGTTCGAGGACTATTGAGTACCATGTTTTTTTTAATGTGAAGGTTTTTTTATTGTATGTATATTGAGACCTTTTCAATTGTGTTGTATTGTGCTTGTCTTTTCTAAAAAAAAAAAGTTAATAAAAACAATTGAAAAGAGAAATCTTTGCAAATTTATTAATAAATGAAAAAAAATTATGAAAAAATCACATGTACAGAAGTATTCACAGCATTTGCCATGACACTCAAAATTGAGCTTTGGAAACACTGATCATCCTTGCGATGTTTCTACAACTTGATTGGAATCCACCTGTGCTATATTTAGTTGATTGGACATGGTTTGGAAAGGCACACACCTCTATAAATGGTCCCACAGTTAACAGTGCATGTCACAGCACAATTCAAGTCATGAAGTCCAAGAAATTGTCTGTAGACCGAGACAGGATTGTATCAAAGCACAGATCTGGGGAAGAGTACAGAAAAATGTCTGCAGCATTGAAGGTCCCAATGAGCACAGTGGCCTACATCATCCGTAAATGGAAGAAGTTCGGAACCACTAGGACTCTTCCTAGAGCGGGCCGCCTGGCCAAACAGAGTGATCAGGGGAGAAAGGCCTTAGTAATGGAGGTGATAAAGAACCTGATGGGTCACTCTGACAGACCACCAGCATTTCTCCACCAATCAGGCCTGTATGGTAGCGTGGCCAGACAGAAGCAACTCCTCAGTAAAAGGCACATGACAGCCCGTCTGGAGTTTGCCAAAAGGCACCTGAAAGACTTAAAATTCTCTGGTCTGATGAATCAATGATTAAACGCTTTGGCCTGAATGGCAAGTGTCATGTCTGGAGGAAACCATGTATTGCTCATCACCTGGCCAATATTATGCCTACAGTGAAGCATGGTGTGGGGATGTTTTTCAGCGGCAGGAACTTAGAGACTAGTCAGGATCAAGGGAAAGATGAATGCAGCAATGTAAAGAGACATCCTGGCTAAAACCTGCTCCAGAGCGCTCTTCCAACAGGACAACGACCCTAAGCACACAGCCAAGTGGCTACGGGGCAACTCTGTGGATGTCCTTGAGTGGCCCAGACTTGAACCCGATTGAACATTCCTGGAGAGATCTGAAAATGGCTGTGCACAGACGCTCCTCATCCAACCTGATGGAGCTTGAGAGGTCATGCAAACACGAATGAGAAAAACTGCAGAAAAATAGGCGTGCCAAACTTGTAGCATCACACTCAAAAAGACTTGAGGCTGTAATTGGTGCTAAAGGTGCTTCAACAAAGTATGGAGCAAAGACTGCGAATACTTATGAACATGTGATTTTTTTCATTTTTTCTATTTTTAATAAATTTGCAAAGATCCACACAGCATGTGTAACTACTACTTGATAGTAGGGCATTACAGTAAAAGTGCCCAGCCATTGAGGGGTTAATTGTATCATACAAAAAGAGGGGGGAACCCTAGGGGTAGCCCCAGGTCGGACTTTAATGGCACAGTAAACAATGAGGATATGGAAAGATATATTGTTTAATAAGACATAAACACATACATGGTATACAAAAGGACATACAAAAATGTTAAAAATCATATATGTGAAACTACAGAATATGATGTGAGCCCAAGTGCACTTGGTTTTACATCATATTCTGTAGTTTCACATATATGATTTTTAACATTTTTGTATGTCCTTTTGTATACCATGTATGTGTTTACTTGGGCTCACATCATATTTTGTAGTTTCACATATATGATTTTTAACATTTTTGTATGTCCTTTTGTATACCATGTATGTGCTTACTTGGGCTCACATCATATTCTGTAGTTTCACATATATGATTTTTAACATTTTTGTATGTCCTTTTGTATACCATGTATGTGTTTACTTGGGCTCACATCATATTCTGTAGTTTCACATATATGATTTTTAACATTTTTGTATGTCCTTTTGTATACCATGTATGTGTTTGTCTTATTAAAAAATATATTTTTCCATATCCTCATTGTTTACTGTGCCATTAAAGTCCTACCTGGGCTTACCCTTGGGGTTCCCCCCTCTTTTAGTATTTCCATTATCTACGGATGTGGCAATGTGAGTGCTGTCTCTTCATAATTTCAGGGTTAATTGTATCCTCTTACTCAGTTCTCTCCCTGGCAGCTGTGGGGGAAATCTGTGTGAAGCTGCTTGGCTATGTTGATACTGATGACAGTGATGTCTCCCCCCCCCCTCCTCCTCCTCCTCCTCCTATTAGCAGAGATAAGCACAGATAAGCAGTGTCAGTGTACTGATTACTGACATTTGCTCTCCTGTGATGACATTTTTCATCCCCCTATGCCTCAAATGCTGCCCAGTGTTTATGGGGAGAACTGATTTTACAGACTTCAGCTCGGCATTCAAGCTGAGCTAGTGTAATTTCCAAGGGAAGGGGGAGTTTCCAGATGGGAGGGGAGTCCTGTGATGTGAGGACTTCACCTACTGAGCTCCAGCCTGTAGACACACCCACGGACTGGCATTTTTCAGAGCGCTGTGACAAGCACAGGGATGAGAAAATGCAGGTACAATTTGTAATTAATGTACTTTTGATCTTTAAAGAAAGGGCTAACACATGGTGTATGTATCTCGAATTATTGAACATGGGGTTTACATCCACTTTAATCCATTTTTGAATAAGGCTGTAACATAACAAAATTTAGAAATAGTGAAGCGCTGTGGATATTTTCCAGATGCACTGTACATATGTCTGGCTTTTATTGGTTTTAAGCTCCCTCTACATCTCGATACCCCATGACATCAGATTCAGGGCAGTCGCACATTTCCTAGCTGAAGACCCCTTAATCAATCCCCGGCAGGCCTACTTCTTCTTGGAAGCCACAGATTTCTGTCTGACTCATAACTGCTTTGAGTTTGATGGAGAATATTACCTGCATACCCATGGGACAGCCATGGGAGCTAATTTTGCACCCACCTATCCCAACCTGACCATGGGTCTGTGAGAAAACAATTTAATCTGGCACAACAACCCCTACCTACAACACATTATCTACTATGGTAGATACATTGATGACATTGTCATCATATGGGATGGATCCATCCCCACAGTTCCCGAATTTGTGGAACATAACACCAATGCTATGGGGCTGTCCTTCATCGTAGTTTGTGATCCTGATAAATTGGCCTTTCTTACGTCATGAGGGCAACAACATCTTTGCCTGCAACTATATTAAACCTTCATTACCAGAGCTGCCACCACCCATGTTGGGTACATAACAAACTGAAGAGCCAATGCTGCCGCCTAAAGCATAACTGTTCCCATAAAGAAGATTACATCTCCAATAGTGACATCCTGAGAAAGAAGTTCTCAGATGAAGGGTATCCTGGTCAATTGATAGAGGATTTCACACACTACCTGGACCTAACCAATAATACCACAAATAAGGACCCACTATCCCTCAGATTCACCACAAGGTTCCACAACCGATTTTAGGCAAATGGAACACATACTGAAAAAACACTGGCCTATCCTTTTGGAAGACCCACACCTCAAGGCCTCCCTGACCGACAAACCCAAAGTCTCTTACAGACAAGCTAAAAAACATCAAGAGCAAAATTGCACCAAGTAAACGTAAACAAAAAGACCCCTACCCCAATTAATCACTGACTTTCCTTGCCCTTAAAGGGATGTACCAGTGACGGAAATCAAAGTGTCTTACCTGTAAACATCTCCGACATGGACAAAAAATGTTGTCCACAAGGGCAAAACCTACACTTTGCCTGACTTCTTCAACTGCTCTATGGAATTCGTGGCCTTCTGCCTCACGTGCCCTTGCAGCTTACTATATGTAGAGAAAGGGTCTGATGAACACAGCGTCCCCTGTCATCTCTCAGAATGCCATAATCAATCCTCAGAAAGCCTATACGTTTGGATCGTGGAAGCCATGCCCTGTACTCTACCCATAGCAGAATGCTTCAAGCTTCTCTGCAAAAGGGAAAGTTACTGAATTTATTGTCTAGATACCCTGGTGCCAGGAGGGTTAAATTAAGAATTTGAAGTGCATAACATTCTTTAGTCCAGTTTGCTCTTGGCACACTACATCACATTATCATCCTGAAATAGAGCCCACATATTAACCCACTTATTCATCCATATCATAGTACTTGCCTCATTCACATGGGACGTACTAAAGTGTATACCTATTCTTACCCGCACAGGGATGCACAACTTGTGCCGTAAATCCTTGTGCAGGCAGACCTATTCATGTCAATTGGAATGCAACAGCTGCACAAGCACAGCCACTGCTCCCAATCTGACATTGGTTTGGGTGCACAACCCAAACACAGACAATGTGAGGTCAGGGACATGCACCCTGACCCACATGAATGTCAAATTGGGATCAATGGCTGTGCTCGTGCATCTCTGTGTTGGTAAATACGGCCTTGCCGGGGCATACGGTATAGTATGCCCTGTGTGAACAAGGCCTTACTATGTTTTTATTTTATTTATTTTTAAAATATTTTTTATATTTTAATATTTTGGACTTGGACACAGGAACGATTGGTACTAATCGCTCAATGTGTCCCTTCACCCCCACTGCTAAAAATCTTGACAGATTGTTTGCTCCAGCAGCTGCAGCCCGTGGGAGGAGGGAATGCTTGCCAGCAGCACAACAGATATGGATATCGGGGGAAACGATGGGGGGGGATTTCAGGGGGTCAGAGTGGCGGGGGGGTGTATGTGAACATTTTTAAAGCTCCTGTGGCTGGTAAGAGAGGGGTGAAGCTGATGGCTTCAGGGCATGGGGTGTGAATCGGCAGGGAATGGAAGAGCGAGGGATTTTAAAGCAGAAGAACGCCGGCGGCAGGTGGGGAGGCTGGAGACACAGAATAGCTTTGGCTAGGAGGGTCACATTTGAGTTAAATTGCGCTGATCAGCTGCTTTTTAGCCACTAATCAGAGCTATCTGTTTAACAGAGTCTGCTGAACAGTTTTGCTATAAGATCATGATACCTGTGATACCCCTCAAATTTCATGAATGGGATCGTATCCATGCTATCAAAATGTCTCTCTTTTCCAAGATACTGTAGTCTTTTAGGGTCCTTCCCATGCCTGTTCCCCCTCATGTCCTTCACATTCTACAACAACCTATTTTAAAATTGATCTGGGGTAGTACTAGACCACGACTTAACAGAGATCTCTTCTGTACAAATCAGGGGAGGGCTGTGAGTCCCTAATATTGCTCAATATTACAAGGCAGCCCAGATCACTCCAATAGTCCAGTTACACACAGGCAATCAGCACCTTAATGGACTTTAATTGATATTTTGGATACTGATCTGATTCCTCTTTCCTCGGCTTTTTAAGGCAAGCAAAATACTTTCATGCATTATTAACCACTTCATGCAAAACGACATACCCGTAGGTTGGTACTTTGACGCTAAATACTGTTGTTATGGCAGCAGCTAGCTGCCATTACCCCGGTATTTTCGGGAACGGCGTGCATTTCTCTTTGAGATAAAATCTGCTGCGGAGACCACTTTTATCAGTGGTGGGAGAGGTGAACACCCTCCTCCCGCTGCGCTCCGATTGTCTCCGGCGCTTACTGGACTGACCAGTAGCGGCGGAGACGATCGCGTCCTTTCCCATGGATGCCTGGCTGCCAAGTGAGGAGATGGCCCCAGCTCGGTTCCATAGCATGGGAGCCCTCCCATCAAATGTCACTTCCGCCCATAGCTCTTAAAGGTGAAATAAAAAAATAAAAAATTACAAGTGACATTTCTTTTCTTTTTTTTTTTATTGCATTTTTGTGTAAATATGAGATCTGAGGTCTTTTTAAGAGGTCCTGTCATGCTTTTTTTTTTCTATTACAAGGGATGTTTACATTCCTTGTAATGGGAATAAAAGTGACCCAATTATTTTTTTTAAAGACAGTGTCAAAATATAAAAAGTAAAATAAATAATAAAAAAAAAATATATTTTTTTAAAGCCCCCTGTCCCGACGAGCTCACGCGCAAAAGCGAACTCATACGTGAGTAGCGCTCGCATATTAAAACGGTGTTCAAACCACACATGTAAGATATCACCACGATCGTTAGAGTGAGCGCAATAATACTAGTCCTAGACTTACTCTGTAACTTAAAACTGGTAACCTGTAGAAATTTATAAACATCCCCCATGGAGATTTTTAAGGGTAAAAGTTTGTCACCATTCCACGAGCGGGTGCAATTTTAAAGCGTGACATGTTGGGTATCAATTTATTTGGCGTAACATTATCTTTTACAATATAAAAACAAATTGGGCTAACTTTACTGTTGTCTTATTTTTAATTAAAAAAAGTGTATTTTTTCCAAAAAAGTGCTTTTGTAAGACAGTTGCGCAAATACGGTGTGACAGAAAGTATTGCAACGACCGCCATTTTATTCTCGAGGGTGTTCGAAAAAATATATATATAATGTTTGGGGGTTCTAAGTAATTTTCTAGCAAAAAAAAACAGATTAATAACTTGTAAACAGTAAGTGTCAAAAAGAGGCTCGGTCCTTAAAGCGGTTGTATAGTCAGTTTTTTAACTTTTTACCTACAGGTAAGCCTATAATGAGGCTTATCTGTAGGTAAAAAAAATATCTCCTAAACCTGTATGGTTTAGGAGATATTCCCCTCGCAATGAGCCGCTGACTGCAGCGGTGCATGCGCACAGGGGATTCTCGGCTGAAATCACGGCAGACGTCAGACCTTGCCGGAAAGAATTCTCCTGCGCACATGCGCGGGAGTGACGACATCGCGGCTACAGCCACTCAGAGCACTGGAGCCGCGATACCCGGAAGATACGCTGAGGCAACATGTCAGCTACCTCGGCGTGGAAGAGGTAAGATACCGACGCCTCGTTCTAAGGTAAGTATTTCATAATGAGCTAGTATGTGGTGCATACTAGCTCATTATGCCTTTTGCCTTACAGGGGTAAAAAAAATAAAAAAATTCTGAGGTGTTAAGTGGTTAAAAAGACTCATAATTTGCAGATGTATAAAACGATAGTAAGACCTCATTTGTAATATGCAGTTATGTTTTGGGTACCAGTTAACAAAAAAAGTTATACAGAAACTGGAGAGTTGAAGAGCAGGACAAGCAAACTATTAAGAGTCACGGAGGACCTCAGTTTTGAGGAAAGATTAGCCAAACAGAATGTATTCCCCCCCTAAGAGGCAATAAAGAAGAAATATGATGATGTAAATACATAAATGAATAACTGAGGTTTAAACCTATAAACCAAATGTGTAAATAGGAAAAACAGTAGTGCTAAATAGTGATAAACAGTATACCACCCACTGAAAGTGATAACAATATTAGTGTATAACGTGGATATTAAAAATATCACCCAGTGACACGTGACAAATCAATAGTCCATAAACAAAACAAATGTTGAAGTGAAGATGTTAAACACAAAAAATCCAAATGATGAATCGTCTTATATCTTAAATCTTCCACCACACCAACGTGTATGTGACACCACTCCCTCTGAAACCGCACTCACCAGCTTATATTGCCTCCCACTTTCGTGTTTGGCTCAGATGCTTTTTAAACCACACATGGGTTAAAACGATCATCCATTGATCAACCGTGCTTCAAAACAGGATCTCTCCACATGTGAAATGAAAAAAGTGCTCCAATAGCGTGATATCGTTTCAGCCAGTTTATTTAAAATCACACAAAAAAGCCTTCAACCAAATAAAAACAGCCCGTAATGAAAAAAACCACAGCAAAGCTAATAGTGTTGGCTCAGCGGTGCACTGCATTCATGGCGGACCTAACGTGTGCGGTCGATGTATACTCTCACCCACTCCAAAGCTCCAGATCGCGGTGTCAGTGTCCTGCTCGCAGCTCAGGCGTCACACGTCAGTATGGAAGATTGCCGTATAGCCACGCCCCCGACATGTTTTGTCACATTGACTTCCTCATGGGATTGGCTAAGCGGCCCATCACTCATTCCCTTTATACTCTCCCCCTAAAGGTCACATGGGTCTCGAAATTGCGCCTGCGCACACTGCATGTCCCCGTGCCTGCAAAGCCCCAGCCATCACAGACAATCAAATAAAGAACCAGGAGACATGACATTATATAAAGGTCCACATGTTCATAGAATATAATAGACTCATATGTAATCCATCTCATTTACATGGTTGTCCAATGTTGCAACTCCACTTATCAGTGGCACACTCCCTTACCCGCATAAAGCTTAAAAATTGAACATTATATTGCAAAACCTTATAAAACGTATTATCAAATGTACATACACTGATACTCATCAACACAGTATATGTAAGATTAATAATGAAACTCAAAAAAAATGACAGTGGATGATCTGTCTCTAAAATTCCTCTCTTGTATTACTAAAATAATCAAACTAATGTTTAACTTAAATCACATGAAAAAACTCCATATGCGACTCAAATTAAAGTTTATTATCGCCGATTAGGGCGACAGCGGAAGTACTAATTATACTACATGATTTCTGAATGGCACACACCTACATATACAACCACAGTAGTGTTAGTAGATAGTAGATAGTGTTCAAGTCATTAAACCGGCAATGTTAACTAGTCAAACTTGCCCGTGAAAAAAACAAATATCTCCCCTCCACTTTACAACAGGGTGGAGCAGTATGGTGTGCAGGTGGCTTAACAGGTCATGTTAGTTAATGTATAAAAGGTGAAATATATCCATACATGACAATAAACAATGCACACAACTCTTTAACCAAAAAATACAACTTAAAAAAACTCACCATGCCTCTTAGTAAATACCTTGGACTGTCTACTTTCCAAAAAGGGGTAATTTTGGGGGTATTTGTACTTTCCTGGCTTGTTAGTGTCTCAAGAAATGAGATATGCCTTCAGTACATCAGGCGTGATCAGATGTGATAAATTTTCAGTGATTGCCACCATAGTTTGTAGGCTCTATAACTTTCACAAAGACCAAATAATATACACTAATTTGGGTTATTTTTACCAAAGATATGTAGCAGTATACATTTTGGCACAAATTTATGAAGAAAAATTACTTATTTGCAAAATTTTACAATAGAAACTAAAAAAAAGTGTTTTTTTTTTTTTTAAATCGCTGTTTTTTTGCTTATATTTGCAAAAAATAAAAAACCCAGTGGTGATTAAATACCAACAAAAGAAAGCTCTATTTGTGAGAAGAAAATTATAAAAATTTTGTTTGGATACAGTGTAGCATGACTGAGTAATTGTCATTCAAATTGTGAGAGTACTGAAAGCTGAAAATTGGTCTGGGCGGGAAGGTGCATAAGTGCCTGGTATTGAAGTGGTTAAAGCATGCACTGCACAACCATATATGGATTACAGGAAAATTAGATCAGATATATAAATAATAAGGTACTCATCAAACCCATAAATATTAATGGTAACCTCAATATCACAACCCATTATATTGAGAGCTGTGAATAATTATGAACAGTAATATCAGTGTTCATACTGCAGGGTGATAAATAAAATGCAAGACTGAAAACATATATTTTATATAATTTTATATTTTAAATAAATTTTTAAAGACTGTTGGTCTGGGGGGTCTAGGACTTTTTTCACTATCTGGTCTCCAAAGTTTGGGGCTCTCTGATAAATGAACTTAGGCTGGTTGGTCACTATTTCCCCTAAATGTCTGTCCCTACACAATATATGCCAGTGCTTCCTGTAGATATTCTCAATTTCTTTGTACTGGCAATGGTAATTAGATATGAAACCCAATTGGTGTTGGCCATCTGGTAATTGCACTTCAGGTTTCTTCTTTAGGCACTGGTCCCTTGGGATCTCAGATGCTTCATGGATTATTCTATTCAGAGAGTCCTCTATATACCCCTTCTGCAAGAATTTTTCTTTAAGCAGATGTGCCTGTTGATGGTAATCTTCCACTTTAGTGCAGTTCCGTCGAACCCAAAACATCTGTCCCTTAGGAATGTTTCTTATCCATGCAGGATGATGGCCGCTTCTAATTGACAAATAGCTGTTGCGGTCCGTCGGCTTGAAGCATACTTTGGTGTTTAATTTGTTGTTCTCTTTTTCAATAGTTACGTCCAAGAAGTTAACGCTTTTATTGCTAATCTGATAGTCTTCATGCAACAATAGGCAGCCTCGCATGTAAACTAGCCTCCATAGGAGTCATAGAGGTGTAACACACAAGGACTACAAAAACTGAAGTGAAAACACAATATATAAAAATTATGTCTTCTCATGGACTACGCCACCACAGCGCAGACTAACGGGAAGGTCACAATATTGATGGTGGGATTCATAATGCAAGACACTGAAGATGCAGTTGGGTACCCTTACCGCAGATGGTGGACCCACCTGTCATACGACAGTGGGTCAATCGGGCTTGGTGGTCACCGTGACCAAAGGACGATGGAACTGGGTGTCCTGGATAACTCAGACCGTCTCAAACGGGGTGGTTAGATGAACCACTCACACAATGGAAATTCCTCCGATCATACAGGCTCCAAACAAGTCCGAAGTAGACACAAGGGTGGGAGAAAAGAAGTTAGTCTGCGCTGTGGTGGCGTAGTCCATGAGAAGACATCCATTCAAATTTACATATATTGTTTGGACTTTTTATATATAATTTTTATATATTGTGTTTTCACTTCAGTTTTTGTAGTCTTTGTGTGTTACACCTCTATGACTCCTATGGAGGCTAGTTTACATGCGAGGCTGCCTATTGTTGCATCAATATTATATATTATTCTCTTTTATATATCAGTTTATTAGGATTAATTTCACTTTAAACATCACAATCACGTTTGTTTAGTTGTTTTCAGCAGCAATCCTCATATTGTATAGCGCTGCACTATTTGTTCATATTTGCCATATTACTTTGTTTGTTTGAGTGTCAGCAGCTTATTATTGTTGGTTTAGCGCAGTTTTTTCACTTTCACATTAATCTGATAGTCTAACTTGATGTTATTCATGTTTTTATTCAGGTTTTTTATGAATTCCAAAAGCAGATTCCTGCGACCCCTCCCAAATAAACAGGAGGTCATCTATAAATCTGCGATAGAACTTAAACTGTGGACATCTTTTACGAAAAACTTGTCTATCCTCCCATTCTGCCATAAACAAGTTGGCTAGGCTGGGAGCATATTTGGCTCCCATAGCCACGCCAACCTGTTGCGAGAAGAATTGTCCATTCCACCAGAAGTAATTGTGCGACATGCAATAGTCCACTGCATGTCCCAAAAAGCGCTTCTGCATATGTGGAATGTCCTCCCTTCTGCTGAGTGCCCAATTTAAGGCCAATGCTGCATCCTCGTGCTGGATGATGGTATACAAGGAGCATACATTAGCTGTTACCAAATATGAATCAACTGTAGTGCTTAATTCAACTTCTTCCATAAGTTGTAGCAACTCCGAAGTGTCCTTAAGATAGGCCTTAGTCATTTTAATTCTGGGTTGAAGAAACGTATCCAAATACTCCCCCAAACGTGCCGTTACTGACCCTATGCCATTGACAATAGGGCATGCTGGGGGGATCTTGTTCTTGTGGATTTTCGGTAACCTGTAGATAATTGGAATCCTACATGCACTAGGTACCAGATCTCTCCTTGGGGTTCAGGGCATTGATGCCATAGCCCCATTCCACCAGTGAGTCCAGTTGGGTTCTATATGATTCTGTAGGGTCAGACTTAAGTTTCCATGATTACTTGATTATTATAAAATTATTTTTCCATCACTACAGCCCCTCTCCCCCCTTATCTGCAGGACTAATAATGATTTCCTTTCTTTCTTCAAGTGATCTTATACCATCCCTAATATATTCGGGTTGATTCTTTTTCTTGGGGTCAATTCCTCAATATCTTTCAATACCAAGCTCTTGAAGACCTAAATGAAGTGGTTGCTTGGATTTTGGGGGTTCAAAATTCACTTATTTTTTAGGCCACTATCAACTCTCTCTGTTGTATAGGGAAATCTTTGCAAGGCCCCACCTGCTTGGTTCAAGAAATATTTTTTCACTGTAAGGGTTCTAATGAATTTATGCGTTTCGATGTAAACTTTAAACTTATTCAAGCTTTTTTTTGGTGCGCATTTCAAACCCAAATTTAATATATTCAATTCATTTTGATTCAATACCGTCTTGCTTAGATTATATATCCCTGCATTTAAGTGTCTGTGTTCTGTTTTCTTGGATTGTTTGCGTCGTCCTGATCTGCACCCCCTTCTACTCTTTGAAAGAGAACTAAATCTTTGTTGGGGTAGTAAGAAGGTGCATTCCTCTCTCCCCCCATGTGTTTGACTGCCTGAGGGTTCTAAATACATAAATGGTCCGTATGATAAACTTGGTGCAGGGTCATTACAAAGGACAAGGGGGCATTTTTTTTTTATGTATGAAGGAAAAGAGGTTTCACTTCCACACACTTAAATGCTCCTTCACAGTAAGGCCCCTTTCACACGATAAGCCCGCTCGGATCTGCCTGTCTGTTTTTCAGGCGGATTTGAGTGGGCCACCCATTGACTTCTATGGGCAGGCAGATGTCAGCGGAGACATGTCCGCTGACACCCACCTGCCATCTGATCCGATAAGATCCGCTCAACGCCACCCATCCAGCGGATTGGATGGGATCAGATTAAAACGGACAGGCTGATCCATTTTCGTCCGATCTACCATAGAGGACAGCGGCGCTCTGACAGGGTCCGTCCCTGCACAGTGAGCAGAGATGAACCTGTCATCCGCCAGTTCAGCGGAGATCAACGGAGCGATCTCCTGCTGAGCTGGCAGAGTCCGTTGAGCGGATCTGCCCCACGTGAAAGGGGCCAAAGAGTTGTACAAATTTGTAATAGTCTCCCTCAGGAGATAGTTTTGGCTAGCTCAGTTAAGTATTTAATAAAAAAAAGCTGTATATGTATATGACTGAAAATTGGTTATCCAGGGAATATCTGATTGTCTTGCAAGAACAGGAAGGAATTTTCCCCCTACTGTAGGAAATTGGACCATTTTTTGTCTTCTGCATCAACTGTGGGTATAGGGTTCTGTATATGAAAGTTTTCTATTTATTCATAATTTCTGTTGGTTGAACTAGATAGATTTGTTTTTTTAGAACCTTAAAGTGGAGTTTCACCCAAAAATGGAACTCCCCCTTTTTGGAATCCTCCCCCCCTCCGGTGTCACATTTGGCACCTTTCAGGGGGGAGGAGGGAGCAGATACCTGTGTAATACAGGTATTTTCTCCCACTTCCTGGCATAGATCGCCACGGTGACCTACGCCACTTCCAGTGCCTACTCTGTCCTTCCCCGCTGTCTTCTGGGAGACACACAGGTCCCAGAAGACAGCAGGGACCAGTGAGGACGCGCAGCACAACTCGCACATGTGCAGTATGGAACCAGAAAGTGAAGTCGCAAGGTTCACTTCCTGATTGCCTTACCGAGGATGGCGGTGGCAGCAGCCGAGAGCCGACAGACAGATTGGCTTCGGCTGCCGACATCGCGGGCGCCCTGAACAGGTAAGTGTCCATATATTAAAAGTCAGCAACTGCAGCATTTGTTGCTGCTGGCTTTTAAAAAAAATAATTCCGGCGGACCTCCGCTTTAATATAAAGACACTCAAGGGTTCTCACATCAGGGTTCTGTTTTAAGAAATAAAGTTTGTCAGTTTACAATAACTGCAATAATAAAAATGTAATTCATTAGTTACTTGTGCTGTTTGCAGAAAATAATATTGGACGCACTATGAGGCTTTAAAAAGATTGGAGAACATATCAGGAACTCTAATAATACACAAGTGAGTTTTCCCAGCAATGTCTACGGATTTTTTTTTTAACCTAGCGTATTTTCAGATAATTGATAAAAAAAATTATCAGATTAAGAGGGGATGTGTAGGAGCCACTTTTGTATATGGGAGCTTTCTGGATTTACTATCTACGTAAAAGAATGCCAGAAGGTCTTAAAGCGGAGTTCCACCCAAAAACTGAACTTCCGCTTTTCGGAACCTGAAAGGTACTGGTTCTGTTGGACCTCTTGGCTCAAGCTGGACTCAGGATCTGTGGAAGTAACTCTCTGACCGGTCGGATATTCAAGACACCAATACACAGTGAATGGATATACAAGAATATATTGGTTTATTGGCAACATGTCTTTTTATGCATAACAAGGAAAGTTGCCTCCCTCGTATGGACCAATCAGCAATAAGCAAATACAAATAGATTCTAACAGGTTTTAGGTTTTTTGCAGAAGTGGTCATTTAACATACGTCGTTGCGGTCAGTCTAAACATGTGTCTGACATTTGAAATAGGAAGATAAGAACATCATACGTCAATGCGGTCAACCTGGCAGTTAAAGCAGAAGAGAGAGATAAGAACTTTTTTTCGGAGTAAGCTTAACCACAAAGTCACATGTCAACCTAAATATATATACCTGTCATATATGGAGAGCCCTTTTGGGGCGATGTATATGGGACTTTGAAGGTGCTCATTGAGAATATTACCAAATCAATATTACAAGAAAGGGAAATACCAGAGGATTACTAAAAAACATTTGTATTTAATAAATGATTGTCATATTATAAAAACAATGAGGAATGAAGATACAACGCAGTGTATTCGTTCCTTATACGTCACATATTTTTATCGTCCTACATGTTTCGCATAATTAATGCTTCTTCAGGGACGCACGTGGACCTTTGTTTATCTAGAATAAACGTGAATATTTAGAACAACAAGAGAATATTGTATTAGAGTTTGTTACATACTTGATTAAACACATATGCAAAAACATATCCTAATCAAACATCAATCATAGATACAAATAATGTATTAATTAATTGGGAATAGCTAGAGACAGGTATATTAATACCTCCGTACTCCTATGGATCCTCATACCAACTGACGGGTGTTGCCTGTGTTGAGGCAGGTTACACCCAGTGGTGAAGCTGGCAAATTGCTCTCCACCCATTCAACCACCTCCATACGCATGCATGAGCAAATCACAAGAAATTCAGTGCGGGGGATAGGGCAGATGGTGATGACAAGGGACCTGAGTGTAAGAAACAGCATTTTTAAGGTTTATTTAGGATTGAATCATTACATCTTATTGGAGGACAATTTGAATAAAGACATGGTCAATTGTGGACCATGTGTAAATATACCTAATATAAGATAAATATAAGTCTATATATGCTTACTGTTTGAAATGAATTAGATCATATAGCCTGGGAGCTTGTTGAACCGCAAGACAGCTGGTAACTAAGTTTCAGTATAGTGGCAGAGAAATATACTGATTATATCTATAATAAAGAAAAAATATATATGCATATGAGGACTCCTATAAGCCTAAACTAAGGCCTATACGGTATATCCAATGCATCAAGAGGGTATTGACGAATTAAACAATTACCTGTAATTGGCTGCGCCTAGTGCAACCAGCGCGATCCACCGAGAGGGAAAGAGCTCTGACTGCGTCAGATAATGCTCCACTCTAGTGATCTAAATGTAAAAGTTTGGCAGGTGTTACAAAAAGGAGGGTATAAGCCTTCCATATCCTAATGGTCTGCAGTTTGTTAAGAGCATCTAAGTAATGCAAAAGTTTACCTGTGACTGTCGATGCAGAAATTGTGCTCCCAGGACGGGTCCCGTGACGGCCATGATGGCTGCGTCTGGCCTTATATACCCCACAAGGCGGTGGTATGGCAACACCGCATGTTGACGTGTGAGCGTCTGCGGCGTGAGTACGGGCGAGCGGAGATGACGTTGCGATGGAAGGACCATCGAATGTACGAACAAACTCGCGCACGCGCAGTGCCAGTCATGCGACGACTGACGTGTGCGGCCTGGATTAGGCAACAGCAGCGTCGCCGCAGAGTGGGCAATCAGCGCATGCGCCGAGGATGGACGGACCGGAGTCATCATGAGGGATTGGACAGTCATAACATCCATGCCTTCGCATGGATTCAGTACATAGTACTGATGACTGCCCCCGGGCGCCCGTAGTAGTCATGTGATTGCTGTGATGCTGAATGGATGGGTGGTGTCAGGGGGAGAGAGGCCTGACATAGAAATTATTGTGCGTGTGCATTCCACCGCGTCCCTACGGACTGCCATGCTAGTCTATGGACGTGTGGACAAACACGCACCCTTGTGGATATTAAGAGTATTGTGTTTGTTTAGGGTTTTACATACCATACCGTGATGTGGAGGCATGTCAATATAGAGAAGATCCATGGAGTCAGAGGCTTTGTCCACCTGTCTCCGGTGTACAAATAAAAAGAAAAGAAAAAACAATAATAAACAATGGTAAACAAATATAGATTCATACCTTCACATTGTTCTTACAAAAAATACATAAATTCACTATACATTTATCTGTATTTGGAAGGTTTATAAACCAGCCCATAAGATGGTAATATCATTTACACTCACACCTTGGGTAACTAGACCCAGGCAGTGAGTATGTGAGCGTATAGTTTGCATTAACCCGGATTATTGGAAACGGGTTTGGCTAGATGGAAATGGAATACCGCACCTTTTCCACATTCCCTGTCCTTTCTGCGGTATTCCATTTCCATCTAGCCAAACCCGTTTTCAATAATCCGCAAACTATACGCTCACATACTCACTGCCTGGGTCTAGTTACCCAAGGTGTGAGTGTAAATGATATTACCATCTTATGGGCTGGTTTATAAACCTTCCAAATACAGATAAATGTATAGTGAATTTATGTATTTTTTTGTAAGAACAATGTGAAGGTATGAATCTATATTTGTTTACCATTGTTTATTATTGTTTTTCTTGTTGTTTTTTCTTTTCTTTTTTTTGTACACCGGAGACAGGTGGACAAAGCCTCTGACTCCATGGATCTTCTCTATATTGACATGCCTCCACATCATGGTATGGTATGTAAAACCCTAAACAAACACAATACTCTTAATATCCACAAGGGTGCGTGTTTGTCCACACGTCCATAGACTAGCATGGCAGTCCGTAGGGACGCGGTGGAATGCACACGCACAATAATTTATATGGCAGGCCTCTCTCCCCCCTGACACCACCCATCCATTCAGCATCACAGCAATCACATGACTACTACGGGCGCCCGGGGGCAGTCATCAGTACTATGTACTGAAGGTATGGATGTTATGACTGTCCAATCCCTCATGATGACTCCGGTCCGTCCATCCTCGGCGCATGCGCTGATTGCCCACTCTGCGGCGATGCCGCTGTTGCCTAATTCAGGCCGCACACGTCAGTCGTCGCATGATTGGCACTGCGTGTGCGCGAGTTTGTTCGTACATTCGATGGTCCTTCCATTGCAACGTCATCTCCGCTCGCCCGTACTCACGCCGCAGACGCTCACACGTCAACATGCGGCGTTGCCATACCACCGCCTTGTGGGGTATATAAGGCCAGACGCAGCCATCATGGCCGTCACGGGACACGTCCTGGGAGCACAATTTCTGCATCGACAGTCACAGGTAAACTTTTGCATTACTTAGATGCTCTTAACAAACTGCAGACCATTAGGATATGGAAGGCTTATACACTCCTTTTTGTAACACCTGCCAAACTTTTACATTTAGATCACTAGAGTGGAGCATTATCTGACGCAGTCAGAGCTCTTTCCCTCTCTGTGGATCGCGCTGGTTGTACTAGGCGCAGCCAATTACAGTTAATTGTTTGATTCGTCAATACCCTCTTGATGCATTGGATATACCGTATAGGCCTTAGTTTAGGCTTTATAGGAGTCCTCATATGCATATATATTTTTTCTTTATTATAGATATAATCAGTATATTTCTCTGCCACTATACTGAAACTTAGTTACCTGCTGTCTTGCGGTTCAACAAGCTCCCAGGCTATATGATCTAATTCATTTCAAACAGTAAGCATATATACACTTATAGTTATCTTATATTAGTATATTTACACATGGTCCACAATTGACCATGTCTTTATTCAAATTGTCCTCCAATAAGATGTAACGATTCAATCCTAAATAAACCTTAAAAATGCTGTTTCCTACACTCAGGTCCCTTGTCATCACCATCTGCCCTATCCCCCGCACTGGATTTCTTGTGATTTGCTCATGCATGCGTATGGAGGTGGTTGAATGGGTGGAGAGCAATTTGCCAGCTTCACCACTGGGTGTAACCTGCCTCAACACAGGCAACACCCGTCAGTTGGTATGAGGATCCATAGGAGTACGGAGGTATTAATACACCTGTCTCTAGCTATTCCCAATTAATTAATACATTATTTGTATCTATGATTGATGTTTGATTAGGATAGGTTTTTGCATATATGTTGAATCAAGTATGTAACAAACTCTAATACAATATTGTCTTGTTGTTCTAAATATTCACGTTTATTCTAGATAAACAAAGGTCCATGTGCGTCCCTGAAGAAGCATTAATTATGCGAAACATGTAGGACGATAAAAATATGTGACGTATAAGGAACGAATACACTGTGTTGTATCTTCATTCCTCATTGTTTTTATAATATGACAATCATTTATTAAATACAAATGTTTTTTAGTAATCCTCTGGTATTTCCCTTTCTTGTAATATTGATTTGGTAATATTCTCAATGAGCACCTTCAAAGTCCCATATACATCGCCCCAAAAGGGCTCTCCATATATACTATTATCGGGACCTAGGTGCCATTGAGCAAACAATTTTTACAATAGTGCTCGCTCTGTATAATTTCTTTATATATATGCCTGTCAGTTAAAGCAGAAGAAAGATAGGCTTGACCACAAAGTCACATCCTGCTTTACACTTCAGAAAAACATATTCTGTACTAATACATATATTTCAACATATATATTTAAGAAGAATTTTAATCATGATTATTAGTTCATATTGGTTCATACCTTACCATCCCTCCTTTTGATCATGGCTTCAAGAATTGAAGCCCATAGATCATTAGATTGTTCATTATACCATTTTTGTTTAGTATGTACCGTGGACATCATCAAGATTGTTTCCTTAGAACCCTGTCTCTTTTTACTAGTGATCTTTCCAATTACCCAGACAATTAATTTAAATACTAAATATAACAGTAGAATGAAGATTAACACCATTACTACCGTTATAGCCATTTGTCTGAGAAATTTGAGAATACCTGTGCCCCCGAATCCTCCCTCTTCAAAGGGGCTCCATGTTTTCGCGATATCCCTCGCCTCCTGTTCCAATTGATTTACCTCTTTCCTATGTTGGGCAATTACATCATAGTAATCAGGAATCTCAACAGATGTGTTGTGGATCCAAGTGCAGCACTCATAGTCCTCCGTAACTTCACACAGGCCAGTGAGTGCAGCACTGATTCTTTCAATAGCAAGATCTTGAAGTTCTAATTGTTTTCTGATTGCTCTAGTTTCAATGTTTAAACTAGTAATATCATCAGAATTCTTTACCAATACATCATCTATAATATTTGTATAATTATTAAGCCTTTTCATTAAATCTATCCCCCAACCTGTCCAGGAAGGGAACCAGGCCCAAGCCATATCTTTTTCGAGAAATAACTCCCTTTTATTTCTGTGTTTGAGGGGGTACCTAGGATGCATGCTAGCTTCAAGGAGGTGTGTTCCCTTGCTATCTCCTACTATGTCCATAATGGGGACTAGGGATGCAAGATAACACCATCCTTGGGGTTCAGTGGGGATCCAAGGGTGACAACTTTTTCCACAACAAATATAAATACTGTCTCCTAGAGCTAAAGGGTCATTTGTTGAATATTGTCATCATTTCATCAGAAAAACCAGAAAAGGTTAAACTTGACAATAATTTTCCTACTGTGGAAGTGGAACTGGAGTTAAGAAAGTTTATTAGAGTGGTGTTTAGGGCAGGTTCTGAAGTGTGAAAGAAAGGGCTTTCAATTGAAGTCATTGAAAAGTTAATTGTAGCTTGTTGGCACACTTCAGCTCCCTTTGTGGAGTTTCCCAACCTAAAACACCAGTCTGGGGAATGACTTCTACCAATAATTTGGAAAGTAAGGTTATTATCTGAAAGCGTTCTTGTGACATTTGTAAGGACGACAGGTGGTGTGCCGTTTAGGAGAGGGGTGAAGTTTAGAGGTACTGCCATTATGGGGATCCTAGCAGTGCTAGGATGGAGTTTACTACATATCCAACATCTTTCATAATCTGATTTTTGAGCATAAGCATATTTAAATTTAAGCAGCAGCATTTTACCACTAAAATTGTCTTCCATACTTCTTTTTGGTCTGTTAGAATTATCTGACCAACAGTGTCCTATGACACTGTTAAAATAAACAATGTGGTCATTAAGGAAAAAAGAAAAAGTTTCCCCGAAGTGATCCCTCCTTTTGGACCATTAGTGTCTATGGAACTCTGAGTTTCTTGTTTTTTATGGTCCACTAGGGAGTATTTTCCGGATCCTTTTCTGGAATACTCTCCAAAACAGAGGTCTTTGTCTTCTCCTTCACCTTCTTCCAGTTTCCCTTCGGAAATGTCTTTAGTCTGGATGCATGGATCCATTGTGGTCCTTGATCTGTAAGAACAGCTGTTCTGGCAACCTTCAGAATTTCACATGGTCCTTGGAAGATAGGGCCTGGTTGTTTCCGGACAGCAAGTTGTTTTATCAGTACTTTGTCTCCTGGGATATACGGATGTGTAGGCTCTGTGGAGAGAGGAGGGAAAGTGACAGCAACTTTGTCCTCTGTTTCACGAAGGCTACTTACCAGATGTTTCACGTACTCTTCCTGTAAAGAATAAAGATTAACCTCCTCTCCCTCATCAGGTTTCCTCTGTGCTGGCCTACCCATAAGTATTTCAAATGGTGACAATCCTGTTCTAGAATTAGGGGCTGTCCTGATTTGAAACAAAACTGCCGGGAGGTAATCAATCCACCCTTTAATGGTTCCTCCTGTTGCCTTTTTAAGTTTATCCTTTATATTTCTGTTCATTCTTTCCACTATTCCTGCGCTTTGTGGATGATATGGAATATGTAATTTCCATTGAATGCCCAGGAGTTTTGCAAGATCCTGGGTAAGAGCAGCTGTAAAAGCTGGACCTTGGTCTGACCAGATTTTGGCTGGTAACCCATACCTCGAAATCCAGTGATTTATTAGTGCTCTTGATGCTATTTTGGCTGTCTCTCCTGTAGTTGGGATAGCCTCGACCCAAGAACTAAACTTGTCCACTATAACTAAAAGATATTTTATATTTCCTTTCTGTTTTGGCATATGTGTAAAGTCTATTTGTAGATCTTGGAGGGGGCCTATAGGGGGGGCAAGTTTCCATGTATACCCTGCTTCTTGCACTGTACATTGTTTTGTGCACAAGTAAGACATGAGTCTATCAACTGGGCAACGAGGTGTGTATCATTGACCGTGCTGAAAGACTGTCTGTACATTGTCAAAACTGTTTTACTTCCTAGCTGACCTGGACCATGTAAGTAAGAAATCAAAAGAGGGGCAGCTGACTCTGGTATACCTATTACTCCCTCCTTGACCAGATGCCACTTGGCACGCTGGTCAAGTTCTGACCTTCCCAGAAAGCTATGTCCTCTCTTGATGCTTTGTCCTGTAGCATTCTCACAGTATTTGGGAATTCTGGTGAACTGAAATCTGTAGCGAACAGTGTTAGATTGGGCTGGGCCCCGTGTGCCGAATCGGCTGCTGTTTTAGCAACTCTGTCTACCAAGGCGTTGCCCTGAGCTTCTTTGGACTTGTCAAATGAATGTCCCTTTACTTTTATAACATTGATTTTTCTGGGCATCTGTAGGGCTGCGAGTAGGGTAAGAACAAATTCCTTATTGACAATTTGTTTGTTGTCTGCAGTTTTAAACCCTTGTTTTTCCCAAATGAGTGCATAATCGAAAATTACGCCGAAAGCATATCTGCTGTCAGTATATATATTTACATCTTTATCTTTAAATAGTTGACATGCTCTGGCGAGTGCATGGAGCTCAGCTTGTTGTGCTGAATTGGCCCCTAAAGGAGAAGCCTCAACCACAACATCAGGTAGCATCACCACTGCATAGCCTATCTTATATGTGTTATCATTAGGCCTGGAACAACTGCCATCCACAAATACATCCAGGAAATCTGGGTTTGGTTTATCAGTTAAATCCACCCTTGGCAATGTTTGTTGAAGTAAATTGTCATTACAATTATGTAGGGCTGCAACTAACGATTATTTTCATAATCGATTAGTTGGCCGATTATTTTTTCGATTAATCGGATAAAATCATTTTTAAAAAAAAATTCAATTTTTTCGTTTATTTAAAATAATAATAAAAAAACAGTGTTACACTCAAACTGCATCACAACATAACTATTAGTAAATTCCTCATTCATTACTGACAATGCAGTGAGGGGGCTGGTCATGAATGGGAGAGGGGACTGTACTAGAGGGTGGGAGAGAGTTGGCTAGTTTGGAGACCAGGCATTAGAGGGAGTAGGTTGGGAGGGAGGGAGTTTGGAAGAGGCATGTGGGAGAGGAACCGGACCAGAGGGGGTTGTGATAGAAAGTGAGTTTGGTTGGACAAAGAACCAGACCCAAAAGGGGGGGAGTGAGCTGGGGCAAGGGACCGGACCAAAGCGGGCTGGAGGAACCGGAAGAGAGTGTGGGAAGGAGAGGTGGCAGCTCCGGACGGGAGTGTGGGTGGGAGAGGTCTGTATGCCTCAAACTGATACCAATGATGGGGCACTATCCCCCCCAGTAACACCAATGATGGGGCACTATCCCCCCCAGTAACACCAATGATGGGGCACTATCCCCCCCAGTAACACCAATGATGGGGCACTATTCCCCCCCCCAGGAACACCAATGATGGGGCACTATTCCCCCCAGGAACACCAATGATGGGGCACTATTCCCCCCCAGGAACACCAATGATGGGGCACTATTCCCCCCCAGGAACACCAATGATGGGGCACTATTCCCCCCCAGGAACACCAATGATGGGGCACTATTCCCCCCCCAGGAACACCAATGATGGGGCACTATTCCCCCCCCCAGGAACACCAATGATGGGGCACTATTCCCCCCCCAGGAACACCAATGATGGGGCACTATTCCCCCTCCCCCCAGGAACACCAATGATGGGGCACTATTCCCCCCCTCCCCAGGAACACCAATGATGGCACTATCCCCCCCCAGGAACACCAATGATGGGGCACTATCCCCCCCCAGGAACACCAATGATGGGGCACTATCCCCCCCCCAGGAACACCAATGATGGGGCACTATTCCCCCCCCCCAGGAACACCAATGATGGGGCACTATCCCCCCCAGGAACACCAATGATGGGGCACTATTCCCCCCTCCCCCCCAGGAACACCAATGATGGGGCACTATTCCCCCCCTCCCCAGGAACACCAATGATGGGGCACTATTCCCCCCCAGGAACACCAATGATGGGGCACTATTCCCCCCTCCCCGCCCAGGAACACCAATGATAGGGCACTATTCCCCCCTCCCCCCCCAGGAACACCAATGATGGAGCACTATTCCCCCCCCCCCCAGGAACACCAATGATAGGGCACTTGTCCTCCCATAAATATCAAGATGAATGCTTTGCCAAGTTCACTATATTTTAAAAGAAAGCTGCTACCTTATCGCAGCTCGGCACTCACATGACAGGCTGCTTCTCTCGCGCGCAACGCTCTCTCTCTCTCTCTCTCTCTTCGCCCTCGAGGCAGCAAAGCGAGCAGGGCTGAGAATACCGTGCTGATGTACGTCAGCAGAGAGGGGAGGAGGAGAGAGGCCGACGTGCCTGGTCACATGAGCACCACTGTATTCTTGTGAGAATACGGCGCCGCCGCCGGCTTGTACACAGGATTCACTTACACTAAGACGGTCAGAGGCGGGACTGGCAGGGAAGAAGGTGTGTTATACCAACTAATCGATAATCAAAATCGTTGACAACGATTTTGATTATCGATTATTATCGATTTTATCGAATAATCGTTTCAGCCCTACAATTATGGTTTACTTCTGGTTCAGCATATGGAAGCTGCAATAGTGCGTGTAGCAATCGTATTGCGGGAGTAGTTTCTGAACAGGGTTTTACTTCCAAATGTGTTGTATTCAGAAGTATAATTTCATACCCACTGGACCTTTGGGCTGTCATATGCTGGGTATGCATATTTTGTAACAATTGTGCTACTGAATGTGTGGTATAGAGAATAGTGGGTGTGCCCAGAGTGATTTTAGAAGCTTCCTTAACTGCCATTGCATTTGCTGCAAGAGTTTGCAGGCATCCTGGCATTCCCTGTACCTGGAGTGGCAGTTTCTTTGATAGGTATGCCACTGGTCTTAAGTTTGTCCCATGGGGTTGGGCCAATACTGCTGCAAACGTAGGCCCTCGCACCACACAGTAAAGTGAGAAAGGTTTGTCATAGGAAGGGAGACCTAAAGCAGCAGCCCGCGAGAGGGAAGTCAGAAGAAAGAGGAAGGCCTCTTTCATGTTCTCTGTATATTCAATTGTTTTAGGGGCACCCGCAGCTGTAGCTGGACGTAAAATGGAATCCCAAAAAGAACAGTCAGGTATCCACTGTCGACAGTAGACGATTGAGCCTAAAAAGGAAAGCAATGCAGCTTTGTCCTTTGGTGGGCCAAGACAGCGGAGAGCTTGGACTCGTGCCGGGGATATTAATCTGGTCCCATCTGTGATAATACAGCTGAGATATTCAACTCTGTCCCTACACCACTGGATCTTTTTCCTAGATGCCAAGTGACCTTTTAAGGCGAAGTGATTCATCAGGCTTACTGTGTCCTTCTCACACTGTGCCCTGCTCTCACTACAAACAAGTAGGTCATCTACGTACAACAGGTTTGTGGAGCCTTCAGAGGACGTCCAATCGTCCATAGTTTTTTTCAAAACTATGCTAAAAGCCGCAGGGCTATCAATAAACCCTTGAGGGAGGTGTGTCCAGGTCAGCTGACCCCAGGTCAGCTGACCCCCTCCCCAGACAAATGCAAATAGGTGTTGTGGAGCCTTCAGAGGACGTCCAATCGTCCATAGTTTTTTTCAAAACTATGCTAAAAGCCGCAGGGCTATCAATAAACCCTTGAGGGAGGTGTGTCCAGGTCAGCTGACCCCCTCCCCAGACAAATGCAAATAGGTGTTGGCATTGTGGATCAACATCAATACTAAAAAATGCATTTGAAAGATCCAATACGGTGTAGCACATGGAGTTTGCAGGTATATTGGTAAAAATTTAGGTAATATCAGATACCAATGGGGCAGAGGAATCACACTCTTGTTTACCCCTCTCAGATCCTGAACCAACCTCCAGGTACCATCCGCTTTCCTAACTGGATTAATGGGAGTATTCCAGGGACTGACACAATTTCCCTGAGGATTCCCAACTTTTTATATTCCTCTATTTGGGGCTGTATTCCCGATACCTTTTCAGTAGACAATGGGTATTGTTTCTGATAATAGGGGAGTGTATTAGGCCGCATAGTGGGCACATAAGGTGTACAGGGTATGTGTCCTACTTCCGTTTTAGTTCCTGCCCAGATGTCATGGTTTTCTAATATGGCTGGCAGTGACATAAAGTAACCCAAAAGGTCTTTCCTTTTTGGCATAGTGAGATCACATTTAGCCGATTTGGCTATGATGCCCCCTTGTTGGTCAAATTTTACAATAATTTGTAATGCAGACATTAAATCCCTTCCCATGAGGGACAGGGGACAGTCTGGTAGAACTGCAAAGGACATTTCAGTAAGGTAATTATCTTGCATGTTCGTTATTAGCTGTGGCATCACCAAGGATGGGTACTGCCCCGGGCATCCCTATTGGGGGTTTTTGTCCTGATATCCTGGCCAATGTACCTGTATCTCTTCTATGGTGTTTCTGGGTGATCTTGTTTGGTATGGCTGCTGCTGTTGCCTATATTGGGGGTGTACTGGAACTGACTGGGATCTCTGTTGTGGCTGCTGTTGTTGTGTGTCATATCTTGGTTGGGGCGGATACTGAGATCTTGGTTGAGATCTCACTCTGTAGCCTCCCCTACCCCTCCTAGGAAAGTTATCCCTGGCTCCCTTTCTCTGGGGACATTCTGATTTCCAGTGGTTTGGATCCCCACAATTAAAACAACCCTGATCCTGATTATGGGGAGGATAATTCCTTCTAGGTATGGCTCCTGAACTTGGTCCACTGACCATAGCTATGTTTGGATGTTCTTCTGTAATAGAGGTAAACAATCCTCCTTTGGTGTTAAATACCCCTGATGATGCCCTCTCCTTTATGTCAGCTATGAATCTATCTGAGGTCATTACCGCCCATTTTGTGTTTATCAGTTTGATTATTTGGGTGGCCCTTGGATCTCCATTATTTATGGCTGTACTCACAAATAGTTGATCATTGTCTATTCCACAACTTTTATATCATTTATGTAATCTACTGACATAGGTGTAGAAATCCTCTCCTGACTGTTGTTTGCAAGATATCAAATCATGCAACATAGTGGTGTTTTTATATGCCTTGAGCCAAGCCTGTAACAATGTGTTCCAAAAAACATTCCAATCCTCCCCATCCTCATATAACTTTGCGTCCTTGGCCCATTGACCTATATTTATGTCAGCTTGGGAATCGGGGTCTACATTTTGAAGTATGGTATTAAGATCTTCAGGAGACATTCTTGTTCCTGAACAGTATCTTTGCAGAAAGGTCACCGCCTGTCTGGGGTCCTTTCTTGGTTTGGGACATGTGTCTCTAATTTCCTTGACCGTACCCAATGGTAATGGTATTTGTACCTGTGTATCTCCCATTGTAATGAAAGGAAAAGCCAGACTAATTGGAGCTGTCAGATCATTTTCATCATCTGATGATGTGGGTGCCTGGTGTTGAGGGGTCCTACTGAAGCTACTCTGAAAATCCTTACTTAACCCATCTCCAGATATATAATCAGCCTTCTTCACTAGATTGGTTTCTGGGTAGCCCGAGTTTTTAAATCCACATATTATCCCCTTTATTTCTCCTAATCTATCTCTACGTTCCTGTAACTCTCTTCTATCTCCTTCTATCACTTTTTCTTCATCTTCCTCTTTTTTAATACACTGTTCTTCCTCCTTTACTAATTGACTTAAAAGTTCCTGTATCTGTCTTCTATCTTCCCCCTCTCGTAACCAATTAGTTCCCTTTTGTTTAGCTATGGTAAATACTCCTGCTATAACATTTGGATCTAACAAGGGGTATATTTTCTTTGGTACAAGGGATTCATCTTTTACCACAGCATATGGAGGTGGTTTTTCTTGATAAAAATTAGGGGGAGCTGATGGACTTCCTATTGCGTCTTCTAATTGCTCTTTTTTTTTCCATTTTTACACTTGTATATTTCTTTCTATATTCCTTCATACCTTTTGCCCAAATCTTACAACATTTAGTCATGTAATCTTTGTCAAAGTCTTTTATGGAATAATTATACTGTTTATGTTGGCCACATATTCTGGTCACTTCCTCCCACTCTTCCTCGGAACATGGTCCGTATTCACTTAACCCCGACACCTCAAATTGGTGTGCTCTTTTTAGAACTAGTGACCAAAAAGGATCAGTATAATTTTTCCCATAATTGACTTTAATGTAATCAATCGGAGAGGGTTGGTGCTGCTTACCTTCAGCTTCCTTTCCTGCTTGATTACCCATTTTAACAAACAATAATATTTTATTCCTATACTTTAAAATAAAAAAAATTCTGTCTTGCTTTCTCTACTTTCTCTATTTCGTTCCAGGGGCGGAAAATGTCCTCAACCTTATGACAATTTATAGTTTAAGACAAGGAACCCAGTGTTCTCCTTTTTTTTTAATTGGAAACCAACTTTATTGAAAAGTATGCATGGTACATAAATCAACATAAGCCAGTATGGCCAATATAATAGTACATACATGAACACAGTGAAGCATCTGTGTGACATAAAGATAATAACAGCAGTGAAAGTAGAGCCGGTACACAACAAAAATAAAAAATCGACATGTCAAGTACACGTTTCACCATCCGCCATCCATCTGTCCCAGACCTTCTCATACTTTAGCGGACACCCTCTATGTACATAAATCAGTTTTTTATATGGGAGAGCATCGTTAACCGCCTTTTTCCAGCACTGAACTGTAGGGGGCAGGGCCTGCATCCAATTACGGGCCACTACTTTTCTTGCCAAGAATAGCGTCTCATGTAAAAAGGTACGGAGGGGTTTGTCGGCATCCAAGTCTGGCAACAGGCCAAGTAGGCACATCTTTGGGTCAAGGGTAGCAGGGGAGCCCATCTGATCGTGTAGGAAGCGTATCACCTGTGTCCAGTATGCCTGAATGGTAGGGCAGAACCATATGAGGTGGTAGAAGGAGCCCGGGGTATGGTCACAGAGGCGGCATCCTGGATTGTACGTGGGCCTGAAACGTGCTACTCTCTGAGGGGTCAGATATGTTCTATGTATGATGTACAGCTGTGTGAGGCGGTCCGACAGCTTGGGGGAAACCTTTTTCACGTCCTCCAAAATCTCGCCCCAGTCCTCATCCTCTATAAGTCCAACATCCGCCTCCCATCTAGTCTTAGCAGTATAGGCCAATGCTGTGGTGCTAGGGAGACGAATGGTGGAGTACAAAGTGGAGATGAGCTTAGCAGGCACATTACCCGTGACTGTGTCCACTATGGAGGGAACTGCCAGGGACGGGTAAGAGCCAGAAAACTGGGCCTGTATGGCGTGACGGAGTTGCAAATACCTGAAGAAAAGGCAATTGGGGAGGGAAAATTCGTCCTTCAGCATTTGGAATGGCTTAAGGCCTGAATCGGTCATGATCTGGTGTATGTATAAGATCCCATGGCGTATCCACGCCGCGGGGTCCGGAATGGACAATAATTCTGGCAAGCATGTATTGTACCAGAGAGGGGTATGAGAGTGTACCCTTGGGGTCCCAGTTCTTTGCAGTGCCGCCCGCCATACCCTCCGGTGGTGAGTCAACATGTCTGCTGTGCGTTGGGGGGGGCGTCTTGTCAATGGGGCTCTTAGGACCGATTGAAGTGGGGTGTGGGCCGAGTCATCTGGGTGCTCACAGAGTAGTGTCTGGTATCTCGTTAGTTCATGTTTATCAAAATAATAGAAGTGGGACAGCTGGAGGCAAAATAATAATCCTGAAAGTCAGGGAGAGCAGCTCCTCCCAACGTCACAGGGTTCTTCAGAATTCTCCAGGAAGTGTTCTCCTTTTTTAAATACAACCAGACACTGTATTTCTGCTACACTTAGTCCCTCGAACACCGGACTGGGGGGTAGTATGTTGTGTATATTAAACCTTAACATATGTTGTTTTGATCCCTGGAACATAGGACCCTCTCCAATTTTGACATGATACCCCCCTGGAACAATTGCCACTAATGACGTGGTCTTCCCTTTGTAAGCAAACAATAAACCAGTTTTACATTCAGGACAACAATATACAGTTGACATTTAAAAAAGTAACCCTTTTTGTGTACACCTTTAAATATAGAGTTTCCACAGATCCATCCTATGTAGAGAAGAATTTAAGATTCTTTCTTAATCTTATAACCTGGTCTGGCCAACCTAGCGAGACCCTCTGTATCTATTCTAAATCTACCTTTCAATCTTAAAGAGTCCCAGAAAACGTGTAGTTTTCTCGAGAGTCTACTTTATGGTGAACCAATTGACAAGGCAAGACTGTTGTTCCCAATAATAATTAAAGAAGGTCTTACCTGTTCAATTGGATCGTCAGTTAAAGCAGAAGAAAGATGGGCTTGACCACAAAGTCACATCCTGCTTTATACTAAAGAAAAACATATCCTGTACTAATACATATATTTCCACATATATATTTAAGAAGAATTTTAATCATGATTATTGGTTCATACCTTACAGAACCCTCCCCACCTCCGGTGTCAGATTTGGCACCTTTTAGGGGGGAGGGGGGTGCATGCGCAGTAGGGAACCAGGCAGTGAAGCCGCAATGCTTCACTTCCTGATTCCCTCACCGAGGATGGCGGCGGGGGCAGCGAGAGATGAGCAATTGCTCGGCTTCGGCTGCCGTCATCGCGGGCACCCTGGAAAGGTAAGTGTCCATTTATTAAAAGTCAGCAGCTGCCGTATTTGTAGCTGCTGTCTTTAATATATTTTTTTTCGCGGGACCTCCGCTTTAAGGCCCCATTCCCACTTGCAAATTTTGCTGGGCTGTTTGCGATTGCCCACAGGAGATTAGCTGCAGACAGAGGCTGACAGCGCACACAGCTATTCACTGCCATTCACATGTAATCGCACACTGATTACCTACTGATCATTAAACCTGTGTCCAGGGGATCATTCACAGTTAATAGCTGCATGACTGATAACATGCAAACTGTCAGCCACCCACTGCTTTGAATGGACTTCCCGTCCGCAGCTAATCACACAAATGAATGCCTTTAGTATGCCGATGATACCATTTACATACCATTTCTTATAAGTTTCTATGCACTAATACTTTCAAAGCAGTAAAGCGTTCGTGAGTGAGTGTGGCGCAATAAGGGCTTACTACAAATACGCCAACAACAAGGCGGATATGGGCTCAACCCCTACCGTCCCACTCAATGAACTCTATTAGTAAACCAATCTATTATATACTCTCTAGGGTTAACAATTATAGTGTCCCAGTGGGGGGAGAAAAAGCTGTGAACAGAAATGTGTGACTCTTTTCATTCACATACAAAACTTGGTCTTTATTGTAAAGGATAAAATTAATCACATAAACAACATGTACCCATAGGCGTGCTCACAGGGTGTGCCGGGTGTGCCTAGGCACACCCTAATCCCCCCATGTGCATTAGCATTATCCAGGAGGTGGGTGGTTGAGGGTGCCAGTGGCCATTGTAAATGCCCCCATTATATTAAAATCTAGGTTCATCTTTAGGAACACATTACACCCGTATTTAGGGTGTATAGTAATATGCTCCCAATCAACTGGCTCCCACCACCAGCGCCCCTTCCTATGACAGCAGGTGGCGTTCATGTGTGTTTGGGGTGCACACCCTAATGAAATAGGCTGCGCACACCTATGCATGTACCACAAGACATATTTAAAAATATCACCCAGCTCCTGCTCTTTAATTAACTCATATCTTAATCTGAGTCTGATTTAATGCAAAGCTATATTGTAGCAATATTCTAACCCCTTTAGGTATATATATATATATTAATTAGTAACGGGTGGCCACCCAACTCGTATTTATACACTGTGAGGAAATGCATCAGTCCAGCATGTATAACCGTGACATTCAAGATCAAACTTATTGTGGAGTTGGCCAGTTGAATTAAACACCAAGGAATTGGACAGCAAAGCTGAAAACAAAAATGGTTTCATCCACTGTGGTCCAGAGAAGGTAAGCTGTTACCTGAAGATATAAAAAACATCCCCATAGGTATATTGCACTTCACCTCCCTCACACAGACATGCACATTGGGCAATCCTGATTTCAAATTTGTAATGCTCCTGATCCAAAGGAGGTCATGTATACAGAAGATTAGATCTCATATTGAGGCATTCTTGCAAAGACATCCATTCAATAGATGCTAATGATATATCAAAGCACACGTTATATAATGCAGAAACTTTCCAGTGGTGCAGCAATTAGCATATATTGTGCCATCTTTATTGTTCATACAAGAGCCCAATGAAAACACGGTCCTGAGTTTCACACAGATACAAATATTGTGCAGTCCTGGTTGTATGTTTTTATATATATATATATATATATATTGTGACAGCAGGAAGGTAAAGTCACCTGGTTGCATCCAGGGGGGTAGATATATTTCGCCCAGATTCAGGCTTTACGCCGACTTATACAACTAGGTGGAGAGTTGTATAAGCCCAGCTGAGGCTAGTGAGCTCATGCCTGGACCCAGACCTGTGTGGACTGTCTAGGGAGAGTGAACCCCTGTGCGGTGAGACAAAGCCTGTGTGGCTATTTGCTTGGACATTTAAAACCAGGGACTTAGGGACTAGGACAGCACTAGGCTGATCCCAGTTGTTAGTTAGGAAACCTGTATGTTTAGTCAGAGGTCAAGTTGACCAGGATTTATTTTGTTTATGTTTCTTTTGCTTTGCTGTGTTTTGTCACTGTAAATAGAAAATAAACCGCACCTTTTTGATTTTGAAAACCACAACCTCCGTTTGCTGGGCCTGTTTTTGTGTGGGGAGCCCATCCCGGGGGTCACACACACCCGCTGCCGAGCTAACCCCCTCACAGTTGGTGGAGAACCAGTGGCAGTTTTTTTTAAGCCAGCATGGAGGAGATACTGAAGCAGCTGGCTCTAGCAAATGCCAATCAACAGCAGACAAATGCAGGTTTGCAAAAGAGCCTTGCAGCTCATCAACAGAGACTTGCAGCTCAACAACAGAACTTCGCAGCCCAGCAGCAAGCTCATCAACAGAGCCTTGCAGCCCAGCAGCAAGCTCACCAACAGAGTCTGGAAGCTCAGCAACAAGCCCAGCAGCAATCTGAGGCCCGCTTCATAGACCTGTTACAGAAGCAAGAGCAGAGACTACAACAAATGGAAGCAGTAATGCAGCAACGTCCGCAGACCAGTGAGGAAAGCCGTCCCACTAATACCGCGTCCTTTGGGGTGAGTCGTTTATTGACAAAAATGACTGGAGAGGATGATCCAGAGGTATTTTTGACCACATTTGAAAGGACTGCTGAAAGAGAAAAGTGGCCTGAGGAGCAGTGGGCTGGACTGGTGGCTCCTCTGTTAACTGGTGAATCGCAGAAGGCTTACTATGACCTAGAGCCTGACCAAGCAAAAGACTATGTGATGCTAAAAGCTGAAATATTGGCAAGGCTGGGTGTCACCCAGGCTGTCCGGGCTCAGCGTGTGCATAACTGGACTTTCCAGCTTGGAAAACCCCCCAGGTCTCAAATGTATGATCTCATTCACCTGAGCAGAAAGTGGCTACAGCCAGAGACTTTGTCCGCACCAAAGATTGTGGAACGTGTTGTAATGGATCGGTTTTTGAGAGCTCTTCCTACTGCCATCCAAAAGTGGGTAAGCCATGGAGACCCAGAGACGGCCGATGGTCTTGTGGATCGTGTGGAGAAATACTTGGCTACAGAGAACCTGACGGCCTCTTCCAGAGACACTCGGACTTTCCACCCTAAGACCAGACCATCCCCAGGGGCGGATAAGAGGATTCCAAGGGGTGAGGGTGGAGAGAGTGAGAGGGTGGGAGCTCTACCCCAAGTTTGGCGAGAACAGCCTGGGAAATCAGCGGCTCAAGAGGCGGCAAGAAGGATCGTTTGCTACCGCTGCCGGCAAGCGGGACATATTGCAGCCAATTGCCCGGTTGTGGAGGAACCCATGCAGTGTGACTTTCTGACGGGCAGACGTCAGTCGCTGTGTGCGACAGTCGCATGCACTGCCATTCGAGGAACTGAGAAACATTTATGCAAAATGTGTGTTAATGGTAGAAATGTTGTGGTATTGCTGGATTCAGGTAGCCTTGTGACCCTGATAAAGGCTGAGTTAGTTAAAACAGAGGTCTCTGGGAATAGCAAGGTAGCTGTTATTTGTGTGCATGGGGACACCCGAGAGTATCCAGTGACTACAGTGTGTTTCGAGACCCCCAAAGGTACCCTCTCTCATCCAGTGGGCTTAGTATCTCAGTTACCGCATGACGCCATTGTGGGAAGGGATTTTCCGAAGTTCTGGGAACTGTGGGATGATCCTGAGCCCCCCACTGGTGCCCCTATGTACCAGGAATGTGATAGCCAGAACTCCCCTGAGAGTGGTGAGGACTCTCCGGAATTTCCCTTATCAGTATTGGCAGGGGAGACTCAAGAAACTGGAGAGGAGCCCACCTCCTCAGACGAAAACCTACCGTCTGTGGAGTTTTCTGATCTTGAGGTTCACAGGGAAAACTTTGCCACAGAACAGTTGAAAGACCCCGCCCTAATAAAGGCACGGGAAAACGTAGTGAAAATAGATGGCGAGTTAGTGAACCCAGATAATACCTGCACTTACCCATACTTCAGCGTAGAGAAGGACCTACTGTATCGGGTGGCAAAAAGGGCAGAAGAAACCGTTGAGCAGCTTGTGGTGCCCAAACCTTACAGGAAGTTGGTGTTGGAGTTGGCCCATGGGCACATTCTTGGAGGTCATCTGGGGACAGAGAAAACCCGAGAGAGGGTATTACAGAGATTCTATTGGCCGGGGGTGATGAAGGACATAGAAAATTATTGTTCCTCCTGCCCTGTGTGTCAGAGGTCGGCCCCGATGCCACATTTCCGTAGCCCGCTGGTCCCTCTACCCATCATTGAGGTCCCGTTTGAGAGGATCGCCATGGATTTGGTAGGTCCTATAATCAAGTCCGCTAGGGGGCACCAGTACATATTAGTTATAATGGACTATGCCACCCGTTATCCAGAAGCGATCCCTCTCCGAAATACCTCGGCCAAAACCATAGCCAAAGAGCTATCTCTTGTGTTTAGCCGGGTGGGTATTTGTAAAGAACTGCTTACGGACCAAGGTACACCCTTTATGTCCCGGGTTATGAAGGAGCTGTGTAAATTGTTCAAAGTGACGCAATTACGTACATCTGTGTATCACCCCCAAACCGATGGGCTGGTTGAAAGATTCAACAAAACCCTAAAACAAATGTTGAAGAAAGTGGTGGATAGAGATGGAAAAGATTGGGACTGTCTACTTCCTTATCTGATGTTTGCTATTAGGGAGGTGCCCCAATCCTCTACGGGATTCTCCCCCTTTGAGTTACTGTATGGGAGACACCCAAGAGGGCTGTTGGATATTGCCAAGGAAACTTGGGAAAGTGAGAGTTCTCCCCACAGGAGTGTGATTGAGCATGTCGCCCTGATGCAAGACCGAATTGCACAGGCAATGCCCATCGTGAAGGAACATTTGGCCCAAGCGCAGTTAGCACAGCAGAGAGTGTACAACCGTGGAGCCAAGACCCGTACCTTTTCCCCGGGGGATAGGATACTGGTACTTGTCCCTACGGTTGAAAGTAAATTCCTTGCCAAATGGCAAGGCCCCTACGAGATAATGGAAAAAGTGAGCGAAGTGAATTACAAGGTCAGACAACCAGGAAGGCGAAAGCCCGAACAGATCTATCACGTTAATCTGTTGAAAGCCTGGAGGGATAGAGAGTCCCTAGTCGCAGACACTTGGTCACCAGCTCAAACTGGTTGCGTGATTCCTGAGGTTGGAATAGCAGCCACCTTGTCACAACCCCAACAACAGGAGGTTAAGGAGTTTGTGCTTCGCAACAAGGAGGTATTCTCTGAGCTGCCGGGACAAACATCTGGGGTAGAGCATGACATCATTACCCCGCCCGGTGAAAGGGTGAAGTTAAAACCCTATCGGATCCCAGAGGCCCGACGGGAGGCAATACGGGAGGAAGTACAGAAAATGCTGAACTTAGGGGTGATAGAGGAGTCCCAAAGTGATTGGTCTAGTCCCATTGTGTTGGTGCCTAAACCGGATGGGAGCTGGCGATTTTGTAACGATTTTCGTCAGTTGAACAAAGTTACAAAATTTGACACCTACCCCATGCCACGTATAGATGAGTTGATCGACCGGCTGGGAACAGCCCGATACATGACGACTCTTGACCTCACAAAAGGGTATTGGCAAATCCCCCTGGCCAAATTGGCCAAAGAGAAAACCGCATTTGTAACCCCAGACGGGGCGTTCCAATATAAAAGAATGCCGTTCGGGTTACAGAATGCGCCGGCCACATTCCAGCGGAAAATGGACCAGATGCTGAGGCCCCATCGGAAGTATGCTGCGGCTTACCTGGATGACGTAATTGTCCATAGCACAGATTGGGCCTCACATCTGCCAAAAGTGCAAGCAGTCCTGGACTCTGTTCGGGAAGCGGGGTTTACGGCTAACCCCAAGAAGTGTACCATTGGGCAGGAGGAGGCCAAATATCTTGGGTACACCATTGGGAGGGGAGTAATAAAACCCCAACTCAACAAAGTCGAGGCCATCCAGAGTTGGCCACGTCCCAACAGCAAGAAGCAGGTACGAGCCTTTCTGGGAATCGCTGGGTATTATCGGCGATTCATTCCCCACTTTGCTTCTAAGGCTGTGCCCCTAACCAACCTAACGAAGGGGAAAGGGTCGGTCATGATTAAATGGACCCCCGAGGCTGAGGCAGCATTCCAATTCTTGAAACAAGCCTTATGTAGCCAGCCAGTGTTGTACTCACCCGACTTCTCTAAAGACTTTGTCGTACAAAGTGATGCGTCAGATGTGGGGTTAGGAGCAGTATTGTCCCAGGTCTGGAACGGGGAAGAGCACCCAGTCATTTACCTCAGCAGGAAGTTGAAGTCCCATGAGGTAAATTACGCCACCGTTGAAAAGGAGTGTTTAGCGGTGAAGTGGGCTCTAGATTCCCTTCGGTACTACCTGCTAGGTAGGCACTTTGACATGGTTACGGATCACGCTCCGTTAAACTGGATGGCTCAAAACAAGGAAACAAATAGAAGAGTGAATAGGTGGTTCCTGGCCCTCCAGGAATTCAACTTCACAGTAAAGCATCGCCCTGGCGTTCAAATGGGGAATGTGGATGCTTTGTCTCGAGTACATGAATGCCTGATTGCTGGTGTTCCAACCCCGAGGTTAAAACAAGAGGGGGGGGTATGTGACAGCAGGAAGGTAAAGTCACCTGGTTGCATCCAGGGGGGTAGATATATTTCGCCCAGATTCAGGCTTTACGCCGACTTATACAACTAGGTGGAGAGTTGTATAAGCCCAGCTGAGGCTAGTGAGCTCATGCCTGGACCCAGACCTGTGTGGACTGTCTAGGGAGAGTGAACCCCTGTGCGGTGAGACAAAGCCTGTGTGGCTATTTGCTTGGACATTTAAAACCAGGGACTTAGGGACTAGGACAGCACTAGGCTGATCCCAGTTGTTAGTTAGGAAACCTGTATGTTTAGTCAGAGGTCAAGTTGACCAGGATTTATTTTGTTTATGTTTCTTTTGCTTTGCTGTGTTTTGTCACTGTAAATAGAAAATAAACCGCACCTTTTTGATTTTGAAAACCACAACCTCCGTTTGCTGGGCCTGTTTTTGTGTGGGGAGCCCATCCCGGGGGTCACACACACCCGCTGCCGAGCTAACCCCCTCACAATATATATATATATATATATATATATATATATATATATATATATATATATATATATATATATATTCACTCCTCGGTTCACTTCTTGGTTATCTCTCGCCTCAACTACTGCAACTCCCTTCTCATTGGATTACCTTTACATAGACTATCCCCCCTTCAGTCCATCATGAATGCCGCTGCAAGACTCATCCACCTTACCAACCGTTTAGTGTCCTCCACCCCTCTCTGCCAGTCCCTCTACTGGCTTCCACTCACCCAACGAATAAAATTCAAAGTACTAACAGTAATTTACAAACACAATCCACAACTCGGCCCCTAGCTACATCACTAACCTAGTCCCAAAATACCAACCAAGCCGCTCTCTTCGGTCCTCCCAAGACCTCCTGCTCTCGAGCTCCCTTGTCACCTCCTCCCATGCTCTCCTCCAGGATTTCTCCAGAGCTTCTCCCATCCTTTGGAACTCCATACCCCAATCTGTCCAACTGTCCCCTAATCTATCCATCTTTAGACAATCCCTGAAAACCCTTCTCTTTAAAGAAGCCTATCCTGCTTCTAACTAACACTGTTTTACTTCCTCCATCAGCTCATCCCCCACAGCTATTACCTTTTGTATCATTTGACCCTCCCTTTTTTAGATTGTAAGCTCTATTGAGCAGGGCCCTCTGATTCCTCTTGTACCAAATTGTATTGTAACTGTAATGTCTGCCTTTATTTTGTTAAGCGCTGTGCGAACCGTTGGCGCTATATAAATCCTGTATAATAATAATAATATATATATTGCTAGACGGTCTAGAGGAGGTCCAACGTGTAAATAATAAAATCTCACATTGAAACATTACACCCTCCCTCACAGGAGCATCCATTCAAAGAGTGTGAGAGATATATCAAAACACATTTTCCACAGTGTCAGGACCCTCCAATGGAATGGAATGGCATGCAGCATGTTGGCATATATTATGCTGTGTGTATTATTGCACATGGACACAATTGCTCAACACAGTTCCAATCCACAGTACAAATTCAGCTGGATAGAGGGCAAAGCTCTATTATGGACATGCAGGCTGCTGTTGAACATTTACCATATATGCTGGTGTTTGTAAAAACATGTCTTTGAAAAAAACATATGATACTTATCAAACGTGCGCCATTTGTTTGTAAATCCTCCTCACTGGATGATGCCTTCGATTCCAGGGGTCATGGGAGCAGGAGCAGGTAGCTGGACAAAAGAGAAGCCTGACCATTTTCCCCGGATGTCCCTGGCTGCTTCAGAGGGTGAAAAGCATTCAGTCAACACGTAACAGATGCCTCACAAGTGTTCTGAACACAATTGTGGCAAAGTTCTATTTACTATAATTTAGACGTTTGCCAAGCTTTGCAAGCTGACAAAACTTGCCAACTTTTGCTGGCAGGATTAAAAACATGCAGTGAATTTTGTATGTGCACTAGACCATTCATTATTAAATTAACCGCTTCCATACAGGGAATTTTCACCCCCTTTCTGCCCAGTCCAATTTTTAGTTTTCAGCGCTGTCGCACTTTGAATGACAATTGCGCGGTCATGCAACACTGTACCCAAATTAAATCTTATTTTTTTTTTCCCACAAATAGAGCTTTCGTTTGGTGGTATTTAATCACCTCTGCTGTTTTTATTTTTTGTGCTATAAACAAAAGCAGAGCGTTAATTTTGAAAAAAACACTTTTTTCTTTTTGATTTATTAAATATCACAATTTAAAAAAATAAATAAAATGTCCTCAGTTTAGACCGATACGTATTCTTCTACATATTTTTTGTAAAAAATAATCGCAATAAGCGTTTGGTTTGCGCAAAAGTTATAGTATCTACAAAATAGGAGATAGATTTATGGCATTTTTTTATTTTGTTTACTAATAATGGCGGCGATCTGCGATTTTTATTGTGACCGTGACATTGCGGCGGACAGATCGGACACTTTTGACACGTTTTTGGGACCATTCACATTTATCCGGCGATTAGTGCTATAAAACTGCACTGATTACTCATGTAAAATGTGACTGGCAGGGAAGGGGTTAATATGTTCCCTAGTGAGTGATTCTAACTGTAGGGGGAGGGGACTGACTGGGGGAGGGGACCGATGTGTGTTCCTCTGTACTGGGAGAACACATCGGTCTCCTCTCCTCTGACAGGACATGGATCTGTGTGTTTACACACACACAGATCCATGGTCCTGCCGTGATTGCGGGCAATCGCGGGTGCCCGGTGGACATCGCGGCCGCCGGGCATGCGCACCGCGTCCTGGGCGATGCGGTGGACATGCGCCCCCTAGCGGCCCGAGAAGCTCAGGACGTCATATGAGGGAGGGTTCCTGCCGACGTCATATTACTATGACTCGGTAAGGAAGTGGTTAAAGAAGGCACTGGCTTTGCAAAGCATTTGAAAAGCTTTAACCACTTTAGGACCGGAAGGATTTGCCCCCTAATGACCAGGCCATTTTTTGCGATACGGCACTGCGATGCTTCAACTAACAATTGCACAGTCATGTGATGTTAGACCGGAATAAAATGTATGTCCTTTTTCTCCCACAAACAGCTTTAAAATAATAATAATAATTTTTTTACTTTTGCTATAATATCCCAAAAATGTATTTCTTCATCAGTTTAGGCCAATATGTATTCTTCTACATACTTTTGGTGAAAAAAATCACAAAAAGCGTCTATTGATTGGTTTGCGCAAAAGTTAAAATAGGAGATAGATTTATGAAATTTTTATTATTTATTTTTTACTAGTAATGGTGCCGATGTGCGATTTTTAGCAGGACTGCGACATTGCGGCGAACAGATTGGACACTTTTGACACTTTTTAGGGACCAGTGACATTTATACAGAGATCAGAGCTAAAAGTAGCCACTGATTACTGTATAAATGTCACTAGCAGGGAAGGGTATGTCACTAGGGGGCGATCAAGGGGTTAAGTGTTCCCTAGGGAGGTGTTTCTAACTGTGGGGGGCAGTGTACTGACTGGAGGAGGAGAGAGCTCGCTGTTCCTGATCCCCTAGGGACAGCAGATCTCTCTCTACTCCCCTGTCAGAACAGGGATCTGTTTGTTTACATACACAGATCCCGTTCTGGCTCTGTTAAGCGACCGCGGGTGGCTGGCGAACATCGCGGCCACCAGGCACATGCATCGGCTCCGGCGTCACGCTGCGTGTGCGCACCCCCTATAAGCCCGTAAAGCGACTGCCGTACAGCCAAGGCGATTTGCGCAGGAGAGCCAACCTGCCGCCGTATAACAGCGGCTGGTCAGCAAGTAGTTAATATGTAGCAAACTCCAGTTCTTTACACCCATGTAAACAAGGCCCAGTAGCTCTCCTTTTGAAATTGATCTATTTCATCTTATCTGGACTGCTTCTACCATTGATTGTTTTTTTTTATGAATTATTTTGATTAGCAATGATATTTGGTAAGGATGCCAATTTGTCAATTTGAATTTGGTAATTCGTCATTTTTTTTATAATACTAAGGTGGCTGATATCAGGTGCATTTTCACTCTCTTTACGCAAAGTAATAAAAATCTATCAGAGGGCTCTGGTTTTGATTCCTTCTGGGGTCCCTCTTGAAGATTGCACCTATGTTTCTGTTCTGCTGACACAGTTTTGTCAGGAGAAGAGGTAAAAACTGATAGTTCTAAACCCTTCCCTTCTAAAACTAAAAAAGGAAAAAAATAGTTTTTTACTGGAGATTAAATATAATTGCTAGTTTATAAGCTGTTGATACATTTAAAGGCAATGTAATATACTATTATTGTATATATGTTTTGTTTCATTCATAGACATTGAAGCGTCAGAGTAGCCTTGCTCTGCTATTCTTTAACAGCATTCTTGCTCATGGGGATCTAAGGAACAACAAGCTGAATCAGCTGGCTGTAAATTTGTGGAATTTGTCTCAAAAACATGGCTATTCTGACACCAAAACTATGGTAAGTACCTCCATGTCAATATGTTGATTATACAGATGGCTCCTTTTCCCCTAAGTTTTATGAACAAGGTTAATACTATTTGCATTATTTTGCAGAATCTCTTTGGCTTATGTTTTTCAAATGAGACCTGCCTGCTTTGTCACACAGCAAAAAGCCTGTGATTTCTAGAAAGCATAAAATAATAATTATCTTATGTAGCGGGGTCTCTAAATTTAGGTGGGATACACCTGGGTGGTAGTATGATCCAGGTGTGTAAATTATGAGAGGAATTGGACCATTTGTATTCGTGGAGGATTGGGCGGTGTAATAATCTCCTTGGCCTGTGGGTGGCGGGGTGCCCGCAGGCTCAAGGTAGATTTACTGCCATAGTGCTGTCCTTTTTGTCCCTTCTCGGAGATGGTACGGCGAGGGCGGGGAACCTGCCGTGGCGTCAATGGAGGGGATAAAAGGGGGGAGACGCCCTTGCCACGAGGTCTTCGTCTTCTTCTTCTGGAGTTTCTTCATCACGCGCCCAGGCACCTTAGGCCTGGGTGCGGGCGGTTCTGAGTTCCGGCCCAGGTACCCTAGGCCTGACCGGAATGGAGTTGGAGTCCATCCCAGGCACCTTCAGCCTGGGGTGAGGTACTAAACCAGGAGGCCTGGGGCTCAGTGACTTCGACTGGGTCCCGCGAGGGTGGAGAAGTCCGAGGGTCCCTGAAGTGGATGGGGCCCATGTCTGAGGCGAGGAGGCCGGGGAGGTTACCCATTCGGAGAGTCCGGAGCAGCATCAACCCGGTGACGGATGGGCCCCTGGTAACTCCCTTGGAGGGACATCTTCCCCTGACAGGGGCCGCAACGCAGCGAAGGTACTCCTATCTACGTTCTCTTGAGTTGCTGGTAGAGACTCACAATTTCTAAGTTCTCTCTTAGCCGATGGCTATAGTAACCGCTGGTGAAACCACAGTGGTTTAGCTTACAATCAGGATAGTGCCTCGACCTGCTCATTCCACCATATCAAACTGTTATTGGGTCTCAACCAGTTGGCTACTGAAGCACTGTTTATTGTGAGTTATGCAATAAAACAAGAGTTGGACTGTGATCGGTGTGTGGAACTCTGGTTAATGGGAGCAAAGAGAAGTGTTTGCACGGCAGGACTTGATCCTTGACTAAAACACACAGGCCCGAGGAAAACAACTGGTACTGGCCTTCACCTCACCCACAGCTATGGGGAGGACATGGGCCGTAGCGCATCTCACTCTGTCCTATGTGATACCCCTAGACAAAAGAGATGGGGTGAGGCCGCTACACTTAATTATACAGTACAGGGTACAGGACTTGCAATGTCAAATCAATAGCAAAAGAGCGCCTACTGAAACCTGTGCAGATATAAACATGAGAAGATCATACAGAAAAATATACAAAACATCCTTTATACATAAAGTATAGTCCATAAGTTCATGATTAAACACCTAAAATGCAGATGAAGATATTCCTGCCACCACTGTGCTGATAAAGTGGAAATCAAAATCACCCTGTAATTACTCCCATAGGAGAGCAGTTTACTGTCACAATTGACCTCCAAGATTACTGTAAGGTCTGAAAGCACTTTTGCATATTCCTCTCCAGACTGCTGTTCTCATATATTAATCTGGATCACAGATTGCTACATCAAGATGGAAATCCCATATGCACGGAAAAAGAGGCTAACAATAGTGAAATATCACTTAAAAATGAATATTAAAAAATAAAAGGCGGAAAAAGTGTCAGCATGTCGCAAATCCCACAAATTGCTATAGAGTATAGACTCGCACTGCGGTGCCACAAATCAGGTACTTCTATACCTGTCCAAGCATGTTGTCTGAATGACTTTCTCAGGGGCTGAGGGGAAGTTGTTATCCCACCATCACATTTCCAAAGCCTTGTACACACGATTGGATTTCCATCGGACAAATCCATGGAATTTTATGCGAAGGGCGTTTGCCGTGAACTTGTTCTGCAAACAGATGGCAGAACTTTTTCAGCCAACATTCACAAAACTACGTGGTTTTTCTGCTCTTTAGTGCCACCCTTTGGTCAACTTCTGCTAATGTTGTCTTATGGTTAGCATTGGTTTGGAGCATGCGTGTTTGTACTTTGGATTTTAGTCCGACGGACTTGTGTACAGAACACATTTGTTGTCGGACAATTTGAGAGCATGGCTATCCAACATTTGTTGTCGGAAATTCCAACAACAATTGTCAGATGGAGCATACAGACGGTCGGATTATCCAACAAGACCCTTCCAGCACACAATTGTTGTCGACATATCCGATCATGTGTACAGGCCTTTAGAGTGCACTTGGATCAGCCATTATTATGTTTATTCTTCTATTTATGGAATTGAGTCACGTTACAATGGTATGTAAGTTTCAACAACACACAAGGAGATGTCAAAATCTTGGCCAGCAAAAGGGCAAAAATACAAAAATTGTAGGCCACTGTGATGGTACAAAAAGTTGTGCAAAGCCATCAACATAGTAAAAGAGAAGTAAAGCAAGTTTGACATTATACTATAGTTGAGTATACAGAATACTATTTTAATTCCTGCGTATATAAAAAAAAAATTAAAGCGGAGGTCCCTTGAAAAAATAAATATTAAAAGCCAGCAGCTACAAATACTGTAGCTGCTGACTTTTAATAAATAGACACTTACCTGTCCAGGGTGCCCGCGATTACGGCAGCCGAAGCCGAGCAATCGCTCGTCTCTCAGCTGCCCCCGTCGCCATCCTCAGTGAGGGAATCAGGAAGTGAAGCGTTGCGGCTTCACTGCCCGGTTCCCTACTGCGCAAGCGCGAGTAGCGCGGCGTGTCGTCACTGGTCCCCGCTGTCTCCTGGGACCAGTGTGTTTCCCAGGAGACAGCGGGGGGTGATGCAAAGGGGCATGACTCCCGCGGGAGTTTATTTCCGGAAGTGGGTGAAAATACTTGTATTAGACAGGTATCTGCACCCCTCTCCCCCTGAAAGGTGCCAAATTGGAGAGGGTTCCGAATAGCGGAGGTTCACTTTTTGTGTGGACCTCCGCTTTAAAAAAACAAGATGTATGGCATCAGGTTGTGAACATTCTAATCAGGTTATCAATGACAAAGGGGGTGAAATTGGGGAGGGGGAGGGACTTATACTGGGCCTCCCTGATAGATTCAATTGGCATGCAGCTGGGTTGATGTGCACGTCTACTGATGTGAGTTGTTTGATGATATCCACAACATTATGCTAGAAGGGTTGTATTTCTGAACATTGCCAAAAGACATGGAATATGGTACACTTTTCTCTTCCACATCTCCAACTGTCACTCAAGGCATGGGGAGAAATATAGTGAAGAACAGTGGGCACCCTGTACCGCCTTTGAGGACCTTGTAGCCTGTCTCCTGGAGCTTGGTAGCAATGGAGGATTTTTTCAAAGTGAAGGATCTTTTCTCATTGTTGCGCAGTAAATTGAATCCTCAAGTTCGATTTCCATTTCAACAGAAAGGGTGTTATGTAATTGTGATGTCGTTTGAGCAAGAAAATGTAAGTGATAGAGAGACAGTGGTGTATCGGTTCCCTTTTGTGGCATTAGGTCTCTTAACCATAAGTGGGCAGGGATATACCCTTCTGCTTGAGGAGTGCAAGTATAAAATGATGACGCTGCATCCCAGACTTACGGGGGGGGGGTTCAGTAGATGGGTAATGTCAGTGGGAGGAAGTGTTGAGCTGCTCTAAAATCAGAGAGGTTCATGCCTCTGTGTTCCTTATTTTGCAGAGAAGCGGTTCAAAGTTTTCAGAATAGAGGTCCATGGGGTCAGCGGTTTTGTTGGTTCCCAAGTAACAAATCGAGCTAGTAACCCAATTGAATGAGAAATGGAGAGGCATACCATGGCCGGATCAATAGAAATGTTAAGGGTCAAGAATTTTATCAAGATTTATTTAAAATTTGAACGGGGACCGGTACCCTGTTGCTGTAATGCTTAAAGTAAGTTTGGTAAGGTTGAATGGGTTCAGTTAACCCCTTCAGCCCTGGAAGAATTGGCTGCCCAATGACCGGGCCATTTTTTGCAATCCGGCACTGCGTCGCTTTAACTGACAATTGCGCGGTCATGCGACGTTGCACCCAAATAAAATTGACTTCCTTTTTTTCTCACACAAATAGAGCTTTCTTTTGGTAGTATTTGATCACCTCTGCGGTTTTTATTTTTTGTGCTATAAACAAAAAGAGCGTCAATTTTGAAAAAAAAGCAATATTTGTTTACCTTTGGCTATAATAAATATCCCCAAAAATATATTTAAAATGTTTTTTTTTTTCAGTTTAGGCGGATATGTATTCTTCTACATATGTAGCGCACACACACCCTTCTCCTTGTCTATTTCGGCTCCTCTTAGGAGAAAGGGGCACCCCGCACCACAAGCCCGTACCCTCCTGTGTTAAGAGGTTAGGCGGTGTTGTTTTTGGGCCTTGTCTGCAGCCGGGGCATAAAGTTCTCCTGAGAATGATTCTCACCTCTACAGTGTGTAGATGCAAGTCCTTGATTTCCCCAGGAACGTAAATGTCCACACCAGCTGAAAGTCCAACTCAATCTTTATTTTTCACTTGCACAACACATATTCTCTTGGATAGACGAAAGGTTGGAGTAAAGACACAGGACAGCTTTAAGGTGTGGAGGAGGTCCAGGCACAAACGTAGCTCAAAAACAACTGCTCCCGTTCCTCCAACAAGTAGAACACCCTTTATCAGGGCAAACAGTTCTGGGCTCCAGAGAGTGCACTCCGGACATAAAAGGCAAACAACAAGAGTCCAGTCTCTTCACAGATAATATTGAGGATGCGGCAACACCAAAGGCTTTGAATGCTTATCAAATGTGTCAATATGGTACTCAACATTATCTTTGTCCTTTCGGCAAATAACCACCTTGTCTGCATGTATGTGCCGACCGAGCATCCAGGCATTCCTACAGTCCTTGTACCGCTTGGTAGCTGTGGGAGAACTTTGATATGTGTCCATACAAGGTCCGCGTATCACCGGTGTCTATAGGCCTCCACCTCGAACAAAAGTTCCTTTGGCAGGTACGGGTACTCCCACCCATATTCGCTAGCAACCTTCTGGTTAAATAACCTCTGCAAACGGGACAGAGGTGGCATGGTCAGACGATCTCCCATACTGGTCATGACTATGGCATCTGGGTGCCGAGGTACTTTCACTACCTCTGGACCAGACACAGGGGCCCGCAATGACACCTGCTCTATCCCAGCAACGGATCCAGGTATCTCTAGTGGTGGAAGGGCAGGCAAGGGCACAGATCCCTCCTCAGGCTCCGGGGCCTCCACCCGGGGTGTGCTCTCCCCAGTAGACATTGATGGGTCCCTACTTCTACGGGACAAGGACAGGGGCATCTTATCCCAACCCTTTTTCTCTAACACCTCTTCAATGGTGGCGTCGTCTCCAAGATCAGAGACCGACTCCAGGTCAGAGGTATCACATTCCTCTGCAGGCAAGTAGCTCCGGGTAGAAGACGAGTCACCACCTCTAACCAGTTCAAGGGCCCTGGGCTCCCTGACCCAAGCATCCCCAATACTTCGGACTTCCAACAGAGTCTTTTTCCCCGGCTTACCTCGGCTTGTAGCTAAGCCAGGACGTCCAGAACTTTTCCCTTCGGATGTATCCGTTCCGAGCAAGCGCTGGGGCGTAACTCCACCACGGCCGCAGGAAGCCTTCACAAAGCCAATCTTCCTCTTGGGCGGTGGGAGTAAGGACTCTGTGGTGACCGAGGCAACATCCTCCAGTCTCTCCGATTCCGGTTCCTCAATCTCCGGAACATCTCTGCTTGCGACTTCCTCCGAAGTCTCAACAGTGCGCATAGGGGTGGCTGCAAAAGCTCTGGCTCTTTCCTCTGAAGTAGTGGCGCCTGTAATTGAGGCGGAAAGCCAGAGGCTTCTCTGTAGGTTGCTCCACCTCAAACAGGAACTCCTTACACTGCTCGCATCTGCCGAAGGGCTTGAGATGCACCACCAGTCCCGAGCAGCCGGGACAAACCACTCCGAGGGCCTCCACATCTCTGCAAACGTAGAGGGCAAAACGTCCCCGGGGCTTCAGCCGAATCCCTGTATCCATCACAGAAGCAGCAAACGAGGTCATATTCATGGTGGTTGCGGACGGAATCCATGAGGGATGAGACGCCATGTTGCTCGCTTGCTGTTCCATTGCGCACTGTCCTTTTCGTGCCAAAGTCCCCACGTGTAACTCCTCACATGGCCAGACTCCTCCCATCTTCTGCACTGTTTGCGGGCTTTCTCTATAGGCACGCCCATATACTACGCAGTCAGGGTTCTCCTCGTGGCGCAGTTCTCAATATGGCCGACCTCCACGTAACTTCACTGGGGAATAAAGTTCAAACTCTGGGGGGTCCTCACACTTTCCAACCGCAGACAAATCCCGGACTCGAGCCCCCACGTGTAGCGCACATACCCGTTCTCCTTGTCTGTTTTGGCTCCTCTTAGGAGAAAAAAAAGGCTCCTCTGTGGGGGAAAAAAAAGGACGTCAATTTTGTTTGTGAGCCACGTCGCACAACCGCGCAAATGTCAATTAAAGTGACGCAGTGCCGAATCGCAAAAAGGAGCCTGGTCCTTGAGCAACAAAATGGTCCGGGGCTTAAGTGGTTAATGCTTGGCCGTTTGCCTTGAACTTATGAAAAAGACCATTACCAGCATTACTACTATACTACTACTACTTCATTTCACTTTAAAATTTAGAATATTTTGTAACATATATAGGTATTAAAGTGGTTGTAAACCCACTTTTTCAACTTGCACCTACTGGTAAGCCTAGATTAAGGCTTACCTGTAGGTGCAAGAAATATCTCCTAAACCTACACGGTTTAGGAGATATTTAGTAAAAATGACATTGCTCCGTGTCTACGGCGCATGCGCGCCGTAGAGAACGGCGCATTCATGGGGTTAATCCCATTCACAAAATCGGCTACTTCCCAGCAATAGCTGGGCGTAGCCGATTGTGACGGCTCTTGCGCGCATGCGCAGAGTGACGTCACCGCCGCTCCGGCCAATCACATCGCCGGAGCGGCGCTGTGATTGGCTGCAGCGGCGATACCCGGAAGTAACCTTCCGGCTATCGCCGCAGCGATGGATGCGGCTAGATGGAGGGACGCGGACGGCTTCGGGGGCCCCGATCTAAGGTAAGTGGTACATAATGAGCTAATATGCTAGTCATACTAGCTCATTATGCCTTTCTCTTACAGGTGGGGGAAAAAAAAAAAAACTAAATGTGGGTTTACAACCACTTTAAGTCTAATGCCTGTATACTTCATCCAATTGTATATTTTTTATGTTACATTGAGGCTCTTGAAATATGCTTATATACACCAGGGAGATTGTTTTTACTTGTAACCCTTTCGGACAGAGAATATGGGAGTTATTTGTTGGAAATAATACATTTATATAAGATGGGCAATAATCCACTACACTTTAAAATACTTCATTGTTTTTTTTGCCCTATGTATTATTTTGATGATCTATTGATCTTCACACTACTCTTATTTCGCTTTAGGTTAGTAGATAAAATGGTTATTAGCCTTTTTTTAGTGTGAGTAAAAATGTAATTTTCTTTTTAGATATATTGTACTTATGCTTTATATAATTCTTTGTATCGCACCACAAGCCTGTACCCTCCTGTGTTAACAGGTTAGGCGGTGTTGTTTTTGGGCCTTGTCTGCAGCCGGGGCATAAAGTCCTCCTGAGAATGATTCTCACCTCTACAGAATATTGATTTCCTTCCTAGGACATAGCCCCTTTAGGGAGAAGACATCCCCCCAGAGAGTCAACAGACCCCTTCCTTCACCGTGTCCACAGCACCAGTCCTTCGGAACAGGTCCTCCCTTCTCTTAGGGTGCGGGTCTCCAGGCCGTCACTGCAACTCCTTGGCCTCCATGCCCAGGCGAACAGGAGCGGTGAGATAGTACCTCACCCCAGGCTAAAGGTGCCTGAGGTGGAGCCGGAACAAGGCCTCCGGGCACCTGGAGATGACGAATACCACTCCCACACACCCAGGCTAAAGGTGCCTGGGCGTGGACGGACGAAGACCCCTTCTCAGAAGATGTCTGCCCCTTTTATAGCCTCTCCCGGCATGCACAGCAGGTTCCCTGCCCTACTGTACAGCTGCCGAGAGGGGACACAAAAGGCACTGCACTCGCGGTTCAACCCTGGCCCAGAATGGCAGCGCCACCCACCGGCCACAGGGAACACATCACCAGCATTAACCCCTGAGAACAGAAAATAGTCCATGAATCCTTTTAATTTAATGTGTCTGAGCCTGGTTACCACTCAGACACTTCCTTAAATTGAACACCCCGCTACACATATTTTTGCTAAAAAAAATCGCAATAAACGTATATTCATTGGTTTGTGCAAAAGTTATAGCGTCTACAAAATAGGGGATAGTTTTATGGCATTTTTATTATAATTTTTTTTTTTTTTACTAGTAATGGCAGCGATCTGCGATTTTTATCATGATTGTAATATTGCGGCGGACACTTTTGACACTATTTTGGGAACATTGTCATTTATACAGCGATCAGTGCTATAAAAATGCACTGATTACTGTGTAAATGACACTGGCAGGGAAGGGGTTAAACACTAGGGGGCGAGGAAGGGGTTAAGTATGTCCTAGAGAGTGATTCTAACTGTGAGGGGGCTGGGCTACAAGTGACACGACAGTGATCGCTGCCGCCGATGACGGAGCAGTAGATCACTGTCCTGTCACTACGCAGAACAGGGAAATGCCTTGTTTACATCTCCCTGTTCTGCAGCTCCGTGACACGATCGCGGGACCCTGGAGGACATTGAGTCTGCGAGTCCCACGGGCACGGTCACAGAGCTTGCGTCGCACGCGCCACCGGCAACGCGCCCCCGATAGGCGACAGATTCAAAGCAACATACAGGTACAGTGGAACCTCAGATTGCAAGTAACACGGTTAACAAGCGTTTCGCAATCCGAGCACTGTATTTTAAAAAAATCCTAACTCGGTTTGCGAGTGTTGTCAAAAACAAGCAGGATTCAGGCCAAAGCGGTGTGCAGTACCGCGTTTGGCCTGAGGTAGGGGGCGCCGGAGCCGATCGTAGCCGATTGGCGCAGTTCAGAAAGACTCGGAAATACTACGTTCCCGAGCCCTTCCAAGGTTTGCTGAGGTCAGCTGAACTGTCCTCGGGCCTTTCCGGCTGTTTCCGAGGCTCTCCGGCACCCCCCGCCTCTGGCCGCATGCGGTATTGCATGCCGTTGAAGTCAATGCGGAACAAATTATTTTCATTTCCATTGACTTCAATGGGGAAACTCGCTTTGATATGCAAGTTCTTTGGATTAAGAGCATTCTCCTGGAACGGATTATGCTCGTAATCCGAGGTTCCACTGTACGTTGCTTTGCCTGCCCGTGCCATTCTGCCGACGTATATGTATGTGAGGCAGTCGGCAAGTGGTTAAAAATAAATAAATTAATTGTCAGAAAAGGCTGCAACCTTATAAGGCTTTTCATAGCCTGCTATATTGGAGTTAGGGCGCACAGTACAGGGAAAGGGCTCTACAGTGAGGATGAAGATGATGGTAGAGAGGCGGCACCCTTGTCACATCCCCTTTGCAATATGGAAGAATCAGACCTGGTCTCATACACCTTGACAGCAGCTGTTGGAGCTGAAGAGAGATCCTTTTGAGCATATGGGTCCCAAATCCTATGTTCCAGGATGGCTCACATGAACTGCCAACTGATCCTATCAAACGCCTTTTCCGCGCCTGCTGAGAACAGCAGAAGTGGGCGCTTGGAAGTTCTGGCAGCATGAATCAAATTGAGAACTCGAATGGTAGTATCTTGAGGTTACCTTAAGGGCACAAAGCCAACTTCGTCCCTGTGAATGAGGCCAGGAATGCAGGGTAGTAGCCTGTTAGCCAAGATTTTTGAAAATAATTTAAAATTGGTATTGAATAAGGTTATTGGCCTGTAGCTTCTGAATTCAGACGGATCCTTACCTTCCTTGGATACAGAAGATATTTACTCCAGGAGTTTGTTAACAGACAAACCTCCATTTGTGACCAGTGCTAGAAGAAAAGGGGGAAAAGTAGGTTTATCTGTGCGGGCCACGGAGCACCCTGCCCAAGAGGGTCCTTGGCTTAATTGAAAACCTATACATGGCCCTATGGGCCCAAGCCAATTTTTGTTTTGTTTTTTTCGGGGTGAATGGTTTTTTAATTCTTCCCTGACTTTAAGGAGTTCCTGGTAAGTAGCAAGCGCCAAGCTTTCTTTATGGGCTCTATCCAGCAGATGTAGTTTGAAAAGTAGCACTTCTATATGCTGCGATTTCTCCTTTTTTAAGGTGCGTGCCAATCTTGATCAGTGAGCCCTGAATTAACACTTTATGGGCTTTCCAAACAATGAATGGGTCGTCTGCGTTTAGAGAAAAATATTCAACCAAGCTGTTTTTGATTGCTGTTCTGATGCCAGGAAAAGTGGGGCTTCATTGAGTCGCCAAGATGGAGGGCTGGGTGGAGTAGAGAAAAATGCCATAGTCATATGAAATGGTGCATGATTGGAAAGAGAGATTACATCGATCTGTGCTGAGGTGACCCCAGAGAGGTCCTTGTGAGAGATGAGGAAGTAATCCAACCTACAGTCAGGGCCGGATTAACATAGGGGCTATTGGAGCTGCAACTCCAGGCCCCTTTCTCAAGATAGGCCCATTTGCCCCAAAAAAAAAAAAGATGGACTTTGAGAGTTGTAGCTCGGCGACCAGGGGTCACAGAGACCCCACATTTGACCTACCCCACCACTGGTTCAAATATGGGTCTGCTATCATTTATGGTTCCGAAGATACAGGGTTGCTTGCGCAGCCTGTCAGAAGCTACATATACAGCGCAGCCAGTTTAAATACAAGCTGACACACTCTGCAGCAGACTGAGAGGATCACAGTGCTTATGTAGCAATACCCCTAGTTAAGAGGTCTGCTGATATAGATTTTGGGCCTGTAACACACTGCTATCAACCTCCAGTAACTGGCTCTAACTTCCCTTTGCACAGATAGCAGTAAATATGGGATTGTGAAACCCGTTAGCTAAGGGGATCACAATACCGCAATAAACATATAACCACACAGCGTATTTGCTTAACCACAAGTAAGTTTTACTGAATATAAAGCATGAAGTTAGACAATAGTACATATGCCTATGCAGAGCCCTGCAATGTAAACTGTTAAGCATATAAACAAGCAATAAGTTCTAATAGTATTTCACACACTCAATGTCAATCAACTACGCTCGCGAGCTTCCCCCTTGTGGGCAAAGATGGCGCCCAAACAGTGTCTAATTGCTTTTAAGTCAGGCCTAACTATTGCAGATACGATGCTCCATTGGGAGAGATCTTCGCTAGCAATGGTGGTGCACTTAAAAAGGGTATTTGTAATCCACAGGGAAAAGAACAGTCATCTACTCGATATGCAATAAAGAATTCAACTATTGCTGCACAACACACGGTCCCTCTTACGTGCAATGCAACACTCCGGTAAACTGTGGTCACTGAACGAGGGACACTGAGCCTAAAGATTAATCAAATAATCCTTGAGCAAGTGCTCTCTCACCCGACCGGATCAGTCCGTACAACTGACTTCCGTAACTGGGTTCCTGTACACAGTCTCACGACTCCCATAGTCTCCGATCCTCCCGACAGTCCTTGGAAGGATGATGGACGAGGTGACTCTTGGGTTCTCCCGTGTAGGCTGGAAGGCTCTTTGGATCACAAGGCCCAACTCTCAGGCCCAGTCCAATGACAGGCCCAGCGCAGGCTTCACTTGCCAGGTGGGCGATGTCCAAAGAGACCCGCATGTTGCTCCGCTCCTCCTTAAATAGGCCTTCCCCAGCAGACCTTGCGCCGGGCAATGCACTGTGGGTGTCCCGCTGTACCCTGGGTATAGAGTAGTCTTTTGAGCTCCTTAAAGTGACACCCTGCTACACTTATAATAATTATTTGTCTATTACTTACTTATGGTATCTAACCCCTTGCCACCCAGGCCAATTCTGTCACTTCTATCCTACATGTAAAAATCATTAAAAAAAATTGCTAGAAAACTACCGTATTCTTCGCACCATAAGACGCACTTCCCCCCCCCCCCCCGAAAAAAAATTGGGGGAAAATGTCCCTGCGTCTTATGGAGCAAATACTACCTCTCTACCAACCACCCCCCACCCCGCGGCATTGTCTGCTGTTACTCACAGGGGGGTCTCTAATCCGCGGCTGCAGCGATCATCTTGTTCGGGCCCGGCCAGGCCCCAGCAGCAGGCATGGTGATCATCAAAAGGCTAGGGAAGGGGTCGGCCCGGCCTGGGTAGAAAAAGTCCCCAGGATGCTTTGCATCAGATGACCAGTCCCAGTATGCGGAGGCACGCCCACCCAACTTCATGGGTGTCATTACGTGTTGCCTGGAAACCTACAATGTAATCGGGGCATGCGCAATACAACCTATGACGCGGTTGGGGTGTGAAACAGGGAGCTTTTGACAGAACGCCGGATTACCTCAGAAATCAGTTCTAGTCCCTCAGAAATGCATTCTTTTTTAGTGAACAAATGAACAAAACAAATGTACCGTACTAAGCACTGTCTCCATAATTAACGGTAACACTGACCAGGTGATCAGCCACGCCACCCACTGCAGGGACCAGGTGATCAGCCACGCCACCCACTGCAGGGACCAGGTGATCAGTCATGCCACCCACTGCAGGGACCAGGTGATCAGTCACGCCACCCACTGCAGGGACCAGGTGATCAGCCACGCCACCCACTGCAGGGACCAGGTGATCAGCCATGCCACCCTCTGCAGGGACCAGGTGATCAGCCACGCCACCCACTACCACCCCACGCCACCCACTGTCCGCCCAGCCACTCACTGCAGGAACAAGGTGCCAGCTCAGCCACCAACTGCAGAAACCAGGTACTGCAGGGACCAGGTGCTCAGCCACGCCACCCACTGCAGGAACCAGGTGCCAGCTCAGCTATCCACTACAGGAACCAGGTCAGCCATCCACTGCAGGTGCCAGGCCAGCCACCCACTGCAGGAACCAGGTGCCAGCCCAGCCACTCACTGCAGGAACCAGGTGCCAGCTCAGTCACCCACTGCAAGGCCCAGGTGCCAGCTCAGCCACCCACAGCAGGGCCAGGGTCCAGGTGCTAAAGCAGAAAGGATGAATAAGCTAGCATATAAAATTCCTTTTAAACTGCAGGTAGTAAAATATGCTAAGGAACATGGAAACAGAGCAGCGGAGAGACATTTTGGGCCACCTCCAACTGAAAAAATTATAAGAGAGTGGAGGAAACAGGAGGATCAGCTGCAAAAAGCAAATAAAAGTAAGCACACTTTTCGTGGGCATGCTGCAATGTGGCCACAATTAGAGGTGGCTGTGAAAGAATGGATCACACATCACCGAAATAATGGCTTCTCAGTCTCTACAAAAATGATCATATATGAAGCCAAAGAAGAGAAAGGCATTCAGGATTTTACTGGATCACCATCGTGGTGCTACAGAGGCAATGTGACCTTGTTATGCGCACCAAAACTAGAATTGCGCAAAAAATGCCAAAAGAATATGAATCTAAGATTCTGTCTTTTCATAAATTTGTAATTGATGCTAGGAAGAAAAACGGTTTTAAAATTGGCCAGATTTGGAATATGGATGAAGTCCCGCTAACCTTTGATGTGCCATCTAATAGAACCGCTGATCTGAAAAGTGCCAAAACCATAACCGTGAAAACCTAAGGACATGAGAAAACACATTACACGGGTGTGGTGTCCTGCTGTGCAGACGGCACCAAATTGCCGCCCATGTTATTTTCAAAAGGAAAACATTTCCGAAAGAAGTGATTCCACGAAGAGTTGTCGTACATGTTCATGACAAAGGATTGATGGACGAAAATCAAATGAGAAGGGCTTCTGAAAAAAAATGCCTTATTAGTGCTTGACCAGTTTAGAGCACATATTAGCGAAACGACAAAAAAGTGCTTTAAAGAAGTAAAGACTCATAAAAACACTAAAGTTAGCACGATTTTTTTTGTACACTAAGCGATGCTTTACATTTTTTACAGGTTACATGTTTAGAGTTCCAGAGGAGGTCTAGTGCTAGAATTATTGCTCTTGCTCTAACAATTGTGGCGTATGTAACCTGTGTGTATCTGGCTCTGATACTAGCCAGTGCCTTCGCAGCCACTGACTAGTATCTCTCCCCAGCCTGTCCCCATACACCCTCTCACCTGCTGATGGGGGAATCACTCCTGCAGTGTTATTGTGTTCTGCCAGTGAATACAATGATCAGTGTTGCTAACTATAGCTGGCAGCACTGATTGTTTTGGGAAAAACCTGAGAGGCTGGTTGTACTTAAGTCAGTTAATAGGTTGACTTGTGTCAGGCTGGATTCACACTGATACGACACGACATTCATCCGACTTTCATCCTACTTTGCTCTGCGACATCAGTCCTACATTGATCCTACATTGGTCCGACATCCATCCGACATTCATGAACAGGATACTACTTTGATCCGACTTTGTGCTAGTCTGACTTGTCCTTTGACCAATCAAAACAATCCCAGGGTGAGATAAATTCCTTTTACTGCTGCTGTAATCACCATGTCGGATGTCAAATGTCGGATGGTTAGGACAAGGATCCTACTTTGATCCGACTTCAATGATATTCAATGGGCTGAAGTAGGATCAAAGTCGGACCAAAGTAGTACAGGGAGCATTTTCAAAGTCGGACCGACTTGTGTCGGACCAGTTAAGACGGCTCTCATAGGGAAACATTGATTTTCACACGTCATGCGACATGAGCTCCTAATGTCGGAGCGTTTGTCGGACCAGTGTGAACCAGGCCTAAAACCAGATAGCCCATACATACATCGACTATGGCTGGTCTCTGCTTAATTGGCATAATTTCAAACGACTACGCAGTCCCTAAACATCCTTCCACAAACCTTTACATTTTTCATTCCCAGATTCCTTCATCCTCCTCACCTGTACATAGTGCTCACTGTCATACTCGCCATACTTCTCTCCTGTAAATACTTCTCACACTTCTTTAAAATTATATTGAATATCCTCAATGTTACCAGCTCTAGAATGGGCACACTTTTGTTAGTTCAACTAAAGGAAATTTCAGTCCTCATATTTGTTCTGCCCCATTCTTAGTACTCATTTAATTTTGTGATTACTACTGTGATGTATAGAGGAACATAGGGGATCTCAGCTACTCTAAATATAGCACTTGTAAAAAAAGTGTCCCTGAAAATATTTTTGAAATGTTGGCAACTATGCACTTAGGCACTGCCCAAGGGCCACCGGGTCAGTAGGGGGCCCCACGAGAGGCTCCTGGGATCCTGTGATATTAAAGCGCTAGTAAACTTTGCTAACATTACTATTTTTTAGAGGCCTTGAGGTAGGTTATGCCACAATGTACAAGTATGCACAGCATATTAGCACATTAGGGTACACTTAAATTGTCAGACTGAGCCCTCCAGTGCTGCGCTGTGATCAATCCGGCTGGGCCCGGGCACTTCCATCCTCACGCGGTCTTCCTTCTGGGTTCTGCGCCTTCAGTCACTTGCCTTGGCCGGGCTGCGTTGATGTCATTCCCACACATGCTCATGCGCATCCTCTCTCTCTCTCATCCTCCCTCCTTTACCCCTCACCCTCCCTCCTTTACCCCTCACCCCTCTCTCATCCCCTTTCTCTCTCTCTCATCCTCCCTCTCTCTCTTTAATTTAATTTGTTATAACAAAAAATTGTTTGCATTTATATTTATTTATTATTTATAAAAGGCCCCACCAAAATCCTCAGCACCAGGCCCATGATGTTCTTAATCTGGCCCTGCCTACAGTACAATAGATAAAACAAAAGAATAGAATAGTGCAGGGCAACGCAAAATAATCTCATAACATAATAAAAAAAAATATATAATATAAAGTTCTTGTGCAATTCAAGAGAGTCCCAATCAATTTAACACCGCCGTGCTTATAGTGCAAGTGACAATCTTCGGCCTTATTACACCTTCAGTGACCACCACCTCTAGGTGAAAAAAATGCTTACTTATTTAAAATTCATGCACAGGTAAAACTCTTTCTGATAGAGTTGATAGAGTTTTAACTGTGCATGAATTTTAAAGAAGTTTGTAAGTTTTAACATCCGTTGTTATAATAAATGTTGAAATAGAGAGCACTATGGGTTTCCTTCTTATGTTTCCCATTATAGCGATGTATTGACCTTGGAATTCCTATTAAGTGAGGATACGAGAGAGGAGGTTCGCTGTTCCAGACACAAGGAGGGTGACAATTGTTGGTGCTTGGTAGACTCTTCTGTAGGTTAGGTCAGAAGCTGAGGTGAGCAAGTTGGTGGTCACTGAAGGTGTCACAAGTCCATAGATTGTCACTTGCACTATAAGCACGGCCGTGTTCGTACGCTAATTTTTTAGTTGGAATGTCATAGTCTTCCTGTCAGGAACAGTTCCTCTTAATTAACATGAACTGTCCACGGGGTATGTTAATTAACCATGGTTTATAATGGCAATTATTATTCGGGATATATAAATTGTGATCTGTACTTTAAAAAAAAAATTTTTGGATATAATCTACCATCTTCCTTTACCAGTTCTAAATCCAAAAGGTGTATGTTGTTGTTACTACTTTTCCATGATATTTTAATATTTATGTTCTATTTAATATCTGTCATAAATTCCTATACATTTTCCTGATTACCATCCATAATAAGATGAGGTAATCAATAAACCTTCTGTAAAGGGTTAATTAAGGTATTCGTTTCGATAACACACCTTCTTCTTCCAATTTGGCTATATATAAATTTGCTATATTGAGTGCAAATTGTTCACCCATAGCCAAGTCTACTTTTTGCAGTTAGTATGTGCCCTCATACCAGAAAAAAATGTGTTTTAAACAGAAATCCAACACTGTTTGGTAAAAAAAAAAATTGTGCTTATCCAAAGTTAATATCTCTGTGTTTGGCAAAAATTTTTATGGCTGTGGAAGATACTACAGTTTTTGCAGAGTCATCGGAAATATAAAGAGGAGAAGTTTGTTTACCAACATGCACACAGGAAAGGAATATAGAATTAAGGACTTCATCTCATGTCACACCAAAGGGGTGGTGTATGCCCATGGAATTATTTGTATATAGGTAGGGCAAAAATAGCACTGAAAGATAGGATAAAAGAACATACAGTATATACAGTATCTCACAAAAGTGAGTACAAACGTCACATTTTTGTAAATATTTTATTATATCTTTTCATGTGACACTGAAGAAATTACACTTTGCTACAAAGTAAAGTAGTTAGTGTACAGCTTGTACAACAGTGTAAATTTGCTGTCCCCTCATAATAACTCAACACACAGCCATTAATGTCTAAACTGTTGGAAACAAAAGTGAGTACTCCCCTAAGTGAAAATTTCCAAATTGGGCTCAATTAGCCATTTTCCCTCCCCGATGTCATGTAACTCGTTAATGTTACAAGTTCTCAGGTGTGAATGGGGAGCAGGTGAGTTAAATTTGGTGTTATCTCTCTCACTCTCTCATACTGGTCACTGGAAGTTCAACATGGCAAAGAATCTTTCAGAGGATCTGAGAAAAAGACTTGTTGCTCTACATAAAGATGGTATAGGCTATTAGAAGATTGCCAAGATCCTGAAACTGAGCTGCAGCACGGTGGCCATACAGCAGTTTAACAGGACAGGTTCCACTCAGCACAGGCCTCGCCATGGTCAACAAAATAAGTTGAGTGCACGTGCACACGTCGTATCCAGAGGTTGTCTTTGAGAAATAGACGTATGAGTGCTGCTAGCAATACTACAGAGGTTGAAGGGGTGGGGGGTTAGCCTGTCAGTGTTCAGACCATACGCTGCACACTGCATGAAATTGGTTTACATGGCTGTCGTCCCAGAAGGAAGCCTCTTCTAAAGATGATGCACAAGAAAGCCTGCAATCAGTTTGCTGCAGACAAGCAGACTATGGACATGGATTACTGGAACCATGTCCTGTGGTCTGATGAGACCAAGATGGACTTATTTGGTCTAGATGGTGTCAAGTCTGTGTGGTGGCAACCAGGTGAGGAGTACAAAGACAAGTGTATCTTACCTACAGTCAAGCATGGTGGTGAGAGTGTCATGGTCTGGGGCTGCATGAGTGCTGCCAGCACTGGGGAGAAACAGTTTATTGAGGGAACCATGAATACCAACATGTACTGTGACATACTGAAGCAGAGCATGATCCCCTCCCTTCGGAGACTGGCCCGCAGGGCAGTATACCAACATAAGGATTCCAAACACACCTCCAAGACGACCACTGCCTTGGACTGGCCAAGCACGTCTCCAGACCTTAACCCTATTGAACATCTGTTGGGCATCCTCAAATGGATGGTGGAGGAGCGCAAGGTCTTGAACATCCACCAGCTGTCGTTATGGAGTAATGGAAGAGGATTCCAGTGGCAACCTGTGAAGCTCTGGTGAACTCCATGCCCAAGAGGGTTAAGGCAGTGCTGGAACATAATTGTGACCACACAAAATATTGACACTTTGGCCCCAATTTGGACATTTTCACTTAGGCATGTACTCACATTTGTTGCCAGCGGTTTAGACATTAATGGCTGCGTGTTGAGTGATTTTTTTATACAAGCTGTACACTCTCTACTTTACATTGTAGCAAAGCATAATTTATTCAGTGTTATCACATGAAAAGGTATAATAAAATATTTACAAAATGGGAGGGGTGTACTCACTTTTGTGAGATACTGTATAACATAAATAGGGGTTTTGAAAAAACACCATCTATCCAATCACTTTTGTAGGGTCCATAATAAAAAAGATGTTAGGGGACTGCAATTTTGTGGCATAGAAATGCATAAAAGTCTATCGAGATAAAATTAGTGAACTAAGTAAGGAGGAGTCATGGTGGATTCATGAGCTCAATACCCTGGCCCCAAAAGGCCTAAATTAGGAATTTGACCTTGCATGCTTTCTTAGGGATTTATAAATATATAATATTTCATAATCATGGTACAGTTCTCATAATCATTGCGTAAGCCACTATTTGGGATTTTAATTTTATTTTATGAGTTATTTTTTGACTGTTTTATTAATTCCTTTGATATGAATTATGATAGGGTAAATATATTATTATACAGGATTTATATAGCGCCAACAGTATACACAGCGCTTTACAATGTAGAGAGGAGGGTATTACAATACAGAAGGAATTGCAGGGCCCTGCTCGTGAAGCTTACAATCTAAAGAGAGGGGAAGCTGGTACAAATGGTAATATCCTCGGGGATGATCTAAGGGAGGTGATTCGGGTACAGTTCTTAGATGGAGGTGGTTAGGATTCCCTGAATAAGTGAGTTTTCAGGAATTGCCTAAAGGCAGACAGGGTAGGGGCTAACCCGGACATACTGGGGCGGGGAGTTCCAGTGGATGAGAGAGGTTTTGGAGAAATCGAGCATGGGAGGAGGTAACAAGGGAGCTAGAGAGCAGGAGGTCTTGGAAGTAGCAGAGGATGATTTGGGCAATATCTGCTGATGAGGTTGGTGATGTAGCTGGGAGCAATGTTGTGGATGGTCTTGTATGTTGTGGTTAGTATTTTGAATTTTTTACAGGGTAGGGGAAGCCAGTAAAGGGATTGGCAGAGAGGAGCAGCAGTCACGGATCGGTTAGTAAGGTGTATTGGTTTAGCAGCAGCATTCATAAGACTGAAGGGGGAAGCCTGTGTACAGGTAGGCCAGTAAGGAGGGAGTTTCAGTAGTCAAGTCGGGAAATAACCAAGAAGTGAAGTTGTTTTGTGATGTCGTTTGTCAGGAAGGGGAGAATTCTGGAAATGTTGTGGAGTTTAAGGCGACAAGAGATAGCCAGTCATTGGATGTGGGGGCTGTAGGAGAGGTCAGAGTCTAGGATTACACCCAGCAACTTGGCGTGTGTGGAGGGACCAATCTTTGTGCCGTTAATCTCAATGGTAAAGTTGTGGGGAAGGGATCAGGGAGGAAGAAATATTACATGCTCAGTTTTAGAAAGATTGAGTTTGAGGAAGTGGTGTGACATCCATACTGATATGTCGCTCAGTAAGTTTATCATAAGTGCAGAGATTGAGGCATAAGTGCGGAAATTGAGGGGGTGAGTTGAGGAGTGGAAAGCTAGATCTGGATTGTCTTCAGCATAGAGGTAGTATTGGAAGCCATGGGAGGTTATCAACTGGCCAAGGGAAGAGATATAGAGAGAGAATAGGAGGGGTCCAAGGCACGGAACCTTTGGGTATCCCAACAGAAAGGGGAAGAGGAGCGGAGGGGATGGTGTTGTACTGAAAGTGAGCTGAGGTACGAAGGCGGAGAACCAGGAAAGAGCAGAATTGTGGAGGCCAAGGGAGTGGAGTTTGTTGAGGAGTGGTTTGTCAGCTGCGTCAAAGGCAAAATATAGGTCCAAAAGTATGAGTATGGAGTACTGACCATTGGTTTTAGCAGTTAGTAGGTCGTTGGTGAGTTTTAGTAGGGCAGTTTCAGTGGAATGTTGTGGGCATAAGCCAGACTGTAGTGTATCGAGAAGGTTGTCAGTGAGGTAGGAGATCATACGGTTGTGGACAAGGTGTTCAAGAAGCTTGGAGACAAACGGGAGCAAGAAAATGGGTCTTCAGTTATTAAACAGATGGGGTCCAGCTAAGGGTTTTTAAGCAGGGTGGTAACCAGTGCATGTATGAGCAAGAAGGGAAAGGTGCTGGAGGAGAGAGGTTGAAGATGTGGGTAAAGAGTTTAAGATAGAGCAGGAAAGTGGCCGCAGTAATTGTGAGGGGACAGGTGGTGTGGTGGACCGTGGAAAGGAGTTTGGCAACTTCCTCAGTGGTAACAGGGCTGAAGGAGGAAAGTATTGAGTGTGGTGTTGAACCTGGTGTGCTGGTTTGGGGAGGAAGCTGGGCGCTTGATATCTCATCAGGAATTTTTGGATTTTGTTTTTGAAAGTATTGTCAATCTCCTAGGCAGTAAGCAAGTTGGTGGGTGGGGACCAGGGGGGGGGGTGAAGTAAGGAATTAAGGGTAGAAAAGAGTTGCCAAGATTTGGATGAGAGTGGTGTAGCAGAGTGGAGGCAGGAGTTGTATTTGAAAAGGGCAGATTTGTATAGGGTGACGTTTTTCAGGGATTTAGTTTTACGCCACTCTCGCTCAAGAGCATGGATGTGTGTCATCTGTTTGCCAGTGTTGTAGCGGGAGAGGCCTGGTTCTGCGTGTGGAAAGAGTGTGTCCAGGTAGGATGACTGTATATTCTGGGCAGGACTGGGGTTGTGATTTTATCATGAAGGCAGTCGGTAGCAGAATGAAGAAGGGAAGGGTTGAGGTGGTAAAGGTTCCTGCGGGTAACTGTTTGCAGGTTGGAGGTAGGATACAGAGTGTGAAAGAGATAAGGTTGTGATCGGAGAGAGGAAAGGGGGTATTAGAGAGGTTGTAGGGAGTGCAGAGGTGGGAGAATACAAGGTCGAGAGTGTTGCCATTGGAGTGAGTGGTGGTTTGCGTCCATTGTGTTTGGTTTAAGGCCAGGTTCACACCTATGCGAATTGGATATGGGTTAAAACACATCCAATTCACTAGAAAATACATACATTTTTATGAGGCTAGTTCACATATGTGCGATGCATTCGCACTGCGCAGTGCCGAAAAAACGTGTGCGTGTTCTAGGCATTGCAGTGCGGCTCAGGTGCGAATTCAGGCCCATTATCTTCTATGGGCACGCATCTGTGTTCCGTTCTGAACAGGGATTCTCTCCCTGAATCATGAGGGGGAACTCCACGCCAAATTTTTAATAAAAAACCGGCATGGATTCCCCTCCAAGAGCATACCAGGCCCTTAGGTCTAGTATGGATTTTAAGGGGAACCCCCTATGCCAAAAAACGGCGTGAGGGTTCCCCCAAAATCCATACCAGACCCTTATCCAAGCACGCAGCCCGGCCGGTCAGGAAAGGGTGTGGGGGCGAGCGAGCCCCCCCTCCTGAACCATACCAGGCTGCATGCCCTCAACATGGGTTGGGTTCTTTGGGTCAGGGGGCACCCTGCGGCCCCCCCACCCCAAAGCACCTTGTCCCCATGTTGATGAGGACAAGTGCCTCTTCCCGACAACCCTGGCCATTGGTTGTCGGGGTCTGCGGGCGGGGGGCTTATCGGAATCCGGAAGCCCCCTTTAATAAGGGGGCCCCCAGATCCCGGCCCCCCCATACTATGTGAATGAGTATGGGGTACATCGTACCCCTACCCATTCACCTGGAGGAAAAAGGTGTCAATAAAAAAAAACACACTAGACAGGTTTTTAAAGTAATTTATTACGCAGCTCCGGAAGTCTTCTTCCGACTTCGGGGGTCTCTTCCGACTTCGGGGGTCTCTTCCGACTTTGGGGGTCTCTTCCGACTTGAGGGGTCTTCTTCCGACTTCTCCGCTCTCCGGTGTACCTTCTGCCGGGCTCCTCCGCTATCTTCTTCCAGCTCTTTTACTAGCGTTGGCCCGGTCTTAGTCATCTTCTTCCCTCTTCTCTCCGATGTTGACACGAGGCTCTCTCCCGCTGTAATGCCATGTGTGTGGTGCGCAATGACTTATATAGGCATGGGGTATGGTCACCGGGTGATGTCACCCAGTGACCCCACCCATTATGGCGTCACAGTCCCATCATGCCCCGGGACTGTGATGCTATAATGGGCGGGGTCACTGGGTGACACCACCCGGTGACCACGCCCCATGCCTATATAAGTCGTTGCGCACCGCGCACACAGCATTACAGCGGGAGAGAGCCTCGTGTCAGCATCGAAGAGAAGAGGGAAGACGAAGACTAGGCCAACGCTAGTAAAAGAGCTGGAAGAAGATAGCGGAGGAGCCCCGCAGAAGCTATACCGGAGAGTGGGAGAAGAGAGCGGAGAAGTCAGAAGAAGACCCCCGAAGTCGGAAGAGACCTCCGGAGCTGTGTAATAAATTACTTTAAAAACCTGTCTATTGTGTTTTTTTTTATTGACACTTTTTTTTCTCCAGGTGAATGGGTAGGGGTACGATGTACCCCATACTCATTCACATAGAGTGGGGGGCCGGGATCTGGGGGCTCCCGGATTCTGATAAGCCCCCCGCCCGCAGACCCCGCCAACCAACGGCCAGGGTTGTCGGGAAGAGGCCCTTGTCCTCATCAACATGGGGACAAGGTGCTTTGGGGTGGGAGGGGCACAGGGCGCCCCCTGCCCCAAAGCACCCACCCCCCATGTTGAGGGCATGCGGCCTGGTACGGTTCAGGAGGGGGGAGCACTCGCTCGTCCCCACCCCCTTTCCTGACCGGCCGGGCTGCGTGCTTGGATAAGGGTCTGGTATGGTTTTTTCGGTGTAGGGGTTCCCCTTAAAATCCATACCAGACCGAAGGACCTGGTATGCTCTTGGAGGGAAACCCATGCCGGTTTTTTATTTAAAATTTGGCGTGGAGTTCCCCCTCATGATTCATACCAAACAGTGCCTGGTATTGGTGACCTCGCCGATAACAGCAATATCGCGGTCACCTACTGTACACTTCCCCCTCCCCCTCCCTCCTCTCTCCCTCCCCTCTCCCAGGTCAGCAAATGCACATCTACAGCGCAGACTAATCGCTGAACTACTGATTGATATTTTGCCAAAGACTCCGGAGCTCAAAAACGCAACGCACAAGTGTGAATCCAGCCTAAAGGAGGAGGTTAAGTTGAGTAAATAAGAAGTGGTTAAGGTGTTAACATTGATTGGAAGATTAAAGTCACCAAGTAAGATGGCGGGAACTTCAGAGGAGAGAAAGTAGGGTAGCCATGCGGAGAAGCCGTTGAGAAAGCGTGACACTGGGCTGGGAGGCCAGTAAATTACTGAAATCCTCAGACAAACTGGAGAAAAAAGATGAATGCAGTGCACTTCGAAAGAACAGAGGGAAAGAAAGGGAGGCGTAGGAAGAACCTGGACGGTACTTTGTGGGGGGAGGAAGAAGTCCAGCTCCGCCTCCTCTTCATCCGCTGGGTCTGGGTAAGTGAGTACAGCTGGAGAGGCAGTATCGGATTTCTGAAGCCAGGTTTTGGTAATAGCAAGTAGACTGAGGGAGTTGGAGAGGAGAAAGGTAATTGACCGAGGCATGTTTGTTAGAGACTGAGCGGCCATTCTAGATGGCACACATAAGGGGAGGGGGGGGTAACTCGTGGAATCAGTGGAATTGAGATAAGAGAGTGGGAGTTATGGCTACTGTCAGAGACAGTAGACTGCTAATCTGTGGTTGAGAGTTGACTGGAGGAGGGCCAAGGTTTGGGGCGATATCCCCAGATGTTGGGAGTAGTAGGAGGGTGAGGGCGGTAAGGTGGGGGTGGGATTTATACGAGGGTAGGTTCTGCAGTGAAGTGGAAGTGGTGACATTGTGTGGGTTTAGAATGAGCAGGAGGTGATAAGTTCAATATATATATATATATATATATTGATGTAGCGCTACCCCCAGTTAAGAGAGCCGCTGGTTTGATTTCGGGCCCTGAGTACAGCTCCACCAACCCCCGGCAATCTTGTCTAGTCTCTTATGGCACAGTTAGTCTAGGGATTCTACTTGTATCACAAGCAAACAGTATTGCAAGGGTAACCTCTTTGCTCTGAGACAACACACTGATGCGAGAGATCAAGTATAACGGTTTTACTTTTGTATTAGAAGGCACAAGCAGAACATAACACATACAACTTGCTTACAGAGCCCTGCAGCATTTGGTATAGCACACAATAATGGTGCAGCGCGGTAATCCACCACGCGCAGCTATTATGGTGTACGCGCCCTATGGCGCACTAAACAATAGTCTATCTCCCCTCCCTGGTCAGGCCTGACACAGAATAAATCTCAGGCCTCGTACACACGACCGATTTTCTCGGCAAGAACCAGCAAGAAACTTGCTGGCAGAGAGGTCTTGCCGAGTAAATCGGTCGTGTGTACGCTGCTAGCGGGTTTCTCGTCGAGAAAACCGACAAGAAACCTCGACGAGAAAATAGAGAACCTGCTCTCTATTTTCTCGTCGAGATTCTCCTCGGCGTGTTTCTCGACGAGAAAAGTGAGTGTGTGTACACTTACCTGTCCGCCCGGAAGCCCGCGCATGTTCGAAATGAATTCGACGCATGCGCGGTAGCTTCCTAGGCATACGTAGGGTATACCAAGATGGTGGCGACGGCATCGAATGTGACGAGCGCATGCTCGACGTAGTCGATGACGTCACCGCGTACACTCCTTTCAAAGAACCGCGGGTTCTTTGAAACGAGCGTGTGTACACTCGGCCGGGACAAGTTTCTTGTCCAAGAATCTCGTCGAAAAAAACGACATGTTTTTTTCAACGAGAATCTCGGCCGTGTGTACGAGGCCTCAGTCTTTTATAAAGGATTTCTTCGCATGCAAACTTTCGGTGGTGCACTTGATGAACAGTATTTTGTAATCCACAAAGTAGGCAGTCACAAGGAACACTATACTGGAGACCCTTCAACCCTGTCCTGCTACTGGTCTCCAGTGGAACAGCAAATAAACGATCGGTGGGCCAAGGCAGTCTATAGGCCTAAACACGGTACAGTCTATTGGATTGAGCAAGTGCTCGCTCACCACTCCGGACGCGATCCCTGTCCGGGACCTCCACCTGCTGTGTCTCCGCACACAGCGTCTGCCACGATCGGGTCCCCGATCCAACTGATGTCCTCACTCGACAAGTCAGATGCCACCCAGGCTCCGCAGTGGGGTGGAAGGCTCTTCAGAAGTTGAGCAAGGCCCCAGGCTTCAGGCCCTGCACTGCAGCAGAACTGCACAGGAAGAAACTGTTGCTTGCAGCGCAGTGTCCAAAGAGGCCGAGCTCTGCCTCGCCTCCTTCTTAAATAGCCCCTCCCATGAGTCTCTGCGGTGGCCAATTGCACTCTGGGTGCCGAACGGGGTTCTGGGTAACGTAGTCCCGCGGCCTTAAAGGAGACCCCGCTACATATATATATATATATAGTGTGTGTGTGTGTATGATGTAAGCAACAGATATGTATACACTATATTATAGGTTGTTGTATTGGTAACATTAATCATGGGTTTCAGTCCAATCACAGCCTTCACACAGTAAAAACAGAGACACGTGTCTCTGTGTTGGCTTTCCCAGCTGAGCTTGGGGTGGGGGGGGGGGGGGCTGCAGCCTCTGTGACAGCTCTGTGTAACTGATGATTTTAGTGTTCAGTTACACAGAGATCACACATACTGCAGCCATCTCCACACAGTACACCAAGCATCAGCTGTCCCTGTCCAAGTGTCCCATGAACATCTGTACCAGTGTCCCATGAACATCTGTACTAGTGTCCCATCAACATCTGTACCAGTGCACAAAAACATCTTCAATAGTGTTCCATTTCAACATCTGTCAGTGCCTGCCGGTGGACGATCAACACCTGTCATAGTGTACAAGTGCATAAAAACATCTGTCAGTGTTCCACTAATAAATCAATCAAAAATGTAAAGCACCCCCGTGCAAAGGCGAATGCACACATTGGTCTCGTACGCACACATAAACGGCGATCGCACCACACATGAGGTATCGCCATGAAAATTTGAGCAAGAGCAATAATTCTAGCACCAGACCTTCTGTGTAACCCTAAACTGGTAACCAATCGCCTATGGAGATTTTTAAATACCCAAGTTTGGATTAATTTCACAAGCATTCGCAATTTTAAAGCGTGACGTGTTTTGTATCTATTTACCATTGCAAAGTTGCTGCTGCGCAAATACCATGTGACACAAAAATTTGCAAAACCCACCCTTTTATTCTTTAGGGGCCTCTGATCCAAAAATATATGATGTTAGGGGTTCTAAGTAATTATCCATTAAAAATACAGACTTTTACTTGTAAACAAAAAGTGTCAGAAGAAGGCCTTGTCTTAAAGTGGATAATGTCTGCAGTACTCCTTGGATGTTGCGCCTCTCTAAGTGGCTAGGCTGTAAAAAAAAATCTCACATGTGGTATCCCCAGACTCAGGACGAGTAGCAGAATGTGTTTTGGGGTGTAGTTTATAGTATGACTATGATGTGTATGAGAAATTACTTGTTTTTTTTAACCACTTGAGACCCGCGCTATAGCCGTAAGACGGCTGCAGCGCAGCTCTCAAGTGCCGAGAGGACGTCCCCAGGACGTCCTTCTCTGTTTACATCCCGCCGCGCGCCGCCGAGGGCGCGCGGCGGGGAACAGCTGTGCGGCGCGCATCACGTGATGCCGAGGAGCGTGCCTGGCGGCCGCGATGTCCGCCAGGTACATTCGATCGGCAGTTACAGAGGCAGGACGTGGATCTGTGTGTGTAAACACAGAGATCCATGTCCTGTCAGGGAGAGAGGAGACCGATGCTGTGTCCCTTGTACATAGGGACACAGATCGGTCTCCTCCCCCAGTCAGTCCCCTCCCCCACACAGTAAGAATCACAAATAGGGCACACATTTAACCCCTTCCTCGCCCCCTAGTGTTAACCCCTTCCCTGCCAGTCACATTTATACAGTAATCAGTGCATTTTTATAGCACTGTTCGCTGTATAAATGTGAATGGTCCCAAAATAGTGTCAAAAGTGTCCGATATGTCCGCCGCAATATCGCAGACCTGACAAAAATCGCTGATCGCCGCCATTACTAGTAAAACAAAAAAAATATAAAAAATGTCATAATTCTATCCCCTATTTTGTAGGCGCTATAACTTTTGCGCAAACCAATCACTATACGCTTATTGCAATTTTTTTTACCAAAAATAAATAGAAGAATACTTATCGGCCTAAACTGAGAAAAAATTTTTTTTTAAAAAATACTGTGTTTTTTAAAAAAAAATTCTGTCTTTTTTTGTTTATAGCGCAAAAAATAAAAACCGCAGAGGTGATCAAATACCACCAAAAGAAATCTCTATTTGTGGGGAAAAAATTATAAAAATATAATTTGGGTACAGCGTTGTATGACCGCGCAATTGTCATTCAAAGTGCGTCAGCGCTGAAAGCTGAAAATTGGTCTGGGTACGAAGGGGGTTTAAGTGCCCAGTAAGGAAGTGGTTAAAGGTACATTTTTTATTACGTTTTTTTTTTAAAACAAGACACACAATAGACAACAAACAGACACACATGGAGCGAACATCGCCCAATCCAGTATAGTGCAAAAAATGTTTTCTAGAAAGCTGGAAAACAATTGGCATATATCAGGAAGACAATATTCAGTCACATTTTTAAGGAGCAGGAGAGACAGTGCTCTCAGAATCAACCCAGTAGCCCCAAGCCTTCCTGAATTTTTTCGGACACCCTCTAGCCTCATATGTCAGTTTATATAATGATACAGCATGGTTAATATTTGTGAGCCAGAAGGCAATAGTGGGTAAGGATGGAGACTTCCAATGGAAGGCTATTGCTTTCTTACTCCCACATGCCATCAGCCATGCCGCAACGAGAGCAATAATGCAGAGGGCAATCTATTCAGTTTAAATAGTAGAAAAATTACTTGTTAATATGACATTTTTCTGAAACAGGTGAACAGTAAAAAAGTTAAGCCTGAGCAAAAGTTCAGCCCAAACATCACCTGTTTGGCCGTTCGGCGAACACCCGAATTTGTGGGGCGCCCAGCAGGATGTTTGCCCGCCGAGCGCCCCACAATGCACTGCATGCTGCACAGTGCATTCTAAGCCCTGGTTGGGTAAAGCTTTGCCCAATCAGGGCACAGTGAATAGGTGGTCATCAGCTGTCAATGGTCTTCCCCGCTGACAGCTAAATGAAAAATACACGTTGCCGGCAAGAGAAAAAAGAGAAGAAAATGGCTCAGAGGTTCCCCCAATCCATTCCAGGTTCTTTGTCTGGTATGGATTTTAAGGGGAACCCCACGCCAATTTAAAAAAAATAAAAAGTGTGAGGTCCCCCCCATCACCCTTATCACATTGGCATCCCCCCTCTTGAACCATACCAGGCCACATGCCCTCAACATGGGGGGGTGCTTTGGGGGGACAAGGGCCTCTTCACAACAACCCTGGGCGGTGGTTGTGGGGGTCTGCAGGGAGGGGGCTTATCGGAATCTGGAAGCCTCCAAATCCCCCCTATGTGAATGAGTATTGGATACATTGTACCCCTACCCATTCACCAAAAAAAGTGTAAAAAAATAAATAGAAGGCAGTTTCTTTTAAATTCCTTTAGTAAAAAAATAAAAAAACAATGTCCCCTGATGTAGATCCATTGTCGATCACGATGCCACCACTGGACTTGAAAAAAATAAAAAATAAAACTCTCCGCCCACGATGAAGGCTAACTGCCTGCTCTGCCGTTTGACAGTTCTTAAATAGGTAAAGGCGGGGCCATGTGATAACGTCACCTGGTGGCACCGCTCCCTTGTGATGTCACTGACCCAGCGTGCAGTGGTCGGTGACATCACAAGGGGGTGAAGTCACCAGGTGGCTCCGCCCCTTAGCTATTTAATAACTGTCCAACGGCGAAGCAGGCATTTGGCGGTTAGCCTTCATGGGCGATTTTTTTTTTCATGTCCAGTGTTGCGGCGGGCTACGTGACTGAAGATGGACCTACATCGGGGGACATTGTTTTTTTGTTGTCCTTTTTTAATAAAGGAATTGTCAAAAACTGCCTCCTGTCTATGTATTTTTTACACTTTTTTTTACCCCATACTCATTCACATATAGAGGGGGCCAGAATCTGGGGGCCCCCTTGTTAAATGGGCTTCCAGATTCCGTTAAGCCCCCTGCCTGCAGACCCCTACAACCACAGCCCAGCCCTTGACCCCAACCCCATCAAAGCACACACCCCCCCCCCCTCTTGTTGAGGGCATGTAGCCTAGTATGGTTCAGGAGGGGGGGCTCACTCCATCCCCCCTTTCCTGACCTGCCGGGCTGTATGCTTGGATAAGTGTCTATAGATTTCTTTTTTTTTATTTTGGCATGGGCAGGGCCAGCGCCAGCATAAGACAGCCAAGGGGGCCACCTGAGGGCGCCAGGAGAGGGGGGGAGCCAAAGCCAGGAGTTTCCCAAAAAGGTGTTTACTCTAGCACCGGCGGCCGGCCCTGCTTGCACCTGTACCCAGTTTAGCACACTGACAGGCGGCACAGCACAGCCACGGTCAGGCGACCTAAACTTCACCTGCTCGCCTCTCATGACTCAAGTCCTGGCCCTGCTAATGCACTCCTCCATCTCCTCCTCTGCCTGATGCAAGACAGAGAGAGGCACCCTTGGCTCGATGACACCGCCCCCCCTTTAGCCGTCGAGGCGACAGGGCCGCTGATAGGGGGTACCCAAAGACTGTAGGTGGATGTATACAATAGCAAGTGCCACGTTTGCAGATGATGAAGTCCTGGCTGACAGTCCCTGCTGCTGCTGCAGGCGGAGTGTCTGCCTCCTTAAGCAAGTAAGTGCTGAGGGGAGATTGGGCTCCAACTGAGGGGAGATTGGGCTCCAGCTGAGGGATTCAGAAAAACGGTGTAAGGCTCAGGGTAGGATGGCAGAGAAGAAGAGAAGAGGCAGCAGTCCACGTCCATCCACCTCTTCATGTGACACACAAACTCAGCAGGCAGCACACAGAGAGATGGTCAGCAGAGAAGTCTCAGAAAAGGTACAGACACACACACACCTTCCCCCCATGCCATGCCCTGGCTGTTTCCCAAGTTGAATTTTGCAGCAGCCAAATGTGATCATCATCATGATAGTCACACAGTACATGTGCTTTGAGCAACAGCACCTTTATTGTGTGATTATCATGATGATGATCATTAAATGACAATGAAATGCATCCTTGGGCTCCTATCACACAGCGAGCGGATGACAGGTCCGTGTCTGCTCAATTTATGCAGAACGGACATAAACTAAGCCCACTCTGCTCTATGGGCAGTAAGCTGTACATGGACACTGTCTGTTTACCATTGACTGCCCTCTGATCGGATCCGCCTAGACCAGTGGTTCTCAACCTGTCTAGTGCCGTGACCCCTTGATAAAATTTCCCAAGTTGTAGGGACCCCTAATAGTAAAATTATTTTCGTAGTGTGGATTGTCAGCAACCCAAGGCAAAACAAGTAATTTGCGCCCCTAACCCATGGACATTTAGTGCTCCCTGAGTCCCTTCCACTCGTACAATATTAAAACCCCTTATGGTACATTTTAGGATGTACCATGCTTTATCTTTGTTCTCATTTCTTTCCCTTTTCTCCCTCTCTATCCTAATTTATTGTTTTTTTTCCCCATCCCTCTCTCTAGCCATCTTTCTTGTTTATTCTCTTATTTTTTTTCTCCCTTTTTATTTGTTCCTCCCCCTTTTTTCCTTCTCTTACTGCTTGGTAAGGGGGCGGGGGGAATGGGATGAGTGGCAGGAGTGGCAGTGCTGGCGGGGAGTTGGGATGATTGGCGGTGCTGGCGGGGAGTTGGGATGAGTGGCAGTGCTGGTGGTGGGTGGGATCAGTGGCAGTGCTGGGGGGAATTCTGATCAGCCAACTTAGGTGCTCTTGATCAAGTTCATCTGCTGATCTGACAACTGTAGTGGGGACTTTTAATGGCAACTATATTTACAGGTAGTGTTACGCACACCTCTGGCTTCACTGTGTCTCCGACTTTGTGTTGTCTCGCAGCAGTGACACCTATGCCGAAATCAGGAGATAGGGTCTCCTCCAGCCCCTCCCACTTCACATTCCTCAACAGTCAGCTGACCTCTAGTCTCTGCCCCCCAGCCATGCCGTGAACTGAATGGGTGGCTGCGAAGAGGCTGAGTGCGTGGCCGCGGGCTCCAGGAACAGCTCAGTTGGGCGGCCACAGGCTCTAGGGACAGCCCTGCTGGGCAGCGGCGAAAAGGCTGAGCGGTGCCGGCTTCAGAAACAGCCCAGGATTCGGTGACCCCTGGCAAATCATCATTCGACCCCCAGGTTGAGAACCACTGGCCTAGACGGAGGAGAACGGATCCCCTTCCATTTCTTTCCAGCAGATCAGATTGAAGATAGGCAGGTGTAAACGGACACAAGTCAGTTTACACACGTCGCTCCATAGAGGAGAATTGAGGGGCTGATTGGGTCTGCCTGAAAAACTGACAGGCAGACCTGATTAGACCAATCATGTGAAAGGGGCCTTAGGCTTCATTTACACTTACGTTTGGGTGTACGGTAAAAATGCGCAGCTCTACTGCTTTTTTTTTTACCACCCCCAATTGCTCCCCCTTAGGCCCCTTTCACACTGAGGCGTTGAAAAAACGCAAAAAAATTATAGGATTTTGTACCTCTATTTTACCGCGATTTTACCGCGTTTTTACCGCGATCGCGGTAAAAATAGCGCTAACGCGTATGCGTTTTTACCGTGATTTTACCGCGATTTTACCGCGTTTGCGCTAAAATTAGCGCGAACGCGGTAAATACGCATAGGCGTTAGCGCTATTTTTTAACATAACGCTTATGCCTATGCGTTTTTACCGCGTTTTTACCGCGAATCCCATTCATTTCAATGGGGATAGGCGTTTTTACAGCGCTATTTTATGCGCCCTAAAGTTGCTCTAAAAAATGTTTTGCAGGATTTTTTTCAACGCCCAGCCAGCAAAACGCCTCAATGTGAAAGCCCTCAGAGATTTCACATTGAGAATGCTGGGGCAGGATTATTTCAGGCGTTATTACAGCGCTATTTTTACCGCAAAAACGCGGTAAAAATGCCTCAGTGTGAAAGGGGCCTTATACTGCAAAGCAGTGAAGTCTGTAGATATACTGTAGCCCTGTTGATTTTTATGCAGCTAAAATTATCATGCTGTTCTGTTCACCCACAGCCCGCCCCTGTTTTCCTAGGCTTTTTCATTGTAAGTGGTCAGGTTTATAAAATAAAGAGTAGAGGCAGAAACATCTGTTTCACCATCTCCTCTGTGATGAATGAAGCCAGAATCTACTAGGTTTACACCACTTCTGGTTTCAGCTCTGTGGTTGCCTGGCTGGAGCGAGCCAGGAAAATAGCCAATCAAACCGATCTGTGTTTGATCAGTTGCCTTGGAGGGCAAGGGAGGGATCAGTGGTCTAAAAGATCCCTGATCTTTCCATAAAAAGCACCTGCCACTCCCCCAGCTATCACAAGGGATGTTATTCATCCCTTTGTGATAGCAATAAAGTTGAACAAAAAAAATGTAAAAAATAAATAATTCTAGCGCCAGACCTCCTGTTTAACTCTATAAGGCTCCATGTACACAGAAGCTCAAAAACGGTTGTTTTTAAAGCAGCAGAAAAAGCTAGCTTTTATCAGCGTTTTTTTTTTTTATTAGCGTTTTTCAGTGTAGCGTTTTTTCGTTTTGTTTTCTTTTTCAATGGACCAAAAAACGCAAAAAAACGATCGCGGCCAGAGTTTTTGAGCGTTTTTAGGCGTTTTGCGCTTTTTTGCGTTTTTTTTTCTGCCGAAAAACGGCACTTTGAACGCGAATTTCTTGCGTTCAGAAAAAAGCCCATTAACTCCACTGCTCATTAAAGCTAAAAAACGTTATGTGTACATGAACACATAGGCTAACATAGAGTGCAGTTAATGGGCTTTTCAAAAAAACGCCAAAACGCCAATAAACTGCAGTTTATCGGCTTCTGTGTACATGGAGCCTAAAGCTTTGTCTATGGACAATATTAGGTACTATAGTTTGTTGCCATTTAACAGGCATGCCAATTTTTAATTGAAGGTGCAGGAATTTCATGTCCAGCATATTTTTAGCCTTCATGTGTATGAGGCCTGAGTCCCTAGAATTATTTTTAAATGACTTAGGGATAGCAGGCATTTATCCCAGAAAAAGGTAAAGCGATCAGCGCAAAGGATGATGAATAATTAACCACTTGCTTCCCGCTGGACGACTATATACGTCCTGTCTTTGAAGAGGAATACCGTTGTTATGGTAGCAGCTAGCTATCATAACCTCGGTATCCTTTTCAAGAGCCGGTGGTTCTCTTTCAGATAAAAGAGGTCTCTGCGGCGGATTTGCCGCAAGATCGCTTTTATCGGCGGTGGGAGAGGGACCTCCCGCCACGCTCCGGTGCCCCCTGCCGCTTACCGTGGCCGTCGGTAGCGGTGGAGGCGATCCGGACCTGCCCCCAGCCTGACATGGAGACGAGTGAGGGGAAGATGGCCCCCACCCGTCTCCAAGTCTTTGCAGGGCGGAAGCGACGTCAAAACGTCACTTCCGCCCATAGCTCTTAAAGGGCCATTGTATTATTTTATGTTTTATTTTATTTTTTTCAAATGACAATTTTTTTTTTATTACATTTTTGTGTAAATATGAGATCTGAGGTCTTTTTGACCCCCGATCTCATATTTAAGAGGACCTGTCATGCTTTTTATATATCTGTGCACATACAAAAAAGTCCAAATGGCATAAACAGTGAGTCCAAATAAAGTGAAAAAGCTAATTGCGTTGAGATAAACGGATAGTTGAGAATAAGTCCCACCGCCACCGGGGTGATAAAGGGAAGATCACTCTTTGTGGAATACACCAGTGTGAAATGGGCACCCATATCAGATGTGGTGGACCTCCTATAGTAGCAAGGTCATTAGCGCCTGCAGATATAACCCTCTGCGGGGTCTTGGTAAATCCCAGATGTAGATATCTCCCGATTCCTATCTTCTTCCACACTCACCATGTCTATCCTGCTTGCCGCATATAGAGGATCCTTCCCTCTGATGGAATATTAAGGCACTCACTGACTCCAACCGGACGTGTAGGAAGAAAGAAATGGAGTACTCCATATAGTGTATTATCCCTAAAATACTTCCATGGTTTATTCGTAAAAGTTGTAGATAACAAGCATTGATGTATAAAAACACAAATTAAAAATGCCGGCAAAAAGATAAACAAAAGCGAACGCCCGGGGTCTCGTAGAGCGCGGTGACGTCAGTGCGTGGCTCCACCCTGACATGTTTCGTCACACGTGACGTTTTCAAAGGGCACAGGCGACGCACTGAACGTTCACCGTTATATAGTCACGGAGAGGCAGCCAAGCCTCGTTCTCGTGTAGCGGCCATATTGTGAGCCAAACCTCGTTCTGATTTTAAAACTGGAAAACGGGGCAGGGCTCATGGCCAGATTCTCTCCCCTTAACGGAAGCAAAGTTGTCAGGTAGAACAGTCCTAATAAATAACGATGAATCACATCTCATGACTGGTTGCTCTGAGAGGGGGCAGGGCCATAACCAAAAGACCCCCCACCTCACGATCAACCTCCAATGGAGGCCTGTCAGGGAAAAACTTCACACCTGTACATCCAGATGCTTAGATAACTTTTACCTCAGTTCCTATACTTTGATTAAAAAAAACACCAAAACAGACGTCACGTTTCACTGAGCCAGCGAGTCCATCCATTCAAAGAGAATAAAAAATTGGTTTTATATATGAATTACCAAAGAACAAAAAACAAAAACAAAGTAACAGTGCGGTACATGATGCCATATATGTAGGTGGGATCCGCACTGAAACTGTGTGCCTCAAGGGTTAAAAAAATCCTAAATGTATGGTCAATATATTACATTAATGTAAGAGAATGCCCCCTAGGGGCCTAGTGTGTAACTATTAACCTCACGATCAACCCACCTCACGATCAACCTCCAATGGAGGCCTGTCAGGGAAAAACTTCACACCTGTACATCCAGATGCTTAGATAACTTTTACCTCAGTTCCTATACTTTGATAAAAAAAACACCAAAACAGACGTCACGTTTCACTGAGCCAGCGAGTCCATCCATTCGAAGAGAATAAAAAATTGGTTTTATATATGAATTACCAAAGAACAAAAAACAAAGTAACAGTGTGGTACATGATGCCATATATGTAGGTGGGATCCGCACTGAAACTGTGTGCCTCAAGGGTTAAAAAATTCCTACATTTATGGTCAATATATTACATTAATGTAATAGAATGCCCCCTAGGGGCCTAGTGTGTAACTATTAAATTATATCTATATATCAAAAATGATAAGGGTGTACTCGGAGGTTCAAAGAGTGAAACGTAGCCTCTGCTTATACATAGTCATCTCGTTTCGGGGCCAATAACACCTAGAGGACACCTAACATCATTCTATACCAACAATAGTTAAGAGTTATCAATGAAGGCGTTGATTTCAATGTCTACATTCAAGCCCAGAGGTTTAAGGCACTTAACTCTATAAATACAGCTCATTTCAAACTTGGAGATAGCTCTTCTCTTAGGGCCACCTCTCCTGTGAGGTTTAAGTTTATCTATAGACACAAATGAGGTGCCTCTAGGGCAGTGATGGCGAACCTTTTTGAGCCCGAGTGCCCAAACAGCGCCACAAAACCAACTTATTTATTTCAAAGTGCCAACATGAAATTAAAGCTACCAGTAGCTCTGTACAGAGGAAGGGACTGATCATCCCTCTGAATGATTCCTAAGGGACCAAAAACATACAATTCTGCCCAGAAAATCTATTTTGTGCTTTTTCAAAGGAGTGTTACGCTCAGAATCCTGGGATCAGGGATGGATGCATGTGCTCAAAGTATTGGGATCAGAGATGGATGCATGTGCTCAGAATTCTGGGATCAGAGATGGATGCATGTGCTCAGAGTATTGGGATCAGAGATGGATGCATGTGCTCAGAATTCTGGGATCAGGGATGGATGCATGTACTCAGAATTCTGGGATCAGAGATGGCTGCATGTGCTCAGAATTCTGGGATCAGAGATGGATGCATGTGCTCAGAGTATTGGGATCAGAGATGGATGCATGTGCTCAGAATTCTGGGATCAGGGATGGATGCATGTGCTCAGAATTCTGAGATCAGGGATGGATGCATGTGCTCAGAATACTGGGATCAGGGATGGATGCATGTACTGGGATCAGGGATGGATGCATGTACTGGGATCAAGGATGGATGCATGTACTGGGATCAGGGATGGAGGCATGTACTGGGATCAGGGATGGATGCATGTACTGGGATCAGAGGTGGATGCATGTACTGGGATCAGGGGTGGATGCATGTACTGGGATCAGAGGTGGATGCATGTACTGGGATCAGAGGTGGATGCATGTACTGGGATCAGAGGTGGATGCATGTACTGGGATCAGGGATGGATGCATGTACTGGGATCAGGGATGGATGCATGTACTGGGATCAGAGGTGGATGCATGTACTGGGATCAGAGGTGGATGCATGTACTGGGATCAGGGATGGATGCATGTACTGGGATCAGGGATGGATGCATGTACTGGGATCAGGGATGGATGCATGTACTGGGATCAGGGATGGATGCATGTACTGGGATCAGGGATGGATGCATGTAATGGGATCAGAGATGGATGCATGTACTGGGATCAGGGATGGATGCATGTACTGAGATCAGAGATGGATGCATGTACTGGGATCAGGGATGGAGGCATGTACTGAGATCAGGGGTGGATGCATGTACTGGGATCAGGGATGGATGCATGTACTGGGATCAGAGATGGATGCATGTACTGGGATCAGAGGTGGATGCATGTACTGGGATCAGAGGTGGATGCATGTACTGGGATCAGAGGTGGATGCATGTACTGGGATCAGGGATGGATGCATGTACTGGGATCAGAGATGGATGCATGTACTGGGATCAGGGATGGAGGCATGTACTGAGATCAGAGATGGATACATGTACTGGGATCAGAGGTGGATGCATGTACTGGGATCAGAGGTGGATGCATGTACTGGGATCAGGGATGGATGCATGTACTGGGATCAGGGATGGATGCATGTACTGGGATCAGGGATGGATGCATGTACTGGGATCAGGGATGGATGCATGTACTGGGATCAGGGATGGATGCATGTACTGGGATCAGAGATGGATGCATGTACTGGGATCAGGGATGTATGCATGTACTGAGATCAGAGATGGATGCATGTACTTGGATCAGGGATGGAGGCATGTACTTGGATCAGAGATGGATGCATGTACTGGGATCAGAGATGGATGCATGTACTGGGATCAGGGATGGATGCATGTACTGGGATCAGGGATGGATGCATGTACTGGGATCAGGGATGGATGCATGTACTGGGATCAGGGATGGATGCATGTACTGGGATCAGGGATGGATGCATGTACTGGGATCAGGGATGGATGCATGTACTGGGATCAGGGATGGATGCATGTACTGGGATCAGAGATGGATGCATGTACTGGGATCAGAGATGGATGCATGTACTGAGATTAGAGATGGATGCATGTACTGGGATCAGGGATGGATGCATGTACTGGGATCAGAGGTGGATGCATGTACTGGGATCAGAGGTGGATGCATGTACTGGGATCAGGGATGGATGCATGTACTGGGATCAGGGATGGATGCATGTACTGGGATCAGGGATGGATGCATGTACTGGGATCAGAGATGGATGCATGTACTGGGATCAGGGATGTATGCATGTACTGAGATCAGGGATGGAGGCATGTACTTGGATCAGAGATGGATGCATGTACTGGGATCAGGGATGGATGCATGTACTGGGATCAGGGATGGATGCATGTACTGGGATCAGGGATGGATGCATGTACTGGGATCAGGGATGGATGCATGTACTGGGATCAGGGATGGATGCATGTACTGGGATCAGAGATGGATGCATGTACTGAGATCAGAGATGGAGGCATGTACTGAGATTAGAGATGGATGCATGTACTGGGATCAGGGATGGATGCATGTACTGGGATCAGAGGTGGATGCATGTACTGGGATCAGAGGTGTATGCATGTACTGGGATCAGAGGTGGATGCATGTACTGGGATCAGGGATGGATGCATGTACTGGGATCAGGAATGGATGCATGTACTGGGATCAGAGATGGATGCATGTACTGGGATCAGGGATGGAGGCATGTACTGGGATCAGAGATGGAGGCATGTACTGGGATCAGAGGTGGATGCATGTACTGGGATCAGAGGTGGATGCATGTACTGGGATCAGGGATGGATGCATGTACTGGGATCAGGGATGGATGCATGTACTAGGATCAGGGATGGATGCATGTACTGGGATCAGGGATGGATGCATGTACTGGGATCAGGGATGGATGCATGTACTGAGATCAGGGATGGAGGCATGTACTTGGATCAGAGATGGATGCATGTACTGGGATCAGAGATGGATGCATGTACTGGGATCAGAGATGGATGCATGTACTGGGATCAGAGATGGATGCATGTACTGGGATCAGGGATGGATGCATGTACTGGGATCAGAGGTGGATGCATGTACTGGGATCAGAGGTGGATGCATGTACTGGGATCAGAGGTGGATGCATGTACTGGGATCAGGGATGGATGCATAGGATCAGTGGGATGATGTGAAGGCCCTTCCAAAAGCAGTGTCCTCTGCCCCTTCACATCCCCCCCCCCCCCACATACACAGCAGTGTCCTTGCCGTTCTCCCATAGCACTGTCCTACCTGTGTATGTACAAAGTCCTCCACATTGCCATGCTTCGGCGCCGAGCCCCTGCACAGGAAGCCGCTCTCCACGTCCAGGAAGGGAGGAGTCATTCTCTTCCATACACAGCATTACAGGCATCACACGCTGCATACAGAGCAGACAGTCCTTTCCAATTGGCTGCCCTCAGTGCATGCAGGGAGGGCTTTACTCGCATCTGCCGCCCCACTGCCCAATCGCACTCATTTTAGGAACGGAGTCGGCTCCTCCGTGCCTGCACCGCCAGTGAAAGTGACTGCCATGCTGGGGGATTCCCTCTGCTATCCTGGCGGCGTGCTGAGTGCCCACAGAGGGGGCTCGGAGTGCCAGCTGTGGCACGCTTGCCATAGGTTCGCCATCACTGCTCTAGGGTCTCTATTCTGTACTTCCAAGTAGTGTCTTGAAACCGAGTGCTTCTTGAAACCCCTCCTGATATTGCATATGTGCTTATTGAGCCTTACCTGAAAAGGTTGTACAGTGCACCCCATATACTGTAACCCGCATGGACAGGTTAAAAGATAAACCAAGTGTGTTGTAGAACAGGTGATGAAGGGCTTAATAGTATATTCATGGGACGTGCTATTAGAAACAAAACTAGTTGTCCTTCGATTCCTAATATGATTGACACTACAGACCGAACATTTGTTGCATCTATAGTATCCCGCCATGTTGTGAAAGAACATGGGTTTATTGATTGGGGGTCGCAGACACTAGGGGCCAATGTGTCCTTAAGAGAAGGGACACCCCTGAACACCACCTGAGGTTGTCCCGGGAGAATAGGGCCTAACACTGCATCATCTTTGATTAGATGCCAGTGTTTACAAAATAATTTCTTAACTAAAAAATGTTGGTTGGAAAAACCTGTGATAAAAGGCCACGCAAACTTGTTCTGTTCATTTATTGTCACCTGTCTGTCGATTAGTAGCTTACTTCTGTCCAGTTGTTCCACCTCCAGAACTTTATGTTCCAAGTCTGTGGCAGAATACCCCTTGTCAATGAATCTATTGGTCAGCACCTTTGCCTGCTCTTTAAAGTCATCAAGTCTTGTACAATTACGTTGTAAGTGTATGTACTGACTCCTAGGTACTGAATCGAGCGGGAAATGATGATGGCAGCTGTCTCTGGGGATGAAAGCATTCCTGTCGGTAGACTTGAAATACGTTGAGGTGAGGAACTGGCCCTCCTCGACCCGTATCTGTAAGTCAAGAAAGTTAATGGTATTCTGATCTACCTCATACTTAAATTGTATGCCTCTATCGTTATCATTCAAAGATCCCATAAAGGCATCCAAAGACTCCCTGGGCCCCTTCCATAGGAGGAGGACGTCGTCTATGTACCTAGCCCACAAGACCAATTCAGGTCTGCGGTTGGCATAGACAACATCCTCCTCCCACTTGCCCATAAAGAGGTTGGCCAAACTGGGGGCAAATTTGGCCCCCATGGCCACACCTCTATTCTGTAGGTAAAACCTACCACTAAACCCAAAAAAGTTTTGTGTTGTAGCGAACTTCAAGAGATATATAATGAACCTCCGTTGTGCAGATGAGAGGCCTGAGTCTCTATCTGAAAAGTACTTAACAGAGGAAATTCCCCAATGATGGAGTATGATGGTGTATAAAGACGTAACGTCTGCGGTGACCAGCCATAGACCTTCTTCATACGTAAAATTGTTCAGAAAATTGATCACATGTTTACTATTTTTGATAAAGGCTGGCAAGGCCTTAACCAAAGGTTGAAGGTATCCATCAATGTATTTCCCTGCCATAGATGAAATGGAGTCGATCCCGCTGATTATAGGCCGACCAGGGGGATGGACCGGATTCTTGTGTATCTTAGGCAGGTAATACATGACCGGTATCCGCGAGGATGTTGGTACAAGAAAAGCGTTTTCTTTTTTATTTAATATACCCAAAACGAAACCCTGCTTTACAATATTTTCTAGAACCCTTCTATATGCTGGACGTGGATCAGCTGGAAGGGGGACATAGGTCTCAGTGTCACCCACCAGGTGGTCCAATTCCTTGAGGTAATCTGTTTTGTTCAGAATCACTATTCCGCCCCCTTTATCAGTGAGGCAGATAACGATTCCCTTTTCTTTACAAGGTTGGTCTAAGCCTGACTGTAAGGATTTATTGAGTTTCGTTTTCTTTACAGTAATTTTTTCTAAATCTCTTAGGAGCACATCCCTAAACACCCTCACTGATGGGGTTAATCCAGGCGGATTGAAAAGAGATGAATTGGCCAAATTAGAATGTTGTACATCTGTATGACTAATCCTAATATTTTTAATGGTATTTGACATAATGTACCTCTTAACACTCAACTTCCTAGTGTATCTGTGTATGTCCATATATGTTTGGAATTACATTTTTGTGGGGGGGCAAATTTCAATCCTTTATCCAAAAGAGAAATTTCCTCCGGAGAAAGGTTAATGGTACTCAGATTGTAGATTCCCTGACCGGGTACACTCTTTTCCTCTTGGGCCTTTGATCTCCGCCCCCCTCTGACTCCTCTTTTCGTTCTATAGGCCTTTTCTGGTTTTGATCTGACTTGGAAAAACCCAACTGTTGGGGGTATTCCCTGTTTTCCCATGTTTCCTGTTGATAAGAATAGTCAAGGGATCTGTCTCCTCTCTGTGGGGGAGGGGGACGATAGTGTCTAAAGGGTCTATCGTTCCAATTTCCCCTTCCAGGGGTGCCATTATGTTGATAGTGACCCCAACCTCCTTGGAAATAGTCTCCATATGGGTAGTTTCCATCATGGAGGGGTTGAAAGCGGTTGTACGTGGGAACCCGATAGTCCCCATACTGGCCACCCTCGTATGGTCTCCACGGAGGTCTATTGTGCTCACTATCCTCCTGACGGACAGATTGGGATTTATGGCTCTTCGAATTATTCCTCCAAGTTGGAGATTTAGGAGGGGGTCCTCTTGGGTGAAAATTCTTGGGTCTAAGTTCCTGTGAGGGGGGTGGGGGTCCATATCTTCTCTCAGGAGATCTATATGAAACTCTCCTAGAAGTATTCCTAGTTTTACTTGCGGTTAAAGGGTGAACATACGGGTTGGATTGACTGCCTAAGTCCTGTCCTGAAAGGGGAGTTGGGGCTGCCGCTGAGGGACCGTCCTCATTCCCCAGGATTTTACTCTGCCATTCAAAGACTATTCCGGTTTTGTAGTCTCTATTGAATTTTTTCCTTTTTTTGTTCAATCTCCTCTTTTTCCAAAAGCTTTTTAAGGCTAATTGACCGCTCTTTGTACTCCTCACTATGCATATTAGGTGAGAGTTTATCTCTAATTAATTTGATTTTAGTGTCTAGTCATGCAAGTTTACACTTCTTTCTTTGAACCAAGAACTGCAAAAACGTAACGCCCACCTCGTTAAAGTACTGAAACCATTCCTGGAGTTCTGATTTGCCCTTTTGAGGGCTAACATCCCATCTTAAGCTTCTAGGAACCATGGCATCAGCCACGTACTGTTCTAAGAAAGCTATATCCCATTGGGTGTGGATCTCTGACACCATGAGGTTTTTGAGTCTCATAAAGAGACCCCCCAAATCACCCTCAGGTTCACCGTTGATTTAAAAAATGCCATCCTCGGGCCCATGCGCGGAGTCTAGCGGTGCGGTAATGCAGAGCTAGAGCTCCGTACCGTTCGTGGGGAGAGCCGGTATCCAGCGTTAACCCCGCAAGTATAATTACATACCAGAGGGGTAGAACAAGTACCAGAGACCCTGTAGTCCATTTTGTGGGCAGAATTATGGCTCAGAGAGGGAGCGGTACCAAGTTAAAAAATCCTGTCATGAAAGCTCCTAAGGGGAGAACCGTGACTAAAGGGGCACAATCCTCTGCCTCATTCACAGCATCTTTGCGCTCACACCAGTTAAACCTGTCACAGCCTATATTCTCAGCTGACTCTGACAATGATTTATTTACCATACAAGACTCTCCTCAGACCTCACAAATAACTCCAGCCATATTTAAACAATTTGAAAATATGCTCCATAAAGCACTAAAGCAGACATCTGATCAAATTACCTCACACCTCACAAGAGAGATAAGGGAAATTGGTAAGCGTACAGCTGCCTTAGAGATAAAAACTGAGGACTTAGAAAATATTTTTCTGGAACATTCAATGGAACTTGAAAATCTCAGAGGAAAATATCTTGCTTCACAACAAGCTAGAAGACCATGAGAATAGGGACAGGAGGTCCAATTTGCGAATCAGGGGTATCCCTGAGGCAATTCTTGACCTGCAATCTACAATTACTGCACTGTTCCAGGAATTGCAACCAGCCATTCCCATTGAAAGAATGGAATTTGACAGAATTCATCGAGCACTTGCTGCTAAAAAACCTGACGGTCCTCCACGGGACATCATAGTGAAACTACACTACTACCGCACAAAAGAAATGCTTCTGTCATCAGCCAGAGATAAAAAACAGTTAAATTTTCAAGGACATGAATACCAACTGTTTGCTGATTTGTCCCAAACTACAATTTCTAAGAGAAGAGCATTAAAACCCCTTCTTCAGGAACTCCAAAGCCATGATATCCCATATCAATGGGGATTCCCATTCTCTTTACGATTCGCCTATAAAGGGAAAAGATACACTTGCAGAACCTATGAAGAACTTCAACAAACACTCATAGATCTACATTTAATGGATCCAGATCCAAGAAATACCTCTCTGCGGAGTAGAGCAATGCCCCTTTCATCCAAAGGGCATCGCTCCCAACCCAATTTGGAAAATGGAAATCATCCATCCCACAAGAGAAGTCGTCCTACATCTCCTCCTCAGGAAAGAGAAGATTCAATGGACTGACAGAAACCTCAAAGAAATCAACCTGTTCGCTTTTACCCTGCTATGGACCTTTTGAAGACATATTGTGCAACACATAGCACTCATTTACAAACTAATGCACAATAATAAGTGTTGCCCCAGATGCAGTCCCTTTTCACTTATACTGATTGCTCATAGTTTTCCAGATAAGCTTAAATACTAAGCTTAAATACTAAAAATGCTAACCAGCATACGGTTGAAGTTTTTTCTATCTTTTTTTGTCTTTTTTGATCTAGTTTTTTTTTTTTTTTTAGCATGACTTAGGGTAAGCAAAAGTCCTGCTATCCTAGATTTTCTGGTTCTTGAAGAAGAACATTATATAGTTTCTCCTGACATTCACTAGACTATTGAAGAACATAGGTCATACTTATTTTACCAGTCCCCCCTCTTTGTAAGTCAAATGATTGATCTTATATTACTGAATGGGAACTACTAGAACAACAGTATTATTTACCTCTGGTGATCTTTTTTATTAATTCCCCTAGCCGACAGTTTAGTTATTACTCCTAGTGTGTAAAGGAGGACCCCCAATTCCTGCTCTATCCTCACCCTTTATTACCACCCCTCTAGTTTAGGTAGCTTTCTCACCAGGAGATCCTGGAGCAATCAGCAGATTTTCTTAAATTTTTGTCACCCCTATAGTCCCTCCCCTGGAGTATTTACCTATAATCTTAACAGTTTTCATATGCATTATTAGGTTAACGAATTATTCTTTATCGTATTATTCTTTTCAGATGGCTCTTCCCCCCTTTTGAACGGGAGATCCGTGCGCCCTACTTTGCCTCCCTCATTCGACCACATAAAACATGTGGAAGTCTGACGGAGGCGCTATTTCCCCAGTGGGGGATTTTTGCCCCCACTTGCGGAAAACACTTAAATGTGTCTTTATGTTAGTATATGTATTATTTTGTCTAAACAGTCAAATTTTATTCCATTCTATCACTCTAGTATTCATCTTCTATCTGCTTTCCTTCCCCCTCTTCGAGTCCACTCGGATCGCATTGAATAACACAAATTACTTGGCAACAGGTAAGTCCTCCTTATCCACCCTACTACCATGGCACCATTAAACATTTTGTCCCTGAATGTTCAGGGACTGAACATTCCTCAAAAACGAACCAAGGCCTTCCGCGTATTTCATGCCAAAAAGGCACACATAGTTTGTTTACAAGAAACTCACTTCACAAAAACCACCACACCCAAATTTATATCCCATTTCTATCCACAAACCTACACGGCCTCGGCTGCCTCCAAGCAACGGGGTACTCTCATAGCCTTCCATCGTTCTACCCCATTTATACTCCAATCACAAATAAAAGATCCTGAAGGACGATACTTAATTCTTACGGGTCACATAGTGGATACCGCAATAACTGTAGTTTCTTATTATGCACCAAATAAACAACCCAATCCATTTATGTCACATTTATTACAAGTAGTGAATGATCATAAAATAGGAACAGTTATGCTCTGTGGTGACTCCAACCAGGTCCTCCTCCCATTTCTGGATAAATCCCCGTACACACCATCACAAACAAATGTCAAGAAGTCCTTCTCACAAATCCTATCCAAACATAATTTAGTAGATTCATGGAGAGAAGCCAACCCCACTACACGGAAATACACATACTATTCCCATCCCCACAAAACATTTTCAAGGATTGATCATATATTTCTAACTATAGGCATGCTCCCTGAAATCATTGCTGCAGACATAGTCCCCATTCCATGGTCCGACCATAATGCTGTACTCACCTCCATTAAATCATTACTACCCAAAGGCCATGATCGTACTTGGAATCTCCCAGACATTCTACTCAAACACCCAGCTTATCGCCAAACTATTGAACAAGACATAAAAGAATACATTACCCTTAACTCTAGCCCAGAAATTAGTATGCTAACTCTATGGGAAGCCCATAAACCTGTGATACGCAACACAATCCAGAAACAATCAGCTATATTTAAACGAGAACGGAAAACCCTTGCCCGTAAACTGGAAATGGATTTTAACACGGCCTTTATATCCCATCAAGAAAATCCATCCACATTAACTAAATCCCGATTAGACAAGACCCGTACTGCATACAACTTATTTCTCACAGAAGCCGTAGAAAAATCCTATAAACGCTCAAGATTTAACCGCTTCATGAAAGCTAATAAGCCCGGGACATACCTTGCAAGAACACTCAATTCCCTAAACAAACCCTTTAAACCAATTCGGCTAAAACTAGCAAAGGAAGTATACACAAGCAACCCTCACAAAATAGTCAAAAAATTTCATTCCCACCTATCCTCATTATATGCTTCATCTAATAACTTTGACCCGCTAGCTGCAGATACATTTTTTTCCGACTTACATTTGCCAGGACTTTCCCCTGACCAAAATAAAATCCTAGAAGAAATTATTTCACCAGAAGATGTCGCCAAGGCTATTAAAGAATTAAAAATAAACAAGAGACCAGGCCCAGATGGCTACTCAGCTTTATATTACAGAACCTATACAGACATATTATCACCAATCTTAGCAGACGCCTTCAATGTACTATTGAAAGGAGAATCCTTTAGACAGGAAACCCTGACCGCCATTATTTGTATGATCCCAAAACCTCTCACGGATGCTACCCTATGTACAAACTTTCGCCCAATTTCCCTTCTGAACCTAGATATCAAAATCTTAGCCAAAATATTGGCCAAAAGACTAAATAGAATAATAGGCAAGCTCATCCATAAGGATCAAGTAGGATTCATGCCAAAGCGGCAGGCGGGAGACAATGTTCGTCGGGCCGTATTGCTAGCCCACATAGCCAAAAAACGACGTATACCCTCCTGTTTTCTGTCCCTAGATATAAAAAAGGCCTTTGACTCCATAGCCTGGCCGTACCTTAATTACACATTACAAAAATGGGGTTTTGGCCCTCACTTCCTAACATGGATAGAAGCACTCTATAACAAACCAATTGCATATATAAAATACGCAGGCTATAAATCTAATTCCTTTAATATAGAAAGAGGAACGCGGCAGGGATGTCCACTCTCCCCCCTCCTATTCGCCCTCCTAATAGAACCCCTAGCTCAACGAATCCGCACAGATCCGACAATCACAGGCATCGAATTAGCTGGATACCATCATAAATTATGCCTATTTGCGGATGACATACTCCTATTTCTATCATCCCCACAAGTCTCTGGACCTAATCTTCTATCCGTTTTAGATAAATTTGCAGTGATTTCGGGACTTACGATAAACCCCAAAAAATCCATGGCCCTAGATATATCCCTCACTAAAATAGAATCAGACTCGGCCAAAACTGCACTTCCTTTCATATGGACTGAGAGGTCAATCCCCTATTTAGGGATTCACCTAACAGCCTCAAACTTAGATCTCTTTGCAGCAAACTATCCCCCACTCCTCAAACAAATAACAACTCTTTTACAACAATGGACACATCTCCCAATTTCATGGATAGGTAAAATTAATGCAGTCAAAATGACAATTCTCCCTAAAATACTCTACTTATTTAGAGTCTTACCAATCCCTATCCCATCTTATTATCTTAGAATACTCCAAAGAAAAACATCAAACTATGTCTGGGGCTCCAAAAAACCCTGTGTATCGTTACATACACTTTATTTACCGAAACTTAAGGGAGGCCTTGGGTTCCCTAATTTTGCTAATTATTATAGAGCGGCACATATTGCCAGCCTCACTAAATATCACACTAATGACGATATACAGTACCTATATGGGTAATAATAGAAGCAGCAGAATGTGACCCTCTAGCTATATCCAATGTACTATGGCTCCTCCCTAAAGAAAGAAAAACCCTAAGTAACCCTATTATAAAACACTTTTTAGCCGTATGGGATAACCTTAGATTTAAACATCAGCTACAATCACCTCACAACCCTCTCTTATCATTCCTTAAAAACCCTGCTTTTTACCCAGCATGGGTCTCACCCAAGTCATTTAGGGTATGGAATTCATTGAATATTACTCGGCTTAATTACCTAACCTCTACATCATCTTTTTATACGTTTCCTACCCTTTGCGACACCTATAACTTGCCGAACTCTGAACTTTTCAGATATCTCCAAATTAAAAACTTTTACGCACCTTTGTTAATTACTGACACCCCTTTATCCCAACTTACAATATTTGAATCTGCATGTTTAAAAGACCCCCATTCAAGAGGACTAATATCGTCAATATACACCCACATTACAATTTACCCAGGTTTAGACAAACCACCTTATGCACGTAAATGGGAGGAGGACCTGGAAAGAGAATTCGATGTGGCTGATTGGTCCAAAATATGGTCTATAACAAAATCTTCTTCACCAAATGTTTTGGCGGTAGAAACCAACTATAAAGTTCTAACCCGTTGGTACCTCGTTCCCTATAGATTGGCGAAATTTACGCCAAACCAAACAGGCCAATGCTTCCGGGGCTGTCCCGACCCGGGCACCCACCTACACATTTGGTGGTCTTGCCCGTTGATACAATTATACTGGGAACAGATATTTGAAACTGCCTCCAGAATATTTGGCTTCACTATACATCCTGACCCTGCCACGGCCTTGCTCAATTTAAAACCAGATTACATCACATATAAACAATTTAAACTTCTCACTCAATTGTTTACGGCAGCCAAACAAACAATTGCAAAAGCATGGAAGACCCCTAAACTGGAAATAGCCGAGACTATACGTAGAGTCAATGGATTTATGGCTCACGCCAAAATGCTAGCCATAGAAAGAGATCAAATTCCAATCTTTGAAAAGTTATGGAACCCATGGATTAAATATCACCTATCTTCATTCCGCGAAGACTTGATTCTCATGCCATGGTAGCAGGTGGATCATATCGTGAACACTCTATTATCCTGTTGTAATACACAGGTCAAAGACCAATGAACTCGAGCCATCCGAGTGGACTCCTATACCCCCCCCCCCTCCCTCTACTTTCCTACTATCCTATTCTACTTATTTTTAGGTTACCTACTTATCCATTTCTATTTTTATGTCATTTTTACGCTATCTTTTACGTCCATTTAAAGTTCACTTAGATCTTTATTTTTATTTGAAAAGCATTATCTAAGCGGCATTATAATATTGCACTATGTAATTAGTTCTTAATTGTACTAAACCAAATAATATTTGTTTGTTCGTTATCTTACCATCTACTGTAACATACATCTAGTGCGTGGATGTATCCACCGTTGATTTCTGCTTAGCCCTTAGAAACTATACAGCAATATGCACATTGTAGACCATGAATTTACTACTTATTCTTTATAATAGAAATATGTAGTCAATGTTCTACAACCATTATAAATGTATGTTCTGTACATTTCTGTTATATCTCATTCAATAAAATACTTTAACATGGAAAAAATGCCATCCTTTTTGATGACACGTGAGGAGCGGTATTCAAAAACATCCATATTGCAAATGTGAATGTGTGCCAAAACTCAAAGCAGCAAGTATAAATATATCAAATAACAGAATGTAGGAAAAAGGAAGAGCTTATACCGCGCTAAGAGTAAATAAAATTAAAGAAAATTTCCTATGAGGAGAAGCTGCGACACTTGCAAACATGCGATACTCATGTTAAAAATATGTAAAAAGGTGTGGGGATAAGGTTGCACTGTTCCAAACAAGTGTATCTAAACCTGTAATTAAAATCTAAGTGTATATGTGAAATACCAATAAAATAATAAAAAATTAAAGATATCCTCAACCCACAAACTATGCAGTAAACAGGCGATCACATAAAGTCCATAGTGCAAAAAAACAAAAAATCGAATAGATCTGTGCACACACAAAAAAGTCCAAATGGCATAAACAGTGAGTCCAAATAAAGTGAAAAGGCAAATTGCGTTGAGATAAACAGATAGTTGAGAAGAAGTCCCACCGCCACCGGGGTGATAAAGGGAAGATCACTCTTTGTGGAATACACCAGTGTGAAATGGGCACCCTTACCGGATGTGGTGGACCTCCTATAGTAGCAAGGTCATTAGCGCCTCCAGATATAACCCTCTGCGGGGTCTTAGTAAATCCCAGATGTAGATATCTCCCGATTCCTATCTTCTTCCACACTCACTACGTCTATCCTGCGTGCTGCATATAGAGGATCCTTCCCTCTGATGGAATATTAAGGCACTCACGGACTCCAACCGGACGTGTAGGAAGAAAGAAAGGGAGTACTCCAGATAGTGTATTATCCTTAAAATACTTCCACAGTTTATTCATAAAAGTTGTAGATAACAAGCATTGATGTAAAAAACACAAATTAAAAATGCCGGCAAAAAGATACAAACAAAAGCGAACGCCCATGTTCCGGCGGCACGTAGAGCGCAGTGACGTCAATGCGTGGCTCCGCCCTGACATGTTTTGTCACACATGACGTTTTCAAAGGGCACGGGCGACGCACTGAGCGTTCACCATTATATAGTCACGGAGAGGCAGCCAAGCCCCGTTCTCGTGTAGCGGCCATATTGTTAGAACCCCAAACATTATATATTTTTTTTTCTAAGTAATTCTCTAGCAAAAAAATACGTTTTTAACTTGTAAACACCAAATCTCAGAAATAGGCTCGGGACTGTAGTGGTTAAAAGTAGTAAATATAATGAATAAATGTATATGCTGACCTGCCAACCACTGTAAGTGATTTCACAACACTTCAAAAGAAATATGTATTGTGACAGCAGGAAGGTAAAGTCACCTGGTTGCATCCAGGGGGGTAGATATATTTCTCCCAGATTCAGGCTTTATGCCGACTTATACAACTAGGGAGGGAGTTGATGAAGCCCAGCTGAGGCTAGTGGGCTCATGGATGACTCATACCTCTAGGGAGAGGGCTGGGCGTCGTGCAGGCAGGGAGTTGATGAGACCAGCTGAAGCCTGTCAGTTCGTTTAAGGCCTCTATAAAAACTCCCAGATTCATTAGGTGTTTGCTCATGCCTGGAACCAGACCTGTGTGGACTGTCTAGGGAGAGTGAACCCCTGTGCGGTGAGAAAAAGCCTGTGTGGCTATTTGTTTGGACATTGACTAAACCAGGGACTTAGGGACTAGGACAGCACCAGGCTGATCCCAGTTGTTAGGAAACCTGCATGTTTAGTCAGAGGTCAAGCTGACCAGGATTTATTTTGTTTATGTTTCTTTTTGGCTTTGCTGTGTTTTTGTCACTGTACATAGAGAAATAAACCGCACCTTTTGATTTTGAAAACCACAACCTCCGTCTGCTGGCCCTGTTTTTGTGTGGGGAGCCCAACCAGGGGGTCACACACACCCGCTACCGAGTTAACCCCCTCACAGTTGGTGGAGAACCAGTGGCAGTTTTTTTAAGCCAGCATGGAGGAGATACTGAAACAGCTGGCTCTAGCAAATGCCAATCAACAGCAGACAAATGCAGGTTTGCAAAGGAGCCTTGCAGCCCAGCAGCAAGCTCACCAACAGAGTCTGGAAGCTCAGCAACAAGCCCAGCAGCAATCTGAGGCCCGCTTCATAGACCTGTTACAGAAGCAAGAGCAGAGACTACAACAAATGGAAGCAGTAATGCAGCAACGTCCGCAGACCAGTGAGGAAAGCCGTCCCACTAATACCGCGTCCTTTGGGGTGAGTCGTTTATTGACAAAAATGACTGGAGAGGATGATCCAGAGGTATTTTTGACCACATTTGAAAGGACTGCTGAAAGAGAAAAGTGGCCTGAGGAGCAGTGGGCTGGACTGGTGGCTCCTCTGTTAACTGGTGAATCGCAGAAGGCTTACTATGACCTAGAGCCTGACCAAGAAAAAGACTATGTGATGCTAAAAGCTGAAATATTGGCAAGGCTGGGTGTCACCCTGGCTGTCCGGGCTCAGCGTGTGCATAACTGGACTTTCCAGCTTGGAAAACCCCCCAGGTCTCAAATGTATGATCTCATTCACCTGAGCAGGAAGTGGCTACAGCCAGAGACTTTGTTCGCACCAGAGATTGTGGAACGTGTTGTAATGGATCGGTTTTTGAGAGCTCTTCCTACTGCCATCCAAAAGTGGGTAAGCCATGGAGACCCAGAGACGGCCGGTGGTCTTGTGGATCGTGTAGAGAAATACTTGGCTACAGAGAACCTGACGGCCTCTTCCAGAGACTCTCGGACTTTCCACCCTAAGACCAGATCATCCCCAGGGGCGGATAAGAGGATTCCAAGGGGTGAGGGTGGAGAGAGTGAGAGGGTGGGAGCTCTACCCAAAGTTTAGCGAGAACAGCCTGGGAAGTCAGGGGCTCAAGAGGCAGCCAAATGGATTGTTTGCTACCGCTGCCGGCAAGCGGGACATATTGCAGCAAATTGCCCGGTTGTGGAGGAACCCATGCAATGTGACTTTCTGACGGACCGACGTCAGTCGCTGTGTGCGACAGTCGCATGCACTGCCATTCGGGGAACTGAGAAACATTTATGCAAAATGTGTATTAATGGTAGAAATGTTGTGGTATTACTGGATTCAGGTAGCCTTGTGACCCTGATAAAGGCTGAATTAGTTAAAACAGAGGTCTCTGGGAATAGCAAGGTAGCTGTTATTTGTGTGCATGGGGACACCCGAGAGTATCCAGTGACTACAGTGTGTTTCGAGACCCCCAAAGGTACCCTCTCTCATCCAGTGGGGTTAGTATCTCAATTACCGCATGATGCCATTGTGGGAAGGGATTTTCCGAAGTTCTGGGAACTGTGGGATGATCCTGAGCCCCCCACTGGTGCCCCTATGTACCAGGAATGTGAGAGCCAGAACTCCTCTGAGAGTGGTGAGGACTCTCCAGAATTTCCCTTGTCAGTATTGGCAGGGGAGACTCAAGAAACTGGAGAGGAGCCCACCTCCTCAGACGAAAACCTACCGTCTGTGGAGTTTTCTGATCTGGAGGTTCACAGGGAAAATTTTGCCACAGAACAGTTAAAAGACCCCGCCGCTAATAAAGGCACGGGAAAACGTAGTGGAAATAGATGGCGAGTTAGTGAACCCAGATAATACCTGCACTTACCCATACTTCAGCGTAGAGAAGGACCTACTGTATCGGGTGGCAAAAAGGGCAGAAGAAACCGTTGAGCAGCTTGTGGTGCCCAAACCTTACAGGAAGTTGGTGTTGGAGTTGGCCCATGGGCACATTCTTGGAGGTCATCTGGGGACAGAGAAAACCCGAGAGAGGGTATTACAGAGATTCTATTGGCCTGGGGTGATGAAGGACATAGAAAATTATTGTTCCTCCTGCCCTGTGTGTCAGAGGTCGGCCCCGATGCCACATTTCCGTAGCCCGCTGGTCCCTCTACCCATCATTGAGGTCCCGTTTGAGAGAATCGCAATGGATTTGGTAGGTCCTATAATCAAGTCCGCTAGGGGGCACCAGTACATATTGGTTATAATGGACTATGCCACCCGTTATCCAGAAGCGATCCCTCTCAGAAATACCTCGGCCAAAACCATAGCCAAAGAGCTATCTCTTGTTTTTAGCCGGGTGGGTATTTGTAAAGAACTGCTTACGGACCAAGGTACACCCTTTATGTCCCGGGTTATGAAAGAGCTGTGTAAATTGTTCAAAGTGACGCAATTGCGTACATCTGTGTATCACCCCCAAACCGATGGGCTGGTTGAAAGATTCAACAAAACCCTAAAACAAATGTTGAAGAAAGTGGTGGATAGAGATGGAAGGGATTGGGACTGTCTACTTCCTTATTTGATGTTTGCTATTAGGGAGGTGCCCCAATCCTCTACGGGATTCTCCCCCTTTGAGTTACTGTATGGGAGACACCCAAGAGGGCTGTTGGATATTGCCAAGGAAACTTGGGAAAGTGAGAGTTCTCCCCACAGGAGTGTGATTGAGCATGTCGCCCTGATGCAAGATCGAATTGCACAGGTAATGCCCATCGTGAAGGAACATTTGGCCCAAGCGCAGTTGGCACAGCAGAGAGTGTACAACCGTGGAGCCAAGACCCGTACCTTTTCCCCGGGGGATAGGATATTGGTACTTGTCCCTACGGTTGAAAGTAAATTCCTTGCCAAATGGCAAGGCCCCTACGAGATAATGGAAAAAGTGAGCGAAGTGAATTACAAGGTCAGACAACCAGGAAGGCGAAAGCCCGAACAGATATATCACGTCAATCTGTTGAAAGCCTGGAGGGATAGAGAGTCCCTAGTCGCAGAAACTTGGTCACCAGCTCAAACTGGTTGCGTGATTCCGGAGGTTGGAATAGCAGCCACCTTGTCACAACCCCAACAACAGGAGGTTAAGGAGTTTGTGCTTCGCAACAAGGAGGTGTTCTCTGAGCTGCCGGGACAAACATCTGGGGTAGAGCATGATATTATTACCCCGCCCGGTGAAAGGGTGAAGTTAAAACCCTATCGGATCCCAGAGGCCCGACGGGAGGCAATACGGGAGGAAGTACAGAAAATGCTGAACTTAGGGGTGATAGAGGAGTCCCAAAGTGATTGGTCTAGTCCCATTGTGTTGGTGCCTAAACCGGATGGGAGCTGGCGATTTTGTAACGATTTTCGTCAGTTGAACAAAGTTACAAAATTTGACACCTACCCCATGCCACGTATAGATGAGTTGATCGACCGGCTGGGAACAGCCCGATACATGACGACTCTTGACCTCACAAAAGGGTATTGGCAAATTCCCCTGGCCAAGTCGGCCAAAGAGAAAACCGCATTTGTAACCCCAGACGGGGCGTTCCAATATAAGAGAATGCCGTTCGGGTTACAGAATGCGCCGGCCACATTCCAGCGGAAAATGGACCAGATACTGAGGCCCCATCGGAAGTATGCTGCGGCTTACCTGGATGACGTAATTGTCCATAGCACAGATTGGACCTCACATCTGCCAAAAGTGCAAGCAGTCCTAGACTCTATCCGGGAAGCGGGGTTTACGGCTAACCCCAAGAAGTGTACCATTGGGCAGGAGGAGGCCAAATATCTTGGGTACACCATTGGGAGGGGAGTAATAAAACCCCAACTCAACAAAGTCGAGGCCATCCAGAGTTGGCCACGTCCCAACAGCAAGAAGCAGGTACGAGCCTTTCTGGGAATAGCGGGTTATTATCGGCGCTTCATTCCCCACTTTGCTTCTAAGGCTGTGCCCCTAACCAACCTGACGAAAGGGAAAGGGTCGGTCGTGATTAAATGGACCCCCGAGGCTGAGGCAGCATTCCAATTCTTGAAACAAGCCTTATGTAGCCAGCCAGTGTTGTACTCACCCGACTTCTCTAAAGACTTTGTCGTACAAAGTGATGCGTCAGATGTGGGGTTAGGAGCAGTATTGTCCCAGGTCTGGAACGGGGAAGAGCACCCAGTCATTTACCTCAGCAGGAAGTTGAAGTCCCATGAGGTAAATTACGCCACGGTTGAAAAGGAGTGTTTAGCGGTGAAGTGGGCTCTAGATTCCCTTCGGTACTATCTGCTAGGTAGGCACTTTGACATGGTTACGGATCACGCGCCGTTAAAGTGGATGGCTCAAAACAAGGAGACAAATAGAAGAGTGAATAGGTGGTTCCTGGCCCTACAGGAATTCAACTTCACAGTAAAGCATCGCCCTGGCGTTCAAATGGGGAATGTGGATGCTTTGTCTCGAGTACATGAATGCCTGATTGCTGGTGTTCCAACCCCAAGGTTAAAACAAGAGGGGGGGGGTATGTGACAGCAGGAAGGTAAAGTCACCTGGTTGCATCCAGGGGGGTAGATATATTTCTCCCAGATTCAGGCTTTATGCCGACTTATACAACTAGGGAGGGAGTTGATGAAGCCCAGCTGAGGCTAGTGGGCTCATGGATGACTCATACCTCTAGGGAGAGGGCTGGGCGTCGTGCAGGCAGGGAGTTGATGAGACCAGCTGAAGCCTGTCAGTTCGTTTAAGGCCTCTATAAAAACTCCCAGATTCATTAGGTGTTTGCTCATGCCTGGAACCAGACCTGTGTGGACTGTCTAGGGAGAGTGAACCCCTGTGCGGTGAGAAAAAGCCTGTGTGGCTATTTGTTTGGACATTTACTAAACCAGGGACTTAGGGACTAGGACAGCACCAGGCTGATCCCAGTTGTTAGTTAGGAAACCTGCATGTTTAGTCAGAGGTCAAGCTGACCAGGATTTATTTTGTTTATGTTTCTTTTTGGCTTTGCTGTGTTTTTGTCACTGTACATAGAGAAATAAACCGCACCTTTTGATTTTGAAAACCACAACCTCCGTCTGCTGGCCCTGTTTTTGTGTGGGGAGCCCAACCAGGGGGTCACACACACCCGCTACCGAGTTAACCCCCTCACAGTATATATAAATCAGTGTAGCGCAGCAAAATAAAAATATTAAAATAAATTAATTCATAATGATTTATATAATACCCAAAAACTAAATAAACAGTCCTCTGTAAATAAATTCCTCTGTGAATTGCTTCATTGTATCCAAAAACAGTCAATAAGTGAAAAAATAAATACCATTGTGAACAGTCCTGTGTAAATAAATTCCTCCATGAATTCAATATACTGTTTCAATGTATCCAGTGACTGAACTTTTAAAACAGTGTGTAAATCCTCCACCAAGCAAAGTGCCTGCTCACCTCCGTGTAGATAAACCATAAACTTGTATCTCCTCACAACCCGGTCAGACAGCTCCACTCCCCGTTTCCTCGTTAGTAAGATGAGGAATCAATACTGATAGAAGCAGGCTGTTATCTCCTCTCCTCCCGGGAAAACGGCTCCAGTCTTTCTCTCCTCTGATATATGATCCTGTGCTCACAGCTCTCCTTGGATCATATACATAATGAAGTAGAAAAGACAAACATATTGTACTTTGTGTGGAAAAGTTAATTGCCAAACCCCGCTTTAAAATACACTTACAAGAATTCAATGAAAAAATCATATTTAATAGCAGACCCGGCTCACCACCTCACCAGTTGAGACTCCGGTAAACGTCACAGAGCCCTACCTCTCTCCTACACGCGTATCACCAAGTGATAGGCTTCCTCAATAGGCCTGAGCCATCTCAGTGCCATTTCAAAACATCTAGCTTAGCTTTAACAATTTCTGTGGCCCCTGCTGGATTTAGAACTCAATTCACCAGCTGTCTGTGAAATCAGAGTTCATCTGCAGGTGCCCATATGGAATGCTGTGTAGCCCAATCAGGAGCCCTGAAAATGGTTGTTTCAGCTACTGGGCTTAGCGCTAGATCCTGTTTTTCACAGACAACTGGTGATTGGATCTAGCACTAAGCCCAGAAACTGAAACAACCATGTTTAGGGCTTCTAATTGGGCTACACAGCATTCAATATGAGTGCTTGTAGAAGAACTCTGCTTTCATGAACAAAGCTGCATATTTTTATTTTAGGCGGGTGGGTGGTATGAGGGGGTGGGGCTGGTGCCGGGGCCCCATCAGGTAGGCTGTACGGAGTCCCATGAATTCTAACAGCGGCCCTGTGTATACAGTCTCTGACCATCTCTTGTGCCACTTATGCACTCTCTGACAATATCTTGTGTCATGTATGCAGTTTCTGACAATTTCTTGGGCCATGTATGCATTACATTCATGACTGAATGCATGGTAACATTGATGATGTAACATCAGCAGGCAAATAAACTGTATGCTATATGGGGGTGGGGGTTTGCATGGTGGAGGGGAGGGGGGGTGGCACCAAAATGCACCTTCGCCTAAGCAGACAAAAATCCTTGCACCAGGCTCTGGGCGTGAGGTTTCCCTTAAAATCCATACCAGACCCGAAGAGCCTGGTATGGATTGGGGGAGGATCCTCACGCCGTTTTTTTTTATTGTATTGCCGGAAATGGTATTATATTGCCGCCAATTTAAATGTCATGTTGGTACAGATGTGCCACTTTCAAGGCAGACTACGGGGACCCCCCAGGCACTATATTTAGAGGAATTTTTCATTTTTATTGTTTCACTTTAAGAATCATGAAGATCACTGCTCCTGTAAAAAAAAACATATTTTTAAAAAAAATTTTTTCATTAATACATGTTCCCCGGGGCAGTACCTTGGCCCCCAACTCCCTTTTTATGACTAATAACGCGCATATAAGCCTTCAAAATGAGGGCTTTTGATTTTTTAAACCTGGGTCCCATAGACTTCAATAGGGTTCGGGTCTGAACTTTTGCAATGCTTGAGAGTTCTGGCACGAACCGAATCGGGAGGTGCTCAGCCCAACTCTGTCAAGGAGTGGAGGAAACACCACATGTTATCCATAATATTTGAACATCACTTAAGATCCCCTGTGGTGGGAAAAAGGTGCATATAGACATCCATGTGGTCATATCCTCCAGATGAGGGCACATCTGGTGAAGGGATAGTCACTATTGTATGAAGATATTTGGTGTACAGAGTGGTGAACACTTTTTTTTGGTTTTGGTGTTTTCAAGATTCACATAAAAGGACATTGATTTAAAAGAAAATGCTACCGGCGCAAAAACACAAATATGTCTCTAATGATTTAGTTTGCTGCAATCAGATGTATGCCACCCTAGAGTGGAATATTTGTATTATGACCATTTGTGGATTGCGCTAACTTTGATGCCAATTTAAATGATATCTTATCGTGCCGAGAACATAAATAAAATATATAAATAAATGGGTATACCCTAATTATTGTGAGGGATCCTTGCGGATAGTGCTCCCAATATTTACTTCTCAATCAATATGATATACCACATCCCTGTGCTATAATCAACGTTTCAATTCAAATAATGTATCCAAAAATACTTTTGTGGTTCAAATGTGCAATATCCCCAATGAATTATCAATTATTAACGCAACAAAGTGCAGATGCAAAAACCTGTGCGATATTATCAACTTTTGCCAGTAATTAAACAGCAAAGTGCAAGTGCAAATCATAAAGGTATAAAACAAACAACAATATAAGTGCATATGGTATCTTCCAACTTATTCCAATGAATCCACTCCTCAAAATCATCAGTGAACAGGACCTATGCTATCACTCCTGTGCAGATGACACCCAACTTTACTTTCGCATCAACAACAAAAAAGATCAATATTACGGACTGGAAAAATTTGCCTTACATTGATCAACAATTGGATGACAGAGAGCTCCCTCAAGCTTAATGGATCCAAAACAGAACTGCTCATTTTCCACGCTAACCGAAAGGAAAACACCAGGACCACATGGACGCCCCCCACCATCCTTGGACAAAACATAACCCCAAGCACCAAAGTTAAAAGCTTGGGAGTCATCTTTAACTCAGACATGACTATGGATGCATAAATAGGATCAGTAGTCAGCGGATCTCACCATCTCCGCCTGCTACGAAGACTTATCCCCTTCATCCCGGAAAAAGACAGAGCAGTAGTAGTCGGAACCATCATCAATTCCCGGCTTGACTACGCTAACTCCCTTTACCTAGGACTGTCCAAATACCAGATTGCACGTTTACAAGTCATCCAAAACACAGCGGCCAGACTGGCAACAGGGAAAAAACCCTGGGAATCAATCGCACCGTCCCTGAGAAGCCTTCACTGGCTATCCGTAAAGGATCGGGTCACATTCAAGACCCTTTGCCTCACCCACAAATGTGCACAAGGAAAGGCACCTCAATATCTATGCGAGAAAATAAAACCCTACACCACTACTCGCGACCTTCAATCAACCAACCAAAACCTCCTTCATATCCCCAAGACGCGCTACAAAGCCAAGCCAAAGCCAACATGCTCTAATTTTTCTCGTCGTGATTCCCGTCGTTTTTTTCCGCGGCAATTTTCCCATAGGGAAACACTACCAGGGAGCCCACACACGGTAGTTTTTCTCGACCAAAAAAAATATGACGAGAAAAACGGACGTGTGTAGGGAACCAAGCCGTTCCCTCGTTTTTCCCGTCGATTTTCTCGACGGTGTTTTTACCATCGAGAAAATCGATCGTGTGTACGCGGCATTAGAGTGCTTGCCACCATCACCTAATAAAAATGGCCACAATACCAGAATGGAATGAGTGTGCGCCTTTGGTTCATTACAGGATAACCACTCTGTTGCAATAGCTCTGTCAGCAGCCTTTCCCAGCAGTGTGGTAGAATGTTTGGCTCTAATATTTCTCATAAAAAATGAATAGCCATCATGGTATAGTATATTACCACTTTTTATTAAAAACAACATATTTGAACTCACATTTCAAGGTGACATTAGGCCGACACCAAGCTGATATGCAGGGTGGGTGATGCCGGCTACTTCGCCGCTGTGTGTACTCAGTCGGCGTGCGCCTCACCCCTCATTCTCGTATGGCAGGAAATGATGAAAAGCGACCCAGCCATGTATGCGGGGTAAGCCGGTACTGATGTGGATTGCATAATAGTGCACCTACAGGTCCCCGCTGTCTGCTGTTTCTGGTGGGATCGCTGATGGAGTGGTCTCTGTGGATATGGAGGCTCAAAGCCTTTCAGAATACCCAGCCAGTGATCCACCGGGTACTGCAGAATCCCCAGCTGGTCCAGCATAACAGGAATACCTGTCAGTGTGTGGATTACTAACTGTTCTGTATCTTTCGTGCAAGAAGGTGTAGGGGATACCCCCAGCGATAAGTGGCCCTTGCTTCCCTCAGCTTATCCAGTAAGGGCCACATAATTGCCCTCCATCACCATGTATTTCTTGATCTATGTAGAAGAATCTGCAGGGAGGTACCATCAAAGTATATCTGTTGTTGCTCCCATGCCTTGGGGAGGGGTTTGCCTGTATATCAAGAATGATGTACAAGTGAATGTGAGGGACGACATCACCATAGTGCAAGGCAGGAGGTGGAATCCTTATGGGAAGAGCTCCAAAGGGAGGAAACCAAGGGGAAAGTAATATTGGGAGTATGCTATAGGCCCCCTAACCAGAGGGAGGAGGGGGAGGTGGACCTCCTAGCACAGTTTGGAATTGCGGCAAGGATGGGAAGTGTCATTATAATGGGGGATTTTAATTATCCAGACATAGACTGGGAGGAAGGAACGACGCATTCGTATAAGGCTCGCCATTTCCTAAATGTCTTGCAGCACAATTTCATGGGCCAGATGGTTAATGCACCAACAAGAAACAAAGCATTACTAGACCTACTAATTACTAACAATACAGACCTGATCGCTGATGTGGAAATAGGGGGCAATTTAGAAAACAGCGATCACAGGTCAATTAGTTTCAGCATAAATCAAACAAATGGGGAAACACAAGGGTAATACAAAGGTGTTGGAATCCTTTTAGCCCCACATAGCACCTTTCAAGTACCTCACCCACCTCCCTCTCTGGTACTCTCCTCATTTGAGGCACATTGCATTTGTCTCTTCTTCCCAGTTTCTCTAAGGATAGCTGTGATCTACCGGCCCCCCGGTCCAGTATCATCCTTTCTTGATGACTTCTCTGCCTGGCTACCCTACTTTCTCTCTTCTGAAATCCCCACAATCATTCTTGGGGACTTCAACATCCCTACTAATACTAACACTCCTGCCACTTCTAAAATTCTCACTCTAACCTCCTCCTTTGACCTGAAGCAATGGATACATGCTCCTACACACTCTAAAGGCAACACCCTTGGCCTTGTCTTTTCCCACCTTATACACTCCATGCAACCTCTCCAACTATCCTCACCCTCACTCTAATCACTACCTTCTTAATTTCACTCTCTCTCTCTCCCCCGCCTCCTCCCCCTCCAAACACCTAACGGTTACTCGTAGAAGCCTACGCCATATCAACCTTTCTCTTCTCTACTCTGCGACTGACCACCTCTATGACAAAATCACACCCCTGTCCTGCACCGACCTAGCCACTTCTGTCTACAACACCTCTCTTCTTGCATCACTGGACACACTGGCCCCCCTCACTACACACAGAATAAGGCCCCATCGCCTTCAACCCTGGCAAACAGATGATACTAGAAGTCTAAAAAAACACAGCCGTGCTCTTGAGTGCCTGTGACGTAAGACGAAGTCCCAGAAAGATTTCGGCCAGTATAAATCTACCCTCCAAAAATACAATTCCAGCCTCCTCACTGCCAATCAGATCTATTTCATCACTCCCATTAAAAACTTATCATCCCGTCCCTGTCAACTCTTCTCTATCTTCAACTATCTCCTTCATCCTCCACTGCCTCCATCCACTAACTCACTCACTGCCCAGGAGATCGCCAATCACTTCAAACAGAAGATTGATACAATTTGCGAGGAGATCTCTACTGTTCAGATACCCTCCATGTTTTACACCTCATGCCCACAGGTGCAATCATTACTTCCCTCTTTAAACCCCACCACTGTAAAAGAAGTTGCTAAATTACTCATCCACCTCATCCACCTTACCAGCTGCTCTGTAGCAGAGGCTACTCCTCTCTGTCAATCCCTCCACTGGCTTCCGCTCACCCAACAAACTCAATTCAAAATACTAACAACTACCTACAAAGCCATCCCCAACTCTGCCCCCAGCTACATCACTGACCTTGTCTCAAAATACCAACCTAATCGTTCTCTTCATTCTTCTCAAGACCTCCTGCTCTCTAGCTCTCTCATCACCTGCTCCCATGCTTGTCTCCAGGACTTTTCCATAGCCTCTCTAAGCCTATGGTGTATAGACAGGTGGTGGCGCACAATATCCACAGAAACATGTATTACCCAAAGTAATCAATATGAAGCAAGAAAAAATAATAAAAAATAATGAATGAATAAATAATTAAATAAAAAATAAATAAATAAATAAAAAATAAAATAAAAAAATATATAAAAATATATAAAATATAAAGATAAGATGAAAAAATACCATACAACATATGTATATATATAGACAGTCTTAAAGGAAGTCCTTAGGAGTCTGTTTACACACTGCGGTGTATATGGGTGGAGCAGGGATAAATGGGATCCACTGTGCACAGGGCGGCCATCATAGATGAACAGAAACCATGTTCAGGGGTAACTGGAAGACAAGGAGAGAGGCGCCTCTAAGTGCAATAGTGTAACAAGTTTTTAATAGTAGATACAAATACACTCACATTTAGGTGAATTAACATAGGCGTTTAAAATGTCAGGATGACGATCATCAGCAGCAGGTCACAGGGGGTTCTCAGCTCTGCGTAGAATGACAGGAGTGTCTCTGAAGATGGAGCGGCCGGCTTCCGGGGACAACGATCCTGTAGTGTGTTAAGAGCGAGGCTAGGAGCGCACATGTGGTTAAGCTGCAGAGGGTGACGTCATCAAAAATGGACGCGTTTCGTGAGCGTGCGGACTTGCGGTGTCCTGGCAAGTCGCGCTCCTTTATCAACATGACATAAGGGCAGAAGTGGATAGACGCCTTATATAGGGACAAGGATGAGGAAGTGAGCTGGATGGGGTGGGGCTGGGAGAAGGTGGTGTCCAATGACAGGAGGAATGGAGAGGTCATGTGATCGGGATGGCCTGGATCACATGACCTGATCACATGACTGAAAAAAAAAAAAAAAAAACAACACAATTAGCAAATGGGGATAGATCAAGGATAATGGATGGACCGGAAAATAGATATAAATAATAAATGGCATTAATAGTGACGGTGTTGGATGGGTATAAGTATGAATGGGCCCGATCGCGAAAAATATATATATATATATATAATAATAGATGTGAATGTTAAGGGTCACGAAAAAAACATATACATATATATACATATACACACATATACATATATATACATACATACATATATATATACACATACTAATAATAAAATAGCATTAATATAGGCAGTGCTCTAAGCCTATGGTACTCCTAACCCCAATCTGTCCATCTATCTCCTTCTCTATTAGCTTTTAGAGGATCCCTGAAAACCCTCCTCTTCAGAGAAGCCTATCCTACACACACCTAACAACTGTATTTTAATTTTGTCCATCTGATCATCCCCCACAGCTACTACCCTTTGTCCCACTTGACCCTCCCTTCTAGATTGTAAGCTCTAATGAGCAGGGCCCTCTGATCCCTACTGTATTGTATTGAGTTGTATTGTAACTGTACTCTGATGTTGTAAAGCGCTGCGCAAACAGTTGGCACTATATAAATTCTGTCCAATAATAATATAATAATACAAAGACACTTAATTTCAAAAGAGCCAACTTCCAAACACTGCGCTCCTTGATAGAAGATGTTGAATGGGGAAAAAATCCTAGGAACAAAGAACACGGAGGAAAAATGGGAGTGCTTTAGGAGCATAATAAATATAGGTATGGACCAGTGCATCCCAATGGGAAATAAATATAAAAGAGTGAATAAAAGTCCTGGGTGGCTTAACTCAATGTAAAAATGCATATAAAAACAATACAAGGCTGAGGGGTGGTCATCTGCATTCCAACTTTACAAAGAATGTAATAAGAAATGTGGTGTAAAGAAGTGTAATCAGGGTGGAGGAGAGTAAAAAAAAAAACACAAGACATTCTTTAAGTATATAAATAGTAAGAAAGGGAGATCAGAACATATTGGCCCTATAAAGAATAATGAAGGCAATCTGGTTACAAAAGTTGGAGAGATGGCAAAGGTCTTGAATTTATTTTTCTCCTCAGTCTTCACGAGGAAAACGGGGGGGGGGGATTTGGTAACCAAGAAAATTTGCAAGCTTTTGGAGGGGATGATAAGGGGCTTTTGGAGGGGATGATAAGGGACTATATACAAGATTTTAGTAATAATAATGGTAATCAGCATGGATTCATGAAGAATCGTTCTTGCCAAACCAATCTATTAACCTTCTATGAGGAGGTGAGCTGCCGTATAGATAAGGAAGGCCTGTAAATGTGGTGTATCTGGATTTTGCAAAGGCATTCAATACAGTTCACAATAAACCTTTACTGTACAAACTAAGCTCTCTCTGCATGGACCAAAGGGTGAGTACATGTATTTAAAACTGGCTACGGGGGCAAGTCCAGAGGGTCTGTGATAAATGGGGAGTACTCGGAATGGCTGGTGTAGAAAGCGGGGTCCCACAGGGTTCTGTCCTGGGACCAATCCTATTTCATTTATTCATAAACGATCTGAGGATGGGATAAACAGCTCAATCTCCGTATTTACGGATGATACTAAGCTAAGCAGGGCAATAACTTCTCCGCAGAATGTGGAAACCTTGCAAGAAGATCTAAACAAATTAATGGGGTGGACAACTGCATGGGCAACTTAATGTTGAAAATTTTTAAATAATGCATTTGGGTGCCAAAAATATGAATGCAATCTACTTGCTAGGGGGAGAACCTCTGGGAGAATCTAGGATGGAAAGGGACCCAGGGGTCTTAGTAGATGACAGGCTCAACAATGTCATGCAATGCCAGGCTGCTGCAAGCAAAGCCAACAGATTATTGACATGCATAAAAAAGGGGATTCACTCCAGAGATAAAATTATAATTCTCCCACTCCAAAAGACTCTGGTCTGGCCGCACCTGGATTATGCCATCCAGTTCTGGGTACCAGCCCTCAGAAGGGATGTGATGGAGCTGAAGAGGGTCCAGAGAAGGGCAACAAAGCTAATAAAGGGACCTCGGGTACGGGGAAAGACTGCAAGAACTAAACTTATTCTCTCTGGAGAAGAGACGCTTGAGAGGGGATATGATTTCAATGTACAAATACCGTACTGATGACCCCACAATAGGGATAAAACCCTTCCACAAAAGGGAATTTATAAAGACACTAACTCCACTAAAATTAGAAGAGAAGTGGTTTTAAACCATTAAACTGCGTAGAGGGTTCTTTACTGTTAGAGTGGTAAGGATGTGGAATTCTCTTCCACAAGCAATGGTTTCAGCAGGGAGCATCGATAATTTCAAAAAACTATTAGATAGGCACCTTAACGACCACAACATACAGGGATATACAATGTAATATTAGCATAAAAGCACACACACAGGTTGGACTTGTGTCTTTTTTCAACCTCACCAACTATGTAACTATGGTATTTACTTCAGCAGTTCCCTGGGAGAGAGTTAGGCATCCCCACTGTGCCCAGCTGCGGTACTGGCAATGTTCAGCATTATGCTGTGGGTTCTCTCCCTCCAGTAATCAAGCCCCCCGGCTTGATTACTGGACAGCCTGTAGAGCATGTTCCTCCTGGAGTGGAAGCCGGTGCCATGTTGGACTCGCTGCCTGCCGACCTCTCTGCCTCTTGTGAAATGAAATGCCGGTGGAAGTCTGGCTCAGAGAGCTCCCCCTCTTCTCTCTGCTCTGCCCCTGCTTTGGCATGACTGCCTGTGCCTCACTGCAGGTGTCTGCATGCTGTAGCGTGTGTGGAAGCGGCAGCACACTGAGGCATTTTTGATAGCAGTGGCTTCACTTAGCCATGTTCTGGAAACGCTCTCCACCATCTTTTATGTTTTACCAAACCAGTGAGTATTATATTGTGGTTTTGAGCATTAAAATTCATTATTCAAGTGTATCTTTTTTTTTTTTATTTGCTTTTGAAAAACCTTTGCACAAATATTGCGTGACGTAAAAGTATGCAACACCCACTATTTTATTCTCTAGGGCCTCTGCAAAAAAAAAAAATCATATAATGTTTTGGGGCTCTAAGTAGTTTTCTAGCAAAAAAATGTTTTCTTCGTGTAGGAGAGAAATGTCAGAATTGGCCAGGGCTGGAAGAGGTTAAAGTCAGGGAGGGCAGCATCGCCCAGGTTAAATGGGTTCTCTAAAGGCCACCAATGAACTTTGTGTATACCATTTCCCCAGACATGATTTAAGGATGGAGTCTGGAGTTTAAAGTGCTTCAGTAGTAAGTAGACTGGGGTGTGCCACAGGAGATATAGGATCTTGGGCAAAAGAACAATTTTTGCTAGGTTAATTCTACACCCAGCAGAAGTTTGGTCCACACCTGGGTCTTAACTTTTAACAGAACGTACAGCGGTTCAATATTTAGTGCTAGCCTAAGGATAATCTGGTAAATACATCAACAAGCTAACTCTGACCAGAGGAAGAGAAATTTGTTCTACCATGGATGGTAAAATGACACTTGGGATTTGTCCCAGTTAATTTTTCAGACTGGAGTATTCCCCAAATTGCTGAATAGTTTGTAAGGTTGCCTGCAGTGAGCATCCAGGATCCTCCAAATAAAGGAGCCTATCATCAATGTACATTCCATTCGTTTTCGACAAACAGGCCCACTCCCATTCCCTGTATGAAGGGATTAGATCTAATAGACATTGCAAGTGGTTCCGCAGCCAGGGCATATAGAAGTGGGGATAGTGGACATGCCTGGCGTGTTCCTCTCAAAATGGAAAATTCAGCCTTTTGCCAATACTCTGGCTATCGTGCCTGATACAACAGATTAATCCACTTGATATAGTCAGGACCAAAACCAAAGCGTTTAGACACTACCATTGATAGTGCCATTTCACTGAGTCTGCATTTTAAGCTACTATTAGCCTCATGCCTATGTGATCATGAGAAGCTTGAACATTCATAAACAGTAGTCTAGTATTAAATGCTGTGTTTATTTTGGGTATAAAGCTTGTTTGGTCAGAATGGATTAACAATAACCTGTTTCAGGTGCATGGTCAGTATCTATGCAAAGATTTTGATATCTACTTGTAATAGTGAAATTGGTCTCTAGAACCCAGGGACTGTACCAGGCTTGAGAATTAATATATAATGTGTGTTTCTCACATGGAGGCTAGTAGTCTTGAAGAGTCAAATACACTATTAAAAAGGTCTAAGACTCTGAGAATCAAAGTTTCGTCATAATGTGCATAGAATTCTAATGGTAGGCCACCTTTCTTGGAACAGGCAAACTGTGCTATGGCAGTGGTTTTTCGTCAGTGGAAAGAGTGGAGGCATCAAGGAGTAATACCAGTTTAGAAAAGCCAGTGTTTCTGGAACAGTATTTGTGACTGTGGAGGAGTATAATGTACTATAGAATTGACTGCAAACACTTTTAAATAGGAAACTGGGCTTGCAGATAAAAATTCTCACTCGGTAGCATTATCCCCAGTTATCTCTCTTCTTTTTGAACCAAGGGCAAGTCATGGCACCGTGCCCCAATTGATCACATTCCAGATTGCAAAATTGTGCTTTATCTCATATTCAAGAAACTAAGAATAGTTTATCTTATCTTTATATTAAAATCTGTACGATGTATATTTGCTATAGGTTATTGAATTCTGATACCTTTTATATGAGTCTATTAATCAGTTGTTAATTAATTCCAAACATATTTTTAATAGTGTTTTTAGGGGTTACAACCATTTTAATGTTTGTAATGCTGTCTGTGTCCCTGTTAGGGAGATTTCTATGCAATACCTGACAAAGTGGGAAAGGAAGTAATAGGAACATTCCATAATGGAGATAGAGTGAAGTGAGGAATATCTATCCAGTGAAGCCACAGGCAGAAATATAAACCTAACCTAACTCTTCAATCTCTCTGCAACTAAAGTTTTGGTTATAGTTAGTCCTAAAGCCTTATAGGAAACTGGTATTTAAATGTATTGCTTTATATAATAAATGACTGTATGCCTGAATTTATTTTTCATAGATTAAAACTTTGGAATACATCAACAGAAGAAGCAAAAAATCGGAGTCAAGTCATCTGAGCGAACTAGCAATCAGACTACCTCTCCAGTCTAGAACCTAAGGAAAATTATGCAAACTTACTAGCAAGCACTAACAAGCAGTGCTTGCAATGTATTATGCAGCAACCTACTGGACCATACATGGAACAAAAGTTTGCCTAATCGACAGAGCTTAACATTTCTATCTAGTAGTTCTCACATTTTACATTTATAATTCTAAAACATGTTTGCATTCATTAAATAACTTACCTCTTATATGAAAGTGTTTGAAATCCTAATTTTCAGTTTTTTTTTATTTTTACTTCCAGTATATTAAACAGCAATGTTACCATTTAAACTGCTGTAGCCCTCTTTGGGTGTGTGTGTGTGTGGGGGGGGGGGTATGATATATAGCCCTCCACAAACAGGATGGCCCTCCCTAAATCTGTGGGTAATAAAGAGAGCCAGAACCTGAGCTAAGTGAAAGATTGGTATATTAAAAAAAGTCAGAAGTGCCCCCGCTCAGGACGGGTCCTCTGAACAGAGGGGATTCCCTTGGTGGGAAATTAACCAAAAATCTATTCAGAATAATTGGGAGCAGAGAAACTACTGCAAACAGCATATAACATTAACCATAAGTATATAGATGCACACCATTATAGAAACAATATGAGATGTATATAATGAATGATTAGTAATGCATTCACTGTACCAACAGGCAATATCAGCAGAGGGCCCAACATGAGTCCTGGTGGAATTGTGCACATATACCTGGGTATAGTTATTAAAGAGGAAGTGAACCCTGATGGGTCTTACTTCCTTTTTTTTCCTCTGCAAAGTAAAAGCATGAAGGGCTAGTATGCATTGCATTTTAGCCCATTATGTGGCACTTGCCTGCAAACGAAGCCCGCGTTGTCCCAGCTGGTGGCCGCATCCATCTTTGCCCCTCTTCCTTCCGGGGCCATGGACTATGGCTCTGTGACTGGCCGAAGTCGCGTGACATCACTCCCGCGCATGCACGCAGAAGCCATCAGTCACGGCACTTGCTAGTGAAGAAACGGAATGGAGGGCCGTTTCTTCACAGCACATGCGCCAATGATGTTGGGGCAAGCGTATATGGTAAATATCTCCTAAACCATGCAGGTTTAGGAGATACACGGCAGGAGGAAAAGACCACTTGCCAGAATTTTTGGGTGTTTGTCCCACTCTTTTCTTTTGCAATCGCAATTGCGTTTGTTTTTATTTTTTGTGGCCTTGATTTCCTTTTACATATTGTGTTATTCTTTGTAACATTTAAATGTAACATTCCTAAATTTTTATATTTTTTTAAAAGCTCTTATTATTTTTATATTTATATATACTGTCAGGGGTTCACTCCAAGTATAGCGCTTTAGACCAGAGGTGATTTTACAATTTGTTACTGCGTTGCTTTAACTGGTAATTGCACGGTCATGCAATGTTGTACCCAAACGAAATTTGCGTCCTTTTGTTCCCACAAATAGAGCTTTCTTTTAATGGTATTTGATTGTCTCTGCGATTTTTTTTTTTTGCGATATATACGGAAAAAGACCGAAAATTTTGAAAAAAAATGATATTTTCTACTTTTTGCTATAAGAAAAATCAAATAAACTCAATTTTAGTCATACATTTAGGCCAAAATGTATTCAGCCATATGTCTTTAGTAAAAAAAATGTCAATAAGCGTATATTTATTGGATTGCGCAAAAGTTATAGCGTCTACAAACTAGGGTACATTTTCTGGAATTTACACAGCTTTTAATTTATGACTACGTATCTCATTTCTTGAGGTGCTAAAATGGCAGGGCAGTACAAAACCGCCCCAAATGACCCCATTTTGGAAAGTAGACACCCCAAGGAAATTGCTGAGAGGCATGTTGAGCCCATTGAATATTTTTTTTTTGTCCCAAGTGATTGAATAATGACAAAAATAAATAAAAATTTACATAAAGTTGTCACTAAATTATATATTGCTCACACATGCCATGGTTATATGTGGAATTGCACCCCAAAATAAATTTTGCTACTTCTCCTGAGTACGGAGATACCACATGTGTGGGACTTTTTGGGAGCCAAGCCGCGTACGGGACCCCGAAATCCAAGCACCGCCTTCAGGATTTCTAAGGGCGCAAATTTTTGATTTCACTCCTCACTAGCTATCACAGTTTCGAAGGCCATAAAATGCCAAAATAGCACAAAACCCCCTCAAATTACCCCATTTTGGAAAGTAGACACCCCAAGCTATTTGCTGAGAGGCATGGTTAGTATTTTATAGCTCTCATTTGTTTTGAAAATGAAGAAAGAAAATATATTTTTTTTTTTTTTTTCAATTTTCAAAACTTTGTGACAAAAAGCGAGATCTGCAAAATACTCACCATACCTCTCAGCAAATAGCTTGGGGTGTCTACTTTCCAAATGGGGTCATTTGGGGGGGTTTGTGCCATCTGGGCATTCCATGGCCTCCGAAACTGTGATAGGCAGTGAGGAGTGAAATCAAAAATTTACACCCTTAGAAAGCCTGAAGGCGGTTCTTGGTTTTTGGGGTCCCGTACGTGGCTAGGCTACCAAAAAGTCTCACACGTGGTATCTCCATACTCAGGAGAAGCAACAGAATGTATTTTGGGGTGTAATTCCACATATGCCCATGGCATGTTTGAGCAATATATCATTTAGTGACAACTTTGTGCAAAAAAAAAAATATATTTTTTTTCCGCAACTTGTGTCAACATATTAAATATTCCATGGACTCGACATGCCTCTCAGCAAATAGCTTGGGGTGTCTACTTTCCAAAATGGGGTCATTTGGGGGGTTTTGAACTGTCTTGGCATTTTATGCACAACATTAGGAAGCTTATGTCACACATCATCCATCCACTCTTCTAACCACTTGAAGACAAAGCCCTTTCTGACACTTTTTGTTTACATGAAAATTACGTTGAACCCCCAAACATTATATATTTTTTTAAAGCAAAGGCCCTACAGATTAAAATGGTGGGTGTTGCAATTTTTTTTTCCACACAGTATTTGCGCAGCGATTTTTCAAATGCATTTTTTGGGGAAAAAATACACTTTTTTTATTTTAATGCACTAAAACACACTATATTGCCTAAATGTTTGATAAAAATAAAAAAGATGATCTTAGGCCGAGTACATGGAAACCAAACACGACATGCTTGAAAATTTCGCACAAACGCGCAGTGGTGACAAACTACATACATTTTTAAAAGCCTTTACAGGTTACCAAATTAGATTTACAGAGGAGGTCTACTGCTAAAATTATTGCCCTCGATCTGACCTTTGCGGTGATACCTCACACATGCATGGTGCAATTGCTGTTTACATATGACGCCAGACCGACACTTGCGTTCGCCTTTGCGCAAGAGCAGGGCGGGACAGGGGTTATTTATTTTGCTTTTTTATTTTATTTTTAAACTGTTCCTACGATTTTGATTTTTTTTTATAATTTTTATTGTTATCTCAGGGAATGTAAATATCCCCTATAATAGCAATAGGTAGTGACAGGTACTCTTTTTTTGAAAAAACTGGGGTCTATTAGACCCTAGATCTTTTCTCTGCCCTCAAAGCATCTGACCACACCAAGATCGGAGTGATAAAATGCTTTCCCAATTTCCCAATGGCGCTTTTTATATCCGGGGGGGGGGCATTCCCTCCCACTGCTTGTAAAAGCAGTCCAGAGGCTAATTAGCCGCTAGGATTGCTTTTACATGAAAGCTGGCCGCTGACTGAAAAGAATGATACCAAGATGATACCTAAACCCACAGGCATCATTCTGGTATAACCATTCAAAGTCCAGCAACATACCAGTACGTTGCTGGTCCTTGTTGGACCTGTTAGCTGAACGAAAAAAAGAGATTGATCGGTGGGTATGCCCACCATTAGAATACCTCCCTTCATTCACCCACTTCTAATGATGGGCATACATGCACCATTTATATATGCCGAAGCATGGGGGCATCCTCCCGCAAAAGTTATGCCGCGTACACACGGTCGGACTTTTCCACGGGCAAGCCTCCGTCGGAATTTTGACCGTAGGTACGCGGCATTAGGAGCAAAATCGCTCCTCCGCCCCTGCTGCCCCCATGCTTTGGCAAATATGCTCTTTTTTCTAACTGTGGTGGTGAAATCACCTCCTACAGCACTGGAGTCGAAGAGATCAGGCCTGTCTCTGCGAACACTGCAGTTATGTGTGTTGTGTTTTGTAAGTGACAGTGATCAATCGATACTGCACTTGGGTGGGCTGGGCTGGACGGAGGGGCAAAACGCAGGTGCTAGCAGGTATCTGGGCTGATCCCGCTAACACTGCATTTTTGGGAACCCTAAACTGCTGGGGACGCTAGTATAGATCTGATCAGATCAGATATTGATCTGTTCAGATACTATACCACTAAGGGAGGTGTATACTTTGCGTGTGGGTGTTAGCGTTACTGGCACTAACCTGACGCTGCCTGGGGCGACGCAGACCCTCTCTGATGCTAAAACCTAATTGATACTACCTGCCGGGCGATCAGGGGGTTAAACCTTTATTGGGTTATATACGGCGGGTGCCCTGACACTATAAAAAGCAAGCTAATTAACCAGCGTCACCCATAGCACTTATACGGTGATCACTGGTGAAAGGGTTAACTAGGGGCAATCAGGGGGTTAAAACCTTTATTAGGTAATATATGGGGGTACCTGACGCTATATAAAAACCTGACGGGGAACATAAATAACGAAATAACTAACTGGCTAACCAGTGTCACCAGTGACACTTATACGGTGATCACTGGTGAAAGGGTTAACTCTAGGGGCAATCAGGGGGTTTAAACCTTTATTAGATAATATATGGGGGTACCTGACGCTATAACCTTTATTCAATAATATATGGGGGTACCTGACGCTGGCGGCGAACCTAAAAAAATAACTGGCTACCTAGCGGCACCAGCATAACTAATACAGTGATCAGAAAAACTATCGCTTAGTGACACGGTGATAGGGGGTGAAAGGGTTACCTGGGGGGCGATCAAGGGGTTAAACCTTTATTAGGTAATATATGGGGGTACCTGACACTATAAAAACCTGGCGGCGAACCTAAAAAAAATAACTGGCTACCTAGCGGCACCAGCATAACTAATACAGCGATCAGAAAAACGATCGCTTAGTGACACTGGTGATAGGGGGTCAAAGGGTTACCTGGGGGCGATCAAGGGATTAAACCTTTATTAGGTAATATATGGGGGTACCTGACGCTATAAAAACCTGGCGGCGAACTTAAAAAAATAACTGGCTACCTAGCGACACCAGCATAACTAATACAGCGATCAGAAAAACGGGGTGAAAGGGTTACTGGGGGGGGGGGGCGATCAAGGGGTTAAACCTTTATTAGATAATATATGGGGTTACCTGATGCTATAAAAACCTGGCGGCGAACCTAAAAAAATAACTGGCTACCTAGCGGCACAACCGACACTAATACAGCGATCAGAAAAACGATCGCTTAGTGACAGTAGTGATAGGGGGAGAAAGGGTTACCTGGGGGGCGATCAATGGGTTAAACCTTTATTAGGGGGGGTTAGGGGGCTACCCTGGACCTAAAGGGACCTAACACTAACTGCCCTGACACTTTTACTATCACAAATGTCACTGATTGCAGTGATCAGTAAATAAATGATCACTGCAATCGGTGACACTGTGACTGGGATCTGGGGGTGACTGGGGGGGATTGTGTGCCTATGTGTACCTACGTGTCAGTGGGCTGTTGGTGCACTAACCTGATGTCTTCTCTCCCCGGCGCTCAGGACGAATAGAGCGCCGCATGGAGAGATGTCATCACTTCCTCTGCCTGTGTATACATCACACAGGCAGGGGCAGCATTTCATTCGCCGGGAGCGATTGCGAGGGGGTGGCCAGAAACCAATGGCCGCCCCCTCATCACGGATTGCTCCCGAACCGATACCGACCATTCCATGTGCCGGAGGACCCCCCACCCATACGAAAGCAGTCACGTACAGGTACGTGATTGTGCCTGTCTGTGCCATTTTGCCGACGTATATATACATGGGGCGGTCAATTAGTGGTTAAGGACACCACCACTCGCTTTTCTCAGTTTCAGGGCTGGTTTTGCCCACTTTTATTTAAAAAAAGTTCAAAACAAACACAGAAGATGTTTTCGCATGGGGTATTTAGTATTTCAGTCTTGCTACCAAAGTAAACAATATTAGGCCCTCCTGGCTTGTAAACACAGCTCTCCAGCTCAGGCCTTATGCTTTAGGGCCTTGGTCTGTCTCCCACAGACCGGACGCTCAGCACCTTAGTGCGTACAGCAAGTAGCCTTGTGCTACACTGGCTTCCACTGCTCTCCTAGGTGAAGCCCTACTGACTCCCATGCCCAGACCTCCTGTCTGCAGGGTGGAGGGGTCTCCAACTGGGAGCCTTGGTCTGGTGATTAAGTAAAGCCCAGAACACAGCTGACACATTAGTGAATTAGCTGTTTATTAGACCTGGACCCTGGCAGGGTACCGCCCTGCTACAATATATATAGATTTTTATTTTTACTTTGGCTGTGAGCCACGTAGGTTTTATTTTTAGCCTTGTTGTTTACAGCCAACATTAAATTCAATTGTGTTATGGTCACTGCTGCCTTGGATGTCCTTTCCTTTTGTTGTAGGACCAAAGTACCTGAAACAATTTAGGATGCTCCATCTGCCATTGGTACCAATATGTATAATGACAGCTAGGTCCTTTCTAGCCCCATCCAATAATCTGTTCATCCAATCTGCAATGTTCTGAACCTGAGCACTCGGTAAACAACATGCTGTTTGGCAGATTGCCCTTTTTGTTCTTCTAATAACTGAGCTAGATCATAGGTAGTTAGGGGTAGGTAAAATCCCCCATTATCTGTGATAAGGCCGGAGTGTAATATGCGCTGAGAGCAGGGTGAATGGGGAGCGAGTGAGTGACCAGGGGTGACACGCTGACCTGACCAGGAAATCCGTGAGTTCGTGGCTGACCAGCTGATCGGGAGACTGTGAGTCGTAGCAGATCAGGAGAGGCGGCGGGGGCCCGGTGTGTAATACTCGGAGCGGGAGAGGTGGCAGGCGTGGGAGGATACAGACTGACCAAGGGAGGCTGCAGTCAAGCTTGTCAGCAGAGTAACTGGGGAGTACCTTATACCAGGGTACCCTTAGTATCTGGGTGGAAGTAACTGGGGTTACCCTTAGTACCTGGGAGTACCTTAGTGTCTCTAGTACCTGGGAGTACCACAAGTACCTTGGGAGTACTATTAGTAAAATGTAGTAACTGGGAGTACCTCTAGTGATTAGAGTGACTAGAGTACCATTAGTACCTGAGAGTACCGGGAGCATCTTTAGTAGCTGGAAGTGCCATTAGTACCTGGGTCAAACCGAGTAGACCTTTAGCACCTGGGAGTGCTGAGAGTACCTGGAGTAACAGAGTACCTCAGTACCCTTACTACCTAGGAGGTGAGGAGACGTGGAGTGCTGAGTGTGAGCGGGGTGCTGTGAAGTGACGTAATGTGCAGTGAGTGACGCGGGGTGCTGGGAGTGACGCAAGAGGCTGAGTGTGGCACGGGGTGCGGAGAGTGAGGCAAGGTGCTGAGCGAGGCAAGATGCTGTGAGTGGCACGGGATGCTGAGAGTGAGGCAAGGTGCTGAGAGCGGCAAGAGGAGCTGAGATTGGCACGAGGTGCTGTGAGGGGTACGGAGTGCTGAGAGTGACGCGGGGTGCTGTGAGGTAATTGGAGTAGTGCCAGCAGGCCCGGATTTCCCACAAGGCCACCGAGGCCAGGCCTCGGGGCGGCAGCGGCATGGAGTTCCCCGACGGCCGGAACATACAGTTAAGGGCGGTAAGTTGCTTTCTAGGAGTGGGGGAATCCGCTCGCTTGTTAACAAGTGATTGAGGCGATGTCGCTGAAATCACTTGTAAAATGTGTGCTGTCGTCCGTCCTCCCCTCTCCCCCCCCCCCCACATACCTCTCTCTGCTGGCTCTGTTTTCGGGACTCCGTCCTCCCCCCGGCCGCCGAGTCTGTCTCCTGTCCCTGCCGCCTATGTACACAGTGAGAGGGGTGAGCTGTGCTCTTCCCATCTCAGCTGTGACAGGAGTTCTAGCACAGTGCTAGGACTCCTGTTTTGGAGGTGACAGGGTCAATAAAGAGAACCTGTCACCTCCAATTGGTATCACACAGGGAATTGTTTTCTTCAGTGTGATAGCAATACGGTTAAGTGAAAAAAAATTGATAAAAAAAAAAATTGATAAAAAAAAAATTATGAGAAGAAGAAATAATAATTAAATTAATAAAAAAAAAAGTAATTAAAAAGTCAAGAATAAGAAAAATAATATTAAAAATAAGAAAATTATACAAAAATAAAAAAAAGGAAACGACAAGCTACAAATAAAAATAAAAAAAAGTGATAAAGTAAAAAAAAAAAAAATATTTGAACTAACCGTGCCATCCGGTTGCCATTCTCCGTTGATTTGGGGGGGGGGTTCGGTTGGCGGGGAGGGGGTGCATTGCGGAACCTGGCCTTGGGGCGGCAGGGAGAGCAAATACGGCCCTGAGTGCCAGGGGACAGCAGAGTAGAGTACCAATAGCAAGTCCTTAATTATTATCCCCATTAGAATAGAGGGTAATAATGTCCAACAGGATTGGTGATGCCATCCTGCTCCATGTATGCTTTCCTTGATGAACCAATCAAGGGCAAATACTGCTGTGCAAGATGTCAGCTAGTTTCTCTGGAAGCCCAGATCATGGATCTAGAAAACAAGGTGGCAACACTGCGCAGCATCAACAACCTGGTAATTGGGCCAGCGCAGAGGAGGTTGAAGATGTGGAGCCACAGGAGGTAGGTAGCTGGGTGACATCTAGAGGGAGGGGTAGAGGGAAGAGCACTAGGAAGCCTAGTCCTGAGTTGGTACACTCCAACAAATATGCCAAGCTGCATGATGCTGGGGATATAAGCTCAGGGGTGGCTGTCAGGGGGAGGGACGGTTCCAGTAAGGAGAGAGGCAGAGATACAGGAAAGGTTAGACAGGTACTAGTAGTAGGGGGCTCAATTATTAGAAGGACAGAGAGGGCAATCTGTCAAAAAGACCATGGTCGCCGAACAGTATGATGTTTACCGGGCGCTTGGGTTCAGCACATCACGGATTGAGTGGACAGATTATAGGGTGGGGCTGGGGAGGACCCAGCTGTCATGGTACAAGTTGGTACCAATGACAAACTGAGAGGAAGGTGGAGAGCCCTTTAAAATGATTTCAGGGACCTAGGGAATAAATTGAGGAGAAGGACCTCCAAGGTGGTTTTCTCTTAAATACTACCTGTGCCTCGAGCCACACCAGAGAGTCAGCAGGAGAACTGAACAGGTGGCTGAGAAACTGGTGTAAGAAAGAGGGGTTTGGGTTCCTGGAGAACTGGGCTGGCTTTGCAGTCAGTTACCGACTCTTTTGTAAGGATGAGCTGCACCTTAATGGGGTATGGTACAGCTCTATTGGGAAGAAAGATGGCCACAGAGTTGGAGTGGATTTTAAACTAGGTGTCGGGGGGGGGGGTAGGCATAAACCGGCAGTGAGCATAGAACAGAAGGGAATAGTGGAGACACTAGTAATCTTACACTCTTACACACTAGTGTAGTGATCCATAACATCTAATCCCGGGGATAATGGGTTACCAAATCAAAAACGAAGCCTAAGGAATCATATGGAATAAGAATATCCACCAATACAAAATTCAGGGGAATGTTCACAAATGCCAGGAGCCTAGTCAATAAAATGGAGGAACTGGAGCTGCTACCACACGAGGAGTATGTAAGGGTAGAAGAGCGGAATGACATCAGTGATGGGGCAAGGGGAGGTGGAGTCCGTATTGGGTGGAACTCCAAAGGGTGGAAGTAAGCCAGAAATTATTAGTGTTACAGGCCCCCTAACCTGAGGGATGATCTCCTTTCACAATTAAAAACGGCAGCAAGACAGGGAAATGTCACCATACTGGGGGAATTCAACAATCCCGACATTGACTGGGTGGAAGGGACAGCCCACTCATTAAAGGCCCGCCATTTCTTAAATGTTCTACAGGACAGATTCATGTTGCAATTGGTGGATTCCCCGACTAAGAGTAATGCATTGCTAGATTTTTTAATTACAAATGATACAGATCTGATTGCTGATGTGGAAATATGGGACAACTTGGGAACTAGCAACCACAGGATTATTACATTCCGCATAAATCATAGGAAAGGGAGGCATGAGGGGAGTACAAGAACACTAAATTTCAAAAGAGCCAAGTTTTTGAAACTGCGCTCAATGCTGCAGGATATTAAGTGGGACCAAATCCTGAAAACATTGAACACAGAGGAAAAATGGGAATGCTTTAGGAGTATATTTAATAAATGTATCATCGAGTGCATTCCAAGGGGCAATAAAAATTTAAGAACAAAGGTTAAACCTGGGTGGCTGAGCCAAAAAGTAAAATGTCATATGAAGGCCAAAAAAAAATGGCCTTTAACTAGTTGCCGACTGCCCACCGTCATTTGACGGTGGGGCGGTGCGGCTCTCGTTCTGGGACGCCATCATATGACGGCGTCCCAGAACGCCCGCTCTCGCGCGCCCAGAACGGGGCTCTTTAACCATGTGATTGGCTGTGTCCAATCACAGCCGGTCACATGTAAACACGGAAATGACGGTAATCGGCGCTCCTCACCTCACACTGACAGAGTGTGTGGCGAGGAGAGCCAATCAGCGGCATCTCCTCAAGGAGGGCAACAAAACATGTAATCAGGGTACTGATCATCAGTGCCCTGATTACATTATAGCACCAACAGTGTCACCAATCAGTGCCCACAAGTGCCACCAATCAGTGCCTATTAGTGATGCCAGTCAGTGCTGGCTTTCAGTCCCGCCTATCAGTGCTGCCCATCACTGCTGTCCAAAAGTGTCGCCCATCAGTGCCCACCAGTGCCGCCTATCAATGCTGCCTCATCAGCGCACATCAGTGAAGGAGAGAAATTACTTAATTACAAAATTTACTGACAGAAACTTAGTAAAAAAAAAAAATCTTTCAAATTTTTGGGTCTTTTTTTTGTAAAAAAAAATAAAAAAAACAGCAGTGATTAAATACCACCAAAATAAATCTCTATGTGTGTGAAGAAAATTATAACAATTTAATTTGGGTACAGTGTAGCATGACTGCGCAATTGTCATTCAAAGTGCAACAGCGCTGAAAGCTGAAAAATGGCCTGGGCCGGAAGTGTGTAAGTGGGTGTAAGTGCCCTGTAGGCAAGTGGTTAAAAAGTACAAAGTGGAGGTGTCCGTGTCAGCATTCAAACAATACAAGAAATGCAATGTGAGATGTAAGAACACAATCGGGGTGGCTAAAAAGACTATGAAAGACACATAGCGGAGGAGAGTAAAAATAATCCCCAAGAAGTTTTTTAAATATATTAACAGTAAAAAGGCGAGGATGGAACACATAGGCCCCATTAAGTATGAGGAAGGGAAGGTGGTTACAGATGACAATGAGAAGGTAGCTGTGCTAAATGCTTTCTTCTCCTCAGTCTTCACGCAGGAACAGGAGGGGTATACCGACCACGACAGTATTGTTAGCAAACATGCCATAAGATCTACCCTTGTGGCTAACAGAGGCCAGAGTCCGGAAAGGATTAGAGAAGCTTAACGTAAATAAATTACCAGGGCCAGATGGCTTACACCCGAGAGTCCTTAAAGACACGTTATAGCCAGACCGGTATTCCTAATCTTCATGGACAGCATACTATTAGCATGGAGAGCATATTATTAAAGTGGAGTTCCAGTCATTTTTGTTTTTATTAAAAGTCAGCAGCTACAACAAGTGTAGTTGCTGAAAAAATTATCAGAACACTCCCTAAGGTGCCCAGATCCCAGCGCTCAAATAGATAAATAAATGATATGCATTAAAAGCTGCTATTATATAAAAATGAAGGTCATAAACTCAAAAATCCTCTGACCTGCATGGCTGCATGCAATCAGGCTGACAACAGGATCATCGCCTATCCAGGGAGTTTTCTACCACAGCATCTAGAGAGATCTTGCTACAGGCCTTTACCAACTCATCATCTGGTGAGTAGATTCCCATAAGGGAGTGCACAAGTACAAGGAAGGGATAGAATGGATAAGTTGCACACAGCATATTCCAGCCTTCTGTTATTATGAACTGTGTAGTGTGTTGCACAAGATTTGGATGAACATTTATTTTGCTTACTCAGTTTCAAGACCAGAAAGGGACTTTTTGATATCTCCTTTTTTTTCCTTTACTGGCCTATACGGTTATTGTCATTTATCTCCTCTTTTTTTAGATTTAGAGGAATATTTTATACCGTGTTTTATACTGCAATATATGGAAACGTGTAGTTTGTGGAAATTTGTATTCCATTTATAGCTCTGTTAATGCATTTTATATTTTTAAGACGCATATATTTTTTATAAGTGTAGTTGCTGACTTTTAATAAACACAAACTCGCCTGTCCCATGATCCAGCGATGCGGCCCCCCAAACCCTCATTCTTTCCCTCACCTCTTCTTGGCGCCGGCATTACAAGTGTGGGCACCCGGCTGTGACAGCTTGCGGCTTCAAAGCCAGGTGCACACTGGCACCTCCTTAATGGCCGGGCAATCTTCTGGGACCTGTGACGTGTCCCAGAAGATTGCAGGGAGGGAGGGGGAGAGGAGAACTTCCACTTGAGTCGCCTAGGCGCCCCGAGGGGAAGTGGGAGCAGGTACCCGTCAAGACTAGGTAGCACCCCCACCAAAAAAATTACATGCCAAATGTGGCATAGAAGGGGGTGAGAAGTGCTTAAAGCGGAACTTTCACTTTTGGGTGGAACTCTTTAAACCTACGATCTAACTGAACACCCAGATCCTTCTCCACCATTGATTCCCCAAGTTGTCGACCTCCTAGTATGTATGATGTGTGCATATTTTTAGCCCTCAAGTGCTTAATTTTGCATTTATCCACATTAAACCTCATTTGCCACATACAGTGGGTACGGAAAGTATTCAGACCCTCTTACATTTTTCACTTTGTTATATTGCAGCCATTTGCTAAAATCATTTAAGTTCATTTTTTTTCCTCATTAATGTACACACACCCCATATTGACAGAAAAACACCCAGAATTGTTGAAATTTAGGCCCCTTTCACACTGAGGCGTATTTCAGGCATTTTAGCGCTAAAAATAGCGCATAAATAACGCCTGAAATAATCCTGCCCCAGTATGCTTAATGTGAAAGTCCGAGGGCTTTCACACTGAGGCAATGCGCTGGCGGGAGGAAAAAAAATCTCCTGCAAGCCGCATCTTTGGAGCGGTGAAGGAGCGGTGTGTATACCGCTCCTTTACCGCTCCTTCCCAATTGAAATCAATGAGACACCGCGGTAATACCGCCCGAAAACCGCGGCTGTACCCGCAGTTTGTGGGCGGTATTAACCCTTTTTCGGCCACTAGCGGGGGTTAAAACTGCACCGCTAGCGTCCGAATATCACGGTAAATACGACGGTATGGCGGCGTTAAAAATTGCGCTGCTATACCGCCACCACACCTGCCCACCCCAGTGTAAAAGGGGCCTTATTAAAAAAGAAAAACTGAAATATCACATGGTCCTAAGTATTCAGACCCTTTGCTGTGTACTCACTATATTTAACTCAGGTGCTGTCCATTTCTTCTGATCATCCTTGAGATGGTTCTACCTTCATTTGAGTCCAGCTGTGTTTGATTATACTGATTGGACTTGATTAGGAAAGCCACACACCTGTCTATTAACCACTTAAGCCCCGGACCATTTTGTTGCTAAAGAACCGGGCCCCTTTTTGCGATACGGCACTGCGATGCTTTAACTGACAATTGCGCGGTCGGGTGACGTTACACCCAGACAAAATTTACGTTATTTTTTTCCCACAAATAGAGCTTTCTTTTGGTGGTATTTGATCACCTCTGCGGTGTTTATTTTTTGTGCTATAAACAAAAATAGAGTGACAATTTTGAAAAAAATGCAATATTTTTTACCTTTTGCTATAATATCCCACAAAAATATATAAAAAAACATTTTTTTCCTCAGTTTAGGTCGATACGGATTCTTCTACATATTTTTGGTAAAAAAATCGCAATAAGCGTTTATCGATTGGTTTGCACAAAAGTTATAGCGTCTACAAAATAGGGGATAGTTTTATGGCATTTTTATTATTATTTTTGTTACTAGTAATGGCGTAGATCAGTGATTTTTATCGTGACTGCGACATTATGGCGGACACATCGGACACTTTTGACACCATTTTGGGACCATTGTAATTTTTACAGCGATCATTGCTATAAAAATGCACGGATTACTGTGAAAATGACACTGGCAGTGAAGGGGTTAACCTGTAGGGGGCGCTGAAGGGGTTAAGTGTGACCTAATGAGTGATTCTTACTGTGTGGGGGCGTGGCTTGGCATGTGACGTCACTGATCGTCATTCCCTATGACAGGAAACAGGCGATCAGTGACACTCTCACTAGGAAGAACGGGGAAAGATTTGTTTACACTTACCTCTCCCCGTTCTCTGTGACCCGATCACGGGACACCGGTGGCGATCGGGTCCCGCGGGCGCCGGAGCTCAGGACCGGGTCACGAGTGCGCGACCCACGGCTGGGCATCTTAAAGGGGATGTATATATACGTGCTTATGCCCAGCCGTGCCATTCTGCCGACGTATATCGTCGTTAGGCGGTCCTTAAGCGGTTAAAGACCTTACAGCTCACGTCGGAGCAAATGAGAATCATGAGGTCAAAGGAACAGAATTGTGGCAAGGCACAGATCTGGCCATGGTTACAAAAAAAAATTCTGCTGCACTTAAGGTTCCTAAGAGCACAGTGGCCTCCATAATCCTTAAATGGAAGACCAAAACCCTTCCTAGAGCTGGCCGTCCGGCCAAACTGAGCTATCGGGAGAGAAGAGCCTTGGTGAGAGAGGTAAAGAAGAACCCAAAGATCACTGTGGCTGAGCTCCAGAGATGCAGTCGGGAGATGGGAGAAAGTTGTAGAAAGTCAACCATCACTGCAGCCCTCCACCAGTTGGGACTTTATGGCAGAGTGGCCCGACGGAAGCCTCTCCTCAGTGCAAGACACATGAAAGCCTGCATGGAGTTTGCTGAAAAAAACACCTAAAGGACTCCAAGATGGTGAGAAATAAGGCCCCTTTCACACGGGCGGTTGTTCTGCCGCAGTTAAAAGCATGTTTATTTCTTTTGAAATTCAAGACCCCAGGCACAGCGATCAGCTGCATTTGTACACTGCGATTAGCTGTGTTTACATGCGGCTGCGTTTAGCCATTATTGTCATCCCCATAGCAACCATTTTTATTTTGATGTGCTTCCTGTTGTTTTTTTTTTTTGTTCACGCTCCTATCCGCAGCTGACACAGTGCACTGCGTTTACCTGCAGTTATGTTCAGATAGCTGCGTTAAATCGTTCCTGGACGCAGTCAAATTTATTTTTTCTATCTGCACCAAACCACATGTAACAAAACCGGCACTAAATGCAGTGAGTGAATGGGGCCATAGGAAAGCAGTGTGTGCGTTTAGCTGCAGTAGATCTATCCGCAGCTAAAAGCAGAATTCTATCCACCCGTGTGAAAGGGGCCTTAGATTCTCTGGTCTGATGAGACCAAGATAGAACTTTTTGGCCTTAATTCTAAGCGGCATGTGTGGAGAAAACCAGGCACTGCTCATCACCTGTCCAATACAGTCCCAACAGTGAAGCATGGTGGGTGCAGCATCATGCTGTGGGGATGTTTTTCAACTGCAGGGACAGGACAATTGGTTGCAATCGAGGGAAAGATGAATGCGGCAAAGTACAGGGAAATCCTGGATGAAAACCTTCTCCAGAGTGCTCAGGACCTCAGACTGGGCCGAAGGTTTGCCTTCCAACAAGACAATGACCCTAAGCACACAGCTAAAATAACGAAGGAGTGGCTTCACAACAACTCTGTGACTGTTCTTGAATGGCCCAGCCAGAGCCCTGACTTAAACCCAATTGAGCATCTATGGAGAAACCTAAAAATGGCTGTCCACCAACGTTTACCATCCAACCTGACAGAACTGATGGATCTGCAAGGAGGAATGGCAGAGGATCCCCAAATCCAGGTGTGAAAAACTTGTTGCATCTTTCCCAAAAAGACTCATGGCTGTATTAGATCAAAAGGGTGCTTCTACTAAATACTGAGCAAAGGGTCTGAATACTTGGGACCATATGATATTTCAGTTTTTCTTTTTTAATAAATCTGCAAAAATGTCAACAATTCTGTGTTTTTCTGTCAATATGGGGTGCTGTGTGTACATTAATGAGGGAAAAAATGAACTTAAATGATTTTAGCAAATGGCTGCATTATAACAAAGAGTGACAAATTTAAGGGGGTCTGAATACTTTCCGTAAACACTGTAGTTGTCCATTAATAGTAAAAAGGTCAGGTCTGAGCATATAGGTTCTTTACAAAATAATCTAGAGTGGGTGACTGGAGACAAAGAGAAAGCAAATGTATTAAATACCTTCTTCAGCTCTGTGTATACAAAGGTGTATGGGTGAGCTCAAGTTCATAGATGATATTGGCATAGCCCCAAATAAAACACAAATTTTATATGGTCTAGAAATTTAGACAAAGGTGAATAAAGCACCTGGATGGCATACACCCACATGTCCTAAAAGAATTGAGTCCTGACATTTCAAAGCCATTGTTTCTAATTTTTAGGGACTCTTAAGGACTAGCATAATACCACTGGTAAGGCTAATGTGGTGTCTATATTTAACAGTTTAACATTTATAGTTAGGAAGGTACTGGAGAGCTTAATAATAGACCACATAGATGAGTGCAAGAAACAAAATACTGTAAGCAATAGACAGCATGGACTCATGAAAGCCAGAAGTTGTTAAACAAATGTGATATCTCTTTATATGAAGGTAAGCAAAAACTTCGACATGGTATACTTAGATTTTGCCATAGCATTTGACACAGTTCCCCACACACCGCTAATACAGTATGTAAGGTAAAGTCTACAGGTTTGGAAAAATTCATTTGTAAATGGATAGAAAGCTGGCTAAAAGATCACACTCAGAGAGTAGTGGTTAATGCTTCATACTCTGAATAGTCTAAGGCAGGAGTCATCAAACAAAGGGCCAGTTTACTGTCCATCTGTCTTTAGGGGGGCTGGAGTGGCCAGTGGAAGTAGAAAATGTCCCAGTGTGAGTAAAATAAATTACAGAGTGCCTGTAGTCAGTAGAAGGAGGAATATTGCCCCATCATTGGCATTAGTGGGAGGAATAGTGCCTAGTTGTTTATATAAGTGGGAGGAATTATGCCCCATTGCTGGTGTCAGTGGACAGAATCGTCTTCCATCACTGGTGTTTGTGGAAAGAAAAATTCCCCATTGTTGGTACCAGTGCAATGGTTCCTCACTGTTCGTGTCAGTTGAAGGAATGATGCCCCTTGTTGGTGTCAGTAAGGGCAATAGTGCCCCGAGGGCCAGATAAAGGTAAGAAAAGGGCCACATTCAGCCCACGGAGCACAGTTTAACCACTTGCTGCCCAGACCAATTTTCAGCGCTGTCACACTTTGAATGACAATTGCGCGGTCATAGAACACTGAACCCAAATGGAATTTTTATCATTTTTTTTCAACAAATAGAGCTTTCTTTTGGTGGTATTTAATCACTGCCGGGTTTTTTATTTTTTGTACAAAAACGAAAAAATAAAATATTTTCTATTTTGTTATAAAATTTTGCAAACAGGTAATTTTTCTCCTTCATTGATGTACGCTGATGAGGATGCACTGATGGGCACTGATCGGCTTTGGTGGACACTGATGGGCAGCACTAGTGGGCCCTGATGAGGAGACACTGGTGGGCACTAAGAGGTGGCACTGATGGATGGCACTGAAGGGCATTGATAGGTGGCACATTAGTGCCCATTAGGGTGGCAGCGATGGGTACTGGTAGGTGACACTGATAGGCAGCACTGCTAGGTGGCACCACTGGTGGGCATTGATAGGTGACAATGATATACACTGGCAGTTGGCACAGACATGCACTGGTGGCCACTGGCAGGTGGTACTGGTGGGCACAGATGATGTGGCTTTGCCTCTTCCTCTTTGGGACTGATGTCAGCATGAGGAGAAAAAAACACGATTATCGATCTTCTGTTTACGTGATTAGCGGTCATTGGCTGACAGCTGATTACGTGGTAAGGGGCCGGGATATCATTGACTCTGTGATCACAGAGCACACTGCGCACGACCCGCAGGGGGAGTGCAGGGAGTGAGCAAAGGGGCAGGCATCATATGACGCCATCCCATCAAAGTAGGTCCGCACTGTAGCCGTCATTCGGCTATAGCGCGGACGCAAAGGAGTTAAAGACCACTGGTCTAAGGTCATTAGTGGCCTACCCCAAGGTTCAGTGTTGGGACCCTTACTTTTTAATATATTTATAAATTATATAGTAATTTCAGCCTTTTCAGATGGCACCAAGCTATGCAGTGGAATAACGTCCTTACAGGATGTCTCCAACTTACAAGCTGAAAAAAAGAGGGGTTTGGGACTTTAAATGAGGTGTGTGGGATCACACATCTCCATCCCTATCTATATGCAAGAAAAAGAAGGAAGGTTTGGGACTTTAAATGAGGTAGGTCTAGCATAGATAAAAGATGAATCAATGTAAGAAGACATGTTTTATTCAATACATTAAAAACAAGGACAAAATAAGTACATGCATGGTAAACAAGCATATCAATCACCTATTATTGTGATAAAAAAAGCCCGAAGGCTGACGCTGCGCTAGAAAAAATAAATATATTGGCATAAAAAAGTGTTGATAAAAAAAAGTGCTGAAAAAAAAGCTGCCAGCACCTTAAAGTCTAGTACCAAACGTAAAACATCAAAATTAACCAAAATAGATGCAGCGCTAATACAAGGTAATATGACAAATAACAAGTGAGAAATTATCATGTGAATTTTTTTTTTTGTGAAAACCAATAATTTACACATAAAAATTGAAAACTAAAGCAAGGTCCCAATGGGGTTTTAGTCAGTGGCGGCCCGTCCATAGGGGGCGCCCGGGCGCCGCCCCCCCCCCCCCCCTCCTGTGGTCACCAAAAAAAAAAACGGGCCCTTTAAGAGTTTTTTTTTATGTCTTTTTTTTTACACATGGCGGCGCGACCATAGTGGGCGCAGAAGCGCCGCTACCGCTCGCTTCTGCGCCCGGCCGTCACTCACAACAATACATAGGTTCATGCATTGCATGAACCTATGTATTGCTGCCGCCCACTATTCAGATGGCCGGCCCCTTGAGCGCCGGCCATCTGAATAACAGCATCTGATTGGCCTTTAGAAGTGCCTATCAGAGCCAGCAGGCTCTGATAGGCTTCCCGACTACAGCCTGAGGGCTGTAATCGGCTTCTAAATACCTAATGAGAGGACGCACAGGGGTGCGTTCCCTGGCCAATCAGGTTCACCGGGTCTGGTTACCGGTAACCTGATTGGCTGAAGTAACATCGAGGGCGGGAGAAGACATTGAGGACGGAAGAAGGTACGGCGCTGACTCGGGGAAGGTAAGGGCTGGGCTGGGGGGGACAAGCTGGCTGTATTTGGGGGACAAACTGGCTGTATATTGGGGACAAACTGGCTGTATTATGGGGGACAAACTGGCTGCATATAGGGGACAAACTGGCTGTATTATGGGGGAGAAACTGGCTGTATATTGGGGGAGAAACTGGCTGTATATTGGGGGAGAAACTGGCTGTATATTGGGGGAGAAACTGGCTGTATATTGGGGGAGAAACTGGCAGTATTATGGGGGAGAAACTGGCTGCATTTGGGGGAGAAACTGGCTGTATATTGGGGGAGAAACTGGCTGTATATTGGGGGAGAAACTGGCTGTATATTGGGGGAGAAACTGGCTGTATATTGGGGGAGAAACTGGCTGTATTATGGGGGAGAAACTGGCTGTATTATGGGGGAGAAACTGGCTGTATTATGGGGGACAAACTGGCTGTATTATGGGGGACAAACTGGCTGCATTTGGGGGACAAACTGGCTGTATATTGGGGGAGAAACTGGCTGTATTATGGGGGAGAAACTGGCTGTATTATGGGGGAGAAACTGGCTGTATATTGGGGGAGAAACTGGCTGCATTTGGGGGAGAAACTGGCTGTATATTGGGGGAGAAACTGGCTGTATATTGGGGGAGAAACTGGCTGTATATTGGGGGAGAAACTGGCTGTATATTGGGGGACAAACTGGCTGCATTTGGGGGAGAAACTGGCTGTATTATGGGGGAGAAACTGGCTGTATTATGGGGGAGAAACTGGCTGTATTATGGGGGAGAAACTGGCTGTATATTGGGGGACAAACTGGCTGTATATTGGGTGAGAAACTGGCTGTATTATTGGGGGGAAACTGGCTGTATTTTGGGGGGAAACTGGCTGCATTTGGGGACAAACTAGTGGCGTTTGGGCACAGTGGCTGCATTTAATGGGCACAGTGGCGGCAATTGATGGTTTTTTTTTTTTCAGTTTGTTTGCGCCCCCCCAAAAAATTTGAGCACCAGCCGCCACTGGTTTCAGTCCATATGTGATAAACGATAACACAGGGGTGCGTTCCCTGGCCAATCAGGTTCACCGGGTCTGGTTACCGGTAACCTGATTGGCTGAAGTGACATCGAGGGCGGGAGAAGACATCGAGGACGGAAGAAGGACAGCGCTGACTCGGGGAAGGTAAGTGCAGGGCTGGGGGGGACAAGCTGGCTGTATTTGGGGGACAAACTGGCTGTATATTGGGGACAAACTGGCTGTATTATGGGGGACAAACTGGCTGCATATAGGGGACAAACTGGCTGTATTATGGGGGAGAAACTGGCTGTATTATGGGGGAGAAACTGGCTGTATATTGGGGGAGAAACTGGCTGTATATTGGGGGAGAAACTGGCTGCATTTGGGGGAGAAACTGGCTGTATATTGGGGGAGAAACTGGCTGTATATTGGGGGAGAAACTGGCTGTATATTGGGGGAGAAACTGGCTGTATATTGGGGGAGAAACTGGCTGTATATTGGGGGAGAAACTGGCTGTATATTGGGGGAGAAATTTGCTGTATTATGGGGGAGAAACTGGCTGTATTATGGGGGAGAAACTGGCTGTATTATGGGGGACAAACTGGCTGCATTTGGGGGACAAACTGGCTGTATTATGGGGGAGAAACTGGCTGTATTATAGGGGAGAAACTGGCTGTATATTGGGGGACAAACTGGCTGCATTTGGGGGAGAAACTGGCTGTATATTGGGGGAGAAACTGGCTGTATATTGGGGGAGAAACTGGCTGTATATTGGGGGAGAAACTGGCTGTATATTGGGGGAGAAACTGGCTGCATTTGGGGGAGAAACTGGCTGTATTATGGGGGAGAAACTGGCTGTATTATGGGGGAGAAACTGGCTGTATTATGGGGGAGAAACTGGCTGTATTTTGGGGGGAAACTGGCTGCATTTGGGGACAAACTAGTGGCGTTTGGGCACAGTGGCTGCGTTTAATGGGCACAGTGGCGGCAATTGATGTTTTTTTTTTTTTTTAGTTTGTTTGCGCCCCCCCCAAAAAATTTGAGCACCAGCCGCCACTGGTTTCAGTCCATATGTGATAAACGATAACACAGAATTATTTTGGACCGAAATATCCTGTGAAAAAAATATTGGTAACAAATGAAAAGTGAAAACTAAAGCAGAGTCCCATTAGTATTTCAGTCCATAAACTGTCAGGAAAAGAACACCCATCCATGTAGAAAGATGAAAAACTACAGAGGAGGTATAACGTGCAATTCCACAACCAGATTGAAGGATGGCCTGCTTACTACTCAACAGCAGTCTCGCCCAGCGTAGGGAAACCGGTCTCCCCAAAACCTATGCAGTCTCTGGAACAGCCGCTAATCACTAGTGGTACTCGGAAACAGAGGAAAGAAAACCTTCCATAGTGCAATATGTTTTCATAAAAATGAATTAGGTTTAATAAAAGGAATCGCACTTACAATGCAGAAGTCAATTCACAGCGATAAGGCTGCTGTTTCGTCAACATCAAAAAACATTTTATCCTAAATCCAATTGGAAACCGTAGTCCAGGGCTCAAAATTTCAAGTCCTGAGCTACTAGCCAGGCCTCAAGGGTTACTCGCCACCAGTTGCCCCACCCAGCCCACCCGGCCCTGCCCCTAATTCCGCCCCTAAACGCGCCCTCATAAATTATCTCATGAAATGACACTTAAAAGTTTTATGCAGAATTAAGTTATAAAAATAAATATTAACAACTGTATCTGTGCCCATCAATGCAGGCTGCCTGTGCCCACCAATGCAGCCTAGTGCCCGCCAAATGCAGCCCTTTGTCCGCCAAATGCAGCCCTTTGTCCGCCAAATGCAGCCCTTTGTCCGCCAAATGCAGCCCTGTGTCCACCATACAGCCTGTTTACCATTCAGCCTACCTGTGCAGGGGAGGAGAGGACCAGGAGAGCCGTCCAGGTGATCAGAGCGCAGCGCGGGGAACACAGGATAACAGTTTTCATTTTAATTGCCGCGTTCCGGCCTCTCAACGTCATATTTAGCCCCGCCGGGAACTTTGATTGACAGATCACCCGTCACCAGGATTGGACGGGTGATCTGTCTATCAAAGTCCCGGGAGGCGGGACTGTATCTGACAGCGAGCAGCGGGGAACACGGCAATTAAAAAAGAAAACTTATCACTGACTGTTCCCTGCACTGCGCTGTAAACATCCGGGCGGCTCTCTCTCTCTTCCCCTCCACAATCACTGGGAGAAGGACTCCCATTCCACACAGGCTGCCAGCGGTGCTCGCCCCCCCCTGGCTCCCAGCCAGCCCTTCCTCGCCAGCCCTCAAAATTCACTCGCAAAATGCGAGCAGGCGAGTGCAATTTTGAGGGCTACCGTAGTCAATTTCAGATTACTATCAACAAGCCTTAATATTGAAACAACGTTTTTTAGATAAGGGGTACCTTGAAAAAGATATGCCACCATTAGCAAAGTTGCTAATATGAATAAGTGTCTTATGCTAAATGGAGAAGGAGAACACAACCATGCACCAGATAATAACGTTGGATGGTCCATTATTACAGGATACTCTAACCAACATTTTTCTGTCAAATTTTTTTTCAGAAAGCATTGGAACATACTCAAGAATGATAAAGTACTTGGCTAAATCATTCCAGACCGCCCTATAGTAATCTATAGGGGTGCCCCTTCCTTGAGACACAGTATTGCCCTTAATGTGGTTGATCCCCCTAAGACCATTTCCTTCTTTCAATCAATGAAAGGGTTTTTTTCCCTGCCGCAAATGTAGCATTTGCCAGATCAACTAATTTAGAGGGCGTAAATGTGAGACTTTCCAATCCACAGTGACGAATAGGACATACAAAATTGAGTCGTTCATCACCTGCTCAACTCAATATGTTGTCTACCTCATTACAGGGCCTTGCTCCAAGCAATACATTGGACGCACAAAACATGTACGGCTGACAGAGCATGCGGGGAACATCAAGCGGGGTTTTCCCAAGCATATGTAACGATACCCTCAGTTTAAGAGGGCTGCTTGTTTGTTTTGGGCCCTGTAATGCACCGCTATCAACCCCTGGCAACCTCTCGTGACACAGTTAGGAAAGGGGAAAAGTGGTATAACTGTATTACCTCTATACTATTATACGGTACAACCCCTTTTGTATACCAGCACAGTAATTGACACTCACAACCAAATTACTTAACTATAACTTTTTACTATAGGTAAAAATATAAAAGGTAATTTGTATATAATATCTTATGCAGATCCCTGCAATATAGGTGTACACATTAAAAGGTTATGGGTAAGGATAAGGGTATGACATTCAATAATGCAATGAACATATATTAACCCTGCTGCAGCTATCCTCCCTCATGAGCATAAAAATGGCGCCCAGCAATGTCCCATACTACCCAGTCTGACTATAACTTGGGGTATAGGTTGTTGAAGAATCTTCGCTAGCAACTGTCGGTGGTGCACATAAGGAAACAAACTGTAATCCAATAGGGGTAGCAGATAACCGCTAACTTGGTAAAGCTGGAGAGACTGAACAAACTCATTTCAGCAAAACAGTCTCTCCAAAGTATAACTGTGGTCAATGATGGGCCTAGGCAAAGTTAATAGGCAACAAAGTTACACTGATGTGGTTCTGAGCTGGCGCTCTCTCACCCAGACCGGACTGACTCCTGTCCGGTTCCTCCGCTACTGTGAGTGGCTTCCCAGTGCCCACGATGCACCGGGTCTTCGGTCCTCCAGAAGATGGTGGCACCTCAGGTGGATCGGATGCCTCGCAGGCTCCTCAGCGGAACGGAAGGCTCTCTGGAACAAAGTGCGAGGCCCAGGCTTCAGGCCTAGCACGCGCAGCAGGTGAGTGCAGGGATCCTCTTGCAAGGAGGGCGGCGTTCCAAGAGAAAGAACGAGGCCCCTCCTCTCCCTTTTAAAGTCCACCCTAGCAGTCCTTGCGCGGGGAAATGCACCCTGGGTGCCTCAAAGCGTGCTGGGAACTGTAGTCTTGCGGGTGAAACGATACCCCGCTACACACTCCCCCCACTTGAAATCTTTGGTCCCCAAAGACATTATTAACAGTAGGAAAATACAAACTCATTAAGGGCAGCTAGAGAAGTTGTCAGAGGAATCTCCCACCAGAACGGGGAAGGGAGTTTGTCCTGCCCACTGGTTACATCAATGGGGTTGACATGCCTAACTGTGCCAGAGAGTGAGCTGGGGTTGCCTTCCACCAAATGCACAGCAGAAGGATCAGGCATTGGTAATGTCCTTCGAGCAGTGGTCACTGTATCCTCAGAACTTTCCCCCATCTGGGTATAGGTTAACTTCCTAGGAGGACGAATGGTTCTCTTGGCTCTTTGTTCTCTTGGGGTGACTGTTTCTTCCCTCACTGTATCTTCTTCTAAAGTGGGTACACTGGGCTCCAATACTTCTGGTACATCCAGTTCAGGTGCAGGAAGATGTTGTGAGTAATCTTGGTGATCCGCAGAAGGTGACCATATGGAATCTTCCCACTCTTCAGACAGAGGACTAGACGGAACAAACTCAGTGGCTTCCACATTCAATGTACTATCCACAGTACCTTCAGATGGTGGAAGATCTATAGACATGGGTTCTGGGGTCTGAGAGGGCCACAACCATCCAAGCTCTTCTTCCTCACTCTGATCAGAGACATCCATTTCTCCAGACTGAGATACCTGAGACCGAGTGTTTGGCCTAGGTGTCTCCAAGCTTGAGGATGGTCCAGGGAAATCTTCTACAGGAGGTATCCAAACCGCTTCTGAAAGTGGGAGTAAATGGTTTCTGTGCCATATCTTCAGCGGCCCTATCTTCCCTTCTGGTTTTAGCTGATACACTGGCAGATCTGGTAACTTCTTACAGATCACATATGGTTCAGGTCTCCATCTGTCTGCTAATCTATGCTTCCCTGGAACTCCTAGGTTTCGCAACAGCACTCTGTCTCCTGGCTGGAGGTCCTGGATTCGAACCTTGAGGTCAAAGTTCCTCTTGTTCCGGGCTCCTCTTTGCTCTGAGGCCACTTGGGCCTGTTCAAAAGCTAGCTTCAAACTCTTCCTCAGTCCATCTACATAGCCCTTATGCGAGGTGGCTGAAGTGCGATCCGTGGATATGCAGAATGCCAGATCCACAGGCAGTCTTGCTTCCCTGCCAAACATAAGGCGATATGGAGAGTACCCTGTGGCATCGCTAGTGGTACTGTTGTAGGCTTGCACGATGGCCGCTATGTGCTTGCTCCAGTGCTGCTTCTGCTCACTACTCAGAGTCCCCAACATATTTAACAGAGTCCTGTTGAACCTCTCCGGCTGAGCGTCACCCTGAGGGTGATAAGGGGTAGTGCAGGTTTTCTTGATACCCAAAGAGTCCAACAGTTTCTTGATCAATCGACTCTCAAAGTCTCTCCCTTGGTCAGAGTGCAAGCGCTGTGGCAGTCCATAATGCACAAAGTATTTCTCTACTAGGATTTTAGCTACAGTGGATGCCTTCTGGTCTTTGGCTGGAATAGCCTGGGCATAACGGGTGAAATGGTCGGTTATCACCAGAACATTTCCTTGTCCTCTTAAGTCAGGTTTGAGACAGAGAAAGTCAATGCACACCAAGTCCAAGGATCCTTGACTCTGCAGATGGCCCTTTGGGGCAGCTTGACGTGGCAATGTCTTCCTCTGGATACAGCCTGCACAATAGTGGCAGTACTCCTCCACCTCAGCCCGCATACAAGGCCAATAGAACATATCCCTTACAAGCTGGAATGTTCGTTCAGCCCCCAAGTGGCCATGATTATCATGTAAGGCAGCCAAAACAGTTCTTCTGTATTTTTCCGGCAGAAACCACTGCCATTTTTCTTCTAGGTCATCAGAGGGGCCCCTTCGGTAGACCACCCCTTGATGCACCTGCAACTTGTCCCATTCCTTGTGGACCAACCGGGCCACCTTTGAGGGGTCCTTCAGAAGTCTGCCTGGATCCTGGTCTTCCAATGTCTCCAGTGCTAATCTTCCCCAAGGATCTTCCAACTGGTCTTTCCTTAAGTCCTTTTTGGACAATTTGGGCAGGTCATCCTCTCTGACTTGGGTCACATTGCAGTAACACTTAGGCACCCCCACTGCAGGAACACCGATCTCTTCAGCTCTCGACCCACCACTAGCTTGAAGCTGTACTCCTTGACACAAGGCCCGTACCCCATCAGGGGTTACCTGGGTCCAATCTTCTGGATGGTGGGTGGGTGCGTGGCCTCTTCTAGACAATGCGTCTGCATCACGGTTTCCAGCTCCGGGCATATACTTCAGGCTGAAGTTGATTCCGGCTAGGGCTGCTAACCAACGGTGGCCAGTGGCATCCAGCTTGGCTGTGGTGAAGAGATAGGCGAGTGGAAATATTGTCAGTCTTTACTGTGAAGTCAGCTCCATACAGGTAATCTCTGAGTTTATCTACGACTGCCCACTTTAGGGCCAGGAACTCCAACTTGTGAGTGGGGTAGTTCTTCTCTGTGGGTGCCAGACTTCTAGTAACGTATATAAAAAATAGTGCAGCGCTCTGAATCTAGAGTTGCTAAGGAAGCAACTCTAATATGTGAATGACTGATAAACACTGTGTGTTAGTGAACTAATACATAAAGTTCATGGACAGTCCATTCCAATGGATGATTTCACATGTGTGATGGCCTCCATGAAAGCTGGGGAGCGTGACCCCTATGGGTTGAATATAGTGATGAATTCAAAAAGTCCAAACAACATGTGTGTAATTGAAGTGGATGTCTTTTCATGGACAACACCGCCACAGCATAAATTGACTGGAAGACCTCAATGTATAAGGTGAGAATTCACAATAAGGCACAGATGGTACAGTTGGGTACTCTTACCTGTCATATGACAGTGGGTCAATCGAGCTTGATGGTCGCCGTGACCAGAAATGATGGAAACTGGATATCCTGGATACCTCAGACCGACTCCAACGGGGTGGCAGATGACTGGCTCACACGATGGAAACTCCTCCGGTCGTACAGGCTCCAAATTAATCCAAGATGGACACAGGGGTAGGAGAAAAGAAAAACTCCAGATGGTGCAGGTCAATATAACCATGGGAAGGTTTATTGAATGGATTTTGTCTTATATGCATATAGACAAATAAAAGGTGAACACTGTGGGGTACAGCATAAGCAGGGCCTACGCGTTTCAACTACAAAAGTCTTCAACAGGGGCATAGTGCTGCACCCCCCACATTGCCAACATTAAATATGGTCTGAAATGAATCTGACCCACCCTAGGGAGGGTGGAGTCAAAACAGGAAGTAATAAACTATTCCACAACATCAGACTAACATCAGTACAAGATGTAACCTAAGTTAGAAAATCATCACATTAAAATAATACAAATGAAAATAAAATGACAATATATGATCTTACTAAAAATATAAAACATAAAAAACACAGATTTCAAATATTCCCGCCAAAATTATAAGCCAATCACATTGAAAAGACAGATGACACCATCTGTGCAAATAGCTTGAGCCTCTGGGTGTTAGTATCCCCACCTAAACTCACCGCCAGTAGAGGGCGTCTGATTATCCTGCTGTAACCTACTGGCAGGCACATAGAAGTTCGTCACCTAGCAGCAACATCACTCAAATGCTGCTGCAATATGGATTGGGGACACCATTGTAGCGTGGCGCCGCGGGCGTCTGGTGCGCGCCGTTCATGCGAGCGTCATGCGCGCACACCCATGAGCGGCGTCATGACGCAATCACGTCACGGCGTCTCCTGTCAGCCATAGCACGGAGCAGTGAGAGGACGTCGGCTGCCTCAGAGCGACGGCATCTCACTGCAAGACGACGCAATAGCTCCATGGCAACACCAGAAGTCATGGAGCGAGCGCCATCTAGTGGAGGGAAAGTGAATGGATGAAAGCAAAAAACCTGTATGGATCCACTGATAGGCGTTTATATCATTTGTAGCCCAAAAAAACGCCATACAGTGAACTCCATAGATGATGACAATCCCTTCTGACAAAGAGATAACACATGAATTTGACTAAATTCTGATATAAGGAGAGAACCCAAACTTCCTCCTTATATCACGACAAGACGTGGTGATTCAAGAACCTGAAAACAACACATCCTGTTACCCCATCAGCAAAACAATACACAGTGAATATTCCCTAAATTGGGGCCAAATGCCAACACTAAAAAGAGGGGTGTAATAAGGTCCATGTGAGACAAAACAACCGCACGTGCCACCTGAAAAGGTGCGCACGGGCGATAGATTGCAACAAAGAATTGACATGGACCATCCATCCAGACTGAGAGGGACACACGAGCCAAGGGTACTCACGCCCGGTTGATGAAACAATTAATGTCCCATTCAATGTTCATACCATGGGGTGAGTAACACCTGAGCTTGTGTATCCAATCCTAGCCTAGAGACACCCCGCAGAGAGGAGTTCCCCCTCCAATGGGGGACAAACCTATCTATCACCTGGAATTGGGTGCCTCTAGGGTCCTTCGCATGATGTTCTAAATAATGTCGCGAAACAGTGTGCTTATCACAGCCTTTACGTATTTTGGCTAAATGTTCGTTAACACGAATGGAAAAATTCCTAATCGTACGCCCTATGTATTGGAGTTTGCACGGGCATGTAATTAGGTACACAACGAACCTGGTGACGCAGGTGGTAAATTGCTTCATGGTATAACTGCGTCCCGTGACACTAGAACTGAATGTGTCCATTCTGCGTCTACCCAACACATTGACCATGCAAACATTACATTTTCTACAAGGGTAGTAACCATTGGCCTCTGGAAAGAAGGAAATCTTTTTGGGAGGATCTATTGTGTTAGGAGCTATTTCCCCCTGAATGGAGCGGGCACCCCTGAAAATCACACCTGCCCGTTCAGGGAGAGAAGGTCCAAGAATTCTGTCACTTCGTAACACTTTCCAATGCCTATTCAAAATCTTTTTGATTTCATGATGTTGAGTAGAATAGGAAGTGAAAAAGGACCATTTGAATCTATCCTCTAACATTTCTCTGTTTGTCAATAAGAAGAGAAGACCTCTCGATTTCCAATACAGAGGAAATGTCTGTGTCCAACCCAATGGATGAATAACCCCTATCCAAGAATCTTTCTTTGAGGATATTGGATTGAGCCACAAAGTCGTCATCATGGGTGCAGTTCCTCCTGAGACGGAGGAACTGTCCCCGTGGTACAGACTTCAACCATTGGTCGTGGTGACAGCTGTCAACAGGAATATAACCGTTTCTGTCAGTTGACTTGAAATAGGTTTTAAATTCAAGATGGTTATTGACAGCCATAATTTCCAAATTAAGGAAATGTATGGACGAGGAACTGGCCTCATACGTTAACACAATTCCCCGATCATTATCGTTAAGAGCTGCCATAAAGGTGTCTAAGGATTCTCTCGTGCCCCTCCATAGGAAGAGGATGTCATCTATATATCTAGCCCACAGAACTAGTTTGGGTCTGTTAAGGGCATAGACGACATCCTCCTCCCACTGGGCCATAAAGAGATTTGCAACTACTAGATTTTGCCACACGGCATAATTACTTTTGGTTCCAGGGAACATTCTTCTACCAAATTAAGGGTGTAACAATGGGGGTCAAATATGCCCCCAGTCTTGCAAAAAGTGCTGCAAATGCCTGTTGGTGTAACACACCAGGAAAACACAGCAATACGGGCTAACTTCAGGTGTATAATGTGCAGGAGGCACACTCTGCCTGCTGTAAGTGCTGCAAATGCCTGTTGGTGTAACACACCAGGAAAACACAGCAATACGGGCTAACTTCAGGTGTATAATGTGCAGGAGGCACACTCCGCCCGCTGTAAGTGCTGCAAATGCCTGTTGGTGTAACACACCAGGAAAACACAGCAATACGGGCTAACTTCAGGTGTATAATGTGCAGGAGGCACACTCCGCCCGCTGTAAGTGCTGCAAATGCCTGTTGGTGTAACACACCAGGAAAACACAGCAATACGGGCTAACTTCAGGTGTATAATGTGCAGGAGGCACACTCCGCCCGCTGTAAGTGCTGCAAATGCCTGTTGGTGTAACACACCAGGAAAACACAGCAATACGGGCTAACTTCAGGTGTATAATGTGCAGGAGGCACACTCCGCCCGCTGTAAGTGCTGCAAATGCCTGTTGGTGTAACACACCAGGAAAACACAGCAATACGGGCTAACTTCAGGTGTATAATGTGCAGGAGGCACACTCCGCCCGCTGTAAGTGCCGCAAATGCCTGTTGGTGTAACACACCAGGAAAACACAGCAATACGGGCTAACTTCAGGTGTATAATGTGCAGGAGGCACACTCCGCCTGCTGTAAGTGCTGCAAATGCCTGTTGGTGTAACACACCAGGAAAACACAGCAATACGGGCTAACTTCAGGTGTATAATGTGCTGGAGGCACACTCCGCCCGCTGTAAGTGGTGCAAATGCCTGTTGGTGTAACACACCAGGAAAACAGCAATACGGGCTAACTTCAGGTGTATAATGTGCAGGAGGCACACTCCGCCCGCTGTAAGTGCCGCAAATGCCTGTTGGTGTAACACACCAGGAAAACACAGCAATACGGGCTAACTTCAGGTGTATAATGTGCAGGAGGCACACTCCGCCCGCTGTAAGTGCTGCAAATGCCTGTTGGGGTAACACACCAGGAAAACACAGCAATACAGGCTAACTTCAGGTGTATAATGTGCAGGAGGCACACTCCGCCTGCTGTAAGTGCTGCAAATGCCTGTTGGTGTAACACACCAGGAAAACACAGCAATACGGGCTAACATCAGGTGTATAATGTGCAGGAGGCACACTCCGCCCGCTGTAAGTGCTGCAAATGCCTGTTGGTGTAACACACCAGGAAAACACAGCAATACGGGCTAACTTCAGGTGTATAATGTGCAGGAGGCACACTCCGCCCGCTGTAAGTGCTGCAAATGCCTGTTGGAATAACACACCAGGAAAACACAGCAATACGGGCTAACTTCAGGTGTATAATGTGCAGGAAGCACACTCCGCCCGCTGTAAGTGCTGCAAATGCCTGTTGGTGTAACACACCAGGAAAACACAGCAATACGGGCTAACTTCAGGTGTATAATGTGCAGGAGGCTTAGCAACAATGACACTGACACTGTCCCCTGCCTATCCTTCTCTCTCCCTGCACACAAGGTTTATCAAAGAATATGACACTGACACTCTCCCTGCCTATCCTTCTCTCTCCCTGCACACAAGGTTTAGTAAAGAATATGACACTGACACTGTCCCCTGCCTATCCTTCTCTCTCCCTGCACACAAGGTTTAGCAAAGAATATGACACTGACACTCTCCCTGCCTATCCTTCTCTCTCCCTGCACACAAGAATAGCACAAAGAATATTAACACTGTCCCTGCCTATCCTTCTCTTTCCCTGCGCCGGAACACACTACACAAGGCCGCCGCGCTGGCGGCCTTTTATAGTGTGGGGCGTGTGCTAAACCTCCTGAGCTATAATTGGCCACAGGCAACCTGCCTGTGGCCAATTATGGCTCTCCTAGCTGCCGGCGCTGTGATTTGCCAAGCATGCGGGTCACAGTGCATGCTTGGCCAATCACAGCGCCGGGATTGCACTGCGATGGCGCAGTGTATTGTGGGCCGTTCGCGTCACTCGAATTTGGCGCGTATGGCCCAAATCGTTCGATGTTCGCCGAACGGTCGAACAGCCGATGTTCGAGTCGAACGTATGTTCGACTCGACCACCGAGCTCATCCCTAGCCAGGACACTCGTACCCTCCCGCCCTCTAAGGGACATACGATAAATCAGGTTCTGCAGGGATTCATAGGAGGTAAGGATAGCAGCCTCCAAAGCAGTGGCTGCATTGTTGGCTTCAGGAAAAAACCACCAATGTGCATGAGCTAATTGTGAGGCAATATAATAGGTGTGGAGGCAGGGTAAGGCCAATCCGCCCTCCAGTACCGGTAACTGGAGGGCGGTCTTGGCAATCCTGACTACTGCCCCCCTCCACAAAAAGGAAGTAAGGATGGAGTCTATTTCTTTAAATTCAAGCTTAGTGACATATACTGGCGAATTACCCAATACATACAGAAATCGTGGCAGGAATATCATTTTAAAAATATTAATCCTGCCCAATAAGGTAAGTGGGAGATTTGCCCAGGTTTTGAATGTGGTCTTCATTCTCCCTATAAGGGGTCTATATTGAGTTTAGCATAAGAGGTAATAGGGAGCTGTACCAGAACTCCTAAATATCAGAAGGAGGTGACTATTTGTAGTGGGCAAGAGGAAGGTAGCCTGGGTCCCAGTTAACCCGGAACCCGGAGAAATGCCCAAACTTGCTAATAATCTCCGGCAGGACTGGGAGAGACGACTGGGGGTCTGACAAATATATTAACATGTCGTCAGCATAAAGAGACACCTTCTCCTCCAGACCCCCAATCGTCAGTCCCGCAACCTCCCCGCAAGATCTTATCAGTGCTGTCAAGGGCTTTATCACTAATGCAAAGAGCAACGGCGACAGAGGGCACCCCTGTCTGGTGCCTCTCTTTATCGGAAAGGGATCAGACACGGCCGCGTTCACCCTCAGTCGAGCAGTGGGCTTTGAATTTAACAACTGGACCTATCTGATGAAGGTACCGCCAAAACCAAACTTTGCCAAGACCTCCAGCAGATAAGGCCACTCGACTGAATCAAATGCTTTGTGTGGGTCTAAGGCCAGAACAGCCCGGGAACCCATCTCCGCATGAGTGGCCTGAAGATTGGTGAACAATCTCCGCAGGTTGATGGAGGTCGATCGCCCAGGGATGAACCCAGTTTGGTCCGCACCAATAATGGTAGTAATAACTGTGTTCAATCGCCGGGCGAGCACCTTGGCCAAAATCTTAACATCCGAGTTGATGAGTGATATTGGTCTGTAAGATTCGCATAGGAGGTGATCCTTATGTGGTTTAGGAATGAGGACAATCAATGCCTCTGACATAGAGGGGGTTAGCTGTCCCGTTTTCATAGCAAAATCATATACCCTGCTTAGATGGGGGTATAAGCAAATCTTTGTATTGCAGATACCACTCGATGGGGAACCCATCCAGTCCCGGCGTTTTGTTTCTGGTAAAGGATTGGAAAGCCTCCCCAATTTCCTCAGTCGTCAGAGGAGCATCAAGGTCTGACGCCTGGTGGGTCTGAAGTCTGGGCAACGAAATATCAGCGAGATAGTCATCCAATTCCACAATCGTGTAGTGAGCTCTAGTAGCATATAGGGAGGAGTAAAAGGAAATAAAGGCTTCCATGATCTCATTGTTCTGTTCTACCAATATGCCCTCTGCGCTCTTAATTCTGGGTATGCTGCATGGCTGATAGTCAGGTTTAGAAAGATATGCCAACAAACGGCTGTTATTGTCACCAAACTCAAAGATTCGCTGATTCTGGTATAACAGCTTCTTCTGGGTGCGTTCCAAAAGCACTAGGTCCAATTCTCTGGACCCATGCTTCCAGGCAGCACGAGTCTCAGGAGAGGGAGTCATGGTATAAACGGCTTCTGCCTCCCTGAGAGCCCCCTCTGCATCCATCAACTTGGACATAGAGGCCTTGCGTGTCTGACCAACCGCTGCAGCAAGAGCCACGTGTAGCGGCCTTAAAGGCATCCCATACCACTGGAACGGTTGCACTCTGTTTATTAAGTAGCCAGTATGATTTCATCTCTGTCATACATTGGTTCACCACAATCTCATCCGCCAACCACAGTGGGCTCAGTCGCCACACCCGATAGGAGGAGGAGGGGCCCAGGGCGAGGTCCACCATCAAAGGAGAATGGTCGGACACCGCCCTAGGGATGTATTTAACCACTGATACCATGGAAAGCAGATCCGACGAGACCAGACACAAATCTATACGAGTCAAGCCTCGTACACACGACCGATTTTCTCGTCCAAAACCGTCAAGAAAAGTGCCGCGAGAGCTTTTTTGTCGAGAAAAACGTTCGTGTGTATGGTTTTACGATGAGAAAATTGCAGAGAATCTCGACGAGAAAATAGAGAACCTGCTCTCTATTTTCTCGTCAGGATTCCAGATTTTCTCGTCGTGTTTCTCGTCGGGCTGTTTTGTGACGAGAAAATGGTTCGTGTGTATGCTTTTACGACTCTTCCAAAAGCGCGCATGCTCACAAGCAACTATGAGACGGGAGCGCATCTTCTGGTAAAACAAGCCTTCGTAATGGAGAGAGCACATTCGTCACGCTCAAAAATATTGCATCGTTTAAATGTTCTGCATTGAAATCTTCGTTAGAATGTTACATTAATCAAAACGAGTGACCTTCTTATGACTTTTTTTTTTAACCTTTTTCATGCTGCTCATAAGAAGATTTATGTGTATTATATCGTGCAAGTTTTTAGGAATAATTTAAATGGTTATATTTTTCAAAATAATGTTAATTGTAATTTCGCAATGTTTTGATAGTGATCTCCCATTTAATTTTGGAATCTATATAAGTTAAATTTCCCACCATGTTTTTTTGCAAATCAGATTTAGTTATTCTTTTGGGGGGTTGATATCTGTCCCTTTTTTTGTCAGTCAAATGTATCTGCTTACTCCAAAGCTAGATTTTTAATTTTTACAAATACACATAGTCAAGTATGAACTTAAACAAAAATCACATTTATTCATGTTTCGAAATAAAATAAAGAGAAGGCAGCGCTGGAGAACCTGCTGCCATTTGTGCATCCCAGGGACCCCAGAGCACACAGCAACCCTGTGTGGACCCTAAAATTGGGAGCTTGAGAAGGCCAACATTTCTGAACACAATCTGATGCTGGCCTCCCAGAGGTCAGGAACAGCAGCAGGTGATATATATGTCCCAAGTGTGTGGTACTACAACAGGCTGCCTTCTGTCCGACCACAATGAAGCAAGGCCATCACTTCCTCTTCTTCCTGGCAACCTTCCCTGCAACCTTCCCTGAAGCCTTCCCTGCAGCCTTCCTTCTTCGTTTGGCTGGAGGCTGGGCCACTGGAGGGGTACTCCTGTCAGGAGGAGGAGGAGATGTAGCAGAAGGGGGTGGGGCAGAAGAAGAAGGTGGAGGTGTAGCAGAAGGGGGTGGGGCAGAAGAAGAAGGTGGAGGTGTAGCAGAAGGGGGTGGGGCAGAAGAAGAAGATGGAGGTGTAGCAGAAGGGGGTGGGGCAGAAGAAGGTGGAGGTGTAGCAGAAGGGGGTGGGGCAGAAGAAGAAGGGGGAGGTGTAGCAGAAGGGGGTGGGGCAGAAGAAGAAGGGGGAGGTGTAGCAGAAGGGGGTGGGGCAGAAGAAGAAGGGGGAGGTGTAGCAGAAGGGGGTGGGGCAGAAGAAGAAGGTGGAGGTGTAGCAGAAGGGGGTGGGGCAGAAGAAGAAGGTGGAGGTGTAGCAGAAGGGGGTGGGGCAGAAGAAGAAGGGGGAGGTGGAGTTTGAGGTTGGGTCAGTTGTGCCACCTCACATATGGCGGTATTGGGGGTAATTTTCTCTATCACCCCCTTGTTGAGCAAGGTGATGAGCAGGGGCTCGCATAGGAGGCGTTGCTCCATGCTCATCACCTTGAACTTAGCCTCCACTAGGCCGGCAATGGCCTCTTCAGGGGATGTGGGCTCCTGGAGGGTGGCATGGGCCTCACGAATAAGGGCCATTGCTGCCTCACTCGTGCTCCTGTCCCTCCTGCCTCTTTTGGGAAGCCGGATGGGAGGCACCTGGGATCTGGTGCTTCTCCTTTGCCCTGCCACCTCCTGTCTGCCACTGGGCCCTGCCACCTCCTGTCTGCCACTGGGCCCTGCCACCTCCTGTCTGCCACTGGGCCCTGCCACCTCCTGGCTGCCACTGGGCCCTGCCACCTCCTGGCTGCCACTGGGCCCTTCCTCCTCCTGCCTGACAGTTTCCAGACCCTCCTCCTGGCTGATTTCATCCTGTGTATGAAAAAGGGACATAATTTAATATGTTGGTTTAATCTTTGCATCAAACTTTGTAATCCTGATTGAAGCAATTAGAATGTAAATCCACAAATCCTTGCTTTAAATTTACCACTACATCAGATTGCCTATTTAGCACCCAATTAAGTGCAGACTAATGTCTACAGATCTTGATTTCACTTGTGGAATCCAAAATATTTTATGTTTGTCATCTTGACATATTTGTCAAACATTAAGTTTATCCCAATACATTTTCAGTTAATACTATACCTGGCTTCAGATGGCCAAATCAAGATCATCCAGGATGGCTGCCTCCTCTTGCTCCAGAGAAGGCTCAGGTTGGCTGCAGGGAAGTCTGGGGGGAAGAGTGGAGAGTGATGGCCTTGTCTCAATGTGGTCATCCAGGAAGGACATCCTGTTGTAGTACCACAAAATCGGGACATAAACATCACCTGCTGCTGCTCCTGACCTCTGAGAAGCCAGCATCTTAGAGCGTTCAGTCCTGTAGGTACCTCTCAAGCTCCCAATTTTAGTGTCCACTTGTTTTGCTGTGGCTGTGGGCACCTTGGTATGCACAAATGGGAGCAGCTTCTCCAGCGCTGCTTTTCTCACCCCTTTTTTTTTTGTGGATGGGGTTTTTCATCTCCCACAGAGCCGGCAGCTCCCTTACCCGGTCAATAAATTCCGCCAGGAAATCCTTGTCGCTTATAAAGACATTCATATTGTATCTGCAAGTTAAATAAATTATATATAACTAATGTGAGGCAAACAGTCTAACCTCCTTAACATCCTAGTCACCATATATATCCTCCAACATTCTCAAGACAGTATAGGCCAACAATTTGTACAAGTCACAAAATCACATACCTTCGTTCGCACGTCCGTCACTTGAACTCCTCTCTCCGCACACCGAACGTACTATAGTCACGTGTGTTTGCTATATACACACCACGCATGCGTCAAAATACGAACACGTCGCTCCGCACACGTCGCCCGCCCATGACGTTCTAACTAACATCTTTTCCCCGCCCCTTCTCTTTCGGCGCGCAGACAGATATGGCGGAGTTACAGCAGGTGTCTGATAATTCCGCAACTAACGAGGAGGAGACAAGCCCGGAGACCGAGGAAACGTCACGATCAAGGAGGAGATTCAAGGCATCGAATATGTCTTTGGCGGAGATGGTGGACATCTTGCTCAAGTCTGATTATGATGCAAAGCATGGGCCGTATAGCAAACCAAATAGAAGGAAGGCCAAAATCCTCACTAAAGTCGTGAAGAGTCTGAAGGCGAATTTCGGGGTGAAACGCTCAAATGAGCAGCTCAGAAAGAGGTGGTCAGACCTCAAACTGAGGGAGCCAGAGCAGTTGAGGAGCATAAAGAGAATGCTCGCTAAAAGTAAGTAAAATGTAGACTTTTATGCTATTAATCCTTTTCTAAACTGACATGTTGCTCTTTATTTTGGTTTCTCATATTGGACTCCCTTCCAAAATGTAATATTTTGAACTTGGTTGGGCACAGTAATCGTTCGTTACGTTACCGACACTTCGTTCGGCCACTATCCGCGGTTTTGGCTTATTTTAGAGCCACAAAAGTAATTAGACATCTGCCATTTTTGCTCAAATATTGTGGCGAAATTTTTAGGCTAGATGATGTGTTTGTAAAGAGAATGAAATGCAAATTTGTATCAGTGTAAAGGAGAGGACACTCAGCAGCTGCTTCCACATCTGTACTTTGGAGCACTATAGTGTGGGCCACCGGACCCGCCTTTTTTGGGTGTCCCACACAGGTGCATCAGTGAATTTTTGTGGTGCCTCCATGTCAAATAAATTACATCCAAAGGTGAATACTAAACATATTCTTGGTCATAAATAATGCATTCTTCTTTAAATTCCGCCCAAACACACACTTGTACCACACTTCTAAGCAATTTAGCCTGTTTTTATTTTAACATTGAGATTTACAGTGTGATAAATAGACCTTTTGTTTGATTCTCATAGGGGAGAGAAGACTGGGAGGAGAACACTCCAGGGAGCACATGCACCCCACAACTTCCAAGCAACCCCAAACTCCCAAAGACCCACAACCGAAAGATGTGCAGGAAGTTGAGGTGGAGGAAGGAGAAGTGCAGGAAGGAGAGGTGGATGACGTTGTGGATCTGGTCACCACAACAGGTCAGTATCTGTCACCACAGCTTCAGGTAAGAGATGTAGGCCTGCAGAGTTATAATACCTTTTGTTTTTTGTTTTTAGGGGATATAAATGTTGTGAAGGATAGTACACGGTTCTCTGCTGACAGTGCCCTCCGCCTCATCCAGCAAGTGATGGAATGTAGCACGGAACTGGACCTAATTAAACAAAGAATCCATGTGATGGAACAAACATTTAAAGACATTCTCAATGTTTTGGGGAGAATTCAATAAGCCATCCAAACACATTTGTTTTTACATGTTTGTTATTGCACATTTTCGAATATTTTTGACAATCAAACCAGCCAAAAATTGAATCTGCACACAGTGTGTCAACATGTGCTATCTGCCATCAGGGGATATCCATGTACGTCTTTTGGGGGTGCAACCCCTTCCTCGTATCTAAAGTCGGTGAACTGAGGAAGGGGTTGCACCCCCAAAACACGTCCATTGATCACCCCTGATGGCAGATAGCACATGTTGACAATAGGGATCAGGATTGTAAACTTCCTAGATTAAAAAAATCCCAAATGTGTGCATATTCAATTTTTGGCTGGGCAAGGGGTGGCAGGACCCCATATTAGGACGGGCACATAGAGACATAGTTTGTGTAAGTGAATGTCTCAGATTGCTCAGAGGTATCCAATGTTGTAATTTTTGGAATGCAACTGTTATTTTTGTATTTTCATAAGCAAAAAATTGCCGGGTTGGGGCCAGGCCAACCCAAAAAAACAGCTAAAAATGGTGAGAATGTGCACAGAGTAAAATATTTGACCACAAACAACGTGTAGCTTCTTTTTATAATACCCTCTAAGCTTATTTGGTTATTTTGTTAGGTTACATAGTGAAATGGTTGTTGGTTACTAAAGTAAAATACACTTGGCACTACAAATGCACTAAGACAAACTAGGAGACAGGAAAGAACAAATAATTAAAGGTTTAAACAAGCTTTTTATTTGGATCCTTAGACATAGGCTGGCATAGGAATTGCCCCCCTACCCGTGAAATACTCCATGTATTTGTCCCGAACCTCACGGGCATTTTGGGAGGGCAAGCCAGGACGGGCAGATTCCAGGCCCGGCAGAGGATTTGCAGGGGAAAGTCCAGAGTCTGGCAAAACTGAGGCCATATAGGAATTTTATTTTTGGCTCAGAAAGTTGTGTAGCACACAGCAGCATAATACGACATAGTTTATTTTGTAGTCCGCCAAGTGTATTGAAGTCATAAAAAGGCGGAACCGGCTGGCCATTATGCCAAAGGCATTTTCGACAACTCTTCGGCCCCTGGCCAGCTGGTAATTGAACACCCTCTTCTCTGGGGTCAGGGTCCTCTGTGGAAATGGCCTCATAAGATGCCGTCCGAGTCCGAAGGCTTCATCAGCCAAAAAAACAAAGGGGAGTCCTTCAATATTCCCTGCATCCGGTGGCAATGCAAGGTCGTCACTCTGGAGACGGAGGGAAAACTCCGTCTGGATGAAGGATCCCCCATCGGACATCCGGCCATTCTTCCCTACATCAACATAGAGGAATTCATACCGTGCTGACACCACCGCCATCAGCACAATGCTATGAAACCCCTTGTAATTGTAGTAGTAGGACCCAGAACGGGGTGGCGGCACGATGCGGACGTGCTTCCCGTCTATGGCACCACCGCAGTTGGGGAAGTCCCACCGCGTGGCAAAGTCCGATGCCACAGTCTGCCATTCCTGTGGTGTGGAAGGAAGCTGTGGAGTGAAACAAGATGAAATAATATTAGAATACAAAAATCATACATTACAAGGAAATTCTCTGAAAAAACATTAGAGGCCAACATCAATCAAATTCTACGTTTATTAAGGTGTTTAAAATAAGTATAATGGAAGGCTCATTTATCATATTCATCACCCCCTCTGATGGGCCATTACAAAATTATTTTGGGGGGGGGAGATGTGTTTGGCCACAGGATAGCATTGCAGTGGCGGTGCGTCCAGAGTGGGCGCTGGAGCACTGCCCCCTCTCTCCTGTGCCCATCACTCAGAACAATACATAGGTTCATGCGTTGCATTAACCTATGTATTGTCTATGCCGCCCACTATTCAGGTGGATGGCCTCTTGTAAAGCGACCGACATATGAATAATTGCGGCATTTATGGGGTTCAAATTGCATAGCAGAAACAGGTAGTAAAATAGTCTTGCACATTACAACCTGAGGGATGTAATTGGCTTCCTAAAAGTAAAATAGGGGACGCAGGGGGGGCGCATTCCTTGGGGAAACACTGGCAGGCTGCTCTGCCAATCATGTTCACCAAGTCTGTTTAATGGTAACATGATTGGCTGATGCAACATCAAGGGAAGGAGAAGACATCAAGGACAGAAGAAGGATGGCGCTGACCACAAGAAGGTAAGTGCAGGGCTGGGGGGAAACTGGCTGCATTAGAGGGGACTAAATGGCTGCATTGGAGGGAACAAAATGGCTGCATTAGAGGGGACAACTGGGGGCGTTTAATAGGCACCAGAGCAAAAAAGGAGGAAGTTTATTTCCTAAATTGGGGTTTGAACCCCCAAACATTTGGAGCAACAGGCGCCCCTGCTGGAAAAGTTAGTGATGGGAAATATTTATGGAGGAGAAAAAAGGGGCAATCTAAAGCTTCCAGCATGCATGGGGACAAAGGGGACATTCTCAGCATATTACAATCATGGTAATTAGGGAAGGATGAAAGAACGTCCAGGCGACATGGCTAAGAAACGGTCGTCTTATCAGAACGTACAGAACAGAACGCACTTTAGAACAGCAAGGCCTATGAATAACGAACTGAAAATCAGAAACGAACAGGCAAGAACGCACTGTAAAACAGATACGACCTGCCTAGACGCCCTGAAAGTCAAGATACGAACCCACAAGCACAAACTGAACCGCAGAAAACGATCTGAAAAGTACGAAGACTGAAAAGCGCGAATCGTCTCTTCCCAAACTTTTACTTCACACGCGGTAACACGAGATCAGCAAAAGCAGCCCAAGGGGTGGCGCCAAGAAAAAAGATCTTCCCCTTTATAGTGCCGTCGTACGTGCTGGACGCGACCGCGGAGAACAACGACGAAATTGGAAATTGTCAGTGTGTACGCATGGAAAGCTTGACGAGAAAAATCGACAAGCTTAACAAGAATCTCGTCGAAAAAAACGATGTGTTTTTTACGACGAGAAAATCGGTCGTGTGTACGAGGCCTCAGAGTACCGTGTGACTCAGAGTGACACGAATACTCCCTCCTGTCCGCATGCTTCCACCTCCAGGCCTCCACTAAGTCAAATTGATTTAAGAAGGAACCCAGGGGAGTGGGTGCTTATGAAGAACAACGTAACCTGCCTATGGAATTATCCAGTACTGTATTATAGTCACCCGCTATTAGTAAAGGACCCTCTGCTATCGCCAGAATGGAGGTCATAACCCTTTCAAAGAACAATTTAGTGAAGGGGGAGGGGCATACAGACTAGTCACGGTATATGGTCTACCCATAAGTTCAAGTACAACAACTACAAAACACCCTTGCGGGTCTAGTTTAACATGCTTAATACTAACCGGGGCTGATTTGGCTATTAGGATGGAGGTCCCCCTGGCATATGTGGAATGGAGGGCGTAGGCAATTTTTGCCCGTTTAAGGGCCATGACTCTAGAGCCCTGGAGGTGGGTTTCCTGAAGTAGGATTACATGCGGATTGTGGCGTGCCAAGTAGTCAAACATCAGAGATCTTTTCACCTTGGAATTCAGCCCCCGTACATTCCAAGACACTAAACGTAGCTTAGACATAGGGAGGCGTAAAGTACATGACTTCCCATGGCCCGCCGGAAACAAGCAAGGCCCGAAGTCCCGCGAACCAGGGGAAGTGCGCAAGGCATAAAACAGGTCAAAAAGATAAGATAAGAGCATAGGAAATAAAGTGATCAGATGCATATCATAAGGGTCAGTTATACCAGCCTGTAAATGGACATGCACAAATGGATACCAGCACTGCAAAACAAAACACATAAAAATAAAAACTTCAAACAAAAATCCCCAAACATCCCCACCCACCCTAACCCTCCTGGCTCCCAAACCCAAAACTGCGAAGCAGGGGGGTCATGGCACAGACCCCAAACTAACCAACCCTGAGGAGCGTTAAAGTCCCTTAGACGCGGGCCACCGTCAGTGTCCGCACAGGACAAGTATGCTAGTTAACTCTGAGTCTGAAGGAAAAAATGCAGCAGTCATCCAGATCAAACAAGTAGGAAACAAACAGAGTTAGTAGAATGTAGTTCGCCACTTTCATATAACTGTAAAGAGGGGAGTGAGATGATCACAGGCGTAAGGATATTCAGGCCCACTCCTACCCCCCCTCAGCTGTTCTTTGCTGGAAAGGGGTAACGTAGGCCACATAAGGCACAAGGTGTAGCTATCAAAAAGTGCAGGTTAGGTGCGATGTCAGCGCGGAGGGGATCTTTGATTCTGATTCTGGCGTTCAGGATGTCCCAGGGTATCCACCCAGTGAGATGCCTCTTTAGGATCCGTGAAGAAGTAGGCCTTGCCCTGGTAAACAATCTTCAATCGAGCAGGATATAGCATGCCATAGGGGAGATGAAGCTCACGGAGCCTGCGTTTAATAGCCAGGAAAGTGGCCCTCTGCTTTTGTGTAGCTACAGAGAAGTCAGGGAAAATAGTAATTCCAGTCCCATTAAAGGACACCCTTCCCTTTTCTCTGGCAGCACCAAGAATTGCCTCCCTGTCCCTGAAGTGAAGCAGTTTGATAATCATGGCACGTGGCTGGGCCCCCAGGTGGGAGGGGGCACATGGGGACCCTATGTGCCCGTTCAATGGCGAATAATGGTGAAAAGGTTGAGGCGCCGAATGTGGTGATTAGCCATCTTTCCATAAAAACCTCCAGGGTTCTACCCTCAGCCCCCTCTGGGAATCCCAGGAAACGTAAATTGCTCCTCCGTAAACGGTCCTCCATTTCAGTGAGCTTATCTGCTGTGTAATCCTGGGCCTGGCGTAGCTCCCTAACAGAGCCCTGTAATGGACGGGTCTCATCCTCCAGCGTGCTAATGCGCTGCTCAGCATTAGACACCCTGTGGCGGAGGTTATGGATATCCTGTTTTAGGAAGGATAAGTCAGTTTTTATGGAGTCCATTTGGGTGGTCAGAGAAGCATGGCTGTGCTGGATGGCCTCCATGATCTGGGACAGGGATGGCTCCGCATGGCCTGCATCAGCAGTGTCCTCGCTGGGGGTATCAGGGGCAATGTCCTTAGCCGGAGAGAGTAGGAAAGGATCTTCCGGGCTTAGAACGGGGGGGGGGGGACAGTGTGACTCACCCTTCCCTGCATACTTCGGTTTCAGCGCTGAGGAGTATGAGGATGGCTGGCTGCGTGTGTCTGCAGCATGGTGACCGGCACCATCTTGCCTCTGTTTGCATGGCAGGGGTGGCGGGACGGATCCTGAGGCTTCCTCCATCGATGGGCCATCTTTGACCATCTCCCTGTGAGTACACCATATTCCTTAATAAAGTTTTAACCTCTTGATCACCCCCCCCCCGTTAACCCTCTCACTCCCTGTCACAGTGTCATTAGTATAGTGTCAAGATTTATTTTTTCTGATCACTGTATTAGTGTCATGGCCGACGCTAGTTCGTGTCAGTTTATATCAGGTGTTAGCGTCAGCGACAATTCCAGACAGCATCAGATTTTAACCCTTTGATTGCAAGTAACACTAACACACTCAAAATAATATACCTCCATTACTAGAATGGTGTCTGAACAAATCAATATCTTTGATCTGATCAGACCTATACTAGCATCCCCATTAGTATAGTGCTCCCAAAAAAACAGTGTTGGCAGGATCACCCCCGACAACTGCCAGCACCTGCATTTACCCCCTCCGCCCAGCCCACCCATGTGCAGTATCAGAAGATCACTGTCACTTCCAAAACAGAGCACACAAAACCGCAGCATTTAGCAGAGTCAGGCCTGATCCCTGCTAGCGCTAGCAGTTAACTTTTTGAATCGGCTCACAGTCCTCTGACAACCAGGTGCTTTTTTACCTGCAAAGTCGCACTAGTTACCTATATATTTTTTGGCCAAAATGTCAAACGAATGGTACACTAGTAAAGAGGCCTACAGGATGCTGAGCATGACAGATGAGAACAGGGAGTCCTCACTGTCAGATTCAGGCTCAGTATTTGAACCTGTAGCGAGCGGCACCCCAACAGATAGCTATGATGACGGAGTAGTGGTCCGTGCTAAGGTCAGGCGCACCCGACCCCGTTCTTCTTTTGCTGAGGTGCAACAAGCACATGATACTCATATGTAGGGATGAGCCGAACACCCCCCGGTTCGGTTCGCACCAGAACCTGCGAACGGACCGAAAGTTTGCACGAACGTTAGAACCCTATTAAATACAATGGACGCGAACGTTTGAAATCTAAAGTGCTAATTATAACGGCTAATATGCATGTTATTGTCCTAAAAAGGGTTTGGGGGCCCGGGTTCTGCCCCAGGGGACATGTATCAATGCAAAAAGAAGTTTTAAAAACGGCCGTTTTTTCGGGAGCAGTCATTTTAATGATGCATAAAGTGAAAAAAAAAAGTGAAATATTCCTTTAAATATCATACCTGGGGGTGTCTAAAGTATGCCTGTAAAATGTGTATATCCAGGGCGCTCCAAGCATTTGAATCCTGACAGATAAGGTCTGTGTTGGAGAGGGTAGCAAATCTTCACACACTTTAGGCAGCACTCAGGGAGACAAGCAATCTCTAATGGAAACAGAAAAACAAACAAGGCGCCTCTAAATGCAGAAGTATAAAACTTTTAATATCCCCCAAAAGTCTGTGATGGTAAAGCTTCCAGGAAGTCCACGAGATAACAGCTGATTGTCCCGCCACTATGACACACTTCCTGTCCACTTCCTGTTTGTGTTCCATGCTGGTTTCTGTCTCGCTTCCTCTGACATCATCCCCAGGCTCCAGCGTTACTGTGTCCTCTGAAATTCACAGCACAATCAGCTGTTATCTCGTGGACTTCCTGGACGCTTTACCATCACAGACTGGGACTGCCCTGCCACTGGAACATCTCCTGGACGCACTTACCTGCTACATGCCTGTTTCATCCACTATCTTGTAAATGTTTTTAACCCTTTTAGGGGATATTAAAAGTTTTATACTTCTGCACTTAGAGGCGCCTTGTTTGTTTTTCTTTTTCTAAAGTATGCCTGTGAAGTGGCATGTGTTTCCCGTGTTTAGAACTGTCCCTGCACAAAATTACATTTCTAAAGCAAAAAAAAGCCATTTAAAACTGCTTGCGGCTTTAATGTCATGACTTGTCCTGGCAATATGGATGAAAATCTTTGAGAAAAATGGCATGGCTACCTCATCACACCCCCCCTACCCCAGCCCATTACCAGCCCCTTTGGGTCTTGTATGGATATTAAGGGGAACCCCGCACCCAAAATAAAAAAAGGCCCTATATACTCTGAACAGCAGTATACAGGCGGTGCAAACAAGACAGGGACTGTAGGTTTGTTCTTAAGTAGAATCTGTTTGTAATTTTGAACAGGTACATTGTTTAAGTGTAACTCCACCAAAAAAAATATATTTTTAAGCTTTTTGGAAAACATAGGGAAGGGTTATCACCCCTGTAACATTTGTTTTGCTGTCTGTGCACCTGTTCAGAACATTTCACCTCACTTTCCGTCCCAATGACAAATGTTTTTGGAAAAGTGGGGTTTTTATTGAAACAAGGATTGGTGATAAAGCATCAGTAGAGAGGAGACACCTTTTTCCCATATTAACTCTTACAGGAGAGAATTTTCCTTCCTAGGGGTAGATTTCCTCTCACTTCCTGTTGTCTCCTTCCGTTTGCAAGTAGGAGTCATTTGTAAGTTGGATGTTTAAAAGTAGGGGCCTGCCGTATATACTCTGCTGAGATTTTCCCCTTAGATGTTGGTGTTGCCACAACACTGTGAGCCCTCACAGTTACTCTTGGTGGGCGCTGGAACACCCTGCTGCGAACTATTATATCAGGAATTGTAATTACATGACTTTGTTGAACAGTGGTAGGAAAAATTGGGCCTTTGGTGGTGGTGCTGGTGCTACAACACTGTCAGCCCTCACAGTTACTCTTGTTGGGCGCATAAATGGGCCCTGCTGTAAATTATTAGATCAAGAATTGTAATTGCATGCCCCTGTTGAAGAGGGGCAGAAAAATTGGGCCTTTGGTGGTGGTGGTGTTGCCACAACACTGTAAGCCCTCACAGTTACTCTTGGTGGGTGCAGGAATAGGCCCTGCTGTGAATTTTTAGATCAAGAATTGTAATTACATGCCCCTGTTTAACAGGGGAAGAAAAATTGGGCCTTAGGCACTGGTGCCACAACACTGCAACCCCTCACAGATACTGTACTTGGAGCACAGCAATGAGCCCTGTTGCAAAGTATTGCATCAAAAATTGTTAAACAGGGGCTGAAAAATTGGGCCTTAGGCACTGGTGCTGGTGCCACGACACTGCAACCTCTGCCAGATACTCTAGTTTGCAGCAGGGCTCATTCCTGCACTCCAAGCATTGCATATAAAATTGTCATTACATGCCCCTGTTAAACAGGGGCTGAAAAATTGGGCCTTAGCCACTGGTGGCAGCACCCAGAAACAAAAATGTTCTTCCAAGCTATCATCAGGAATCGGATCATTGAGGAGGAAGAGGATAGTCAGTCAACATAACAGGACAGTCACTCAGCATCAGCATAGGCAGTCTTGAAGGGATGTGACATTTCAAAATAAATTATTCTGTTACATCAGCTTCAGGTGCTTGGTAGCTGGTGGTGATCCAAGACTGGTTCATCTTTATGAAGGTCAGTCGATCAACCGAGTCAGTGGACAGGCGCACCCTGTGATCCGTGACAAAGCCTCCAGCAGCACTGAATGTGCGTTCCGAAAGAACGCTGGATGCAGGACAGGCCAGTAGCTCAATTGCATACTGTGCAAGCTCTGGCCAGTGATCCATCCTCAAGACCCAGTAAGCCAAAGATTTTCGGTGGGAAAGGTATCCAAGTCTGACCTTGCCCCTAGGTATTCCTGCACCATGTATATCAGGCGCTGGCGATGGTTCCTGGAACCGATCATACCTTGGGGCTGCGGACTAAAAAAATTGTCTGAAGGCATCGGTCAGACGGCCACCTTCTCCACTGCTCCTTCTGCTACTGACCGAAGCCTCAGCAACTCGTTGTCCAGGACCAGGAGTTTGTAACCTCCCAGTCTCTGGGAGCGCGTTGCACAGACCTTTCTGCAAGGCCTCCTGTAGATGTCTCATCCTCTGCGACGGCAAGATAAGGTCCGCAACCTTACCCTTGTACCATGGATCAAGGAGAGTGGCCATCCAGTAATGGTCCCTCTCCTTGATCCGAAGAATACGAGGATCCTTCTGCAGACTTTGCAGGATCAGGGAGGCCATGCAGCGTAGGTTAGCTGAGGCATTCGGTCCGGAGTCCTCTGGATCACTAAGGACGACATGATCCACAGCCACCTCCTCCCAGCCACGTACAAGTCCACGGGTTTCTTGGGACTGTAAATCATCCCTAAAAGACTGCTGCTGTTGATGATGAGTGCCATGCTCCACCTCCATGCTGACACAATCCTTCTCCTCCTCCTCCTCCTCCTCCTCTTCCTGTGTGATGGGTGGGACAGAAGGAACACTGTCTGGGTAAAGGGAGCCTTGAGAGGCAAGGAAGTCCTCCTCTTCCTGCCTCTGTTCTGCCTCAAGTGCCCTGTCCATTATTCCACGCAGCGTATGCTCCAACAGGTTGACAAGAGGTACAGTGTCACTGATGCATGCACTGTCACTGCTCACCATCCTCGTGGCCTCCTCAAATGGTGCCAGGACAGTGCATGCATCCCTGATCCTGCCTCACTGGTGTGGTGAAAAAAACCCGAGCTCCCCTGACCCTGTCCTGGTGCCGTAGTCGCACAGGTACTCATTGATGGCCCTCTGCTGCATGTGCAGCCGCTGCAGCATGGTCAACGTTGAGTTCCACCTGGTGGGCATGTCACATATAAGGCGGTTCTTGGGCAGGTTCAACTCCTTTTGCAGCTCAGCCAGCCGAGCACTGGCATTATATGATCTGCGGAAATGCACACAGACTTTCCTGGCCTGCCTCAGGACATCTTGTAAGCCCGGGTACCTGCCCAAGAACCGCTGCACCACCAGGTTAACCACTTGTCCCCCGCCCACTGTCAATAGACGGCGGGCGGAGGATACTCTCGTTCTGGGAGGACGTCATATGACGTCCTCCCTTTAAAACGAGCTAGGAGGCGCGCGCGCGCCGCCGGCATAGCGAGCGCGCGCCCGCCGCGTTCACAAGGCCCCGTTGCGCGTGCCTGGCGGCCGCGATTGCCGCCGGGCACCCGCGATTGCCCGGGAAACGAGCAGGAAAGTGGATCTCTGTGTGTAAACACAGAGATCCACGTCCTGTAAGGGAGAGGGGACCGATGGTGTGTCCCTTGTACATAGGGACAACCATCGGTCACCTCCCCCAGTCAGTTCCCTCCCCCCACAGTAAGAACACTTTGAGGGAACATATTTAACCCCTTCCCGCCCCCTAGTGGTTAACCACTTCCCTGCCAATCACATTTATACAGTAATCAATGCATTTTTATAGCAGGGATCGCTGTATAAATGTGAATGGTCCCAAAAATGTGTCAAAAGTGTCCGATATGTCCGCCGCAATATCGCAGTCACAATAAAAAATCGCAGATCACCGCCATTACTAAAAAAAAAAAAAAAATGCTATAAATCTATCCTCTATTTTGTAGACGCTATAACTTTTGCGCAAACCAATCAATACGCGCTTATTGCGATTTTTTTTTTTTACCAAAAATATGTAGAAGAATACATATCGGCCTAAACTGAGGAAAATTTTATTTAAAAAAAAAAATGGGTATTTATTATAGCAAAAAGTAAAAAATAGTGTTTTTTTTCCAAACTGGACGCTCTTCTTTTGTTTATAGCGCAAAAAATAAAAACCGCAGAGGTGATCAAATACCACCAAAAGAAAGCTCTATTTGTGGGAAAAAAAGGACGCAAATTTCGTTTGGGAGCCACGTCACACGACCGCGCAATTGTCATTCAAAGTGTGACAGCGCTGAAAAATGGCTTGGGCAGGAAGGGGGTTTTCGTGCACAGTAGAGAAGTGGTTAAGGATGTGAGCCACACAGGGCACATGGGTCAGTTGTCCCTGTCGGAGGGCAGAGAGGAGGTTGGTGCCATTGTCGCAAACCACCATTCCTGGCTTAAGCTGGTGTGGCGTCAACCACCTCTCGGCCTGCCCCTGCAGAGCTGACAGAACCTCTGCCCCAGTGTGGCTCCTGTCCCCCAAACACACCAGCGCAAGCACGGTATGGCATCTTTTTGCCTGCGTACTTGCGTAGCCCCTTGAACGCCTACGGAGCACCGCTGGTTCCGAGGACAAAGCACAGGAAGAGGCCATGGAGGAAGAAGAAGAGGAGGGGGTGGAGGAGAGAGGTGTGTCACAACCAGTAGTAGCATTTTGGAGGCATGGCAGCGGAACAACCTCCAACACTACTGCACCTTGTCCTGCATCCTTTCCCGCTGCCAAAAGAGTGACCCAATGGGCCGTGAAAGAAAGGTAACGTCCCTGTCCATGCCTGCTGGACCATGAGTCAGCAGTAATATGCACCTTACTGCTGACCGCCCTGTCCAGCGAGGCATGGACATTGCCTTCCACATGCCGGTAGAGAGCCGGAATCGCCTTCCGTGAGAAAAAGTGGCGTTTGGGAACCAGCCACTGATGGAACCGCACATTGCACAAACTCACGGAAGGGGGCCGAGTCTACCAACTGAAAAGGCAGCAGTTGAAGTGCTAGCAATTTAGCCAAGCTAGCATTCAACCGCTGGGCATGTGGATGGCTGGGAGTGAACTTCTTTCGACGGTCCAGCAGCTGGGGCAGGGAAATTTGCCTGCTACAATCGGACGTCGGTGTACTGCTAGCAGAATGCCCGCAAGTACTTGGCTGTGCCACACGTAATTCTACACCTTCATTCCTCTCAGTGCAGGTTTCAGAGAGGACTGAAGGTATAGTGGGGTTGGAGATCCCAGCTGATGAGGAGCAAGGAGAGGTCTGCTTTGTTCTTTGGTGTGGGTCTTTAAGGTACGCTTGCCAATGAGCTGCATGGCAGGTCAACATATGTCTGGTCAAGCATGTGGTGCCCAAGCGGCTGATGTTTTGGCCACGCGAGATACGCTTGAGACATATGTTGCAAATAGCAGCGGTGCGATCTGATGCACTCGACTCAAAAAAGGCCCACACCAAAGAACTTTTGGAATAACGGGCAGAGGCAGCACCCTGCACAGGCGGAGCTCTGCGTTGTGATTCAGTCGGTGCGCTGCCCTTACGCTGGCCCCCGGAGGGCATCCTGCCTCGTTGATGTGCCTCCTCCTCATCCTCCTCCTCCTCCTCTCTCCTATCAGGCACCCACGTGGAGTCAGTGATCTCATCATCCCCTCCCTCCTCATCACTGGAGCCAATCTCGCAGTATGCTGCAGCTGCTGGAACATGACTGCCAGATTGGTATCCTTCTTGAGCATCCCCTCTCTCTGCGCTCACGCTACTGCCTTCCTATAGCTGGGTATCATCATCAGACCCTTCAAAACGCTGGGCATCCTCCTGGAGCATGTACCCAACACTGTGCTCAAACAGTTTGGGAGACTCCTCAGGAGGACATGGTGGGTCTAGGGAAGGAGTGACTGATGATGACATTGATATGAGGGAAGAGGAGACTTTGGCAGCTGCTTTGCCAGTACCCTGAGCCTGGGTGAGAGAGGATGAGGAGGGCTTGGTCGTCCACTCTACCAAGTCTTCGGCATTATGCGGCTCAACACGTCCAGCTGCCGAAAATAAGGACAAGCGTGTCCCATGGCCACGTGCTGATGACGATGCACCGCGTCCACGACCAGCACTGTTGTCTCTAGACACAGAGCCAGCTTGCCCTCTTTTATTGGCTCGTGACTGTCTGCCTCTCCTTGTTGGCCTTCCAGACATAGTAATGGCCTGCAGGGAGATGGGAAAACCAGCAATAAAGGGTAGATACAGGTGTATACTGTGCTGTGCTGGAGGCACACAACACCCACTAACTCCTGCAGATGCCTTTATTAGAGAACACCAGCAAAAAAGGGTAGATACAGGTGTATACTGTGCTGGAGGCACACAACACCCACTAACTCCTGCAGATGCCTGTATTAAAGAACAGCAATAGCGGGTATATACAGGTGTATACTGTGCTGGGGCACACAACACCCACTAACTCCTGCAGGTAACTGTATTAGAGAACAGCAATAAAGTGTAGATACAGGTGTATACTGTGCTGGGGCACACAACACCCACAAACTCCTGCCGATGCCTGTATTAGAGAACAGCAATAAAGTGTAGATACAGGTGTATACTGTGCTGGGGCACACAACACCCACTAACTCCTGTGAATGCCTGTATTAGAGAACAGCAATAAAGTGTAGATACAGGTGTATACTGTGCTGGGGCACACAACACCCACTAACTCCTGCAGATGCCTGTATTAGAGAACAGCAATAATGGGTGTAGCGGGGTCTCCTTTGAGGCCCCGGGATTACGTTACCCAGAACCCCGTTTGGCACCCAGGGTGCATGGAGCCACCGCAGAGACTCATGGGAGGGGCTATATAGGAAGGGGGTGAGGTTGAGCTCGCTCTCTTTGGACACCGCGCTGCAATCAACAGGTCCGGATCTGCTGCAGTGCAGGGCCTGAAGCCGGGGCCTTGCACAACTTCCAGAGAGCCTTTCACCCCACTGCGGAGCCTGGGTGGCACCTGACTTTATCGAGTTTGGACATCAGTTGGACCGGAGACCCGGCCGTTGCAGACACTGTGTACGGAGACACAGTAGGTGGAAGTCCCGGACTGGGATCGCGTCCGGAGTGGTGAGCGAGCACCTGCTCATTCATATAAACAGTACTTGACTAGGCCTAGAGACTGCCTTGGCTCTCCGGGTTCTACTTTACTGTCCCACAGGAGACTGGTGGCGGAACTGAGTTGAGTTAGTCTCCTGTGAGGGGTTCATTCTGCCCTTTTCGTTTTTCTACCCTTTGGATTACAAATTACTGTTCCTGTTTGTGCACCACCAGTCAAGTTGCATGCAAAGAAACTGCTCTTCTAGAGACTCCGTTTAAAATCTGGATCAGGCCTGATCTATAGTTAGAACTTAAGTTGCTGCGCCATAAGGGCGCATAGATAGAGATAGTACTACTTGGCGGGAAATCGCCTGTGTTAGACTTTCTGCTGCAGTGCTATACAAATATATATGTGTTATGTGTTAACCTTATGCCCTTTTACTCAAAGTAAAGAAACTTTATATCTTATCTCTTGCTATCAGTGTGTTGCCTTTATGCAAAGAGGTTACCCATTCAATACAGATAGATTGTGTGCATACACTGTTAGATTGTGATACTAGAGAAATCCCTAGACTAACTGTGCCAGAGTGGGTTGAGTAAATTGCCGGGGGTTGGTGGTGCTGTACACAGGGCCCGAAACAAATCCAGCGGCTCTCTTAACTGGGGGTAGCGCTACATGGGTATATACAGGTGTATACTGTGCTGGGGCACACAACACCCAATAACTCCTGCAGATGCCTGTATTAGAGAACAGCAATAAAGTGTAGATACAGGTGTATGCTGTGCTGGGGCACACAACACCCACTAACTCCTGCAGATGCCTGTATTAGAGAACAGCAATAAAGTGTAGATACAGGTGTATACTGTGCTGGGGCACACAACACCCACTAACTCCTGCAGATGCCTGTATTAGAGAACAGCAATAAAGTGTAGATACAGGTGTATACTGTGCTGGGGCACACAACACCCACTAACTCCTGCAGATGCCTGTATTAGAGAACAGCAATAAAGTGTAGATACAGGTGTATACTGTGCTTGGGCACACAACACCCACTAACTCCTGCAGATGCCTGTATTAGAGAACAGCAATAAAGTGTAGATACAGGTGTATACTGTGCTGGGGCACACAATACCCACTAACTCCTGCAGATGCCTGTATTAGAGAACAGCAATAACGGGTATATACAGGTGTATACTGTGCTGGGGCACACAACACCCACTAACTCCTGCAGATGCCTGAGAAAAGAACACACTGTCCCTGCCTATCTAGCTTAGAGAACAGCAATAAAGGGTAGATACAGGTGTATACTGTGTTGGAGGCACACAACACCCACTAACTCCTGCAGATGCCTGAGAAAAGAACACACTGTCCCTGCCTATCTAGCTTAGAGAACAGCAATAAAGGGTAGATACAGGTGTATACTGTGCTGGATGCACACAACACCCATTAACTCCTGCAGATGCCTGAGAAAAGAACACACTGTCCCTGCCTATCTAGCTTAGAGAACAGCAATAAAGGGTAGATACAGGTGTATACTGTGCTGTAGGCACACAACACCCACTAACTCCTGCAGATGCCTAAGAAAAGAACACACTGTCTCTGCCTATCTAGCTTAGAGAACAGCAATAAAGGGTAGATACATGTGTATACTGTGCTGGAGGCACACAACATCCACTAACTCCTGCAGATGCCTGAGAAAAGAACACACTGTAGAACACACTGTCCCTGCCTATCTAGCTCTTTCCCTGCACGCCGGAACACACTACACAAGGCCGCCGCGCTGGCAGGCTTATATAGTGTGGGGCGTGTACTAAACCCCCTGAGCTATAATTGGCCACAGGCATCCTGCCTGTGGCCAATTATGACTCTCCTCGCTGCCGGCACTGTGATTGGCCAAGCATGCGGGGTCACAGTGCATGCTTGGCCAATCACAGCGCCGGCAATGCAGTGCGATGGCGCAGTGCATTGTGGGCCGTTCGCGTCACACGAATTTGGCGCGAACGGCCCACAAAGTTCTGGTTTCGCCGAATAGACGAACAGGCGATGTTCGAGTCGAACATGCGTTCGACTCGAACACCGAGCTCATCCCTACTCATATGCAGCATAGTGTCAGCACTAGTGCCGCTCAACCTTCTGGTAAACTGGCGAGCACCAGCGGCCTAGTACACCCTGACCGTAGACAACACAGTACTGCAGTAACACTTGGTGACATGGTGAGTCACCAAGTGATGGTGAGTCACCCAGAATTGCAGCTCAAGCTGGTGGGGTGGCTAGCACAAGTAGTGATCTGCAGCCCCCAAGACTTCGAACACAGGCCCATAGTGCCCTTCCTGATACGCTTGCAAATCCTGATTGGCAGCCCAGATTCTGTAGCGCCCATACTTCCCCCATTCACTGGCCAACCCGGAATTCAGGTGGAAATTGTAGATTTAACGCCCCTTGAATTTTTTTAACTGTTTTTCAAGGAAGATCTGTATGGATCTATTGTAGACCAAAGCAATTTAAACGCTGGTCAATTTATCACCCAAAACCCAAATTCAACCCCTTGCCAGACAATTTGGCTGGAAACCTATAATGGTTCCCAAATTTTAGGACCTATCTGGGCCTATCCCTCAACATGGGCATTACTAAAAAGAGTGAGTTGCGGTCATATTGGTCCACTGACCCAATTCATCATATGTTGTGTTCTCTGCTGCCATGGTCAGGACTCAATACTAGCAAATCTTGTGGTTCATACACTTCAACGACAATGAGTTCTGTCGTCCTCGGAGTGACCATGAATATGATCGCCTCCACAAAATTGCTGCTATGGCCAGGGCTAGATACAAGCAGATATTGCGGTTCATGCATTTCAATGACAATGAACTCTGTCGTCCTCGGGGTGACCCTGAACATGATCAGCTCCATAAAATTCGGCCCCTTGTAAACCACTTTGGCTAAAAATTTGTAGCCTGGTTTATCCCCGATCAAGATGTCTGCATTGAGTCCCTGATTAAATTTTCTGCCCGTCTTTTTTTTAAACATTTTCTCCCCAGCAAGCGTGCCAGATGTGGGGTCAAGATGTATAAGCTCTGTGACAGGTCCACAGGCAATACATGAAAACATCTTCAAAGTTGTGGGCATGTTCTGTAAATTAAATGATGCAAATCCTCAAACAATCCATGTTAATTCCAGATTGAATAATTTGGGAGGAAAAGATGGACTTTATGGGCACGACAAATTAGTATAAAATTACTCAAGTTTTATTAAAAAATGAAAATAACAAATCATACAAATAAAAATGAATAGTATGCAAAACTATTCATCAACCTAATATTGACACACTTAAACACATCACCCAATGACCAAAATTCAATAAAGAAATAGGGTTATACTAAGTAAGATGACAGCAAGGTCAATTCTTTCAGTATATTGGATACCAATAGACGCTAGTGGCATTGATTGGTGATGTGTCGTCAGAAATTCATTCCTAAACCCGACATGTTGCGCGACATAGATCGCTTCTTCAGGAGTTTTTTGAATGTCTATGAATACAAATACATAACATAAGAACAATGTAAATAATTACAAAACAAAACAAGAGAACCTGTATGTCTGACCAAGTGCATCCAGAAACATATGATCCCCCAACAGCAATACCACTTTTGGAAACAGAGCAGAACAAGACCAGAAACAAACCAGGAAAATAGGAAAACCTCACAGATTGGAGAAGTCCACTGGATGGTTAAATCGTTTACCATAACTTACATGGGTTCAAAGATTTTCCAAGTAAAAACTGAGGTTATAGATGGTCAAGATGGCAGTAGTAGTAGAAAAAATGCCTCTGGGTATCTTGAACAAACTAAACTAAAAACAACAGGGCAAAAGACCTGTTGCTGTTGTTTTTATCTGGGGATGACACCTTACCAGCCCAACAATCTGTTACTCTTTATTAGATATTCTCACACCTACACATTTTATTAAATTTTTCCCTTCCTTTCTCCCCCCTTTTTTCTAGTCCAGACTGGGCAAAACTGCAAGTCATGACAATACTGTTAGCATAATTGACACTGCCAGCACCTATATCCATGTACCAATTTACTTTCTCCTCTACAAGTGGGATTTAAATACGGATATTGGGCTTTACACCGTAGCTATATATTACGCTATCCAGGTAAGCAGAAGCAAGCCTCTCTATATATATTGAATTGGTCAGTTTTCAATATGCTGGCAATGCTTCTAAACTATATACATGTTGTATATTTGGATATAATCATATGATTGATCCACGTGTGTTTGTTCATGTTTAGTTTGTTCAAGATACCCAGAGGCATTTTTTCTACTACTACTGCCATCTTGACCATCTATAACCTCCGTTTTTACTTGGAAAATCTTTGAACCCATGTAAGTTATGGTAAACGATTTAACCATCCAGTGGACTTCTCCAATCTGTGAGGTTTTCCTATTTTCCTGGTTTGTTTCTGGTCTTGTTCTGCTCTGTTTCCAAAAGTGGTATTGCTGTTGGGGGATCATATGTTTCTGGATGCACTTGGTCAGACATACAGGTTCTCTTGTTTTGTTTTGTAATTATTTACATTGTTCTTATGTTATGTATTTGTATTCATAGACATTCAAAAAACTCCTGAAGAAGCGATCTATGTCGCGCAACATGTCGGGTTTAGGAATGAATTTCTGACGACACATCACCAATCAATGCCACTAGCGTCTATTGGTATCCAATATACTGAAAGAATTGACCTTGCTGTCATCTTACTTAGTATAACCCTATTTCTTTATTGAATTTTGGTCATTGGGTGATGTGTTTAAGTGTGTCAATATTAGGTTGATGAATAGTTTTGCATACTATTCATTTTTATTTGTATGATTTGTTATTTTCATTTTTTAATAAAACTTGAGTAATTTTATACTAATTTGTCGTGCTCATAAAGTCCATCTTTTCCTCCCAAATTATTCAATTTACAATCTCGGGACGTGGCAATTTTCTATTACATCGTATCCCCAGTACCACTCTGGGTGGATATGATTTCCAATTTTCCATGTTAATTCCAGGTTGTGAGGCAACAAAACATGAAAAATGCCAGACTACATAGGAAGCAGCAGCAACATTGTTTGGGACTTGGTGTCACCCTTATTCAGAAAGGGGTGCCATTTATACGTGGAGAATTTTTATTGAAGCGTGGCACTTTTTAGACACCTCTATCAATCACGAATTGGTACATGTGGCACCGTGCGATCAAATCGCATTGTAAATGCTCAACTTAGTCAGGAGGAGAGAGCCTGATTGAGGTCCAATGAATTTACTTGCAGTGAGATGGAAGGACAAACTGAACATTTTGGTTCTGTCTTCCATTCACCCAGATACGGCAGTGCAAATTACTATGGCAACTGGTGTTGTTGAGAAGCCCCTCTGTGTCCATGACTACAACCTTAAAAAGGGAGGGATGGACTTCAAAGACCAGATGATGGGGCCCTACTTAGTTGCCCGTAAGGCCAGACGCTGGTATGAAAAAGTGTAGACTTATTTCAATTGGCTCTGTATAACGCTTATGTGCTATACAAAGCATCAGAAAACTGTATCCTTCCTAAAATTTCAGGAAGAGGTCATCACAGCCCTTTTGTATCCAGGAGGTGCTGTGGCCCATACTCCCAATCCAGATGCAATGAGCCAGCTGAATGAGAGTCATTTTCTGGATGTTTTTCCTGGTACCCCTACCCAACGAGCACCCCGTTTCTGTAGCAATCGTGGATACAGGCGTGACACCCGCTCTTTTTGCCCCTCCTGTCCTGGCGAATCTGGTCTCTGCATCGGGGACCGTTTCTGTCGCTACCACACACTAGTAGAGTATTAGTATAGGGTACAGCATGGCACAGTCCTAAGGCACATATCCACACAGGGTCTCAAAAGATGTTAGATGGTTATCACATTTTGAGAGACCCTAAGCTGGAATGCTCAATGTTATAATAAAAGTGTAAAAAAAAAATATATATATATATATATATATATATATATATATATAGGGCCTTGCAAAAGTATTCACCCCCTTGGCCTTCACAACCTGGAATTAACATGGATTGTTTGAGGATTTGCATCATTTAATTTACAGAACATGCCCACAACTTTGAAGAAGTTTTTCTTTTTAATTGTGAAGCAAATGGGACAAAATAACAGAAAAAAGTCAATGTGCATAACTATCCACCTCCCTAAAGTCAATAATTTGTAGAGCCACCTTTTGCGGCTATCACAGCTCCAATGAGCTTGCCACATCTTACCACTGGTTGGATGGTTTGCGCTTGTAAACAGCAATCTTTAAGTCTGACCACAGTTTTTCTATTGGATTGAGGTCTGGGCTTTGACTAGACCATTCCAACACATTTACATGTTTCCCCTTAAACCACTCAAGTGTTGCTTTAGCAGTGTGTTTGGGGTCATTGTCCCGCTGGAAGGTGAGCCTCCGTCCTAGCCTCAAATCCCACACAGAGTGGTACAGGTTTTGCTCAAGAATATCCCTGTATTTAGCACCATCCATATTTCCCTCAACACTGACCAGTTTCCCAGTTCTGCCTGCTGAAATATGATGGGATGGTGTTCTTTGGGTGATGTGATGTGTTGGGTCTGCGCCAGACATTTTCTTTGATGCCCAAAAAGTTCAATTTTAGTCTCATCAGACCAGAGCACCTTCCACCATACATTTTGGGAGTCTACCACATGCCTTTTCGCAAACTCAAAATGTGCCATTTAGTTTTTTGCTGAAAGTGATGGCTTTCTTCTGGCCACTCTGCTATAAAGCCCAACTCTATGGAGCATAAGGCTTATTGTCGTCCTATGTACAGATACTCCATTCTCTGCTGTGGAACTCTGCAGCTCCTCCAGGGTTACCTTAGGTCTCTGTGCTGCCTCTCTGATTAATGCCATCTTTGCCCGGTCTGTGAGTTTTGGTGTGCGGCCGTCTCTTGGCAGGTTTGCTGTTGTGCCACGTTCTTTCCATTTGGTTATGATATATTTGATGGTGCTCCTAGGGATCATCAAAGATTTGGATATTTTTTTATAACCTAATGCTGACTTGTACTTCTCAATAACATTAAGTAGACAAGGATGGTGTTGGGATTTTTAGGTGCAAAGAAAATATATCAAATATATTATTAAAAATATTTACTTTTTATTTTAAGCAAACAAAATAAAAAATTATAAAAGTGTATAGCAATGGCAAGTACAAATATCACAAATATTACAGGACAGCATGGTAGAATGATATTCCCGACATGTTTCACCCATAAATCGGGCTTCTTTAAGGGAAACTGTCCGATTGAAAGTACAAGCCTTCTAAAAAGAACAAAAACAAATTCATATGTATCAAAATCAGTAGGTCTAAACATCATGCTACACAGGATTGCATTAAGTTGCATCAATTTTATGCATATGCGTCTCATATCTCCAAAATGCATCCCCTTACCTATCTCTCCTATAGAATGCACTTAGCAGCTATGGGTGTTGCCGGCTTTACCTCATGCTTAATCTTCCTTCCTGCTACTTCCTGCCCAGCCTCCCATATGCCTCTCTATTTAAATTCCACTCAGAACAGTTTCTTGTTGCTTGAGCAACACTTATTCCTGTGCGCCTTTTGTGAAAACGTTCCTAACCTGACTTCTCGTGAACTGATCTCTTGTGTACCGACTTGGCTAGTTCTCCTGATTATGTTGTCTGCTGCCCACCCTGACCTTTTGCTCCATCCCTCCATCCATCCATCCATGAATTTAATCGCTGCATCGCAATTCGGGGGTCCCCGATGCGGCATGGATGCATGCGACCCCAATAATCGATGTCCGTGATGTCATCTGTCATCTGACATGCCCCGCCCCTCCTGGGAGAGTGCTCCGACCGTGTCTGTCAAAATAAATTAAGTGGCCACCGCTGTATGTGCTTTTTAAAATATGTGCAGATTTATACCTCATATCTCAGTGTGTATATAACTGTATATGCCGCTCATGTGACTGCATGGTCCGGCCCGCCTCTCTCCTCTCTCAAGTCTCAAGTCTCTCCTGACGTCAGCCCCGCCCACCTTTCTTCTGATCTGATAGCTACAGTCGGTGGGCAGGCTGAGAACTCCCACTGATGTCAGGAGAGCGAGAGACATGAGACTTGAGAGGAGAGAGGCGGGCCAGACCATGCAGTCACATGAGCGGCATATACAGTTATATACACACTGAGATATGAGGTATGAATCTGCATATATTTTAAAAAGCACATACAGCGTTGGTCACTTAATGGATTATAACGCGGCATTTATTACCACACAGGTATTTTAACAGCAGTATGTGATCATGTACTCCTACACGTGCTCTGTGCTGGCATTTCTCTGACTCCCCGTTTGCACATTCCACTGTGTTAACTCCTAGTGTGCTGGAATGTGCAAAGCCCAGAGAAATTTCAGCACAGAGACAGTACAGTGAAACTCACAGGGCTGTTTGTCAGTTGTGGATTCTAATCCCTCCTGACCTCCCAGCAGCCGTGTGTGTGAATTCCAGTACCCTGTAGTGCACCGGATTAGTGCACTTTTTAAAGGGGGGTTCCACCCTATTTTTAGTTTATTAAAAGTCAGCAGCTACAAAAAGTGTAGCTGCTGACTTTTATGAAACCAACACTCACCTGTTCCACGGTCCATCGATGCGGCCGCACGGAGCCCCGCTCCTCTCCCCCTCCTCTCCGCCGTCAAATCTACTGTGGGCACCCGGCCATGACAGCTTACGGCTTCACGGCTGGGCGCGCACTGCGCTCTGCCATTGGCCAGTCAATCTTCTGGGACCTGTGTTGTGTCCCAGAAGATCGCTGTCACGGAGGGGCCGCCTAGGGCGAGAGGAGTCACCGCCTAGGTGGCCGGGACAGGAAGGAGAAAGTGGGACAGGAAGCCCCTCTAAAAAATGACATGCCAAATGTGGCATGTCAGGGGGCGAGGAGTGCTTAAAGCGGAAGTTCCACTGGGTGGAACTCCGCTTTAAGGGAGTGAGGTTATTTTTAATTCAAAGCAGTTCCAGTAAATGTTTTGTTTATTAAAAGTCAGCAGCTACAAAAAAAGTGTATCTTCTGACCTTTAATAAAAAGACACTCACCTGTCCCACAATCCAGTGACGTGGCCACCCAAACACTCCATGCTCTCCCCCGCCTTTCCACGGCTCTGGCAATACTACTGTGGGCATCCGGCTGTGACAGCTTGCAGCTTCACAGCTGTGTGCGCATGTCTCACTGAGCTGTCCTGCATAGCCGGGCAATCTTCTGGGACCTGTGATAATAATTGTAGATGGATGCAGGAACTGCATAAGCAGGAGAAAGGTAGAGAAAGAAAAAGAGTAAAGAAAACAAGTAAAAGTGGAGGGAGAAGGGAAAGAAAGGAAAAGGAAAGAAAAAAGGAGGGGAGGAAAAGAAAGACGGGGGGAGGGAATATAAAAGGGGGGAAGAGAATGGAATGGGGAATGGAAAGGAGTAGGGGAGGGAAGAAACAAAGAGAGTGGTGGAGAGGAGGGGAAAAAGGAAGGAAGGAAAGGGATGTAGGAAGTGAAAGAGGCAGAGGGGGGAAGGGAGGGGAGGAAAAAAAAGAGAGAGGGGGAGGGAACAGGGAAGGTAAGGTGATGAAGGGGGGTGGGGGAGGGGTGAAAGGAAGGGGGCTGGGGAAGAAAAAAGGTGGCAGAAAGAGGAGGGAAGCCTAAAGTAACTGACCTTAAATAAAATAAATTGATGCTTGGGTCTGGGGAAGGGGGAGAGGGTCTCAATACATGAGAACCAAAACCCAGCAGGAATGCCTTAATGCTGCAACAGGAATGGTGGTCAACATACAGGAGCCACACGATGACCCCAGCTATTGTGTCCTACAAGATAAAGAGATACCAGAAAATTGGTCGGGCAACAAACGTCATTGTGTGGCTCCTGTATGTTGACCACCATTCCTGCTAACCTATTGCAGCATTAAGGCATTCCTGCTGGGTTTTGGTTCTCCAGCATAGGGATCTGATATGATGGGGTCAGCCTCTCTTGTATCTCCAGCCCAAGCCCCACTGAAGGAATAGATGGTGGCTAGGGTCAGGAGGAACACGAGTGCCTGTAAGTGTTGTTTGCAGGGCTTGGTAATTCAGGCAGCACATCAGATAAGGAGCAGGAATAATGCTCGGTAGATCAGCCGATGTTAAAGAGGAGTCGCTCTTCCATGCGACTAAGATTCTTCTGTAAATTCTGCACAATATATGATAGCGCAGAAATTGATCTGCAAATGTCCTCTAGTGGAGAGGCCTCCCTTTCAGACTCCATCCATGGCTGACTGGTACTGTCACGTACCTGGTAGGAGTCTGATATGACGAGGTCAGCCTCTCTCATCTCCCAGCCCAAGCCCCACTGAAGGTGGAAGAGATGATGGCTAGGGTCAGGAGGAACACGAGTGCCTTGTAAGTGTTGCTTGCAGAGTTTGCAGGTGGAGTTGTAGGCTTGGCAGTTCAGGCAGCACATCACATAAGGAGCTGGAATAATGCTTGGTTGATCAGCCGATGTTAAACTCCGACCAGCTTGCAGGTTCAGGTTTCATGGCTTGCCGGAACTTCCTGTAGTTGGGAGACAAGGGTATACTGGACCCACGGAAACTGGAATGACAGGCAGCCAGCACAAGCACTCAGAGACAGCGTTGAGCCAAGCAGAAAACAGGAGCAGGGTCACAAGGATAGCCGGGTTCGGAAGCAGGCAGGCAGCAAGGTACCTTGACCTTGCAGAAGCAAGGTCAAATAGTAAGCCGGGATCAGGAACCAGTAATCAGGAATATAACAGAGTTCGATTTGTTGTGGGGGGCGTGACCGGATGGAGACGTGGAATGAGAGTGTGTGTCTCCTCCAGCCTTCTGTTCATCGTGGTCCCTTCCTTGTTGGTTCCCAGCAGGAGACACTAGGCGGCACCATAAGCTGTAGCCCGCCTCCATCTGCTTTCGTCTGGCCGCCCGACCACCCGCCCGAATAGGCAGAGGGTGGCGGAGGAAGAACCGCAGAGACCCATGAAGTCACAGAGGGCAGACGCACAGGGAGAGTACTAGTGCGGCGTGAGACAGCGGCACAGAGCCGCGAGGTACTCGAGACACCTGGAAGCGCCAACAAACCTTCTCCTGAGGTACATGGTCGTGGATGCACAAACCCCCGATGGAATCCTGTGAATCCTGAGTTTTGACTATACTTCGAGCCCGGTATCCAGGACTAGGGGAGTCCCGACTGAGCCGGAAAGCCTGAAAGGTTACGTTAGTAACAAACTTGCACACTGCATACTGCACATTCTATACTGATTCCACACTGATCATATGCAGGAGCAGACGAAGTTAGAGAGATGCTGAGTTAAAAGACTGTGTTACGTAAAATATCTGCTTACAGAGACGTGCAGTGCAATAAATTTGATAAAAGACTGTGTTACGTAAAATATCTGCATACAGAGAAGTGCAGTGCAATAAATTTGATAAACTGGACATATTGAATACATCTAGAATAAGCCTCTAGACTTCTCCCTTTTCCATACTTTCTTATTGCTTATCTGACTGTTGTTGACCTGCTGCTGACCTGTGCTAGGAGTTAGGAGAAGTCCCTCTTGATATTAGGCCTCCCCAAAACTATCCTTAAGGCTAAAATCTCCTTTAAGTTTAAAAAAAAAACTGTGTTGGTTAGCTGAAGAGTGGATGTCAGCAAGGCGAAGAGGGGATGAGCATGCCAGCCAGGAGAGTGTGGGGCCACAATCTTTACGGTCAGCAAAGGAAAAAGATAAGGACAAAGACAAGGGGAGTCAGGCCGCAGCAGCAGCTAAACTGGAGAGATATGCCCATACCCCGGATCACACTCCAACTAAAAGGGGGCAGCAGTCCCAGGTTAAAGTGCTAACAGACAGGAAGAGCCAAGGACAAATGGTAGCCGCAGCAGTTAAAAACATAGGCAATAAAATCACGGCCATGGCTGACAAAGGGACTGAGATAAATACAGCACTAGCCCCTCCAGTAGAGGGAGCCCCCACATTAAATGATGTATTGCTGGCGGTCAATGTGTGCAAACAGTCGTTGGGGGAACTATGTGATCAAATGAAGGGCATTAAAGAGGAATTGTCTTTAGTATGGCAAGAGCTCTAAAAAATGGCTGAGATAATAACTGCGGCAGAAGCAAGAATAAGTCAAATAGAGGATGATCTACACCCAGTAAAACAGGAGGTTAAAATATTGAAAGATCAAATGAGCAAGTTTGGTGAAAAAATTTATGAAATGGAAAATAGGCTCCGCAGGGATAATGTGAGGCTGGTGGGACTCCCGGAAAAGAGCGAGGGGACTAATCCGATAGAATTTTTGGAAAACTGGTTTATTGAGTTATTTGGAAGAGAAACTTTTTCGCAACAGTTTTCCGTAGAAAGAGCGCATAGAGTTACTTTCAAGCCCCCACCCCCTGGAGGACACCCTAGATCAATGCTACTGAAATTTTTAAACTATAAGGACAAAGTAACTTTATTGCGTAAGGGCAGAGAGATGGGGAATATTTTCTATGGTGGATCTTGATGTACCCCGACTTCTCACCTTACCTGCAGAAGCGCAGGGCGGGGTTTATGGAAATTAAACGCAGACTTCAAAAATGTTATGTCACCTACGCATTTTTGTACCCAGCTCAGCTACAAATGGTAGCGACGGGAGGGACTCAGTTCTTTGAATCCCCCGAGGGAGTGATAGCATGGTTGGAGGACAAAAAGGATCAGCTGTTAACAAAATGAGGGGACATTTAGTTTGAAGATGGGATATACGGAGGTTCACTTGAAGGATTAAAAGTATATTGTTCAGAGGGTGGAGGGAGACACACAGTATGAGAGGAAACAAAGGAACGTGTGGGAAATGTATAAAAATAAAACTTGTTTGAAGATCGTAGGGGGAGTGGAGGAAGGGGGGGTTGGGAAGAGAGTCACAAGAGTGGGTGTAGAGGAGAGTGCGGGGATGTATGTACTGATCACAAAAAAAGCCCCAAGGGATTACGTAGAAAGGTGTAGGGAGGGAGGGGGGAGGGGGGGCAGTAAGATACAAAAGTGGGATATCACAAGGGATGCAGAAGGGACTGAACATAGATATTACTTTCATGATAGAAGGAGGAAATTAATGCTAAAATATGCTCACATAGCACACTTAAGAGAAAAATATGTATTTACTACACAAAATGGAAAACAAAGGATACAAACAATTAATGGTAAAACAAACACATAAAATAAATGTAGGGAAAAACTTCACATTTTTAACACAAAACGGAAAACAAGAATATTTGGGCACCGCATGGCATAGGGGGACGATTATATTTTTGTTCACAGGGCTTTTTTTACAGGGTTTTTTTTTCCGACCTCTCTCAGGATGCTTTTTGCCCTCCTGTTCTTGTTTTTAAATTTTCCACTCTCGTTTGAATTTTCATGCAGTCTAGAGTACCGAATATAGGATCTTGGAATGTCCAAGGGTTGGGTAAGAGAGCTGCAGTGTTTGATATGTTGGAAATGTAGGAGGTGGGACTGGTCTGCCTGCAAGAGAGACACCTAACTAAGGTTACTAAGCAACAAGTTCGAAGTAAGAAGTTTCAATATCAATATCACTCGGTGCACACCTCTTATTCAAGGGGGGTGACTGTGTTGGTAAAAAGGGGAGTGGCGTTCACTTGCAGGCAGATCAGTATAGATGAGGCGGGGCGGTATATCTTTATTGTGTAATAGAAAATAGGGAATATGTTCTTGCAAATATTTATATTCCTCCACCTTTTAAACTAGAAGTTATGTATAGACTAATGGAATTTATAATGGATAAAACCGGGACAGCAGTTATAGCAATGGGGGACTTCAACAAGGTTATAAATAAAAAACTGGATAGGTTCCAAGCGGGAAAACGGGAGCAGAATGTTTCAAGACGCCTATATAATTTCCTAAAAGAAGCAGGGTTATTTGATATGTGGAGAGTGCGGAATCCAGATGTGTTACAATACTCATGTTTCTCAAGCTCCTATTCCACACTCTCCAGGATAGACCTGGCCCTGGGCAACGTGGAAGCATCTCAGATAATAAAGGATATAGTATACCAGCCTAGAGGGGTGTCGGACCACTCACTGATGGCGGTCTCGGTAAACTTGGAAGGGCAAAGACCTCTCAGGGTATAGAAGATGAGTCCTCTGTGGTTTGAATTAATAGGGAATCCTGATGAGGTTCTATTTAAATTAAAAGAGTTTATAGAGTGACAAGGGGAGTGATGTGGGACGCACTGAAGGCATTCCTCAGGGGTATATGTATTCAACAAATGGCAAAAATTAAAAAGGCATCAAGGGAGTGGGAGAACAAGATTAGGAAGGAGCTAGTGAATGCAGAAAAGGAATATGTGGAAAACCCAACCCCAGAGAAACAAAGAGTATGGTTGAATAAGCAACAGGAATATAAAGTCGTAGTGACCAGGAAATCAGAGAATAAGAGATTATTCCAGAAGAAAGTTGCATTTGGGGAGGGGGGAAATGTTGGACAGATGTTGGCTCACTTAGTGAGAACTAACTCCTCCCCCTCTGCAGTACCCGCGATTAGGACATCGAAGGGAGAAATCTGTAAGTGTTGCTTGCAGAGTTGCAGGTGGAGTTGTAGGCTTGGTAGTTCAGGCAAGCACATCAGATAAGGAGCTGGAATAATGCTCGGTAGATCAACCAATGTTAAAGAGGAACTGCGAGCAGCTTGCAGGTTCATTTTTTGTGGCTTGCCGGAACTTCCTGTAGTCAGGAGACAGGAGTATATTGGACCCACGGGAACTGGAATGACAGGCACTTGGAGACAGCGTTGAGCCAAGCAGCAAACAGGAGCAGGGTCAAGGAAAGCCAAGTTCAGCAACAGATATCAAGCAAGGTATAAACAGGATTCAGGACACAGCTGAAGACCAGTCAGCACTGCTCAGGAGTCAGGGCACCCTTTAAATAGGCCGTCTGGCGCCAATTGGGAATAAGGACGCGCTCATGCGCATGCACGCAGTCCGTCGCACACGCGCATTTGCGAATCTGTTGTCGCCCGTGAGCATGCGCTTGTGCACGTGTGCGCCGGGCGCATTCTAACAGTTCTCTTACAGAAACCCTCTCCCCCTTTCCCGGACCCAAGCATCATTTTATTTTATTCAAGGTCAGTTACTTTAGACTTCCCCCTTACACCCCCCCCCTCCGGTTTCCTTACCCCCTTTTTTTCTTCCTTCCCTTCTTTCGCCCTTCTCCTCCCTTACTTTCCCTTCCCTTCCTCCCCTCCCCACCCCCCTTCTTCACAGTACCTGCCCTCTTCCCTCCCCCTTCCCTCTCTCTTTGACTTCCTACATCCCTTTGCTTCCTTCCTTTTTTCCCCTTCTCCCCACCCCTCTCTTTCTTTCTTCCCTCCCTCCCCTACCCCTTTCCATTCCCCATTCCATCCTGCTCTCCCCTTTTTCACTCCCTTTTCTCCCACCCCCTTACCTTTCTCCTGTTTACTGTCCGTGTATGAGTGCAGTTAATGCATCCATCTATAATTATTATTAGTAAACTTAGATATATGTCCATTGTCTGCACGTCCCCCCCTAGCTGTCGCGGGGGAACCCTGGTAGCGCTTTTGCTTTGGTTGAACCTGGCAGGTAAGCAACTTTGCTCTTTTTCCCCCCCTTTTAATATAATTCATTGATTGTTAATAAATTGTGTATACTTTGTATTGTTATGACAGTTTGTGTTTATCAATCAATTTGCAGATACTCTCCTGATGAAGCGACATTCAGGCATTTATGTTATCTGTGAACAATCATTCCAACAATCATCCCAAAGTGATCCTCCCTCCTAGGGGACCATTATTACATTTTATTATTATGCATTTTTATAATGTACCCAACAATATGTTTTTAATTGTGTATTAATTCTGTATTGATAAAAATCATTTATTTACTTATTATACAATTTGAATTTATGTTGTGCAAGCCAGTACCAAGATAGTCCCCAATTTTCTTGTTTTGGGCGACCGGCTGGGGACCGATCTCCCAGCTCCCCTATTTCACCTCAAGAAATGAGATAGGCAGTCATAAACGAAAAGCTGCGTATATTCCAGTAAATGTACCATAGTTAGTAGACGCTATAACTTTTGTGCAAACCTATAAATATACGCTTTTTTAAATTTTTACCCATGACATGGGGCTGAATACATTTTGGTCTAAATGTATGACTAAAGTGAGTTTATTGGATTTTTTTTACAACAAAAAGTAGAAAAATAGGATTTTTTACTCACCGTAAAATCCTTTTCTCTGAGTCCATGGACCGACACAGCTTCTCTATTGACAAAGTGGGTATTATCCGTTAATTAGGAGTGACTAGGCAGAAAAACTTGTAAAAAGTGTTGCATCACACCTTCTACAGTACCGCCCAGGGGGCGGACCCTCTGGGTATACCCTCTCAGTCTGCACATCGCAGATCAGTTCGTCAAAAAGCAGTACAAACTTAAAAGGAGGGGTGGGTGCTGTGTCGGTCCATGGACTCAGAGAAAAGGATTTTACGGTGAGTAAAAAATCCTATTTACTCTTTCGTCCATGGACCGACACAGCTTCTCTATTGACAAAGTGGGACGTCCCAAAGCAGTGTCAGAGAAAAAACGAGGGGTGGTAACAGCATAAAAACAAACTTCACCCCAAAACACAAAACAGCACTCCTCCAACGGAGGAGTTGCAACTCTAAACAGCCGCCTGCAAAACCTTGCGGCCGAAAGAGGCATCCGAAGATGCACCTACATCAACTTTGTAGAATCTTGTGAAAGTGTGAGCGGACGACCAAGTCGCCGCTTTACATAGTTGGGAAACAGACGCTTGATGTCGGAAAGCCCAAGAGGCACCTATTGCCCTGGTCGAATGCGCCGTGACAGGAAAGGGGGGCGCCTGACCCTTTAAGGCGTAAGCCTGGATTACTATCTGTCGGATCCACCTAGAGATGGTGGCCGATGAGACTGCTTGGCCCTTCTTGGGACCAGCCACCGAAACAAACAGTGAGTCTGACTTCCGGAACAGGGAAGTAGCAGATATGTATACTCTCAAAGCTCGGACAACGTCCAAGGAATGCAACGCCGACTCCTTAGGATTCGACGGCTGAGGACACAAGGATGGAAGTACAATGTCTTCGTTGAGATGAAAAGCCGAAACGACCTTCGGAAGAAAGGAAGGCTGCGGCCGCAGCACCACCTTATCCTTGTGGAAAATCAAATAGGGAGCCTTGCAGGACAAGGCTGCCAGCTCAGAGACTCGTCTAACTGACGTAACAGCCACCAAAAAGACCACCTTCTGAGAAAGTGTCAACAGGGGAATATCTCTAATATTCTCAAACGTTGCCTTCTGAAGCACCGAGAGGACCAGGTTCAAGTCCCACGGAGGTAACGGGGGGCGGACCGGAGGGGCCACATGTCGAACCCCCTGCACAAATGTACTCACGAGAGAGTGAGTCGCCAGGGGTCGCTGAAAAAAGACAGCCAGGGCAGATATCTGTCCCTTAATCGTACTTAGGGCAAGCCTTTGGTCTACCCCATGCTGTAAAAACAGCAGGATTCTGGAAACCAAATAGGTACGCGGATGCCATTTCATTTCCTCACACATGGAGATGTAGGCCCTCCAAGTGCGGTGATAGACCTTCCTAGAGGACGGTTTCCGAGCACTTCTCATAGTAGAAATTACTGAGTCTGACAGGCCCCGGTCTCTCAGTACCTGGTTCTCAACAGCCATGCCGTTAAAGCCAATGACTGTAAAGCAGGATGGAATATGGGACCTTGCGACAGCAGGTCCTTCCGTAGTGGTAGGCGCCAGGGGACGTCTGCTACCAGACGTACTAGATCGGCGTACCAAGGACGCTGAGGCCAATCTGGAGCGATTAGGAATTCCCTCTGCCTCCACTCTGCGGAGCAGAAGAGGAAGAAGCCTTAAGGGAGGGAAGGCATAGATTAGCCGATACTGGCCCCACGATGCTACCAACGCGTCCGTTGCGTCTGCCCATGGGTCTCTTGACCGGGCCACAAACCTCAATACCTTCCGATTGAGTCGGGAAGCCAGAAGATCTACGTCTGGTGTGCCCCATCTTTGGCAGAGGAGTTGGAACACCTCCGGGTGTAAGGACCATTCTCCCTGGTCCAGCATCTGGCGGCTCAGGTAGTCCGCCTGCCAGTTTTCCACACCCGGAATGTACACGGCCGACAGTGCCGGTACGCTCCTCTCTGCCCACTTCAGGATGCGAGCGATCTCCGATGCTGCAGCTGAGCTTCTTGTTCCTCCTTGATGATTGACATATGCCACTGCTGTGGCGTTGTCTGACTGGATCCTGACTGGACGCCCTTGCAGTCTCTGAGACCATTTGAAGAGGCACAGCTTGATCGCCCGGATCTCCAGGACATTGATCGGCAGGAGGGCTTCCTCTGGGGTCCAGCGACCTTGCGCCGACTGGACACCCCAGACTCCCCCCCAACCTGTAAGGCTGGCGTCCGTCGTGATCACTATCCAGTAAACCGGAAGAAATGACTTCCCGGCCATTAGAGCCGGTGCTGTCAGCCACCATACCAGGGATCTCCTGACTAGGTGGCTCACTCGGATTTGATAATCCAGAGATGAAGGGCATCTGTTCCATCTGGACAGAACTTCCCTCTGTAACACTCGAGTGTGGTATTGAGCATATGGGACCGCCTCGAAGGAGGCTACCATGAGGCCCAACACTCGCATGCAAAAACGGAGTGACGACCAATTCCTGGAAGTCAGCTGCCGTACTGCAGCCCGGAGGGTCTGCAACTTCTCCACAGGGAGGAATACCTTTGCCTCTGAGGAATCCAGAATCAACCCCAGGTACACTAGGCGTTGAGTGGGCACCAATACTGACTTTTGCGTGTTTAGTATCCAACCACAGTCTCGAAGAGTCTGACAGGTAATGGACACGCTTACCTCTAATTCTGAGCTTGAAGGGCCCTTCAGCAGAAGGTCGTCCAAGTAACCTGTGATAGCGATACCCCGCTGTCTTAGAAGTGCCAGAATCGGAGCGAGCACCTTGGTGAACGTCCTGGGTGCTGAGGCAAGGCCAAACGGGAGGGCCACAAACTGGTAGTGGTTCTTCCCGATAGCAAATCGCAGAAACCTCTGGTGTCTGGAGTATATGGGGACATGCAGGTATGCGTCCTTGATGTCCAAGGAGGCCAGAAAGTCCCCCGGATGGAGAGCCGTGACTACGGATCGAACCGACTCCATCCGAAATCTTTGTACCTTCACAAAGCAATTGAGGGCTCTGAGATCCAAGATTGGACGAACCCCCTCCTTCTTTGGCACAATGAACAGATTTGAGTAAAAACCCTGACCCCGTTCCTGTTCTGGAACTGGAATAACTACCCCGCGTTCCAGTAGACCCTGGACCGCCCCATACAGGGCCTCCCGACGGGTCGGTAGTAGCTGGAGATTGGAGGTGATGAATCTGTCTGGTGGACAAGAGAGAAATTCTATCTTGTAGCCTGAGGAGATTACTTCGCAAACCCACCTGTCGGAGACTAGAGCAGTCCACTGAGTCGCGAATTTGCGAAGACGTCCCCCCACCCGAGAGCTGGGTGGGGGCGGACCTTCATGTGGACGCAGATTTGTCCACAGGCTTGTTGGGTCTGCGGGACCAAGGACGCTTTTGTCCTTGGGCAGGCGCTTTATCGGCCTGGGGTCTTTTCCCTGTCGCCTTAAGAGGGCGAAAAAACCGCTTACGTGCAGTAAAGGAGGGCCCTTGCCCTTGGCGTGGTCCCCTACCCTTGCTAGTTTGGGGAAGCAAAGTGCTTTTACCTCCTGTAGCATCCTTGATGATGTCATCCAGAGAAGCCCCAAAAAGTCTGTCGCCCTTAAAAGGCAGATCCAATAGGGCTTTCTTGGAAGTCTGGTCCGCAGACCAGCCCTTTAGCCAGATCAGGCGGCGTATTGCTACTGCATAAACCGAAGCTCTTGACAGCAGGGGAATAGTATCCATGTCTGACTCGCAGACAAACTTAAGGCCCTGGACCAACTGGTCGGCCAAAGTTATCTCATTAGGAGGAGCATCGCGCTCCTTTAACCCCTGGAGTAGCAATTTTGCCCATTCAGTAAGTGTCTGAGACACTAGGGCCCCCGCCAATGCCGGGCGTACTGCTGAGCCTACCACTGAGTATAGGTAGCGAGCGAGTGCTTCAGCCTTCTTATCCACAGGGTCCTTGAAAACAGGAGCCCCTTCTACTGGAATAGTGGTGGCTCTATTAAGTCTGGACACCGAAGGGTCCACTATAGGGGGAGAGGTCCATATCTTCAGAAAACTCTCCTCAAAGGGGTACCGTACTGCAAACCTCTTTGGGGCTGTAAAGACCCTCAGTGGGTTCTCCCATTCCTTGTATAAGAGTTTGTCAAAATAAGACACACAAGGGAACACCTTAGCAGTGCGGGCAGGTTTACGAAACCCAAAGGGGACTGGAGTATCTGCTACTTCTTCAGTCCTTTCCAACTTTAGCGTATCCCGCACTGCAGTAATAAGGTCAGATACCAAAGCCGTCTCGCGTACTGACCTGGACTTGGAGTCCTCCTCACTGTCCGATCGGTCACGGTCTGCAGTCTCTGATGCATCAGAATCTGGGCCATGAGCCGTAGCTGGACCTGGTTCTGCATCAGAAATATCCCCAGAAGATTGCAGGGGACGGGGGCGTTTATTACCCCCTGTATTCCCGTGTGCTGCTTCCACCCTGGCAGCAAACGCCTCTAGGATTGCCGACATAGCGTCCATAGACACCTCAGGGACACCAGCTGCTAAATCTGGTGTTTCAGGGGAGAAGACATCTGGCTCAGATGCCATGCTGACCACACGCTGACACTCACAGGGCTCCAGGCAAGATATCAATAGGCCACCCTCCTGCGCTGCAGAGATGCTGGGTTACCCAGAGGACTCACCACCCTGGATAGGTACTGCTATGCTGCGCCTATGATGCTGTCCCCTTGCTGCTGTGTCAGTCTGCTTCTTTTATCAGCACTTCCTGTGTGAATTTTCGCGCCAGTGTAATGCACCCTAGAGGCCGGAGGCTCTCGCAAAATGGTTGCCAAAACCGTCTGTATGGAAGATAATGTGGGCTCTAAGAAAATGGCCGCCGACAGAAGATAGAGGTCAGGCAGCCATAGCCCACAAAAAAGATGGCCGCCGAACGGCAATATCTGCATACAGGGTGGACAAACATGGCCGCCGATCACCTGATAGGGGCCAGTGGGTGTGGCCGAACTACAGGAAGATGGCCGCCAGGCAGTTACAAGAGGCCAAACTTGGCATGGACCACCTCAAAATGGCCGCCGACAGCATGGAGACACAGAAACACAGGTAAGCAAAAATGACATTTCTTTTAAATGTTAGTTACAGCCAGCCCCGCTCCAGTGGGACCCCCTAGGTGACCCCCAGCACCCAGCAACCTTTAGCTAGAAGCCCAGGGAGGAGGGAAAGGCAGGGAGAGAGGGAAGAAAGGGGCCACAACCACTTACTTGATCTCTCCAGGAATGTCCAGCTAAATCACCCAGCCGAGGCAGGGGAGTTTTACTTACCTATCCTGCATGTATTCTGCTGGAAGACATTCCAAACAGATCATCGTCCGCGCACGGAAGGTGACTGTTGGCCAGGCATGCTGTGATTGGACCCAGAAGGGACGATCATATGTATGCCCTGGAGCATGACGCTCACCGGACAGGCTGCTGCGACTCGGCCGTAAGGTCAGCCGAAGCTGAGCGGTCCGATGCAAGCCTTGGAGCGTAAGCTCACCGGCCAGGCTGCTGCGACTCGGCCGTAAGGTCAGCCGAAGCTGAGCGGTCCGATGCAGGCCCTGGAGCGTAGGCTCACCGGCCACCCGTGGAGCGACGGGCATGTCGTGGAAAACCCAGCGCGTAGCTAGGGTCGGCACACGCTCGATGGCCGAAACTGGGGAGACTACAAGGATCGAGGATCCAGCCTGTCACCCAGTCGGCAGTTGATCGAAGATCGCAGGAAACAACAAATGTAGCAAAAAAATAAAAAATATATATATCTTTTTTCCCCGGACCAATGAGCCCGAAGGGAGCCATGTCCTACTCCTTGCTAGACAGAAAAAAACTGATCTGCGATGTGCAGACTGAGAGGGTATACCCAGAGGGTCCGCCCCCTGGGCGGTACTGTAGAAGGTGTGATGCAACACTTTTTACAAGTTTTTCTGCCTAGTCACTCCTAATTAACGGATAATACCCACTTTGTCAATAGAGAAGCTGTGTCGGTCCATGGACGAAAGAGTAATATCATTTTTTTTTCAACATTTTCGGTCCTTTTTGTTTATATAGCAAAAATAAAAATCACAAAGTTGATCAAATACCACAAAAAAAATCTATATTTGTGGGGAAAAAAAGGACACAAATTTAGTTTGTGTACAGCATTGCATGACTGCACAATTACCAGTTGAAGCAGTGCCAAATTGTAAAAAGTGTTCTGGTTAATTGGTCGACTATGTGGCAAATGAGGTTTGTTGTTAAAGTGTTACTAAACCCAGGATTCTGCATTCACTGTCTAGTCTCACTGTCTAGTCTCACTGTCTAGTCTCCCACAGTACACAGAATATGGAAATGCAAATATTTTAGTAAATATGAACTGCTAAATACAGTTTCTCATCAGAAGTATATAGCAGTCTTGTGACGTCTATCAGTGTCTGGTTAAAGCTTGTAGGGGGAGTTTTCATTCTACTCCGACTGTCCTGTGAAGCTGCAGGACCCCTGAGCCTCTGTCTGGACAGTACTGATTGGCCTTGTGCCAATCAGTCCTTTGATTACTTGACCCCTATCAACTCTGCTGACCCCTGTACACTGCCCTGCTAACCCCAATCCTCGGCTCTACTGACCCCTGTCTTCCTATGTCCGGCTGACCATTGTCCTCTGACCTTGCTGACCCCTGTCCTCTGCCTTGCTTGACACTCTGTACACTATCCGACAAACTAATAGCCCCCTGTCCACCCCACCGGTGGTGACACCATAGAGGCACTGATTTCCCAAGAGAGGTTCCCCCACCCTGCCGGGTGATGGGCTAAGCTCTACTTTTGAGCTCCCAAGTGGGGACATTACTTCTGTTGGTTTGGACTCCATCCTAAAAAGGTACTTCCTTTCCTTCTTGCCTGGTGAACAATAAGCCTCACTAGTGACTGCTCAGAGGAAATAATCTACTCAGGAGGAACATTTTTCTATATCATGGCCGTGTTAGGATAAATCCCAATCGTAAGTGGGATTTGCCTTACCTCTTATAGCCATCTACTATTACTGGGCCCCTCCATATCTCCAGATATTTAAACTAATCTGGTTCACCTTTCTATATTCCCTCTTGAACCCATATCCATGTATGTGCCCTAATAGAGTGGCTAGATTATATAACATTCATTGGCCACCCTGGGAGGTATGCTCCCATCGGCCCAATGTTGGGTTTTGAACACCTTGTATCATCTGCCAATTTATCGTTCACCACTTGGAGGCACATTTGTCCATTCTCTGGATACAGATCCAGAGAATGGACAAATGTACCTCCAAGGGGAGAACCCTAAATTAGCAGATAATACAAGGCGTCCAAAACCCAACATTGGGTGATCCTGCCCGCTGTTTGACTTTTCAAGGTCAATCAGTAGCACCTATCCAATCTGTCCTGAGGAAGCAAATCTTTTGCAAAATGCGTTGACAAGCACGCATGGAGGAGTCATGGACCTGACTTTTTGATATCTATACTAATTTTCTTGTTTTTCGAAGGACCTTTTGTGCCTATATGATTGGATCCATGCCTCCATGTTTGAAATTAGGTATCTGTTCAACTAATGCTGTGTAACGGGTGTTGTAGTGATTTTAATAATGTGTCGTTTTTAACAATGATTGTAATAAAGTTTATATTGTTTTACATGTACTGCCTTATGTTGTGCCCATAAAATCCGCCATTTTTTGAGAAGGTCTAGCCCACTTTCTCAATCCTTTTTTCCATTAATAACAGTGGAATTAAGATTGTGACAGACTAGTGTCTGAATATATTTATCTGCTACAACATATGTATACTAAATTATATCGAGTAGATACCCTAACTAACTGTACTAAATTTGGCAGACAATAATCTGGGTTTGACCCATTAATCCACTGCAGCCAAATTAAAGGGTGGAGTCCTTTAAATTATGCCAATACAGGTAAAATATTATTACTTAATCCTTAGGTGTTATGATATTGTGAGGGGAGTAGCAGATTAACCAATGAAGACTGGTAAAAACAGAATATCAATTACGCAAACCAAAAATCATCTAAAGAATAATCTGATATTATTTACACTCCAAAGCAAATGGAGTGGATCGCTGGGGATAGATTGCCACAAGATGGCTGCTGACCAAACCCTCAAAATGGAGTCCAGTGGGTGGGAAATTACCGAGTCTAAAGCCCCATACACACTATCAGTTTTCTTGCAGGTTTTTCTCTTCAGGTTTACCAAAACCATGTAGTGCAAGGGCCTGCCTGATTGCATACGAATTGAAACTCTTAAGGTTTGACCTCATATTAGATGGTTTTGGTAAACCTGAAGAGAAAAACCTGCAAGAAAACTGATAGTGTGTATGGGGCTTAAGATGGAGTCTTTCTTTTAAAAGGTGTTTATTCAAGATAGAGGGCTTGTGTCGTGTGATGTTTGATGATGGATGATAAATGTCAGGGCTGTCATTTGCATGCCCTCATGCAATTTCGCTCTCCAACCCAGCATCCCTAAAAACAAAATAACACACATAGATTTATCTAAAAAAAATAATAATAATGTAAGCAAAGACCTGGTCCATTCTCACTGATTGGTCCAGGCTCACTGGTTGCCAGAGGTTACTGCACATCATTACCACTCACTGATTGGTTGCTCCTCCTCCAGGCTCATTTTCCCCATCCCATGTCCTCCTCCAGTCCCATTTCCCCCATTTTATGTCCTGCTCCTACAGTCCCATCTCCCCAATCCCACACCTTCTTGCATACATTTTTAACAGTCTTTACAGCTGATTCAGCTTTGCCATTAGCTTGTGGATGATGTGGTGAGGAAGTAACATGTTCAAACTCCCATTCAGTGGCAAACTTTCTGAATTATAGGCTTGCAAACTGAGGGCCATTATCAGAAATCACTGTATCTGGTTGGCCATGATGTGCAAACTGAGCCTTAATTGTAGCTTCAGTGGATATGTTTTGTCAGCGCCCTAGTCAGAGATTTTGCAGGCTGATTATCAACATTGTGTAGCTCAGCAGGAATGGTGAATTGCATCAGTCCAAGGCGCTCACATGTTGAACCCGATAATTGCAGTTTCTCAGCTTCAACAATCTCAAAGTTCAGTTTGTGTATACAATCACGTATGCCGCATTCTGTTTGGAAAAGGCCCAATGAAATTAGTTCCCCTGAATGCCGCATTCTGTTTGGAAAAGGCCCAATGAATTAGTTCCCCTGAATACAACTTTAGTTTGGTGCTACGGGTGCCAGTTTAATTTTGCCCTTTAAACTCATGACATCGCACTTTGCACCAGAGTCCAGCTGGCAGGGTTGGATTATATTGTTTAATCTGAGGTTTACAAACCATTTTTTGCCCTTTTTGTTTACAGCACCAATGCATTTTGAGGAGTAAACCATATCAATGCTAAGCAGGTGTGCATCCTCCGGATTTGACATTTGCTCAATTGTGTGCAGCTTCCTTGCTTCCATTTTACTGGAGAGACACACTCTTGCAAAGTGATTTGGTTTACCACAGTACACCTTTCTTTCTCTCGTACATGCACATTGCCACAATACTTGCACGATGCAGGCTTCCTACCAGGTGAATTGTGTAGGTGACCCTTGTGCTGAAACTTGTGCTGGTGGTTCTTGAAGCTTTGCTGTTGTTTAGAGGCTGCATTGATATTGTCAATCAGTTTATCCTGCTCCACAGCTATCATATGTTTGTCAGTAAGTTCTGCAGTACAACATATCTCAATTGCTATTTGCAGGTCTAAATCATGTTTCCTTAATAGGTGTGCTTTCACTGGTGATATATTTTATCAGGAATAAGTTCATCTCTCAGAGTGCCATACTTACACCTTGCAGCTTTTTCTCTTAGCCGTGTAACAAATCTGTCTATTAATTCAGTCTGTGACATTTTTAGAGGGTCCCGAAGAAAGCTTTGAATGCATCCAGAATATATATATTATAGAAATTTAGTGTCACTCTTTTGCTCCACTGTGAGGTTCAGATTATGCTTGTAAACATTGAGGTATTCACTGCCCATCACCCACCTCAGTGGGGCTGCTTGCACGGCTGCAGGCTTATCGTTTAACCCTGTGGCTGTGGAGTAATCCTCAAGCTCAGCCCTGAAGTTGTCCCAGTTACTGATTATATTGCCTCAGGCAGTGGAATGCTGTTAGCTGCCATGATGCCTTTTTCATTGCTTCAAATGCTCAGCTTCCAGGACAGGACTGCAGATGCTAGAGGAGGCACAATCAGTTCTAAGGACTCTCACATCAAGGCTAGCAGGAATCAAATGTTTAGAAAGAGCGCAGATCCAGATACGTCTGATACCATGTTTCATGTGCTGTAAGTAAAGACAGCACAAGCCATTACTGCACAGAAGCCATGTTCATTGAATAATACTCAGCAGGAATAGGAAACACCAGACAGGAAGAAAGTACAACAGAGATGCATCATAGAGTTGAATATAACCAAACATAACATCCATAACAACTTCCTTCACATCTCTAATGGTGGGTGGGATTGAATACATCCTAATTGGCATTCAATCCCACCCAGTCACACCTACAGGAAGAAGTCAAACCTCCCAAGTGCCACCTCACAGATAACAGCATTATTCAAGAAGGAAAGACCTTCATACACAGCCTGTTCTGAAAACTAGCTATGCTGCAGCTGGGCAGGATTGAATGGAGCACAATTGGAATTCAATCTTGCCCAGTTAAATATGCTGTCCAGTGTGAACAGGGAGAGTCTCACCCATCAGATCCTGCCCTCCCAGAGCACTGCTCTCTGTGAAATTATTCATTTACATATGAAGAAAACATCTCCCATAATCCTTCCTCCGTAGTCTTACAGCAGGCCATTATTCTTTGGCATACTGCAAGACAGGAATGATGCTGGAGGAGGTATTTACACATTTACACTTTTCACTACCCACATGAAGGCCCTGCCTTTGAGCCTTTGTAGCTGCAGGACGGGCTATGGGAATCACTTGTAACAGTTCTGGGAGTTGATGTGGGTGGGTCCTAGGGTTACTGTGGGTGTTCGTGGGCCTTCATGTGGGTAGTGAAAAGTTTAAATGTGTAAATACCTCCTCCTGCATCATTCCTGTCTTGCAGCATGCCTGCAACGATGTGCCGAGTGCGCTCCTGCACCCGGCACAAACCTAGGACCCGGCATTCACTTCCCTGTCAGGTGGAGCTGCAGAGTAATCTCCGCTCAACAGCGCTTCCGAATCCCGGTGGGTGAGACGTGACGTCACTGAGAGGCGGTAAGAGAGAGGACCACCCACCACCCCCCACCTCACGC